>JANAVB010041419.1:3219030-3819030 GCA_029216955.1 Iris pallida | reverse complement strand
CCACTTGATTTTTTAGGACTTACAAGTAGTAGCATCGGGACTGACCCTCATGTCCCTACAGAAGACCTTAACCAGATTGAGCCTTCGTATGCAAAGTGGCTGATAGAATGATACATGCCTCAACGCAACTATCATCCCTGGCTGTGAGGATTCATCGTCTGACTTATGGTCTTTGTTGAGGCCAAAGTCGATTTTCCTATGTGTTTTGGAATATTTGTGAAAATTTTGGAATATTTGTGCTATGATCGGATTATAACGATGGATATTAGGTTATTGTAACTGGCCACCTTTACAACCTATGTGTTTTGGAATATTTGTGAAAATTTTGGAATATTTATGCTATGATCGGATTATAACGATGGATATTAGGTTACTGTAACTGGCCAACTCTTTCCTATGTGTTTTGGAATATTTGTGAAAAATTTGGAATATTTGTGCTATGATCGGATTATAACGATGGATATTAGGTTACTCTTCTGGATAATTGATGTCTATTTTATATTAATTTGGTTTCGTCTATATGATTCCTGGATAATTGGTGTGCATTAAATTCATATGTGCATATTTGGTCTATGTGATTCTTGGATAATTGGTGTGCATAATATATTTGGTCTATGTGATTATTGGATAATTGGTGTGCATTATATATTAGTTTGGTTTATGCAAATTTTTGTGAAAAGTGAAAGCGCTGTCATTTTTTTTTCAAAATATTCTCAGTTAGCGACGGACTTGTGACCGTTTTGCGACGGTTACTACCAGTTTTCGACTACTTTTCGACGGTTATTCCGTCGCTAACTGGAGATTTGAAAATTTTTCCAGGTAGCGACGGAGTGTCGACGGATTATCCGTCGGTATGGTACATTGTTCGACGGAATAGCGACTACCTATCCGTCGCCCTTGTTCTGGAAATACCAAGAATTTCCAGAACAAGATCGACGGTTAATCTGTCCGTATTCCGTCGATAAATATCGACGGAATAACGACGCTTTATTCGTCGCCATGTTGCTGGAAATGACATAAATTTCCAGAAGCTGATCGACGGATTTTTCGTCAGAAAACCGTTGCTAATCCATCCTTTGTTATCGAAGGCGTCGACGGCTTAGCGACGGAACGATACGCTGTGATACGCTATTACGACGGATTACTGACGAAATTTTATATCGCTATTATCTACACAGTTCAGTACTTAAAATTTGAAATGGACGAGAGTCCGTCGGAAACGCGTTGCTAAAGTTTCGTATTGTGAAGTCGACAAGCGGTCGCTATTCCGTCGCTTCACGACTACGTAGCGACGGACCGTTATTAGCGACGAGCTGATTGTCGACGGATTTTTTTGGCCAAAATCTGTCACCCCCATTTTTCGTTCTAAGTATTTCCAGTATACGTATACGGGATCCTGACATGTATTTTATTTTTCTGCCTGGCTAGCTAATTTAAGTTTAATCTTGATTAGGTTCGTCATGGCATGTAATGGTTTAACTTGGTTTATTTTGGGATGGCTTGGTTTATTCTTTGGTTCATCATGTTAAACCCACCACCATTCCCCTTTATAACCTACCTAACTTTTCTCTCTCCTCCACTTTCCCATTAACTCTTCTTCCTTCTCCATTAAACCCACCACCAACCAAGAACACCCCTTAGGCAAGTGCAACTTGCTTCCACAAAAGAGCCCATTTTTATTGTTCCATTAGCTTCTCCTCATGTTTCTAAGACACATTAGAACTTGTCATTTTCCATTTTGAGGCTTTAATTTTTGTAGATCTAGAAATTAGTTATTTTCAGATTTTGGTGGTTTTGATCTATCAAACTTTTTTGTTTTCAAGTTTTGATGGTTCCATGTTGTAGAAAATTTTATTCTACCCAATTTTGACCTTTGAAAAGTTGGATTTGGACTTGTTTTGACCAAGTTATGGACTTTTGAAGCTTTGGGTTCAAACCATGGAGTTCTTGCTGATTTGGAGAAGACAGTGAGCAGTGTGCACGAGCTTTTTAGCATGCGCCACTGAGTTGCGTGCGCTCTTTAGCGCAGCGCAGTCTGACTCATATGCTGCCTTGAAGAGGAGTCGTATGGACCTCATACGCTGCCTTGATGAAGGGTCGTATGGATTACATACGCTGCCTTGATGAAGAGTCGTATGGAGCCCATACGCTGCCTTTTGGAGACGTATGTCTTGCATACGCTGACTTGGGTGACCAGGAGTCGTATGGACCTCATACGCTATCTTGATGAGGAGTCGTATGGACCTCATACGCTGCCTTGAAGAGGAGTCGTATGGAGTCCATACGCTGCCTTTTGGAGACGTATGTCTTGCATACGCTGACTTGAGCGCAGCCTGACTTGAGCGCAGCCTGACTCAGGCGCAACCTGATGTTTAGGCGCAACTGGACCTGACCCTACTTACCCTGGCGCAACTTGGCTAATGCCACTTGTTGGCCATAGTACCCCTTGCTCCCCCCTTGGGCGCATTATGTCCCCATATTCCCCTTTTTATGATTTTTGCACCCATTTTATATCCTTACGCCTTTTGATGTAAACTCGACATGAACCCGATGTGATCATGACATTATTTATGAATGTTAATCGGAACAAGGCTTAGTGATGGAATTGCATGATTAGTGACCCGCCGTGGTGCACTCTTGACAAGTAATTTGACATGATAATTCTTGATGGTGGTTCGTTGTGACGCACCCTTGCCTTAATAAGTAATCTTGATAAGCAACCCGACATGATAACCTTGATACGCTGTTGCGACGGCTAACCTGACATGCTAAGTGAATTCTTGACACCGTGGGTGATTGTATTGAATATGCTTGTATAAGCAACCAGTCTTGTCTCGCATCATATCTAGGACATGTATCCCTGGTTACTACGGTCAGGGATTCATACCGAATCTGACTAGGTTAATGACTAAATTGATCAAGTAGAGCATATAGAGAGGTATTCCAGCTACAAGCAATCCCGTTATCTGGGAGCCTTCCTTGATGGACTTGTAGCCTGCCGACGAGTAGGGCACATTTCCAGCTCACTGTTATGTGGGGCACTACATGAAACGATTACTATGCACACTGTCATGTGTTGCATCCAAGTCACCTAACAAGGAATGATAACTCTAAGCTTGAACCTTGCGTATGGATAACCTGGATAGTCTGCAGGGCTTGTGGCCGTAGGTGTACCTCATTGCATCTTGCTAGTAACTAAGCTTGTGATAACCCTAGTTAGTTAAGTATCAAGCCGTACTCTTTGCTTGGCCGTGAATGATGGATGGAGTCCTATCTTGTCTAGTCTTGCCTAGATCCAGTGTAAGGATATCTCCGGACATGCTTGTTTATGCTTTATCGATAATTGGTTCGAGACTAAGTTCTATTCAAGTGAAGGGTTACAACCCCGGTCCTTGTTTGGTTTACGGGTTGTAACTTGGTTACCTGAATAGTCCTTTAGTTTTATCTTATCGTTTATCATCATGTTTTCTTTAACTCATGTCTTATGTTATTTCACCTATGATTTATGTGCTAACATGCTGGTTTTAGTTCTTAAGTGAAGCCTCCTTTGTGGCACTTGCTCTTTCTGGGGTCTGACCCAGCTGGTTTTGTATGGCCAGATTTTGGAACAGCTACCGAAGATCCTCCTACTTTTCTGCCAGATGGTGAACACTAGAAGGAATCCCGGCAACGAGTGGGTTTTTATTTTGCTCTCCCACTCCCTTGTAAAAATATTCTTTTGAGGCATTTAGCCGCCGAGCAAGTGTTAGCTCGTTTGCAACTTTACTTACTGTCTGTCTACGGGCTGTAGCATGATTGACAAATCCTAGAGTTGATCATGTATGACTTAAACTCTTGCTAGTCTTCGCATTTTGTATGACTGGCTTCATGATCATCTGAATATGTAATGTATGGGACGCCTTACTTTGTATGTCTGATGATCTACCATCTTGTTATATCTATCGCTTGCTTAAGATTGAGACACTAGGCTTGTTATTGACCTTAAGAGACTGATGGCTCGTAGTAAACCCTCATGCATCTAGACAGCCATGACCGTATTGAGTGGTGAGATTCACTTTAATATACGTAGCTGGCTGTGTCTGTCCCCCGCTCTCCAGTATTCTGGTTCTGTAAATCAAGATGTGGTAGCCCAACGTACGTCCCGCCAATCCGGGCGACGTGGTCACGAGCGGTAAGCATCGAAAGCTGCGTATCGACGTCGTGGACGTGTGTGCTTTGACGGAATTCAAATTGGTCGCGTGTGTGCGACGAATTTGATACGTATCCGTCGAAAATCACCGTATCGGCCCTTTTCGAAATTCTTCAATTACTTTGTGCACGCTCGTCAGATCGAGACGAAACTTGCGCCAACAGGACCGTATCATTTTTCTGGTCTTGTATGCCATGTTTGGTCCAATTTCGAGGCAGTTGACTGGATCGCCGTTTTGCGGGCCCCACGGTCCAGTTCAATGGGCGATTTTGTGCACGGCTCATCGGAATCCAAAATTGGACATACCGTTGGGTTCGTATCTTCAAAACAAATCTCTAGACATATAGTTTTACGATTTTAGAGACCATTGACTTTGGCACGCTTTTCGGTGCAAAGCGGGTCCAACGGTGGACACTATTTTGACCCAAAATTATCGTTTTGCCCCTGTGTCCAGAATTTGACTTATGGGTAGGCTATTCTAGCTATTTTTCTTATTCTGGGACTGTTGAAAATATTTATTTTAGCATCCGGAGGTGTTTACGGGAGTTCAGGTTTTGTGGCTCTTTAATTGCAGGACTTTTGCTACCACCAGGCAAGTACACCTTGCCAAACTCTACAGTATTTACATGCTTTCCTATATTTCAGTATTTCTTGCTTTGTTACATATCTCTCATGTTTTCTCTTGTGATTCTTTCAAGTTACACGTGCACGTAGATTTTGATTTTTCTTTCTTTACTACTTGTTCTATCTTTTCTATCTTGTTCATGTCTAGTGATAGTATTGATATACCTGTGCCATATTTTTCTGACCTGTACTGGACTTGGACATGACTAGATCGACTTGGCTTCTTAGTTCCTTAGGAGAGGATGTTTTATTAGCCGTAGCTATCCTCTATTGTTAGTGCCTCCCCGGGCTACGATAGAGAACCTATTATAGGACTGTTAGTGCCTCCCCGGGCTACGGTTTTAGCTACGATTAATATTATATTCTTATGACATGTCACCATCTGTTGAGTTCTTTTTCGTGTTATTCTTTTTTCGATTTGGTTATTCCTATATTTCTTTTATGAGATTTACTGTACAGTAGACATGTATATTATGTGTCTTGCTAGTCCTCTGAGGACCTGGTGATCTCTCCAGGTTTAGTTAGAGACGAGGACTACCCGGAGGTTTATGGTTCAGGAGTCGAGACTGGTGACGCACCTTCACAGGAGGACGAGATAGTGGCTGAAGACTTCTCTTGAGACATGTCTCTTCATTCATAGACTTGCTATTTTATTTTCATTCTTTTCAGTGGACATGTAGTGGATTATGTATTTCTTTTGCTGTGGTTTCGGGATGCCTTACCCGCACAGTTACTTTCATATTTCATGTTGGACAGATTTCTTTATTAGTATCATTTTATTGGACTTGATATTTTGTGTCATATTTCTGCGTGGATGAGATTAGCTGTGTACCTGTGACTTGTATTTGTGAGACCCGTCTCACTGTATCGGTATTTTATACGGATACGTATTTATTTGAGCCGTATTTCGTATTTCTCGATTTGTGTGATATTTTAAAATTTTCCAAGATATAGGAATTTCATGATTTGGTTTAACTTGGACTTGGTTTTATTTGGTTCGGTTCCACTTTGACTTGGTTTGGCTTAGTTGGTTTCTCATGAGCTGATGGTGTATGGCTTAGATTTAGTGGAGAGGAATGAATGGTGGAGATTGCTTGGGCTTGTTATATAAGCTACTTTTTCTCTCTCCCTCCTCATTCACCATCATTCATTTTCTTTTTCCACCAAACCCTAGCCATTAGAGAGAGGCAAGTACACCTTGCCGAATGTTGGACGATTTCGTTTCGTTTGTTCCATTCTCCTTATAGTTACATTCTAAGCATGTTTAGAACTTGGAGTTTTCTATTTTGATGGCTAGATTGTTGTAGATCTAACTTGAAGCAAATTTTGGTTTTCATGGGTTTTGATCTATTAAACTTTGTTATTTTCAAGTTTTGATGGTTCCATGTTGTAGATAGCTCGTTCTACCCCATTTTGACCCATGGAAGTTTAGATTTGGACTCTGGATGAAAGATTCATGGAGCTTGGGAGCCATGGCTTGAGTGATTCTTCTTCTCGGAAGAATGGAGAAGAAGAACAGTTCACAGCCGCATGAACTGAGTCGCATAGCTCTTATGCGGCCAGTTATCCTTCCTAGCCGCATAAGCTTACTGCATGACTTGGCCGCATGGCCTATGCTGCAGGAACTTACTCCCAGCCGCATGAAGATTTGATCCATCCAGCCGCATGGACTTTTGATTCCCGGGCCGCATGACCCTGATTAGATCGAGCCGCATGGCATAGGACTTACGACCAGCCGCATGGACTTCTACCCGAGCCACATGGAGACCCGCCCCTTCCTGGCCGTATGGCCTTACGTGGGGCTGAGCCGCATGACCTACCCTGGCGGAGCCGCATGAGACTCCCGAGCTACATATACCTGTGCTTCCTGAGCCACATGAACATTTATATCCTGGCCGCATGACCTGCATTGGTCCAGCCGCATGAACCCCTCCCCCATGAGCCGCATTAGCCCCATGTGCTTCTTGATGTCGCATATACCTGTTTCCCCCGAGCCGCCTGAGAACCTTTCTCCCTAGCCGCATGAACCCGACTCCTGAGCCGCATATGTCCGAGTGGTGCACTCTTGACCAGTAACCTGACATGACATGATAGTGGCCCGTAGTGGTGCACTCCTGACATGATAACTTGACTTAATAACTTGACCTGCTACACATGACACGGCAGTGATCCGTAGTGGTGCACTCTTGACCAGTAACCTGACATGACATGATAGTGGCCCGTCGTGGCGCACTCCTGACAAGTAGACCTGACATGATATATCTTGATAAGCTATTGCGACGGCTACCTGACATGACATGACCTATATAAATGAATGGCTTGGACACCGTGGGTGATTGTGTTTGTACAAATGAACCCGTCTTGTCTTGCATCATGTCTAGGACATGAATTCCTGATTTCCCACGGTCAGGGATTCATATTGAATCTGGCTAGGTTAATGACTAGATTGATCAAGTAGTTCATGGAAAGACTTTCCCAGTTACCTGTTGCCCCTTTGATCCCGGCCTTATATATATATATATACATGGGATTTGTTGCTATCCGTCGAGATGAGCGCACTTCCAGCCCGCCGTCGAGTGTGGTACCTTAGGATACATGTATCTTACTACAGTGTGTCTGCTATATCATGCTATCTTTTTTCTTTTCTTTGCTGGGGTCACTCAGGTAGTAACAAACAGGTAACCGGACTTGGAAGAATCTCACTGCATCTTGCTAGTAACTAAGGCTTGTGATAACCCTAGTTAGTTAAAGTATCAAGCCGTACTTCTTGCTTGGCCGTGAATGTTGGATGGAGTTCAATCTGTCTAGTCTCGTCTTGATCTTGTACATGATTGTTACATATCCTGATTTCTTAGTTTATCTTGCCGATAAATGGTAGGGGAAACCAAGTTCTGTTCAGACGAAGGGTTACAACCCCGGTCCTTGTTTGGTTTACGGGTTGTAACCTGGTTATCTGAATAGTCCCATGGTTATCTCATCGTATATCACCTTCCCGGTTCTATTTTATTTAACATGTTCTCCAGTTTACTTATGTCAAAACATGATTTACTTACTGTCTCCCTATGTTCGGGATAAGTGCATTGGTACTGCACGAACCTCGATCCTCCCTTACTTATCTGCTTGTTGATTGCTAATGATTGCTGGTTTTAAGTTCATAGTTCGGCCTTCTTTGTGGTACTTGCTATTTGGGGTCTGACCCCACTGGTTTTGCATGGCCAGGTTCTGATAGAAAAGCCCGAAGGATCTACCGCACCATCTACTCGACGGTGACCAGTCGGAGCACCGGAGTGCCTCAGTGGGTTTCTTCTTCATTCTCCCACTGATATGTAAATTCTTCTCTTGTAACGTTTAGCCCTGAGCACGTGTTTAGCTCGTGTTTTGGTATTTTCCTTGATATTGTAGCCTACGGGCATAAACATGATATGTGTATTCTAGACTATAGCTAGTCCTTATCATGTACGACTAATACTCTAGCTAGTCCTCAGTTCTGTGGTACTGGCTTCATGATCAGTCATTTATATATGGTTCGGGACGCCTTACTATTGTATGTATGATGATCGTACTCCTTGCTCTTGTATAATTGCCTGTGATTGAGATACCTAGGATTGTTAAACCATAGGATTGACTGATGGCTTGTAGAGTAACCCCCATGTCTTGACAGCTTATACGTGATTTTAGAGTATTAACGTACTTTGGGATTGCGTAGCTGGCTATGTCTGCCCCCGCTCTCCGGTATTCCGGTTCTGGAGCGTGACAGTATTATACTCTGGGTTTATTATCATGATTTACAGCTTAAGCATTTCGCTAATGGGCTTACTTGAGATTTGGCCTATTGGTGAGGTGTTGCTGGCATGTACCGTATCCTGGTCCTATACGTATTTTGGGACTGGGGCGTTACATGTTTTTGTGTTGGCCCATGCAGGTCGACGTTAATCACTTCGGTTACGTTACTGTACCGACGTGAGCCTGCGAATAGGATAGAAAGACCCTTAGGATCTCATCCACATATTTATATTGTTTCACGTCCTTGAGCTCTATATTTCGACTTCGAAATTATTTCCTTGACAAGCATCCTGCTTGATATCAACTTTCCTTTAAGCTTATAATTTTTGTTTGAGTGCAGTGAAATGGACCCGCAAGCCAGTGACGAGAACCTCGCCGTCACCCCGTTGGGCGCTATAGTAACTCATGTTGACACGAACCCGCCACCAGTTGGAGGTTCTTCTACCCAACCTGACGATCCAGCAGCTTCGCACCCACCGAGGGTCAGGAGAGACGACATCCCATCCATGCCAGCACTGCCACCGATGCCACCGACGATGTTTCCCCAGCTTGGACAGACAATGGATCCCCAGCAGCTTTTCCAAACCATCTACGTGATGATGCAAGCGCAACAATAAATTCAGATGGAGGCCCAACAGAGACAGACAGAGCATATCGAGAATCGCATCATGACAGCACTAGAGAGAGCCACTCCACCAGTTCCCCAGACGACGACGGGAACCATCGCAAACTTTCGTCAGTTGAAGCCAGACAAGTTCTCGGGCGAGGAGGAGCCCACCGAAGTTCATGAATGGCTCACCAACATTGAGCAGCAATTGGAGGCAGCCGAGCTACCAAGAGATCGATGGATGATTGCCGTCAGGATGCAGCTAACCGGCAATGCGCACCACTGGTGGCTTACAGAGGAGAAAAGACTTGGGCAGGATAAGGTCACTTGGGAGGAGTTCTCCAAACTCTTCCAAGAGATGTTTATCCCTGCCACTTTCAAAGCAGACCTTCGAAGAAAATTTTTGCACCTCGAGCAAGGCAGCAAGACCGTGGAAGAATACAATGCAGAGTTTCTACGACTAAGTCGCTTCGCACCTACATTGATCCAGACCGAAGAAGAGAAGGCCGAGAAATTCTACGAAGGACTGAGCTACAGACTACAGGAGCTTATTGGGGCTGTAGCACCTACCACTTACTCCAAAGTTCTTACTGCAGCACGACGTTTAGAGCGAGTCCATCGAAAGGGAACTAGTGAGAAGCGACCACATCCAACAACACCATCAGCAAAAGCATCATCAGGAGGACCTGAAAGATGCGTCGTCGTACACCAGCAACCAAGAGTTGCCCCATATGCAAATAGCGAACTTCCCATCTGCCATTACTGTCCGAATAGAGGACATGTCGAAAAGGATTATCGACGAAGACTGAAGCTGTGTTTACGTTGCGGCTCCGATCAGCACCATATCCACACTTGCCCAGAGAAGCGTACTGAAAGACAAGCACCACCAGCACCAGCCCAAGGAGGGTATCCACGAGGACGACTTCCCGACCAGGCAATGCAGTTCGAGCGGGCGAGACAACAGGCGGAAGCACCTCGACAAGGACAGGCCTTTGCCATGAGAGTTGAAGCCGGAGCAGCAACCCAAGGAGCAAATGAAGGTAATAACTTAATTTTATGATAGTGATGATAAACCGAATAATAGTTTGTGCTTGCTTGTTAAATGTTTGACTAGGACAACTATAGAGACCCCTTAGAACCATTATCATACTTTTCCTTCCCATAGTGAGTTATTTTAATTTCGAGGACGAAATTCTTTTAAGGGAGGTAGGATGTAACACCCCTGGATTTTTGAATTTTTTTTAATATTATTTAATTGCCTTAAATAGGATTTTATGGAATTTATGAGTATTTTTAATTAAATTATTATTAATTATGACCTTAGCCATTGTTGATTTTGGAGCACCAGACGTCTAGGAATTGTGGCACAAAAGATATAGCAGTGAGCCTTGACTAGTATATTAGCCATGCTAGGGGAGGTCTAGCCATAGTGATACCCGAACTAGAAAAACCAGGCCAAGTCGTGAAAAGACTCATTTAAATAGTTATTATTTAATATATTGATTTTTGATGACCCGGTGGTACCCAATCAGCCCGACCCGGACCCGAACCAATTCCAAGCCAATGTAGGCATATAGTGAGACTAGGGACGACCATATAGACATATTTTATGTGTACAAATGTTTTAAATTATTTTAGAATTTGATATGGTATTTTTAATTATTCAATATTGTACAATAATGGTATTAATATTATTAAATAGATGGTTGACAGTATTGTACGATTTTATGGAGCCAAATGAGAGAGTGCGTAGGTTACGTTCACCAAACACTATCATTGGTTTATTTTTAGTATTATTAAGTTTTTTATCATTTTATTATTATTAAAGTGATTTTGTGATTAAATAATAATAATTATTATTACTATTATTATTATTATTGTTGTTGAATTGATTTATTGTAAATTTAATATATATATATGTTTAATTATATGTTTGATAGATAGCAATGAAATTTTATTTGGATTTTTAAATAGCTTTATAGTATATATACATGGATAAATATATATATATATATATATATATATATATATATATATATATATATATATATATATATATATATATATAGAGAGAGAGAGAGAGAATAAGAAAAAGGAAAGGAAAAAAAAGGAAAATAATTCGTGAACAGTGCTTTTGCACTGTTCACTCTCTCCCTCCCGAACCTGTGTCCCAACCCGAGAACAACTGTGTAAAATTTTTTTTGTTTGTTATTGATTGACATCGACCAAATCTCTACCATTTTTAAACCAAAATTTCTCCAGCACAAGCCTAGAACTATTCTCCATTGGATTACACCAAATCCAATCAAGATTCGAATCTAAATTCGAATTTAAATCAAGAATTTGATTCGATTAGGAATCGAATCTTAAAAACTCTATAAATTAAAAACCTATCGGGTTCTTGGAAAAACTTACGAAAAACCTCTACCTAAACGCTCGACCCCTCGATCCAGACTCTGCCCCACCTCCCTGACACGCAGCAGCCGCCATACGCCGTCGTACGCCGCCAACAATCGTCGGAAGAAGCGCGCGAGAACAGGGGACACAGCCGCAGAAAACTGTCGCAGGTACCCCACCTTCACACTTCGAATTCTTCTTCGTTACTCGACCAAAACTCGAACCAATTGATTCGTTTAGAAGACAAACTAACCATCTTTGATCCCTACCAATTAGTTTGGTAAGGAATGATCTGGTTTCGACGAGAAACTGAGATCAAATTCACGAAAAACTACAGAACTCGTGTTCTGTAATGTCAGTTTTTGCCACCTGTTGGAAGACCCATATCTCCCAATCTGATTTGATTTTTCAAAATCTAATTAAACATGATGTTAGATGACATATACGGCTTCTCGACGCTGTTTACAGATTTTAATTTTGTCTATTATGCACCAAGAAAAATCGATCTAAAAATTAGAAAAAAAAACTTAGAAAACTGTTTTAAAAACTTTAAAATTCTCTCGAGCCAACGTGCGTCCTGCCAATCCGGGCGACGTGGTCACGAGCGGTAAGCATCGAAAGCTGCGTATCGACGTCGTGGACGTGTGTGCTTTGACGGAATTCAAATTGGTCGCGTGTGTGCGACGAATTTGATACGTATCCGTCGAAAATCACCGTATCGGCCCTTTTCGAAATTCTTCAATTACTTTGTGCACGCTCGTCAGATCGAGATGAAACTTGCGCCAACAGGACCGTATCATTTTTCTGGTCTTGTATGCCATGTTTGGTCCAATTCCGAGGTAGTTGACTGGATCGCCGTTTTGCGGGCCCCACGATCCAGTTCAACGGGCGATTTTGTGCACGGCTCATCGGAATCCAAAATTGGACATACCGTTGGGTTCGTATCTTCAAAACAAATCTCTAGACATATAGTTTTATGATTTTAGAGACCATTGACTTTGGCACGCTTTTCGGTGCAAAGCGGATCCAACGGCGGACACCATTTTGACCCAAAATTATCGTTTTGCCCCTGTGTCCAGAATTTGACTTATGGGTAGGCTATTCTAGCTATTTTGCTCATTCTGGGACTGTTGAAAATATTTATTTCAGCATCCGGAGGTGTTTACGGGAGTTCAGGTTTTGTGGCTCTTTAATTACAGGACTTTTGCTACCACCAGGCAAGTATACCTTGCCAAACTCTACAGTATTTACATGCTTTCCTATATTTCAGTATTTCTTGCTTTGTTACATATCTCTCATGTTTTCTCTTATGATTCTTTCAAGTTACACGTGCATGTAGATTTTGATTTTTCTTTCTTTACTACTTGTTCTATCTTTTCTATCTTGTTCATATCTAGTGATAGTATTGATATACCTGTGCCATATTTTTCTGACCTGTACTGGACTTGGACATGACTAGATCGACTTGGCTTCCTAGTTCCTTAGGAGAGGATGTTTTATTAGCCGTAGCTATCCTCTATTGTTAGTGCCTCCCCGGACTACGATAGAGAACCTATTATAGGACTGTTAGTGCCTCCCCGGGCTACGGTTTTAGCTACGATTAATATTATATTCTCATGACATGTCACCATCTGTAGAGTTCTTTTTCGTGTTATTCTTTTCTCGATTTGGTTATTCCTATATTTCTTGCATAAGATTTACTGTACAGTAGGCATGTATATTATGTGTCTTGCTAGTCCTCTGAGGACCTGGTGATCTCTCCAGGTTTAGTTAGAGACGAGGACTACCCGGAGGTTTATGGTTCAGGAGTCGAGACTGGTGACGCACCTTCACAGGAGGACGAGATAGTGGCTGAAGACTTCTCTTGAGACATGTCTCTTCATTCATAGACTTGCTATTTTATTTTCTTTCTTTTCAGTGGACATGTAGTGGATTATGTATTTCTTTTGCTGTGGTTTCGGGATGCCTTACCCGCACAGTTACTTTCATATTTCATGTTGGACATATTCTTTTATTAGTATCATTTTATTGGACTTGATATTTTGTGTCATATTTTTGCGTGGATGAGATTAGCTGTATACCTGTGACTTGTATTATACTCTGGGTTTATTATCATGATTTACAGCTTAAGCATTTCGCTAATGGGCTTACCTGACATTTGGCCTATTGGTGAGGTGTTGCTGGCATGTACCGTATCCTGGTCCTATACGTATTTTGGGACTGGGGCGTTACAGCCTCAGGCTCAGGCATTCCAGCAGCAGCGACCGCAACAGTATGCCCAGGTCCAAGCTCAGGTTCAGAACCGCCAGAGAGGTTTCCAGCAGAGAGGACCAGTACCCAGAGGGCACGGTCAAGCGATGGCTTTGACCGTAGAGAAGGAGTTGGCATCAGGTGAGGTAGTGGCAGGTACCATTCTCATCAACTCTTTTCCTGCATCAGTATTATTTGATTCAGGTGCATCACATTCATTTATGTCTGCACGATTCGCGACACGGATAGGACTGGAGCCCGAGTCATTATCAGTAAGGCTCAATATACTTACTGGTAACGGACTTCTGGGTATAGATAGGGTGTTTTCCTCGTGTCGAATCGTAGTTAGCGGTAGAGAGTTTCCTGCTATGTTGATAGAGTTCCCGATGGCCGATTATGATGTAGTTCTAGGAATGGATTGGTTGAGGGACAAGTATGCTAGAATAGATTGCCATGTCGGCAAGATTATTTTTAGTATTTCTGGTGAGCCAGAGTTTTCCTTTTCTCGAGGCGGAGTAGAACCTTCTTCCCCAGCATTGCGGATGACCGTAGCAGCAGCAGTTCAGTTTCCCAGAGTTGTAGAAGAGTTTCCTGACGTATTTCCCGAAGAGCTTCCAGGTATGCCCCCAGAGAGAGAGATAGAGTTCACTATCGACTTGATTCCAGGGACGGTACCAGTGTCAGAGAGAGTCTATAGGATGGCACCATCAGAGTTGGAGGTCCTGTACAAGATGATTGAAGAACTTAGAACCAAGGGATTTATTCGTGCTAGCGGATCACCTTGGGGAGCTCCGATGCTTCTTGTGAAGAAGAAGGATGGTACGTCAAGATTATGTGTTGATTATCGTACCTTGAACTCTGTAATAATTAAGAACAGATATCCTTTACCAAGGATAGATGATTTATTTGATCAGCTCAGGGGAGCGGCAGTATTCTCGAAGATTGACTTGCGGTCAGGGTACCATCAGATCAGAGTCAGAGAGCAGGACATCCCAAAGACAGCATTCAGATCGAGGTATGGACATTAGGAGTTCCTTGTTATGCCATTTGGAGCGACCAATGCGCAGGCCGTATTCATGGACCTCATGAATCGTATCTTCATGCCCTATTTGGACCAGTTCGTGATAGTGTTCATAGACGACATCTTAGTCTATAGTGAGAACGAGGCAGAGCATGAGCAGCATCTTCGTGTAGTTCTTCAGATTCTCAGGGAGCACCAGTTGTACGCGAAGTTCAGTAAGTACGAGTTTTGGTTGGATCGTATCTCGTACTTGGGTCATATCATCACCAGAGGTGGAGTGGAAGTAGATCCCCAGAAGATAGTAGCTATAGAGACATGGCCAGTACCTAGCACCGTTGCAGAAGTTCGAAGTTTCCTCGGATTGGTCGGCTATTACCGACGTTTTGTGTCAAACTTTGCTCGGATTTCAGCGCCACTGACACAGTTGATCCGTAAGGATGTGCAGTTTGCTTGGACAGCAGAGTGTCAGAGTTCATTTGAGAAGTTGAAGCGGAGATTGATGATGGCCCCCATTCTCACGCTTTCCGACGGGAAGGGAGGATTTTCAGTTTATTGTGACGCATCCGGCAAGGGATTATGATGTGTCTTGATGAAGCATGGTAAGGTAGTCGCTTATGCGTCACGTCAACTTCGTGACCATGAGAGGAATTACCCAACCCATGACCTGGAGTTAGCAGCCGTAGTTTTTGTATTGAAACTTTGGAGACATTATTTGTATGGAGATCGGGTGAAGATTTTCACCGACCACAAGAGTCTGAAGTATGTATTTACCCAGAAGGATCTTAATATGCGTCAGAGGAGATGGCTAGAGCTACTTGTGGATTATGACATCAGCTTGCAGTGTCATCCTGGGAAGGCCAACGTAGTAGCAGATGCATTGAGCAGGAGAGCCGGAGTTTATTTTCTAACGGCGCAGCCAGAGTTGTTAGCAGATCTTCAGAAGATGGGTATTGAAGTTGTTCTTCCTTTCAGTTTGGCATTGATGGCCAGTATGCAAGTTCAGTCCAGTATAGTTGAGAGGATCAAGTCAGCTCAGTCCACGGACTCTAAGCTTCAGCGGCTTAGGACAGAATGTGTAGCAGAGCGAAGACCAGAGTTATGTGTTCATAAGGACGGTACACTCCGACATGGGAGACGTCTTTGTGTACCCAGTGGTAATATCAGACAGGAGATCATGACAGAGGCTCACAGTTCTCAGTATTCAATTCATCCCGGCGGTACAAAGATGTATCGTGATATTCGGCAGCATTTTTGGTGGAATGGCATGAAGAGGGAGATAGCCCGGTTTGTCTCTCGTTGTTTAGTTTGTCAACCAGTTAAGGCCGAACATCAAAGACCAGCTGGACTTCTTCAACCTTTATCGATCCCAGAATGGAAATGGGAGCACATTACCATGGATTTTGTAACTGGATTACCTAGATCTCCGGCTGGGAGAGATGCCATCTGGGTTATAGTTGATCGTCTCACGAAGGTAGCTCATTTTCTTCCTTTCAGAATCGGTCAGTCAACGGATAAACTTGTAGAGATGTACCTCAGGCAGATAGTCAGATTGCATGGAGTGCCAGTCAGTATTGTGTCCGACAGAGATTCAAGATTCACCTCGCACTTTTGGCGGAGTCTTCAAGAGAGTTTGGAGACTCGTCTCAAGTTCAGTTCAGCTTACCATCCGCAGACAGATGGTCAGTCAGAACGCATGATCCAGACTCTTGAAGACATGCTGCGGTCATGTACACTCGACTTTGATGGTTCGTGGAAAGATTACCTGCATCTCGTAGAGTTCTCGTACAACAACAGTTTCCAGGCTAGTATCCAGATGGCACCTTTCGAGGCCTTGTACGGCAGGAAGTGCAGATCTCCTTTAGCTTGGGACGATATCGGTGAGAGGCAAATGCTTGGACCAGAGATGATGACGCGGACTATTGAGGTGGTCAGACAAGTCAGAGATCATCTTCGAGTTGCCCAAGATCGCCAGCGTCATTGGGCCGATTCTCATCGGCGTCCCCTTAAATTTTCTGTCGGCGACTACGTATTCCTTAGGATCTCGCCTACCCGTGGCGTCATTCGATTCGGCGTACGGGGAAAGCTCAGTCCTAGGTATATAGGGCCGTTTGATATTCTAGAATGAGTAGGTGATGTATCATATCGTCTCGCTCTTCCGCCGTCGTTACGTGAGGTACATGATATCTTCCATGTATCCCAATTACGACGGTATATCCCGGATTCGAGTCATGTTCTTGATCATTCGGAATTGGTTGTTGGCACCAACCTTTCGTATGAGGAGAGACCCGTATCCATATTGGACCGGAGGGAGAAGATACTCAAGAACAAGACAATCAAGTTAGTCCGTGTTGCTTGGGGTCATCACTCTTTGGGTGAGTCAATGTGGGAGCGTGAGGATGATATCCGATCGCGATATCCTGACCTGTTTGACTCGTAAGGTATAATGTCTTTCTTATGCCATATGCTTAAGTTCCTTGCTTGCATGAATGATTGCTTGATTGACTGCTAGTCATATATTGCCTGCAATTGATATAGCTTGCTCGACATCTCTAGCCTCTTGATTAAATTCCGATGACGGAATTCTTTTAAGGTGGGTAGAGTTGGCACCCCCATTTTTTGTTCTACGTATTTCCAGTATACGTATACGGGATCCTGACATGTATTTTATTTTCCTGCCTGGTTAGCTAATTTCAGTTTAATCTTGATTAGGTTCGTCATGGCATGTAATGGTTTAACTTTGTTTATTTTGGGATGGCTTGTTTTATTCTTTGGTTCATCATGTTAAACCCACCACCATTCCCCTTTATAACCCACCTAACTTTTCTTTCTCCTCCACTTTCCCATTAACTCTTCTTCTTTCTCCATTAAATCCACCACCAACCAAGAACACCCCTTAGGCAAGTACAACTTGCTTCCACAAGAGAGCCCATTTTTATTGTTCCATTAGCTTCTCCTCATGTTTCTAAGACACATTAGAACTTGTCATTTTCTATTTTGAGGCTTTAATTTTTGTAGATCTAGAAATTAGTTATTTTCGGATTTTGATAGTTTTGATCTATCAAACTTCTTTGTTTTCAAGTTTTGATGGTTCCATATTGTAGAAAATTTTATTCTACCCAATTTTGACCTTTAAAAAGTTGGATTTGGACTTGTTTTGACCAAGTTATGGACTTTTGAAGCTTTGGGTTCTAACCATGGAGTTCTTGCTGATTTGGAGAAGACAGTGAGCAGTGTGCGCGAGCTTTTTAGCATGCGCCACTGAGTTGCGCGCGCTCTTTAGCGCAGCGCAGTCTGACTCATACGCTGCCTTGAAGAGGAGTCGTATGGACCTCATACACTGCCTTGATGAGGGGTCGTATGGAGTACATATGCTGCCTTGATGAGGAGTCGTATGGAGCCCATACGCTACCTTTTAGAGATGTATGTCTTGCATACGCTGACTTGGGTGACAAGGAGTCGTATGGACCTCATACGCTGCCTTGATGAGAAGTCGTATGGACCTCATACGCTGCCTTGATGAGGAGTCGTTTGGACCTCATATGCTGCCTTGAAGAGGAGTCGTATGGAGTCCATATGCTACCTTTTGGAGATGTATGTCTTGCATACGCTGACTTGAGCGCAGCCTGACTTGAGCGCAGCCTGACTTGAGTGCAGCCTGACTTGAGCTCAGCCTGACTTGAGTGCAGCCTGACTTGAGCGCAACCTGATGTTTAGGCACAACTGGACCTGACCCTACTTACCCTGGCGCAACTTGGCTAATGCCACTTGTTGGCCATAGTACCCCTTGCTCCCCCTTTGGGCGCATTATGTCCCCATATTCCCCTTTTTTATGATTTTTGCACCCATTTTATATCCTTACGTCTTTTGATGTAAACTCGACATGAACCCGATGTGATCATAACATTATTTATGAATGTTAATCGGAACAAGGCTTAGTGATGGAATTGCATGATTAGTGACCCGCCGTGGTGCACTCTTGACAAGTAATTTGACATGATAATTCTTGATGGTGGTCCGTTGTGACTCACCCTTGCCTTGATAAGTAATCTTGATAAGCAACCCGACATGATAACCTTGATACGCTGTTGCGACGGCTAACCTGACATGCTAAGTGAATTCTTGACACCGTGGATGATTGTATTGAATATGCTTGTATAAGCAACCAGTCTTGTCTCGCACCATGTCTAGGACATGTATCCCTGGTTACCACGGTCAGGGATTCATACCGAATCTGACTAGGTTAATGACTAGATTGATCAAGTAGAGCATATAGAGAGGTATTCCGGCTACAAGCAATCCCGTTATGTGGGTGCCTTCCTTGATGGACTTGTAGCCTGCCGACGAGTAGGGCACATTTCCAGCTCACTGTTATGTGGGGCACTACATGAAACGATTACTATGCACAGTGTTATGTGTTGCATCCAAGTCACCTAACAAGGCATGATAACTCTAAGCTTGAACCTTGCGTCTGGATAACCTGGATAGTCTGCAGGGCTTATGGCCGTAGGCGTACCTCATTGCATCTTGCTAGTAACTAAGCTTGTGATAACCCTAGTTAGTTAAGTATAAAGTCGTACTCTTTGCTTGGCCGTGAATGATGGATGGAGTCCTATCTTGTCTAGTCTTGCCTAGATCCAGTGCAAGGATATCTCCGGACATGCTTGTTTATGCTTTATCGATAATTGGTTCGAGGCTAAGTTCTGTTCAGGTGAAGGGTTACAACCCCGGTCCTTGTTTGGTTTACGGATTGTAACTTGGTTACCGGAATAGTCCTTTAGTTATCTTATCGTTTATCATCATGTTTTCTTTAACTCATGTCTTATGTTATTTCACCTATGATTTATGTGCTGACATGCTGGTTTTAGTTCTTAAGTGAAGCCTCCTTTGTGGCACTTGCTCTTTCTGGGGTCTGACCCAGCTGGTTTTGTATGGCCAGATTTTGGAGCAGCTACCGAGGATCCCCCAACTTTTCTGCCAGATGGTGAACACTAGAAGGAATTCCGGCAACGAGTGGGTTTTTATTTTGCTCTCCCACTCCCTTGTAAAAATATTCTTTTGAGGCGTTTAGCCGCCGAGCAAGTGTTAGCTCGTTTGCAACTTTACTTACTGTCTGCCTACGGGCTGTAGCATGATTGACAAATCCTAGGGTTGATCATGTATGACTTAAACTCTTGCTAGTAGTCTTCGCATTTTGTATGACTGGCTTCATGATCATCTGAATATGTAATGTATGGGACGCCTTACTTTGTATGTCTGATGATCTACCATCTTGTTATATCTACTCGCTTGCTTAAGATTGAGACACTAGGCTTGTTATTGACCTTAAGAGACTGATGGCTCGTAGTAAACCCTCATGCATCTAGACAGCCGTGACCGTATTGAGTGGTGAGATTCACTTCAATATACGTAGCTGGCTATGTCTGTCCCCCGCTCTCCAGTATTCTGGTTCTGGGGCATGACAAAATCCGTCGGTTATCAGTCGCTAATCGTAATTACCGTCGGATTGGCGACGGATAGGGCCGTCGCTAAATCGATAAATTTTGGTAGTGCAAGCCGCCATGAAATAATAGTCAATGTTCCGTACATTCATATGCCCCCTTTATATAATGAACAAACGTCTTCGAGATACATCGCCTTCAAAATACTTCATAATAGGCAGAGCTTCGAGTCGCATCCCGTTCTTCAATTTTAGCTTAAGTCCGTGCTCGCGCAGGACGCTCATCACCTGGAGAGTTGGAGATTAGTACACTTGGAAATGCACTAGTGAACAGGACGAACCCACTCGTCTAAACCGACACTACTTATTAAGGATTTGCATGCATTCAAAATTATCTTGCTATTTAGAACTAGATGAGTTGCATATCATATCGAAGACATAAATTTAAAGCAGTAAACCGTAAGCATTTCATATCAATTCTTACCACGGCCATGCTAATTCATGCATAAAACAAATATAATACTTACCATTTGCACAAGATAATAGGTGAGCATACAATCTATATATCTTAAATGCAGTAATTGGTGATATCGACACCATAAAGGACGATTATGTAGCATTACGACGCGCCTGCGGCCCTATCAGCCCGAGTTGCAAGTCCGATTGGAGGTCTCACAATGTCTTGTGCCGAACAATGATTTCATAATTTCTTCCTATGTCGATTCGATTTCAGTGTCCCAGATACCGTTTTGAGAAAAGCTAAACATGTGCACAAGTTGTCCATGACCATGCGAATGAACGAACAATTTAAACTATGAAACTAATGCATGACACGAAACAGAATTTAAACGGCATAATCGATAAACTCATGCAACATATTCATTTTCCTCAAAGTCGTATGTTCTGATTTGGCGACCCGCAGACACTTGCCACGATTCGATGTTTTAATGTTCATTCCTTCCAACATTTTTCACGGTTTCAAACCAAAACTGCTCGCCTCGATGCGAGGCAGTCAAGTTAAGTTTTAGGCCTCATTTATACTAGCTACGTTACAGTTATCCTATGTTCTTTATCTTAGTGGCATAGCATCCATTTTACCAGACATCGTCGATTTGAACATTTGAAACAATAAGAATTTGTTGACGGAAATGAGCAGAAAATAAGGGGCTGAACCACCCACCAAGTAGAGAATGCGTCGAGAGTAGGAGATCGCTTCGCAATGATCAGACGTCAGTTACACGAACTTCTGCAATGACACGAACATCATATTAGAATCCCTTTTTCAATTCGTTCTCTCGAAATTCTCAAAGCGAATACAGAAATCGACGCGAAAATATATTCACCAAAACCAAGCAGCGAAAACATTCAAGAATATATCCAAGAAAACTAATAGCAGACCGGTCCCCTTGAAGGGACTCTTATATAGAGCTCACTCGCCGAGACACAGTCCACTGCATTTAGGACCTATTCTAACATAAGCTAATCCATTTGTTGGAACGGTTCTCATATCATTCGTCCAAATCGATTTTGTGATGCCAATTTTTTTTTTATACTGATGGCAGAGTCAGACTAGCCATCTATGTTCCCGACCGAGTCTGACTTGCCATGAGTCTACTATAGGGATTAGCATTATTCGATTTTGGACCGAAAATCGAACTGAGTAGAAACGAACAAGAGAATCAGTTAGGTTTTAAAAAAATTGGGTTCGATTTTGGTTTTGGGTTTTTATATATATATATATATTTGGAATATATATATATATATATATATATATATATATATATATATATATATATATATATATATATATATATATATATATATATATAAACAAAAAAAGGCGCAAATAAACTGAAAAATCGAATAAACCGAAAATTAAGCCGATTTAATTCGATTCGGTTATGGGCCATTTTGGTTCGGCTTCGGTTTTGCTTATTCGATTTTCGGCCAATACAGTTATTCGTTTCGGTTGGAACCTAAATAACCGAATGCTCACTCCTAGCCGATTACATAGTGCGCCATCCAACGAGAACGGAGCACTACATACCACAAAGAAAAAGTTTCGTCACGAAACTTAAGAACAAGAATCTGACCTCTTGGGAATCGATTAGGAATGAAAAAAGGATGTTGGGCTCTACCGACTATATTTTTTTCTAGGATAAAATTTTTTGTCGCTAACCAGTCGATGTTTAAAATTTCAAAAAGTTGACTAGTTACCGATTGAAACTTTTTGTCGCTAGGAAAAATATTAGGGCATCCCGATGTTCTAGCCACAGAATAGAAACTCCTAGTAAATTGATATATCAATACGTAGAAATTTAGTCTTTGTTCAGTAGCTAGACTAGCAAATGACACTTGTCAGTCGCAATTTGTAATATTTTTGTAGTGGAACTTCCGTCGTTGGCCCGTCATTTTTCGAGATGATTTGGATCAAGAGCTTTCTGAAAGAACTTCATTTTTCCTGCCTCTCTTTTACGACAACAAAACCATTATCCATCCTCTTTCAGGGAATGCACTAAACATGTTGATTTGGTTGTCATTTTATTTGAAACAAGATAAAGTTTCAGGAAGTCTTCTTGAATTATGTCCATGTTGCTTTCCAGTTGGCTAATATATTTAATATAACTCTAAATTGAACTTGTTTGATCTTTATTCTTAACTTGTGGAAGAGTATAGAAGAGCATCTATTTATTCTTTAGGTTTGTCTTAGTCTTTAGTTTATTCTTATTCTTTAGGTTTGTCTTAGTCTTTAGTTTATTCATGCAAGGAGTTGTTCAAAGCTCATAAAAAATATTCGGGTCGACAGAGTTGCAATGAAACTCGTATGCGCAGAGGTGTGCAAAACCATGTGCAGCCACGAGAGGAGGAGAATCGGCGACTCGTTAGTCCGCACGAGATTATCATGTGCCAAGGAGGGCACAGACCGAGGCCAGAGTTGATGCGGCGAACCAGTCTGCTTCCGATATTGGGAAGAAGATGGAAAAATCCGTGAAACGTCGCATGAGACGTACAAAGAAGGAATGAGTGCGTCGACGAAACATGTGGGAGAGAATGTCACACATTAAAGTTTGCGTCCCACCGAGATGGACTTGCATAACTCTATATGGAACGGGGTTATGCTGGAAGCTTTCGGAACTTTTTAGAAGATGGTGGAATCCTCTGGAAGACTCAAAAATATTTTAGAATATGGTGGAATCCTCTGGAAGACTCTGGATCTTTCGTGAATACACATGAACTTTCTAGATGTTCTAAAAATCTCTTTATAAATATCTAGGTTCTATAGTTTCCTAAAATAATCCCTCAAATATTTTATTTTCGGAAGTTTTTTGTAAGCACTGTGGGCACTATAAATAAGTGGGAGACTCATTTGCTCCTCACCACCTAAAGTTGTAATCTCTCTATTAAAGTGAAGTTTTCATACTTTCAATCTCTCTTTCTTTTGCTCCACATTGTTCTCAATATCGCCTTAGCGATCTAGCTAAGCATTTGGGAGTGACTGACAAGACTCTTCGAGTAGGAAGATAGTGCGCCATACGGGTCGAAGTGTAGCCTAAAACGCTAAGTTCGTGACAGGAGACACATGTAGGATAGGGTGGGCTATAGGCCCCCCTAAATTTTTATTTATTTATTATTTTTTCATCTATTTCTTTTTGTGTTAATTTTTTTATATGAATTTCTCTATACCAGTCCATCCCAATTTAATATCCATACCGATTCAGAATCCTAAGCTTCGCCTCTGAGAGGGATGAGGAAATAGCGGACTACCAGCCTTCATGGAAGAGATGAATGAAATCTTGAGCAAAGAGAAAAGTGACGAGTGCATGTATATGGAAGTCCCTCCCCAATTAGAGCAAACAGAAGCATGATGGAAAAGAAGAAGAAGAAGAAGTAGGCTCAACTGTGACTCCAAGGAAGAGTGCTGAAAAGAGGAAAAATGACAGGCAAGCTGAAAGTCATCCAAGAATGCACGCCAGCAAAGAAGCCGAAACCACGGAAAATTAATGTCGATCAGCATACCACGAAAGCAGTAGTCAGGAGCCCGAGTTTTGATTTCGATTTCGACAGAAGGGAAGATTCAGACGGAGAGCAGCTATCGCCTATGACAGAGTCTAGTGTTCAAGAGACGTTTGCTGGTAGTACCAATAGTTCTTCTAGTCCAGAATTTGCTACAATGCTTACACAAGGACAGGAAGTAGCGGTGAACGAGTTGCCATATGTTATCGCACTTTATCTCAGTTGTTCACAAGATCGAATGTTGGAAGATCGTGTCGGATTGGCAAAGAGTCCAATAACATCTTCTCAGCCTTTCTCAAGAGACACTGTAATAAAGGAATCAAAGAATTTTGATGGCGGCCTGAATGGTATCACCAGAGTTCAGACTGATCAAGGCGAAGTCAATTCAAACGGTCACTCAGAAGCAATCCCGACAGAAGATGGTTGTATTGTGGACACCCGGCATACTTCCGATATATGACAGGTCGACAGATAAAAGATTTAGGAAAATGCTGAACAGCCCGTGGTCTGTAGTTACCTGCCGGCTGTGACCGCGGGCTGAGGTGTCGTCACCCAGTTTGTCTCCCCACCCTCCATTCGCGTGGGCCCCATCCGTCATTGCTCTGTCAATTAAAAGTCGTCACGTGGACTGCGGGTTAAAACTGTGAACCAAAACGTGGTTCACGTAGCACTGTCGAAAGATTTATGCATGCATGTCTACAAGAAAAAAAAAAAAAAACTAGAACGATTAGTCAAGGAAAGCTAGAGCAGCTTAAGTTTGTATAGTACAGCTTATATGTAAGAAAGAGAGGGAAAATAAGGTGAAGGCAATGCGATGTAAGAAGGCCGTATCGAATTATACTGATGGCAAAAGCTCAGTGAATCCTGGTAGATTCAAGGATTCTGAGATTATGCTTGCAACTGCTGATCCAATTTTAAGAACCACCTCCATAGCTTCTACCAATGGTCGCATACAACTACCGTGGACTCTTCAAAAGCTAAATGGACTCGTCGTTACACCTCGAAGAAAGAAACATTTATTGGAGGACAGAGAAGCAAATCCGTTTGCATGATTATTGTATCTGATCGTTCTGCCATCTAAGATCTGTTTCGGAAACAACACTTTCAAAACAAGATTTAGAACTGATGGAGAACAATCTTGCAAACATTTTCGATACAAGTTTTAACAAATTTGAAAAAAAATTGACGGAGAGCATTACAATATCTGGAAGAGGAAGGTCAGCCTTAATCTTCAAATCGTAAACGTGGATTACGTGTTAACTGATCCGGAGCCTATTAATCCCGAGGGCGAAAATGCTCGAAGGATCACTGCGGCCACAGCTCTGCAGACGAAGTGGAGGAGATGACAACCTTTGCAAGTTGCTGATACTGAACTTCATGGAGGATTCTCTGGCGGAGTCATACAGCAAAACGGTACAGGCAAATGAAGTCTGAGTCTCTAGAGAAACACTACAAGTCTGATGAGAACAAAAACAATATCCATGTGACTGAAAAAGTCTGAAAAATACGATTTGAAGATGACAAGACAATGTTGTCTCAAGTCAAAAAAAAATTCAAGTTGCACCAAAAACTTGAGGATGATGGTGTCCGTGGTCGATGCTTTTATTGTCGGAGGTATTGTCGCCAAGCCCCCGCCTGGGTGGAGCAACTTCATTGCGGACATGTACCGCAAAAAAACATGTAGGTGGATCTTGAACGACTCTTGCACTAGATTCATGTTGAAGACGAGTTGAAGGCTTAACTCAAAGTAGACACCCTTTTCAAACAGATTCCAAGGCCAACCTGGTGCAAGGTGGAGACTCCAAGGAAAAGCAGAAGGCTTCTCACAACAAAAAGAAAGACTTCAACCATTTGAAGGTAAAGATTCAAGCCAAAGCCTAAGGGTGATGGAACTTGTTTTAACTGTGGCACGAATGACCACTTTAAGAAGGACTGGAGTCCAAGGCAAAACCAAGAGCAACGAGAAGGGAGAAACTTGTTTGTCATGATTGCACAGGTTGACTCATCTGGTGTTGATACCGACTGGTGGGTGGACACTGGAGCATCTTGTCATGTTTGCTCAAAGAGGGAGTGATTCACCACATACAAACCTACTTCTAAGAGGGTTATGGTGGCGAACCAGACACAAGCTGAAGTACTTGGGATCGGACAGTGATACTAATCCGACTTCGAGGAAGTCGATGACGCTTTAGGATATAGCCAAGAATCTGATATCTAGAAGTATGCTTTGCAACGCAGGCTTGAGGATGGACATCAACGCTGGTCAGATGATTATATTCTATATAAAGGAACATAATTCGAAAAAGCTTTTTGTACCGAAGGGATGTTCAAACTTCAACTTGTAACAGTTCTTCGACTGATAAAGTCAATGCATTCTCCTCTTCTGTTTATTCTTTTGAGTTGTGGCATAACAGACTAGGACATGTTCATTGTAAAAGAATAACCAAGATGTCTAGTATAGGATTTATCTCCAAATATAGGGGTAAAGACGTGGAGAAGTGTGAAGTGTGTGCGCAGACCAAGATCACAAGAATACTGTTCAACAGGGTAAATCAAAGCACATATTTTCTAGAGTTAGTGCACTCAGATATCTGTGACTTCAAGTTTTCCATAAAGGACAGGATGAAATACTTCATTACCTACATTGAAGATTTCTCGAAATACCCATTTGTCTATCTTCTCAATTAATTCAAAGGATGAAGCATTCGAGAAACTTACGAACTTCAATGCTGAAGTTGAGCGTCAAACGAACAACAACTCAAGGGACTCAGAAGTGGTCGAGACAGGTAGTATAGGTCTCTCGAATTCGTATCGTTATGCAAAGAAAATAGAATTATCAACGAGACGACTGTTTCGTATTCTCCTCATCAAACGATGTTGAAGAAAGGAAGAATAGAACATTGACAAAAATGATGAACTCTTTTTTTAAGCGGTCGTGGACAATGCCACCCAGCCGCCCCCGTGGGAGTGGGGGCTCGAACCCGCGCCCTCACCCCCGACTGCCAGCGGTCTTACCGGTGCGCCACCGCGCCACTAGCTAAAGATGATGAACTCAATGCTATTGACTGCGGATCTTCCAAATTGCTTCTAGGGAGAAGCTGTGTTTACGGCTACATTCATTCTGAATAGAGTGCCGTATGCAACTTTCGATGTCACTACTCATGACTCTTGTTCAAAGTCGGACCCAACTTGAATGTCACTCGAGTGTGGGGATGTCTGGCGTATGTGAAGCTTTTAGATCGTATTTGTGTTGGATTGAGAAAGATTTTTTATGAAGTTTATTTAGTTCATATATTTGAGTATCTTGGTGCAACTATGGATTGTAAGAGAAGTGTTGCAAATATGTGCATGTGAAAGGATTTGCTAGTGTTGATCAGTTATAGAGGGTATTTTGTGATTGCTTTGGTTTTGATTTGCATGTCTGGTTTGCAATTTTGTCATGATTCTGGCATGGGAGTTTGAATTAGAGTTTGAGCAAGGAGTTCTTTTGTGGTTAGTGAGTGTAGTTGATGCAATTGGTGTATTGGTTTAATTGGATGAGTCTGTTCTTGTAAGTTTGAAGGAAGAATTTTTTTTCTGAGTGATGTATTATGTAATATCCCGCTCTACAAGGTACATTGAGTTGGTTGTTGGCTCGATTGGT
Organism: Iris pallida; assembly: GCA_029216955.1. Lineage (NCBI taxonomy): Eukaryota > Viridiplantae > Streptophyta > Magnoliopsida > Asparagales > Iridaceae > Iris > Iris pallida. The sequence goes on along the minus strand of JANAVB010041419.1, from coordinate 3,791,065 downwards.
CATTTGTATTTGGGTCCAGTTAGAGGATTTGCTTCAGGGATTTGGTCGGTCGAGACAGATCGATGTTTTATCAGGTAGATGGTTTCGATGATCCTTCGCTTCTTTACCTTCACACATAATGAAATGGACATTGCATGTTTAGTTTATATGATATGAATCGTTGCATGTTAATAACAGAGGCGAACCAAGATAGATAAAAGAGTAACCCCATTTCTATGACCTGCAGTATAAAACATGGACGATTAAATCATTATGATTGTATTTTTATATTGATGTACAACTTGGGTTTGATAGTGGTGCTTTATATACATAGATCTTGTATCGTTACAATTATTCTATCACATAGAGTATGCTTGATGGTTATATTTTTATATAAATTATAATGTTGTTTTATGTATCATGTGGTATTATATATGAGTTATTCTGTAGATAGAAATATTTAAGATATTAGGACAATTAGGTCACAAGGTAGAATCCCTAGACTGGAAAATTAATTTATGCAAGCGATGGCTCGATGGATGTGGTAATGTGGATGGGATATGTATTATAGTATATGCTGAGTAGATATTTTATTATAATTTTAGTCTTCTCCCATGCTTATATTTTAGTGCTTAACGGTTCGCACAATTGCATGATCATGGACAACTTGTGCACAAGATTTTTGGCTCTTCGAACAAATCGTCGGGACACCAGGATTGTGTCGGCCTAGGAGGACCCAGGGTAACTATGCTGACGTACTAGCACGGATGATTCAGAAACTTTTATTAGGGCTCGCTACCTATGCTGAAAGGATCGATGTTTAACCAAGCTACATCCAGGATGGTGGATCACCAGTGACCTTCATATAGATAGGTTGAATGCTAATATTATCTTCTTGAAGGCCAAGTACTTGATGCATAATAGGCAGTTTACACATTTTATGTATTTTATGAAGGCTAATGAATGTCTCATGCAGAGACACGCTTGTGACACACTTTTATGCATTATGTATGATATTAGTTGTAAGAACATGGAAGGATGGTCAGTATCGGTAAGATAGTTTCCTGACACATTTATGATTCTAGACACATGTATGCTATGATATGTAACTAATCCTAAAGCAAGATTAGAAAGACCACATATTGTTAACTGCAGTCACTAATTCAACGTATTGATTTGGTGGTGTCGGCGAGAGGCTACTCTCCAGTGCTTATGTACTGACCCCACTATTTTGTCTTAGGTACGGAGATTATGTAGTCGTGCTAAGGCATTTGAGCTCGGCTGGCAACTTGTAACAGTTCGGTTGAGGATGACTTCTTTGCATATAAATGACATAATATATGGAACATAATCGTCTGCAATGTTCTTGAGTTATAAGTCTTGTGGTATGTTTCATTGTATTGAGAGAGAGAGAGAGAGGAGAGAGAGAGAGAGTGCTTGTAATCAATTTATTCTTGGCTTCGAGTCGTCGTAATTTGCTGCTATTATCAATAAATAGATTATTTTTGTATATCTTGTGTATATTGCCTTTTTATTTACTTTTGCTGTGATAACTTTAAAAAATTGATCGCGTCCATTGATCGGCATTTTGGTGCTTGTCTTGTACAAGTACAATTTAGACTTGAACAATTTAGACTTGAACATCATCACGCCCAGTGACGACTTTCGGTCCTACGAGATCGGAACGTAACATAATGGTATCAGAGAACGAATTTACGTCCTTTGACTCTCGTTTATTCTCTACAACTCTGATATTGCTTCCGTAATCTAAATCTTTGACTCTCTCAATGTTCTGATGGATGTTCTATACAATAAGTCTAGATAGATTATGAATCTCATATGGATAGTTTTTTTTTAACCGGGGATAGCTTTAAGCATCCGATGGTTTGAGTTGTTTGTGTTGCTAGATTTGTGGTTTGAGGAGGCAGTGAGTTAGATGTTTGGAATGAAGATATCATGGATTTTCATAAGCTGGATGTTGGATGAGCAACATGTTATCAGTAGATATGCTATAACATGATTTAAGGAGTTATTGCTGCAAGTATTGAAGTATGTGTGCTTGGATTCAAGAATGGAATTGAGTTGAGTTATTCAGTGCAATGGATTCAGATAGATTTCAATGATTGGTCACATCTCACTAATATGTGGTCCCCAACCACATTAGGTAGATTGTAGTGTGACCATCATAATTAGGAGGATATTTAAAACAACGAATTTTATTACTGTAAGAAAAAAATGCTTCTACATCTGTAATAATACATACATAAAGCCAAAATGACTAACATGTTTATGTGAAAAAATGTTTCTATTGATACATACATAAAGCCAAAAAATGCTTTATATATGCTTCTACTAATGTAAAAGAATTACTGATATATGTTTATGTCTATTCTGATACATACATAATATTTATGTATATTCTGATATATATTTCTATATATGTATTAATACATAGATAAATCGCCAAAAAAATTAGCGTTTCTATATATAGTTTATTAATAATTATTATATTGTTGATACTGGCGATACCAAAAAATTTGATACTTCGATATGATATTGTCGATACTTCCGATACCATCGATACCGATACTCATAAGAAATGTCCGATACCGATACCAATACCGATACTTTGAACCTTGGTACAAAGTTGCAAGCATTCGGATCAAAAGCTTAAAATTGTCGTGCCCTTCGGATCAAAACACGAAGTGTTTGTACGAAGTTGCAAGCCTTCTGATCAAAACTTGTGTTTTTACTGATAGTAGATTAACATCGAGCAATAGTTAATGAGACTGGATTAGTCCCCCACGAGAAAAACCAATATACGTTGTTGTGTTTGCGTTAATCTTCTAAACTCTATTTATATTACAAATATATGTGCTTTACTGTTTAATAATTTCTAGTTGGCTCACTTGTGACATGTTGGCACATTTTATTTTGATATATTAACATCATCTTCGTAGTTTAGTTTTCTGTGTCTTCAGTTTCATATCTTCTCATAAGCTCTACTATATAAAGTCTGTCCTTTCAAGTTCTACCATCCATTGCATTGAAGACTGAAGCAGATACCGGCGCTCCTTGCATAGACGGCTTCCTATACTGCTTAAAGATTTCGAGTCTGTACAAGGTCTAGGTATATCTATAAACACTTAAGGTTGGATGACAAACTAAAAGCTTTAAGTCAAAAATCAATATCTTATAGAACGGCATACCGGCGGTATGCTCCGGCATACCAACGGTATACCGTTCTATCATCCACAAACTTTCTGTAAAAATTGTCGGCATACCGACGGTATGCTCCGGCATACCGGCGGTATACCGTTTTGTGGACCACAAAACGTTCTGTGACAAACATCGGAATACCGACGGTATGCTCCGGCATACCGGCGGCATACCGTTTTGTTTGTCTCAAAAACGTTCTGTGATAAACGTCAAAATATCGACGGTATACTCCGCTATACCGACGGTATACCGTTTTGTGAGCCATAGAACTTGATGTGACAAACTTCGGCATACCGACGGTATGCTCCGGCATACCGACGGTATGCTCCGGCATACCGATGGTATACCGGCTTACGAAATTTGATTTTTGAATGTCATAGACTGCATTAATGGCAACATTAAATGCTCCAAACGGATATTAATATGACCGTTACTGTTCGACCGGTATACCGACGGTATGCCGGTGCATACCAAAGGTATGCCGGTCTGGCTGTAGTCAGGAGCATTAAATGCTACCTACTATTGGTTTCTCTATAAATGAAAGCCTTCTCTCTCTTGAAGCTTTCACCAACTCTTACCATAAATTTTCTAAACAATCAAGAGCTCCACCATTAATACTCTACCAAGCTTTCAATTGTCATCCTCTCCCAAAGTGCTAGAGTATTTAAGAGTTGTATTTTTCGATCTTCATGTGTTAGAAGATCAACAAGTTCACTTCTCTTTTGTTTGAAGTTGGCGAGCCTTCGTAAGAAAACTCGTGTGTTGAAGTTGGCGAGTCTTCGGATCCAAACTCGTATTGAAGTTGGCGAGTTCTTCGGATCCAAACTCGTGTATACTATTTGATTAAATAGTGGATTTAAGCCGGAGAGAGTTCCGGGACTGGATTGCCTCAAGCGAGGATACCAGGATACATCTTGTGTTTGATCTTCCTACTCTCTCTTTTTATTTGTCATATATTGCTTCTTGTGATCAAGTTATTTTTTTATATCCCTATTCACCCCCCTCTAGGGTTCTACAATTGGTATCAGAGCTTTGTTCTCTTGATTTGGATTTACACCCTTTGAGTGATCCATGGCCACTAACCCTAGTATCAACACCTTCTACAATGAGGGACACTCCACAAATAGGCCTCCCCTATTTGATGGAACCAACTATAACTACTGGAAGATTAGGATGAGCATTATCTGAAGTCCATAGATTTTGATTTATGGGATTGTGTGATAAATGGTCTCCCTACTCCTTCCAGAGTTATTGAGGATATTGCATCTGACACCCTTAGGGACACACTTACTGAAAACACCAAGAAGCTTGCTAGTCGAGATGTCAAGGCTATGAACGCTCTTTATTGTGCTCTCAATAGTAGTGAATTTAATAGAATCTCTACTAGCAAGACTTCCAATGAGATTTGGAAGTTACTTGAAGTCACACACGAGGGTACTTCACAAGTGAAGGAATCCAAGATTAGTAGACTCACGCAAGAATATGAGTCCTTTAAGATGAAGCATGATGAATCTATTACTTGCATGTTTACTCGTTTTTGTGATATTATTAATCCTCTCTCTTCTCTTGGTAAGGAATATCCTGCTCATGAAAAGATCATAAAAATTCTTAGAGGATTGACAAAAGTATGGAGTCCTAAAGCTACCGCAATCATTGAGGGGAACGACCTGACAGTCATGAACTTTGAGACCCTCATGGGTAAGCTAATGACTCATGAACTCGATATGAAGTGTTGGCCCATTCCATGGTCACACCCGATTTCGATAATCAACATGCACTTAAGTCAATACACAAAATATACAAAATGTTGCTAATCATTTCAGGATATATGAAATCAATTTCAACGGACGTTGTACTGCATCAACGAAGCATCAACATCATCAAATCTGGAGATGACTCATTTTATATTTTATTCTGTATTTTTACATTTTATTGAGTCTAGGATTTATTTTGTAAAATCAGTTTTGGTAATACTGGCTTAGGGTTATTTCAGTCCACTTTCTAAAAAGCCTACCCACTACCACTCATATTTCTTGTTACACTCATTTTACAAAATTTTCCAAAATACTTTCGAAAACAATTTCTGTTAAAATATTTCGAAAATCTCCTGACAGAACTCCTAACCGAGTTCGGCCCGAGTTCGGTCCGAACTCTGTCCGAGTTCGGTCAATTCATATTCAAACTTCTGTTGCCTCCAAATCTGCGAGCAACGTCTCTTTGCGAGATATATGCATTCGAACTCTGCCCGAACTCTGTCCGAGTTCGGTCCCAAAAAACACCTATAAATAGAGAAGAACTTTTCATCTCAAATCATTCATTCACTCTTCATCTTCTCTTCTCTACTATTCAAGTGTTTTCAAACGATCCAAGATTTTCAAATCATACCTATACACCTCTTAGTCAAAAGCCAGTACTATCAGAGTTGATTTAGAGTCTTTTGGTATTCCAAGAGTTGTAAAGAGGTCGTTCCAAGTTCAACAACTTTTCTTGTTGTGGAGCTGGTAGTGCGCTCGTCACCAAGCACGATGTTGTGAAGCTGGTCGTGCGCTTGTCACCAAGTACGGTGTTGTAAGAGACTGCAAGATCTCAGTTAAAGCTTGTGCCATAGTGGATTAACATCGAGCAAGAGTACTCGAGACTGGATTAGTCCTCTCAGAGGGATACCAGTATATATCGCCGTGTCGCTGAGTTTGAATTCTCTATCTCTTGCTGCATTATATTTACTGTCTCGTATTTCACTGCCATAGTTATAAAGTTATATTTTAATTGGTGATTATTTTTTCGCTGCACACACACACTCTATTCACCCCCCCTCTAGAGGTGCTCAACGGTCCTACAATTGGTATCGGAGCAGGTTATATTCAAATATAACATACCTCAGAGAGTATATATGGCAGCCGTGAAATCAATATTCAACGGTGAAGGGCAATCCACAAATAGACCTCCCCTATTTGATGGAACAAATTATACCTACTGGAAAACACGAATGACTTTCTTTCAAAAATCTCTTGACTTTGATCTTTGGTCAATAGTCGTTGATGGTTATAAGAAACCAGCGCCCACAGTGGTTGAAGGTATTCTTATAGAAAAGCCTCATGACAAATACACCGAAGCTGAAAAAGCTAAGGCTAGTCTTGATGCTCGTGCCATCAATGCACTATTCTGTGCAATTGACAAAACGGAATTCAACAGAGTTTCAACCTGTAAGACGTCTCACGAAATTTGGAAACTTCTTGAGCTAACTCATGAAGGTACTTTCCAAGTGAAGGAATCCAAAATTAGTAGACTGACTCAGGAATATGAATCTTTCAAGATGAAACCTGTAGCTCCCCTTCCCCATATTTTTTAATTTTATTATTATTATTATTTATGTGATTTAAATATTGTATAGCCTGTATAGGATTTGTGGCATAGTTATATAAATATATATATATATATATATATATATATATATATATATATATATATATATATATATATATATATATATATATATATATATATATATATATATATATATATATATATATATATATATATATATTGAATTGTTATTATATTTATATTTTATTAATATATATATATATGTGCACGTGTATGTATATATGAATATTGTACATCTGCATTTATATATGATATATATTATATATTATATATACGTATAAAAGCGTATATAGATATACGTGAATATGCGTATGTATATTTGTATAAATATATATAATAATATGTATATGTGTGTACAAGTGTACGTATACACGAATATATATGGATAAATATTATATGTGTATTAGTATGTATATAGGAATAAATATACCTGTATTTGTAGGTGTATGTATATAGAAATATATATGTATATATATAAATAGAAGTATATTTGTAGTGTACGAATATTAGGCTTATATATAGCAAAATGATTATATTTCATAAGCATGAATTTTAGTATATAAAGGTAGAAATTCTATATTGTGAATATTGATTTTTTTACTTAGAATATTTCATGGTTGGTATTTGTACAAGTAAAATATATCTACTCGGAATGGTATTGATGGAAGGGAAAATGTAGTGCAATAACATGGTAACTTCTCCAAGAAAATTTGAAGTCTTACAGTTGCAAAAGAAGCTACCAATATTTAGGAGCCATTCAAAGCTTAGGAACCTACACAGTCAATTCAGGCTATAGTGCCATCTGAATGCAAGCTCAATTGGAACCCTGATAGAAGGGGAATCGAAAACCCAAGTGGGCCCAACCGAGCCCACAGCAAACCCCAGCCGAGCAGACCCATACCAGTCTCAACCCATACAAGCCTTCGAGCCCAGCAAGTATACTTTTCCAGAATCGAGCGTACATATACATAGGTATAAGACATCCCGAGAGAGGTTCGTGATATGGAGAACAGAGCAGCAGCGGAAAACCCGAACCCTAAGAGAACCGAGCGCCACCACGACGACACGACGCCCACCCCTACCTCCAGACGGCCGCGTGCGCCACCCCAACACCGCCTGGGCCACCTCCGCCGGCCGGAGATCGCGCGCGCGCGCGTGCGTGCGATGGAGCGACAGCAGACAACAGTCGCAGGTACCAACTTTCCTCTCTCGTTTCTCCCTCGTCTCTCGACAAAAATTCGATCCGTAAAATTCTACGGGAAGCCAATATAATCGTCTTTAATCCTCGTTTATTGGGTTGAGTTCTAGTGACCCAAAACTCGAGAGAGATCGAGTTGAAGTTGCCGAGAAATCTGTCGAAACAGGACAGTATTTCCAGTCCATGAACCCCCTTTGGAATATCGATTCTGATCGATCCAGTAACCCTTTAGAGATTCTACTTAAACAAAGTTAGAGACAACATATAGGGCACTACGACCCAATTTGCAAAAGTCGATTTCATCGACTACGCTCCGAGAAAACGGATCCCGAACTTGGACAAAAACCTGTTCTAAAAACAATAAAACTCATCCAGACGACGTGCGTCCCGCCATTCCGGGCGACGTGGTCGCGCACCGTAAGCATCGAAAGCTGCGTAACGGTTTCGGGGTCGTGTGGGCTTTGGCGGAATTCAAATTGGTCGCGTGTGCGCGACGAATTTGATACGTATCCGTCGAAATTTTCCATATCGTGCACGTTGCAAATTTCCCAATTACTTCGTGCACGTTCGTCAGATCGAGACGAAACTTGCGCCAACAGGACCGTATCATTTTTCTGGTTCTGCATGCCAAGTTTGGTCCGATTCTGAGACCGTTCAATTCGACGTCGTTTTGTGGGCCCCGCGGTCCCACTCAACGGACGATTTTGTGCACGGCCCGCCGGAATCCAACTTTGGACATACGGTTGGGTTCATATCGGAAAACTGGATCCGTAGACATATAGTTTGATGACTTTAGAGACCGTTGACTTTGGCATACTTTTCGGTGCAAAGCGGGTCCAACGGTAGACATCGTTTTGGCCCAAAATTATCGTTTTGCCCCTGTGTCCAGAATTGGACGTAAGGATAGGCAATCCTAGCTAATTAGACTATTCTGAGATCATTGGTATTGTTTATTTCAGCTTCCGGGGACTGTTGTACGGGTTTTGACTATAGTGGCACATTGAGTAGTTCAGATTGTCGGTTTCACCAGCAAAGGACCACAGGCGAGTACAGTTTATTGTCTGCATTTCGATATTAATTTTCACTATATTTTATTGATTGGTCATTGGTTATGTGATTATTTTCTATTATAAATTGTTGAGTCGGGAATGAGAAGTACCAAGGATGTGTGATCCGACCGTAGACCTCGTTTACTTTCATGCAGTAGATCTCGTAGACCGTGTTTACTTTCATGCAGTAGATCTCGTAGACCGTGTTTATTTTCATGCAGTAGATCTCGTAGACATTGTTTACTTTTATGTAGTAGATCTCGTAGACATTGTTTACTTTTATGTAGTAGATCTCGTAGACCTCGTTTACTTTTATGCAGTAGATCTCGTAGACATTGTTTAAATTCTGCAAGTAGATCTCGTAGACAGTGTTTATCTTTTATGCAAGTAGATCTCGTAGACCGTGCGGTGTAGTGTCCCAGACTGATCACATATCAAAGGTACTTCTAACAGTTGGAAAAAGTATTTTGTGTCTATTTATTGCTATTGGTTTTCTGTATTTTCGACTTATTTTCAAAACTCATGATTGATGTCTAACCTTTGTTTTATAGTCATTTTTTTTATTGAAATTGCTTTCAGTGAATTGTGCTCGTTCCATTCCTGACTGGAAACCAACATTTTCAGGTTAGCCGTGGATTCACTTAGCTTGGGGAATGACGGGAATACTTGCAGACAAAGCCTAGAGACTAGCTAGATAGTTGAGTTGTAGTCATTCATTTACTTGTACAAGTTTATATTTTTCTACAGATGTAAAACTTATGCTTTTGTAAATTAAATTAATTTTGTGAATGAGCATTATTTGTGATTTTGATCTTCATGGCCGTGACAGCGTTCTACCGCCGACACTGCGGCGTAGGCTGGCTTGGACACGTCTCGTATCCGTTAAAAAAAAGGGTACGGGTCGTGACAAATTTTTGTGGTGGCCCATGCAGGTCAGTCTTCGCAAATCATGCGAACTCGTGATAGTACTTAAGTTAGTTGTACTATTGCGAGCCTGCGACTAGGAAATGCTCATTCACGAATTAATTTAAGAGAGTGACTAGGACTAGGAGTCCCTTACACAAACTTACCGATGGGTAGTCTAGGCCATGCAATTTAGATGAGGAGTTATTAATTTTAATAGTTTGTCGGATGCCTATAGGTACACTATTTCTTCTTGATATGATGATACGATCCAATGTGAATAGATTATTCATTTGGTGAGACATGGCTTCCTAGAATTAATGATCTGACCTTGATGAATGATGCAAATCTTTCTCTTTGCCTCTTAGATACCATCATCATATCTTGGTCGAATTGTCTATTTAGTTTCTATTTGCCCTGGGAATTATTATTTTGTATAAATTCTGATTATTGTTATTCCCATATGAACCTCGAGTTGGTTTCGATTCAAGGTTTTTCCCTCCATGGGTTGAATTCAACGAAATAGATACTAGAGTGTTCGTATTTCTTTGTCTTCAGTTATTTCCTCCATGTTCAATCTTTTATGGAAAAGGGTTAGGACTAATAGGACAAATACTTACGCTTTATTTCATAGTCAACTTGTTTGAATCCCTAGAAGCTCAGGAATTGCTACAGATATAGTTTAAAGAATGTTAATTAAGTCATAATGGCAGGACAGCAGCGCACTGTCGCCATTTATTTAAATTTTTGGAGACTAGGGATTCACTGCAGCCAGCAGCGCACTGGCGAGACACGATCCCTAGAGTTGAGATGAGATTAGGAAAACATCGGTTATAGAATTTGCTAGAGGTATGACTAGTGGTCCACTCTTGATTGTAGTTATCCTTGAGCCAATATTGGATAGAGTTAAGTAATGTTCGATTTGTATCATGTTTGAGTTACGAAACCAAGGATTACGACAGCCCAATTTTACGGACGAGGCATAGTCCTCGGTGAAATGACTTCAGACGTGATTACAAATTAAGGATACTATAGAGGATAGGACAGTGCCCTGTGTGTTCCATAAGATCCGAAGCCAATATTGGTGGAAGTTTTGTAAGTTGGATAGCACGTCTCCCGATCTAGCATTCTGTGGTCCTTGTGACCTATTGACGAGGTTATCGACTGACACTAATAGGGTTACCTAGAATATGGAATTTAGAATGATCATAACCCATTAGTCGACCAAGTCCTTGTGGATCAGAAGATAGTAGGAAGACTGTATAAGCAAGAACACCGGGTAAGGTTTGATTCTCACAAAACTCGAACTATTTGTGCCTTCTTTCAAAAAATTTGCGTACTTGTATCTTGACTATCTTGACCAACGCTGCTATTACAGCCTAGTTTTTGCAAGCTTATTCGTTTATCGAGCTTGATTCAAGACATATGTTTATTGGGGACGCCCACTAACATATTGTCTAATCAGAATCAGTGTATTATGGTCTGATCAACCATGATGCATTTGGTTCGCTCTTTGTTTAACTACACTACGTGGATGGAGATATATCGGTAACTAGGATCTCATCCGCGACTGTTTTGACAATTCCTTTGAATTTTACATTCGCCGTTGAATCACGTAATTGTATTCAGTGACATCTCTCTTGAACTCTTTATTGTTTTGTCTTTCACCGATTAGAAAGACGAAAACTCGTAATTGGTAGGTAGATACATAGTATCTCCATGGCTATAATAGTGATATACGCAAGCCATGTGACTAGAACCTTGCCTTGAGTTACTCATAATCCTCTCGACCCTCAAACTACTACTGGAACCCTCTAGTCATCTGAGTTGGAGAATAATTTTTTTACCCTTAGATAAAATGCCAACCTAGGAGACTATCTATTCTCCAGAGACCAAATGTTGTGAGCTTCTAAATTATTTGCTTGAAGCTGGCTTAACTAGCAACCCATAAGCCTTAACCCAACCTTTCTTCGACCAAAACCCACAGTTAGACATGAGATGAATGGACAATAGGGTAATCATTTACCGTGACACTCATCCCGAGATTGGTTTCCAACAAATATTACTCTAGTTATGTAAATTTTATTTTTAAAACCTAACTAGTGTTGGAACACCACGGTCACTAGCCTAGCCAATACCATAGCTTAAATACCCTGTCACACTATGACCTACCAGTTGTCAACAGCAATACCTGATCACTACAACCCTTGTGACCATAGTCTGGCAGGTTTGACACAAATAGAATTTCTTGACTCAGTTGTTAGAAATCTTTTCTTACGTTGTGCCTTGGAGTTGGTTACCCCATCGGAAACTCCCGTATACTGGAGACGAATAGGTCATTCTATTTTGTCGACCAGATGCCATTGTACACACTCGTTTTCCATTTATTGAGGAACGATCCTTGACTTGACTTATATCTACCGTATTCCGTTGCGCCGTACCTTATTATTTATTACCAAGAATCGAGGTACGATACCGGACTTTGAGAATTCTTCTGACCTCATTATTCCTAAGACCATAACTTAGCTTCTAAGGTGGGTAGGCAGTAAGCCTTCTAAAAATTTTTAGGATATACAAGGATTATCGAGTGATTGGAATAACTTCTATTAGGATGATGAATAGTGCCCACGGACTCCCACTTTCCATTTAGATCGTTTTGGGTCCCCGGCTGTGTCATTAATATTCGGAGCATGAGACCAACCGTTATCTTCCAACAAATTTCGCATGGAAGATCTAGACGAGTCCACCATTATCTAGGTATATCATATCCCACTCAAACACGTCCCCTTGTACCCTATTTTTATGGTACGACTTTCAGGTAAAAAGGACTAGTGATAATCCCTACCATAATACTGTAAACTTTTCGACTACAATTAGAGACTCAAACCTTTCGACCCAATATATGGTTGTGATCTACTCGAAGCCCACCACACACACGTGCCACTAGTGTGCCAGTCAATTGTGTCTTCTCGTGCTACTTAAACACAAAAGTCACGGAAAGCGCATCTTCAAGGCTTACAAGACATATTAACCAATCTGACTGCTATCTAGCTCAACCACGTGGGTGGAAACCTATTCTAGGTTACCCTAGCCTAGTAGAGCTAGTTTATCATTGGGATATTGTCCAGTCGATATAGAATTGAAATCCTAGGTTCATCCCACCAACGATGGATGTCCAATCAGGAAAAATCTATTAAGACCCAGTAAATCCATCCAGGCATACCACCCTAATTGGACTAAAACCAAACTACTGGAAATAGGTCCCTATACATATTATGTAGTCTTCCCCCCTCTTAGAATGAGAAGGCATTCGTAACCCCTGTTCCATCTACCTAGAAGTCGCGATACAATCTTGTATTGTATTTTATCTCTTACTCGTGTGTTTAAATAACCACGGTAAGTATCACAATCTTGATTTCCCAGATTCCGTTCTATTATGGAAACTGTTTAGAATTTTGAGAACGGAACTTCTGTATTGCACGAATTGCAAGACCCTCTGAGAAACGAAGGGTTCTTCGACTTAGCAAGTGACTGGACTAGAGTAGCCAATCTAGCAAAATAGGTCAATGGCTCTTAAACTTTCTTTCAGTCTGTATCATTGGATATTCTCTACCGCTCTAGGAACTTCTTATTCGCCCTTGATTATTTTTCCTTATCTTCCTGTCCTTCCCATTGTAGGGTGATGAATGGTCACGCTTAGTAGAATTTAGTAATATTCTTAACAACTTGTGTAAATTTGCTTGTTAAGTTTTTGGATTGCATGATAGTTAGGAAAGGATATAGATACCGTATGCCTAGATATCTGTTGGTAGGATTGTTAGCAACCAGTTAGAAGATTTTAAGATTTTAGTTTTGAGGAGTAGTAGGATCAAAGGTGGGTAGAAGTCCTCAAGGATTTGTAGTTACAAAATGGCTAGAGAGGGTTATAAGATATTTTGATTAATTAAATTGAGGAAATTAAGGTTGGGGTAGACCTTCTTATTGAATCTTAAGAAATAGTTAGGGATTAGAATTTCGAGGACAAAATTATTTTAAGGTGGGTAGGTTTGTAGCTCCCCTTCCCCATATTTTTTAATTTTATTATTATTATTTATGTGATTTAAATATTGTATAGCCTGTATAGGATTTGTGGAATAGTTATATAAATATATATATATATATTGAATTGTAATTATATTTATATTTTATTAATATATATATATATGTGCACGTGTATGTATATATGAATATTGTACATCTGCATTTATATATAATATATATTATATTATATATACGTAGAAAAGCGTATATAGATATACGTGAATATGCGTATGTATATTTGTATAAATATATATAATAATATGTATATGTGTGTACAAGTGTACGTACACACGAATATATATGGATAAATATTATATGTGTATTAGTATGTATATAGGAATAAATATACCTGTATTCGTAGGTGTATGTATATAGATATATATATGTATATATATAAATAGAAGTATATTTGTAGTGTACGAATATTAGGCTTATATATAGCAAAATGATTATATTTCATAAGCATGAATTTTAGTATATAAAGGTAGAAATTCTATATTGTGTTTTTACTTAGAATATTTCATGGTTGGTATTTGTACAAGTAAAATATATCAACTCGGAATGGTATTGATGGAAGGGGAAATGTAGTGCAATAACATGGTAACTTCTCCAAGAAAATTTGAAGTCTTACAGTTGCAAAAGAAGCTACCAATATTTAGGAGCCATTCAAAGCTTAGGAACCTACACAGTCAGTTCAGGCTATAGTGCCATCTGAATGCAAGCTCAATTGGAACCCTGATAGAAGGGGAATCGAAAACCCAAGTGGGCCCGCCCACAGCAAACCCCAGCCGAGCAGACCCATACCAGTCTCAGCCCATACAAGCCTTCGAGCCCAGCAAGTATACTTTTCCAGAACTGAGCGTACATATACATAGGTATAAGACATCCCGAGAGAGGTTCGTGATATGGAGAACAGAGCAGCAGCGGAAAACCCGAACCCTAAGAGAACCGAGCGCCACCACGACGACACGGCGCGCACCCCTACCTCCAGACGGCCGCGCGTGCCACCCTAACGCCGCCTGGGCCACCGCCGTCGGCCGGAGACCGCGCGCGCGCGTGCGTGCGATGGAGCGACAGCAGACAACAGTCGCAGGTACCAACTTCCCTCTCTCGTTTCTCCCTCGTCTCTCGATGAAAATTCGATCCGTAAAATTCTACGGGAAGCCAATATAATCGTCTTTAATCCTCGTTTATTGGGTTGAGTTCTAGTGACCCAAAACTCGAGAGAGATCGAGTTGAAGTTGCCGAGAAATCTGTCGAAACAGGACAGTATTTCCAGTCCATGAACCCCCTTTGGAATATCGATTCTGATCGATCCAGTAACCCTTTAGAGATTCTACTTAAACAAAGTTAGAGACAACATGTAGGGCTCCATGACCCAATTTGCAGAAGTCGATTTCATCGACTACGCTCCGAGAAAACGGATCCCGAACTTGGACAAAAACCTGTTCTAAAAACAATAAAACTCATCCAGACGACGTGCGTCCCGCCATTCCGGGCGACGTGGTCGCGCACCGTAAGCATCGAAAGCTGCGTAACGGTTTCGTGGTCGTGTGGGCTTTGGCAGAATTCAAATTGGTCGCGTGTGCGCGACGAATTTGATGCGTATCCGTCGAAATTCCCCGTATCGTGCACGTTGCAAATTTCCCAATTACTTCGTACACGTTCGTCAGATCGAGACGAAACTTGTGCCAATAGGACCGTATCATTTTTCTGGTTCTGCATGCCAAGTTTGGTCCGATTCTGAGACCGTTGAATCCGACGTCGTTTTGCGGGCCCTTCGGTCCCACTCAACGGGCGATTTTGTGCACGGCCCGCCGGAATCCAACTTTGGATATACGGTTGGGTTCGTATCGGAAAACTAGATCCGTAGACATGTAGTTTGACAACTTTAGAGACCGTTGACTTTGGCATGCTTTTCGGTGCAAAGCGGGTCCAACGGCGGACATCGTTTGGGCCCAAAATTACCGTTTTGCCCCTGTGTCCAGAATTGGACGTAAGGATAGGCAATCCTAGCTAATTAGACTATTCTGAGATCATTGGTATTGTTTATTTCAGCTTTCGGGGACTGTTGTACGGGTTTTGACTATAGTGGCACATTGAGTAGTTCAGATTGTCGGTTTCACCAGCAAAGGACCACAGGCGAGTACAGTTTATTGTCTGCATTTCGATATTGATTTTCACTATATTTCATTGATTGGTCATTGGTTATGTAATTATTTTCTATTATAAATTGTTGAGTCGGGAATGAGAAGTACCAAGGATGTGTGATCCGACCGTAGACCTCGTTTACTTTCATGCAGTAGATCTCGTAGACCGTATTTACTTTCATGCAGTAGATCTCGTAGACCGTGTTTATTTTCATGCAGTAGATCTCATAGACATTGTTTACTTTTATGTAGTAGATCTCGTAGACATTGTTTACTTTATGCAATAGATCTCGTAGACCTCGTTTACTTTTATGCAGTAGATCTCGTAGACATTGTTTAAATTCTGCAAGTAGATCTCGTAGACAGTGTTTATCTTTCATGCAAGTAGATCTCGTAGACCGTGCGGTGTAGTGTCAGACTGATCATATATCAAACGTACTTCTAACAGTTAGGAAAAGTATTTTGTGTCTATTTATTGCTATTGGTTTTCTGTATTTTCGGTTTATTTTCAAAACTCATGATTGATGTCTAACCTTTGTTTTATAGTCATTTTCTTTATTGAAATTGCTTTCAGTGATTTGTGCTCGTTCCATTCCTGACTGAAAACCAACATTTTCAGGTTAGCCGTGGATTCACTTAGCTTGGGGAATGACGGGAATACTTGCAGACAAAGCCTAGAGACTAGCTAGATAGTTGAGTTGTAGTCATTCATTTACTTGTACAAGTTTATATTTTTCTACAGATGTAAAACTTGTGCTTTTGTAAATTAAATTAATTTTGTGAATGAGCATTATTTGTGATTTTGATCTTCATGGCCGTGACAGCGTTCTACCGCCGACATTGCGGCGTAGGCTGGCTTGGACACGTCTCGTATCCGTTAAAAAAAAAGGGTGCGGGTCGTGACAAAACCCGGTGAGTCAATTATACAGATGTTTACTCGTTTCCTTGATATAACTAATCCTCTGCAATCTCTTGGCAAGAATTACAGCAATCATGAGAAGATCAGAAAAGTGCTGCGGGCTCTAACAAAGAACTGGAATCCAAAAGCCACAGCAATTATTGAAGGAAACGATCTCACCACTATGTCCTTGGAAACACTGATGGGGAAGCTGATGACCCATGAACTTGATTTGCAAGAGTTTGAAGAAGCAACACCAAAAAAAAAATCTATTGCCTTTAAAGCTCAAGCAAGAAAATCAACATGCAATGATTCTGATGAAGAATCATCAAGTGGTGATGAACAAGCCCTACTTGTGAAGAACTTTCGAAGATTCCTAAAGTTTGAGAAATCAAGCAGAAGGAAGAGAGATGTCCAAGAAAGCAATGAAGATGAAACCATTTAATTTGGATGCAAGAAGACAGGGCACATAAAGAAGGACTGTCCAACTTCAAAGAAAAGCAGTCCATATGACAGATCAAGATCAAGCAGAAAAGCAACAAACGGTCAAAAGTATGCCAACACAAGTATCTGGCATGAAAGTGATGCCAGTGATACAGAAAAAGAAGATAGACCCTGCGGCAATGCAAATGTCTGTCTTATGGCATTTGATAAGGTATCTTCAAACCCTTTATATGATGATTTTACTTTCCATGAATTAGAAAATGCCTTTAGCGAATTACTTGAAGATCACAAAACTGTGCTCGATAAGTATAAGCAATCTCGAAAAGAGATTAAGGCATACACAACCGAGTTAGCTAGACTGTCCAATCTTATTAAAGATATTAGAGAGACGTCTACTACCGGTAACACGGAAGAGAGAGCCAAACTCAAGGTAGACTATCATGAGGCTATCCTCAAAATTAAAAAGAAAGAAAGAGACTATGTCAAGATGCAAGAACTATATGACATAGAGAAGAAGAAGCACCTAGTAACAGAACAAAGACTCTCAGATATGACTGCTAGATATGAAGAGTCTATTGCGATTTCTAAAAAGTTAGAAATCAAGTTAGGCAAACAGGCAATACCTGTGACACAACCTAAAATTAGTCCTAATGCCAAGCATACACCTAAGAGGACTAAGAATAAGAAAGCACAGAAGAAACACGAATATTATCATGCTTTCACTTATAGGTTCTCCAAACCAAACAAGCATGTAAACACAGTCGTGACCACATCTAGTTCCAAACTTACTTGCACTTACTGTGGCACGCATGGACACATATCACAGTATTGTCTAGCAAGAAAGCTTGTTGACAATCACACTTTAATCTAGAGGCCTAAAGCTAATCAGAATGGACCCTTCAGAAAATGGGTACCAAAAAGATTCATCTACTTGTCTTGTAGGTGGACCCTCAACCCTCTCATGCTAGAAGCAAATGGATCCTCGATAGCGGATGTTCGCGACACATGACTGGTGATGCATCTTTATTCGCTACGCTATCGATGAAGAAAGAAGGATATGTCTCCTTCAAAAATAACTTAAGAGGTGATAAAATTGGTAATGGTACTGTAGGTATTTCTCCCTATCCAGTAATAAAGGATGTTTGTCTAGTAACAGAATTGAAACATAACCTATTAAGCATAAGTCATTTAGCAGATAATGGTTATGGTATCAATTTTGTTAAAGATAAATGTACCAAATATGATATGTCATCTGGTGATCCCATATATAAAGGGATTAGAGAAGACAATATCTATGTTTTCTTTTTGGAGAATACTAATAATGTAGGTAGGTGCCTAGTAGCCAATCAAGATGAAAGCTGGCTATGGCACATGAGACTAGGACATGCAAACATAGATACTATCTCACGACTAAGTACAAAGAAGTTGGTAAGAGGACTCCCTGAGATCCCATTCAAGAGAGATATGGTATGTGCTGACTGTGAAAAGAACAAAGTACATAGGTCTACTTTTAAATCCATCAATGCTGTAAGTACTTCTAGACCCTTGCAGTTAATTCACATGGATTTATTTGGTCCTAGTAGAGTCGCTAGTCTTGGCGGTAAGCTCTACGCTTTTGTTATTGTTGATGATTTCTCTCATTTTACTTGGGTTTATTTCTTATCAAACAAAAGTGATACAATTTTTGAATTTCAGATATTTTGCAAAAAGGTACAAAACGAAAAAGGCTTCATGATTACTCGTATCCGAAGTGATCATGGTGGAGAATTCGAAAATTCTGATTTCAAAAAGTTTTGTGATGATAGTGGATATTACCACAAATTTTCTTGTCCTAGAACTCCCCAACAGAATGGTGTTGTGGAGCGGAAGAATCGTACTCTAAGCGAAATGGCTAGAGTCATGCTGAATCAGTATAATCTTCCTAAATATTTTTGGGCAGAAGCTGTTAGTACAGCCTGTCATGTTTTAAATAGGGTGTTAATTCGACCAATCTCAAAGAAAACACCAACGAGCTTTGGTTTGGAAGAATTCCAAACATTTCTTACTTTAAAGTTTTTGGATGTCGCTGTTTTATCCTGAACACCAAGGATAACTTGGAAAAGTTCGACTCCAAAGCAGATGACGGGATATTTCTCGGATATGCTGCTAAGAGTAAGGGATACAGAATTTTCAATAAAAGATCTATAATTGTTGAAGAAACTATTAATGTTACTTTTGATGAGTTAAATAGTCACAGATCTAGCGACAGTGATGATGAAGATACACATGCAAGGACTGAGAAGAGTTCTGGGAAAGATCTGACCCAAGATACAAGGACTGAGAAGAGTGTTGTAAAAGATCTGACCCAACAGTTTGAATCATTAAAATTTATGCCAGATCATCCAGAAACACTCATCATAGGTGATGTATCTAAAGGTGTAAGTACACGTTCATCTCTTAAAAATTTTGATATAGTAGCAAATGTAGCATTCATTTCTCAAATAGAACCTAAGAATGTAGATGATGCTTTTACTGATGAGTTTTGGATTTCTGCCATGCAAGAGGAACTTAATCAATTTGAGAGAAACCAAGTTTGGGAACTCGTTCCTAAACCTATTGGTCAATCGATAATTGGTACCAAATGGGTGTTCCGAAATAAACTCAGTGAAGATGGACAGGTTCTACGCAACAAAGCACGTCTAGTGGCACAAGGTTATAATCAAGAAGAAAGAATTGATTATGATGAGACCTATGCTCTTGTTGCTAGACTAGAAGCCATCCGCATGTTTTGTGCATTTGCATGCTTTAATGATTTTAAATTATTTCAAATGGACGTAAAAAGCGCATTTTTAAATAGATTTTTAAAAGAGAAATTTTTTGTGAAACAACCCCCTGGTTTTGAAGATTTTTAAAAACCTGATCACGTCTTCAAGCTTAAGAAAGCTCTTTATGGACTCAAACAAGCACCTCGTGCTTGGTATGAACGCCTAAGTGCCTTCTTACTTGATAATGGATTTTCAAAAGGAAAAGTTGATACTACTTTATTTATCAAATCCTTGAATGATGATATCCTTCTTGTGCAAATTTATGTAGATGACATAATATTTGGTTCTACTAACGAAAAACTCTGTCAAGATTTTGCTAAGTGTATGCAGAGTGAATTTGAGATGAGTATGATGGAAGAGCTAAACTTCTTCCTAGGACTACAAATCAAACAGCACTCAAATGGAACATTCATCAACCAAGCTAAGTACACAAAGGACATACTGAAAAAGTACGACTTCGAGAATGCAAAGCCAATCGAGACTCCTATGGCTACATCTACAAAGCTTGATGCTGATGAAAGTGGCAAACCTGTCGATCAGCGTAAGTATCGAGGTATGATTGGTAGTTTATTATATTTAACTACTAGTCGTCCTGATATTATGTTTAGTGTTTGCATTTGTGCACGTTATCAGGCAAATCCTAAGGAATCATATCTTAGTGCCGTTTATCGTATCTTTCGATACCTTAAAGGAACTTCTACAGTCGACTTATGGTATCCTAAAACCAAATCCTTTGACCTGATAGGTTACTCGGATGCAGATTTTGCAGGATGCAAAGTGGACCATAAAAGTACCAGCGGCACATGTCATTTCCTAGGAAAGGCCTTAGTCTCTTGGTTTAGAAAGAAACAAAATTTAGTAGCATTATCAACAACTGAGGCTGAGTATATCGCCGCAGGACGTTGTTGTGCTCAGATTTTGTGGATGAAGCAAACCTTAGAAGACTACAATCTGCACTACACTAATGTTCTTATTTATTGTGACAATACTAGCACTATTAATCTGACTAAGAACCCTATCTGTCATTCACGCACAAAGCACATAGAGATAAGACATCATTTTCGTCGTGATCATCAACAACACGGGAATATCTGCTTAGAATTTATTGACACAGATCATCAACTAGCAGACATATTCATAAAACCATTGGCTGAAGACCGTTTTAACATAATGAGACGTGAGCTCGGTATACTTGAATTTTCAGATTCATAATGCAATATGGTAATTAAAATTAATTTCATGACTTGCAACTTTGGAATTTATTTAACGAAAATTATTTTTGGGTACAAACCTAAAAAGGGTATGTCTGTCACCACGACTACGGTCGAAGCGAAGTGGTACTTAAGAGTTCCCCGATGAACCTCCGTTAGCTGGGACAACCCCTACAGTTAACCCATAAATAACGTAAGTTATTAAATACTAGAGTCAAAAGTCATAAAGTTACTTTTTAACCAACCAGAACTGCATTTACTGTCTCGGAAATACAAGTGACCGAACTCGGGCCGAACTCTGACCGAGTTCGGACCGAATTCGGACCGAGTTCGGTCGGCGCTGTTATGGTTCCAGAAACGAACAGCCGGCCCTAGCCCCTTTATAAACCCCTCTTTCTTCATTCTTTTTCACTCACCAACTCGAGATTACTCCTCCTTTCTCCTAGAAAGTTCTTCCTCCTCCATCCTAGCAAGGAATCCAAGAGATCTGGTGGGCGCTTCGAATTCTCATCTTCCTCCTTTTTTTCAAAAAGATAATCTACTTCCTTTCCTTCAATTTCTTTCAATGGCTCCTAAGCGTCATAGATCATCTTCCCAAGGTGCCTCCTCCTCTTCGGATTATACACCTGCTAGCCTTTTTAGTCCAGCACGACCAATGGATGCAGAAGACTATGATTCTACTTTGTTTCCGGACAAAGAGTTTTCTGATCTTTGGTTCGATTCTTTTTTTGGTCGCAAGATTTGCAATAGAGCTTTTGTCAATTTTACCATATTTTCTGAATACGCTCCTACTTTTGACCACTTAGGATACCGAGATTTTTTCGAGGTATCAGAAAAAATTTTTGACAATGCCGTCCGAATGTTTTACTGCAATCTGCAAGTAAAACCTAACGGAAATTTCTATTCTTGCGTTGCTGGACAAGAACTAGATTTCAGTGCTACCGATATCAGTGAATTTTTCCATGTTCCTGATCTTGGAGACGCTTTGGTTGACATTACCCATGTCCAGTTCCCTGCTGATGTTACCCTTGCCTCTTTTAGGGAACTTATTTGTCATCCAAACCCTGTTCCTCGTAGGCTTTATTCAAAGCATTTAAACCAATCTTTTTATGAACTTCATCGCATGATTTTCTTTGTCCTTCTTCCAAAGAAAGGATCCACAGATGAAGTGACCTTCTTGGAACTCTCTGCTTTATATCACATTCATTTTGGCATTTCATTCTCTATTCCAAAGACCATGATGTCCTGGATGCTGAACTGCAGAAATACAGGAAGAAATCTGGTATATCCTATGCACTTGTCGTCTATCTTTCGCCGTTTTGAGATTGATCTTCAGACATGTGCATTCTTCTCTACTCCTATCGAGCTTACCAGATCTCGACGGTTTCCTGCTCCACCTCTACCTCCTGGAGCTCAGCCTGATCCAGCTGTTGACGCTGAGGTTCCTGATGCTCCTACTCCTGCTCCAGCCCCTGCCCCGGGATTTGATCCGACTTTCTATCAACGCTTTGATGGATTTGTTGCTTTATCTGCACAACGTCATTAAAGTTATCTGGATTCGGAGTTCCGACGCATCTCTCAGGCTCAGGTGCTGAGGAATGGGATAGCTGATCTCCACTACAGCCTAGCCCATGATCCAGTCCATCCAGTCACCATCCAGCCTCACCCAGGCTTTCCGAGTCCTCGGTTCACAGATGAGGTTTTCTTCCAGCACTTCGACCCCATTGCAGCCTACTTTCCTCCAGAGGCTCCTGGTGCTGACGACCCCACTATGTGACGTGGATTCAGCTTTTGGATAGTGGATATTTGTTAGATGATGATCTTTTAAGCTTTGATGTAGTTTTTTTATGTCTAAACTCACTCATTAGACATTTTCTGATGTTTGTACTCAGCACTTAATAGTATGACATTTTTTTTATTTTCAGTATTTTCTTTCCATTGTAGCTATTTTATGCTGTGATTATGTCTCTTTTACTTCACTTTGTCTCTTGTTTCCTATTGTTGGCTTCACATATTACGGGAGAGCCAAGTCATTTTACTATTTGACAAAGGGGGAGAAAAAGAGTACATATACCAAAAAGCAAATCCAAAAACAAAAACATCTTTTGGTTCAGGTACTGGTATTTGGTTCTATTTTATAAAATAAGTATTTGGTTCTATTTTATCAAGTTATATTTTGGTATAGACTCAAGTTTGTCAATTATCAAAATGGGAGAGATTGTTGGCCCATTCCATGGTCACACCCGATTTCGATAATCAACATGCACTTAAGTCAATACACAAAATATACAAATGCTGCTAATCATTTCAGGATATATGAAATCAATTTCAACGGACATTGTACTGCATCAACGAAGCATCAACATCATCAAATCTGGAGATGACTCATTTTATATTTTATTCTGTATTTTTACATTTTATTGAGTCTAGGATTTATTTTGTAAAATCAGTTTTGGTAATACTGGCTTAGGGTTATTTCAGTCCACTTTCTAAAAAACCTACCCACTACCACTCATATTTCTTGTTACACTCATTTTACAAAATATTCCAAAATACTTTCGAAAACAATTTCTGTTAAAATATTTCGAAAATCTCCTGACAGAACTCCTAACCGAGTTCGGCCCGAGTTCGGTCCGAACTCTGTCCGAGTTCGGTCAATTCATATTCAAACTTCTGTTGCCTCCAAATCTGCGAGCAACGTCTCTTTGCGAGATATATGCATCCGAACTCTGCCCGAACTCTGTCCGAGTTCGGTCCCAGAAAACACCTATAAATAGAGAAGAACTTTTCATCTCAAATCATTCATTCACTCTTCATCTTCTCTTCTCTACTATTCAAGTGTTTTCAAATGATCCAAGATTTTCAAATCATACCTATACACCTCTTAGCCAAAAGCCAGTACTATCAGAGTTGATTTAGAGTCTTTTGGTATTCCAAGAGTTGTAAAGAGGTCGTTCCAAGTTCAACAACTTTTCTTGTTGTGGAGCTGGTCGTGCGCTCGTCACCAAGCACGGTGTTGTGAAGCTGGTCGTGCGCTTGTCACCAAGCACGGTGTTGTAAGAGACTGCAAGCTCTCAGTTAAAGCTTGTGCCATAGTGGATTAACATCGAGCAAGAGTACTCGAGACTGGATTAGTCCTCTCAGAGGGATACCAGTATATATCGCCGTGTCGCTGAGTTTGAATTCTCTATCTCTTGTTGCATTATATTTACTGTCTCTTATTTCACTGCCATAGTTATAAAGTTATATTTTAATTGGTGATTATTTTTCTGCTGAACACACACACTCTATTCACCCCCCTCTAGAGGTGCTCAACGGTCCTACATGAAGGATCAAGAGGAATCCTCCATACAAGAAAAGGAGAAGGAGAAGGCCAAAGAGAAGGAGAAGTCTCTTGCTCTCAAAGTTACAAAGTCCTACTCCAAGGATAGCTCCGACGACAATGAGTCAGACGATGATGAAGAAATAGCTCTCACAGCTAAGCACTTCCGGAAGTTCCTCAAATTCAACAAAGCCAACCGCTTCAGACGGGACAATGAGGAAGATCCAGCGTGTTATCAATGCAGAAGAACCGGACACATCAAGAGGGACTGTCCGATGATAAGAAAAGACTCAAGCAAGTACAAGAAGCCTAGCAAAGGAAGCTCGTCCTCCAGGAAATTTGCCAACACAAGCATTTTGTGTGAGAGTGACGCAAGCGACTTCGACAACGACAAAGAATGTAAACACAATGCCAACGTTTGTGTCATGGCAACCGATGAGGTACTTGATGATCTCTTCTTAAATACTCTTACTTATGATGACTTGGAGAAAGCTATCCTTGAACTACATGAAGAGCACAAAGGTGTTAGGAACAAATACAAAAAATCTCTAAAAAGGTTGATGCTCTTCAACTTTGTCATGACCCGCACCCGCTTTTCGAATACGAAACGTATCCAAGCCCAGCCTACGCCGCAGTGTCGGCGGTAGTACGCTGTCTATACTCAAGTCACGGCAATCTAGAATCACGAGAAAACTATATCTCATCCACAGGAATAATTATGTCAAGTCAAGATCAATAAAAAGATATGAACTGAATAATAATGAATAAACTGAATATCAAGAATCACTGTCACGTCCGGTGGACACAAATCCACTACTAATAGACGGAAAAATAGAAGAATACATGGAGTAACTAACTGAAATAAAAACTGCTAATCTAGACCACCTCAAGTGCAAGCGATGCGATCTGATGCTGGCTCAACCCTCTGGTCTGCTCATAACTCAAACTCGGCTAACCTGAAGAGATCATCAGGTCCTCAGAGGACTAGCAAGATACATAAAAATGAGCCTTTCTAACAGTTTATTATGCATGGAGAAAGATACGGAATAAACAAGTAAAACTGAGCAATGAATAAAGCACGAATCTATACACTGTCTACATATAAATGAACTGCTGAACAAGGACTAGAGAACTCATGTCAAGATGTCAACGGATAACCGAAACGAATACTCAAACCCTCGTCCCTAATGTGGACTCGCAGATTTGAACTACTAACCCTCGTCCCTAGTGTGGACTCTCAGATTAGCATCACCCTCGCCCCTAGCATGGACTCGCAGGTGTAAACCCTATACTACTAACCCTCGTCCCTAGTGTGGACTCGCAGGCTAGCTTCTACTACTAATCCTCGTCCCTAGTGTGGACTCGCAGATTAGCATCACCCTCGTCCCTAGTGTGGACTCGCAGGCGTAACCCTATACTACTAACCCTCTTTCCTAGTGTAGACTCGCAGGCTAGCATCTACTACTAATTCTCGTCCCTAGTGTGGACTCGCAGATTAGCTTCAAGGTTCAAGACACGGAGGCACGACTCAATCAAGGCACGACCAATAAGACACAAAGCTAACTGTGAACATGGTCTATAAACAATGATACAAATATAAAAGCAGGATATGAAAGATACATGACAACAATATGAGAAAACTGGATGATAATAAAAGACAGTGCATGTAAATAAAGCTGTGTAGAAAGGCAAGGTATACTTGCCTTTGGTCCTGAGCTGCTGTCACGGGTTACAACCCGTATCATGGTCCAAGTAACCTGTTTATACCATGTACATGATGTCAAATACACAACTAATAGTGATAAATAGTCTATCTATTTATTGATTAGGTTTCTAAGTCAATTACTAGGACTTGTTTTCCCTTGGTTAGCTAAATTACTTAGTTCTTAGCTAGTGCTTATTCCTGTGTGGTGACACATGTGTCCCATGCCTCCTTAACCTGGTTATCCTTATATACTTGATGATTCCTGTCTAAGTGAATGTCCTGCATCCTAATTGCTAGCTGGAACTTCCCAAGGGTACTTTCTCTTGCCTAGTGGTTCAGTTCTACCAGGGGAAACTACCCAGTCCAGTCTATTGGATACTGACACCTCTGGCTACATGACCCCTGTTCTTAAACTCAGGTGTAAACTATAGGTACTATAGTCTCCTAATAGCTACAGGTCCCTAGTACTGAAACTTCAGATTCTTGTATGGGATTGTTCCCTGTCCAAATCTCTGTGGATAGCCCTGGGTTTAAGGGTCAGATGCAACCTGGATATGAGCACACCACTTCCTAAAATTTGGACACATGGCTTGGCCTGTCTTCCCCATTGGTTGGTTGACCATTCTCAGTTTCCTTTGGGTTCTGCTAACACCACCATTCTAGTGATATCCCACCCTAGACATTTACCAAACACTTTTCATATCTGGTACAGCCCTGGTTACTTAGTTTCTCAGTAACCCCATAACCTGTACACATACTGAAATTCTCAAACCTGGGCTTTGTCCAATAGTTTGTTAGGAACACTCTTATGCCTTAGCTTGCCTCCCTGTTGCAGAGATAAGGGTCAGGTATGTAGTGACTGATCATTTAAACCTGGCCCTGGGTGTTCAAACCCGAGCATCTCAAATACTGCCGTCTATCACCCTAGATTCCCTTAGGATTTATAACAACATCTATCCTCAAATGGGAGTATGATAGTTTTAACTTCTAATCAAGGAACCACAAGACATGGTTGTGAAGTAAAATAACTAAGCAGCAGAACAAAAAAGAACATATATTCATCACCAATCAACAAAGTGGTAATGAGGCCATCTCCCAAGAGGAAGGGGCTGTCAATTTCAAACATGTTCTGATTGCAACAAAGAAGGCAAATGTTCTAGAAACAAATAACAATGTTGTCTAAAATTCTCAAATTAGTACGAGTTCCAGTGCATCATAATTCATAGAAGGTCCAACATAACATAGTCAAAAGGTAGAATACATGCCAATATGAGACTTACGAGTACAGAATGGCAAAGTATTGATATTCCCCAGACTGTAAATCCCACTATTGTAAGTCCAAATATGGATGCCCTTCACATTTCACAATAAAAGCAGGGAATTACACCCAGCGGTCTACCTGTTTAAAGATTGTGTTAAGGTAGAATTGAGAACGCAATCTTGATGAAGTCATGCAACTGGATGGAATGGATTTGGCAAGGATTCCATACTGAACTAGAAGGAGGCAAACAATTTGCTTTTGATGCAATGGAGGATGCAATTCTTCATGAAGGGGTCACTGGGACAGGTCAGGAGTCTGTACCATTTTTTGATATGCCCATGGTGTATCATTTGTACCACTGTTTAGTCATGGAGTCCCTGAAATCCTGGAGACTTGACATGGGTCTTCCCTGTCAAATGCTAACACCATCCTGTGTACTCAGTGGATACCCAAATGTCTGAACAACTTGGTATTAGACTTGTCATGAAGGTAGGTTAACTTGGAAGGATTGAAGCAAGATACCTAGTGTAAAGGCTGAACCAATAATGCCTATCCTGAGCCTATTTGATGCACGGGATTGACTAGTATGCAGAACAGTGGGGTACTGGACAGGGTATCTTGGTTTATGTGTCTGCATACCACAGGTACCACCTGTACTCCTACCACTGAACTCTATACCTCCTCCTAGTATAACTCCTAGCTAATGATGGTCCAGACCATAGGAAGGGGGAGTTGATCCCTGTAGACATAGGTAGGTAGGTTTTATGTTGTGAGGACTGAACAGATGCAATATGTGGACTAATCCCAAGGAATGATATGGTTTGATCTACAATATAAGGTGAACAAAACTAAGTGTTGCAGTGAATCAGTGAGGCATTTGTGACTGCATAACCAAACAGTGAAATGGATTAAAATACATATTGAACAGAGTGAACAGTAACAGTATACTCAAATGGGTCTCGACTGATTAATACAAGGTAATGGAAGTATTACTGATATTCCAAAAAGGTCTGATCATTACACAATGTGGATTGAATCAATTAACTTAAACCAAAGGAAGGATATGGACAAGACATGTATTTAAGGATCAATCTCTAACAAACCCAAGACTGAACATCAAATGCATATGTTGGGTGGACAGAACCACACTTCTATGACTGAAACCTGCTTCATAACTGAACAAAAGGGGGATTGAACAAATTATGAGATGTGATCGATACTCTAAGTGAAACAAGGAAACTGAACTTTTATGTTCAGATATAGACATTGGATGATTGAACAATACAAGGGGTAACATGCTAACTAAGAATTTGAGGCTGGGCATTGACATGTGAACGATCAGATATCACTTGGCTTGAAAATGTCACCTGACCATTACAAAGGATCAAATATGATCTAGGCCATGCTAAACCACCTGGTTACAGAGCTGTGTTTCTTGGGGAATTAAGACTGACATGCCCTTGGTGTCAGTAACCCATATGGTGCACAGGAAGAATTTTGTTGGTCCAGACTTACTGGATACAAGGAAAATCTATGGCAATATCATGTCAATGGTACACAAAGAAGACTTCCAATTCCAGGGCCTCCATACATCCTATTGGGTTTCTTTTCTACTCAGGAATTACTTCGAACACATCCCTTACTAATGGAAATAATCAAGTTCGAGTTTGACCTAATAGCAGGAGAAAATTTTAGTGCTAATGCAGGGGATTCGGAATTACCTGTGGGTTATTCTTGCTTGCCGACTGTCTCTGTTTTGGAGAAGAACTTGCGGCAGCCATTGGGGTTGGGGAGCTAGGGTTTTGTAGGGAAGGCTGTGACAACTCTCCGTATATATATATACATTCAGGGATTTTTTCTCGATCCTAATGGATTGGAATAAATTGATTTGAATTCGATTGATTCAATCCTTCATAGCCGAGTTCTAACGGCCAAGGAAAAATTTAAATAACTGATAGTTGCAATAAAGCCCTTGCCATGACTTTATTACTCCCATGGTCCCCTTGTTGATTTTTCAGAAAAAAAACAATTGCAAAGAAAGAAAAACACTACAATTTATGAGACAAATAAAATAAATAAATAGAAAAAAAATATGAGGATAAAAATTTGGTCAAGGGGTTGACAAACTTGAAGTAGAAAGACTCTCAAGCATCATTATTGATGTAAAAAAAAAATCTCCTGCTTCTGACTCGGATGAGATAGAGTCTTTGCGACTCAAGTTTCAAGAATCCCTTATCACCATCAAGAAAAAGGATGATGAGATTCAATCCATGAGAAGAGCTTATGAATTTGCTATGCATAAGGTTCAAGATGCTAATAGGAGAGAATATGATACTTCTATTAAGTATAATAATCTTCTTGTTCAGAGTAAGAAACTAGGTAATAAGAATACTACTCACATGCACACTCCAAGACACCTCCACACTCATCACAATGCTAGGCATACTTCTTACATGAACACTACACACAAATCTTTTTCTAACACAAGGAAAGGACCATTTGTTAAAAAAAATATTTTGCATCATGTCTTTTATTATCATCATCATAATACTAATGATAGAACTCCTCGCACTAGAAATTCACATATGCATGATACTTACCCATCTTCTTCTAAATCCTCTATGATTTGCAACTACTGTGGCTTGCTTGGACATACGACCAATTATTGGCATACAAGGAAACTAGTTGATAAGAAAGTTTTTAAGTGGGTTCCTACGACTAACACTCAAGGACCCATACGATCATGGGTACCAAAATGTTCATCTTCAACTTATGTTGTAGGTGAAGAGTCCTTCTCATGCTAGAAGCAAGCGGATTCTCGATAGCGATTGTTCACGGCACATGACCGGGGATGCTTCATTATTTACAACGCTATCGATAAAGAAGGAAGGACACGTCTCCTTTGGTAACAATCTTAAAGGTCGCATTATAGGAAATAGTAATATCGGTTCCCCTCCTTATCCTTGTATTAAGAATGTGTGTCTTGTTACTAATCTTAAACACAATCTTCTTAGTATTAGTCATCTTACCGATAATGGTTATGATATCAAGTTTGTTAAGCTCAAATGTTTCATTACCGATAGTTCAAGTGGATCTATTGTTTATGAAGGCATTAGAGAAAATAATATCTATGTTTTATATCTTGTCGAAGACACTAACAATGACAGGTGCTTAGTTGCTAAGAACGATGAGAGTTGGCTTTGGCATATGAGGCTTGGACACGCCAACATGGATACTATTTCTCATCTTGCTACCAAGAAGCTCGTAAGAGGACTCCCAAGTATCCCGTTCAAAAAGGATATGGTGTGTGAAGAATGCGAGAAGAGTAAGTTGACCAAGTCATCCTTCAAATCCATCAACTCTGTGAGTACCTCTAGACCTCTTCAACTTATTCATATGGATCTTTTTGGTCCTAGTAGAGTTGCTAGTCTTGGAGGCAAGCTTTATGCTTTTGTTTTGGTTGATAATTTTTCGAGATTTACTTGGGTTATTTTTCTTGCTTGCAAAAGTGATACTTTTCGTGAATTTGTTACTTTTTGTAAACGTATTCAAAATGAGAAAGGTTTTTCTATTAACAAGATTATGAGTGATCATGGAGGAGAATTTGACAATACCGATTTCAAAAGATTTTGTAAAAGGAATGGTTTTGGACATGATTTTGCTTGTCCACGAACTCCTCAACAAAATGGTGTTGTGGAGAGAAAGAATAGAACCCTTGGCGATATGGCCCGGGTTATGTTAAACCAATATAAGCTCTCCCAATATTTTTGGGCGGAAGCCGTTAACACGGCATGTCATGTTATAAATAGGGTCTTGATTAGACCTATTTCTAAGAAGGCTCCTTATGAGCTTTGGTTTGACAAAATTCCCTCTATTGAATATTTTAAAGTTTTTGGTTTTAATTGTTTTATTTTGAATACCAAGGATAACCTAGGCAAGTTTGAAGAAAAAGCCTATGAAGGAATATCCTTGGATACTCTACGCATAGTAAAGGTTTTCGTGTTTTTAATAAAAGAAGTCTTGTTGTCGAAGAGTCAATCAATGTCTCTTTTAATGAACTTAACTCTTCTACATTCTCTTCTTCCGATGATATTGATGATATCTCGTTTGGGTTGGAGAACTCCTCTATTGGAGATCGTCCTTCTTCATCTAACAGTGAAGTTGTGACTCCTCCAACAAAAGAGTCTCCACCTCTAGAGCCTCCTCAAAAGGATCTCCCAAAAGAATAGAGATTTGTCACCAACCATCCTAAGAAACTTATCATTGGGGATCCTTCCTCCAGTGTTAGCACTAGATTCTCAACTCGTGATCTTTATGCGAACGTGGCTTTTGTCTCTCAAATATAGCCTAAAAATGTTAATGATGCTTTTCTTGATGAATTTTGGATGATAGCGATACAAGAAGAGCTAAATCAATTTGAGCGAAATAAGCTTTGGGAATTTGTCCCAAAACCTAGCAATCACCCCATTATTGGAACTAAATGGGTGTTTTGAAATAAACTTAATGAAGATGGGTTAGTGACTTGTAACAAAGCCCGATTGGTTGCTCAAGGCTATAACCAAGAGGAAGGCATTGACTATGACGAAACCTATGCTCCGGTTGCTCGTCTTGAATCCATTCACATGCTATGTGCCTTTGCTTGCTTTAATGATTTTAAACTCTTTCAAATGGATGTTAAGAGTGCTTTTCTAAATGGTATTATTAAAGAGGAAGTTTATGTAAAACAACCTCCTGGCTTTTAAGATTTTCAATTTCCTAATCACGTGTTCAAACTACACAAAGCCCTCTATTGCCTCAAACAAGCTCCTCATGCTTGGTATGAGCGCCTTAGCTCCTTTCTTGTTTCACATAATTTTTTTAAGGGTAAAGTCGACACAACACTTTTTATCAAATCTTATAGTGACACTGTTTATTAGTTCAAATTTACGTCAATGACATTATTTTTGGTTCTACTAACAATACACTTTGTGTAGAATTTGCTAAAGTTATGCATGAAGAATTTGAAATGAGCATGATGGGTGAACTATCATTCTTTTTGGGCTTACAAATCAAACAATGACCCAAAGGGACCTTCATCAATCAAGAAAAATATACAAAGGATCTCCTCAAACGTTTCGAACTTGACTCATCCAAATCAATGAGGACTCCTATGGCAACAACTACAAAGCTTGACAATGATGAAGATGGCACATCGGTTGACATTCGTAAGTATCGAGGTATGATTGGTAGTTTACTTTATCTTACTGCTAGCCGTCCTGATATTATGTTTAGTGTTTGTCTTTGTGCACGATATCAAGCAAATCCAAAGGAATCATACTTATGTGACGTAAAACGTATTTTTCGGTATCTCAAAGGCACCGTAAACATAGGCCTTTGGTATCCGAAATCTTCATCCTTCGAGCTTCACGGCTTTTCGGATGCAAATTTTGCCGGATGCAAGATTAACCGAAAAAGCACTAGCGGCACATGTCAATTCCTTGGAAAATCCTTCGTATCGTGGTTTAGTAAGAAACAAAATTCTGTTGCTCTTTCAACCACTGAGGCCGAGTATATTGCGGCTGGTTGCTGTTGTGCACAAATTCTTTGGATGTCACAAACACTTTTAGATTACGGCATTTCTCATACTTGCACCCCTATTAAATGTGATAACACTAGTTC
The DNA here is from genome assembly GCA_029216955.1 of Iris pallida. Taxonomy (NCBI): domain Eukaryota; kingdom Viridiplantae; phylum Streptophyta; class Magnoliopsida; order Asparagales; family Iridaceae; genus Iris; species Iris pallida. The sequence continues at coordinate 3,757,800 of JANAVB010041419.1, read as the reverse complement.
GATCAATCTCACGAAAAACCCGATTTGTCACTCACGTACGAAACATATTGAAATTAGACATCGTTTTCTTCGTGATCATCAACAAAAGGGGGATATCCGCCTAAAATTTATTGACACTACCTATCAGTTAGCCAACATCTTGACCAAACCGCTCCCGGAGGATCGCTTTGTTTTTTTCTGCCAAGAATTAGGCATCTTAAATATCGACTCATAGTTTTTCTCGGCCGGCACACCGACGGTATACTAGGGTATACCGACGGCATGCCGATTTTGATTCAAAAATATGTTATGTGTCAAAAATCGGTATACCGTCGGCATACGTCGGCATACCGGCGGTATTCCGATTTACGGCGGACTGCTGAGTCACATCCAACACGGGACCCACCTTTTCTTCCATTCTCTCTTTTCCTTCATCCTCCTCATTTAATACCTTTCACATCAATCTATTCCCTATTTATTATCCACCTCCTTCTCTCCTCTTCCCCATATCTCAACTTTCCATCATCATTAACTACCCATCTCTTCCTCTTCCCCCATTTACTCCTCTTTTATCTCCATCATCATTTCCAACCCACCCTTTCCCCTTTCCAACATCCATAACCGTTCTCCTTCCCATCTTCCCCTTAAAATCTCTATTTTCTTCTTCCTTTTCCTCCACCATTATCATCCTCTCAAAACCCTACTTCACTCTCCACCTATCTTCTTCTCCCAATGGCTGCCTTCAAGCGTGCTCGTTCCTCCTCCGTCGCGTCGAATCCATTCACCCCGGTGGCTCTTCCCCATGGATTTGACCAGCAGGTTTTCACGTCCTCCTTGGCTGCCGATTCGTGGTTCCAACACTTCATGCACCATAATGTCTACAAATGACGTGCCGTTAACTGGAATCTTTTCCCCGGCCATCGTTCTCTCTTCGACGATGCCGGTCTTTCTTCCCTCCTTCGACGTCAAGTGCCCGTCTATCCCGCCGCCGTGCTTCTTTTCTACTGCAACATGATCCCTGATGTCGAGAATGGCGCCATTGAGACAATGGTAAATGAACGCCATTTTTGCCTGACGGCTCGTGACCTCGCCAGCATCCTCGGCGTCCCGGACAGAGGCGAGGCTCTCCCGGCCCTAGCTGCTCTTCACCCTTCGGCGTCGGTCTCTTTTGACGAGTTCTGTGCCATTATTTGCAAAGGCCCTAACCCTCCTGTTATTCCTGCTCTTTTCGCTCAACTGGAGCCATTTTACTACGAGCTCCATAAGATTGTGTGCCATACACTCTATCCTAAGGGCGGGAACTATGACGCCATCACCGGTGACGCCTTGGTATGTATGTACTACCTGTATTCTCGGAAGTCTTGGTCCTTCCCCAAGACTCTCCTCCATGCCTTCTTCGACGTCCTACCCGCGGGGAAGCAGAATCTGTACTATGGCTCGTTCATCACTCTGATCTTGGAGGCCAAGCAAGTTGTCACGCCCCAGAACCAGAATACTGGAGAGCGGGGGAGTGACTCAGCCAGCTACGTATTACGGGTAGATGAATACCGTATAATACGATCAATGCTGTCTAACCAGACGAGGGGGTGCATACTACATAAAAGTCTTACTATGGTCATTACACATCTATTGTCTCAATCATTCAAACAAGAAACAGAAATATAGAACATGTAAGGTAAAGCAGTAAGGCGTCCCAAACGCTCAGTCAAAATGTTCTTGAGATCTGGCTTTACAAAACATAGCCAGATGATATAGCAAGCGTACACAATTGTTATCAGCTGCAGTCTGACTTAATTACAATTATGCAAAAGTAAGTACAAGACAATCCGACTAACATGTCGGTGCCAAACGGTAAGGTATAAAGTAGATAACAAAACGAGTGGTGAAGTTAAGGAACCCACTCGAGGCCTCCTGCGATCATTCCTCTAGTATTGACCATCTTGGAGGTGGAAGTACGCTGAGTCCTCGGGAACTGGCTCTAAATCTGGCCATGCAAAACCAGAGAGGTTAGCCCTCTAATAGCAAGTACCACAAGGGAGCACGACATGAGAACTAAAACCAGTAAGTAAGAGAATATAATAATAGATCTCTGCTTGCTACTAGAACTCACATCACATCAAGACACTTCGAACCAACCTCCCAACCAAACAAGGACAGAAGTTGGCCCGTCATGTCCTGACATTCTGATCATCCCAGTTAGGTAACAGAGTACAGTGCACAAACAAATCATCTTGAACGGCCAATCAACTCCTACGGCTTGCTATTATGAGTCCCAAGTTATCCTGGAATAATGCAATTAGGGATGCCTCAGTTCTTACTATGTGCAAGCAAGGCTAGTCTATCCAGTCGATCAATTGGCCCATGCATGAATTAGACGAGTCCTAGCAGGACGCCCGTCAATATACAATATACAATAATAATAAAAGCAGATACTTTTCCCTGCCCGTGTGGCAGATTTACAGTATCTGTGGGAACCAGCCACCCCGTCGGGTACTACTCGTCCCAAGGGGGCTGCCATGTAAGAATTCGGAAATCCATTCTCTCCATGCAATCATTATTTTATTTAACTTAATAGTCTCTACGTTGAGTGAAATTCCATGCCGTGGATCATGGTCATTCAAATGAGTACTTTCGTACGGGGTACGATATGCACAACTCTACAACGATACCAGTGCGGTTAGGTTGCAGGTCTTACATAGCGTAATACAACAATCAAATCTATCCACGGTATCATGCCTTGACCATAAAGTACACATGCTTCTTTTGTAAAAAAATAACTAAATAAATAAATAGATTGAAGCCTGCATGTGCATGTATGTCAATATTCGGGATCAGCCAGTCGAGTACAATAGTTCATAACATGAACGTGTCTCATTTATTTCATTCAATAAGACGACTAGCCAGTCTCTTAGTTTCAATTAGGAACGCATGATCAATTTAGTCAAGATCACTATCATTATCAATGGTGGCAAGGCATAAAAGTCAACTAGCATTCAGTGGGGTCGAGTCTACAACTCTCAGGGTTTAATTCTAGTCAATCCGGGTATCTATAACTCAATTCATGACACATGGTACATCCCACGTAACAATCTATAATTAACAGAAATATCAACATATCATGATTATATCAAGTTTATGCAAAAAGGCGTAAGGATATAAAATGGACGTTAAACATCTAATAAGATATCAATATACAGGGCTATAGAAGATCCAGGGTAAGCAGGCTACTCTCATGTCAGCCTACGCTCATGTCAGCGTACGCTCATGTCAAGCTACGCTCAAGCCAGCGTACGCTCGGGTTATGCTACGCTCGGGTCAAGCTAGCGTATGCAAGTCATACGCTTCCAAAAGGCAACGTATGGACTTCATACGACTCCTTACCATCCAAGTCAGCGTATGCAAGTCACACGCTTCCAAAAGGCAGCGTATGGACTCCATACGACTCCTGACCATCCAAGTCAGCGTATGCAAGTCATACGCTTCCAAAAGGCAGCGTATGGACTCCATACGACTCCTGACCATCTAAGTCAGCGTATGCAAGTCATACGCTCCCAAAAGGTAGCGTATGGACTCCATACGACTTCTGACCATCCAAGTCAGCATATGCAAGTCATACGCTCCCAAAAGGTAGCGTATGGACTCCATACGACTCCTGACCATCCAAGTCAGCGTATGCAAGTCATACGCTCCCAAAAGGTAGCGTATGGACTCCATACGACTCCTGACCATCCAAGTCAGCGTATGCAAGTCATACGCTCCCAAAAGGTAGCGTATGGACTCCATACGACTCCTGACCATCCAAGCCAGCGTATGCAAGTCATACGCTCCCAAAAGGTAGCGTATGAACTCCATACGACACACGCTTCCAAAAGGTAGCGTATGCAAGACACACGCTTCCTAAAAAGGCAGCGTATGGACTCCATACTGTGCTGCGCTAAAGAGCGCACACAGCTCAGTGACGCAGCTAAAAAGCTAGCATACACTGCTCACTGTCTTCTCCAAACAGCAAGAACTCCATGGTTGTACCCCAAAGCTTCAAAAGTCCATAACTTGGTCAGAACAAGTCCAAATCCAACTTTCCAAAGGTCAAAGTTGGGTAGAACAAACTTCTCTACAACATGGAACCATCAGAACTTGCAAACAAAGAAGTTTGATAGATCAAAACCACCAAACTCCGAAAATAACTAATTTCTAGATCTACAAAGATTAAGACTTCAAAATGAAAAATGCCAAGTTCTAAACTCTCTTAGGATCTTGCGGGGAAGATAAATGAACTACAAAAACATGGGTTCTAATGGGAAGCAAGTTGTACTTGCCTACGGTTTGGTAGGTGGAGAGAGTAATGAAGAAGAAGAAGAGGAGTAATGGTGAGAAGTAAAGTAAATGAGGAGAGAGAAGGGAGAGGGTGGCTTTAAATAAAAGGTGGTGGTAGGTGGGAGTTGGGCCGGGTCCAATGGGTCCAATGGGTCGGGTTGCACGGGTCCAACAAGGCTAACCCGAAAGTAAAACTAAAGCAGGAATTAAAATGCAGGTAATAAAATTACAGGAAGAAATACAGAAATAAAATTGCAGGAATTAATTAGCATAAAAATTAAAGAGCAGCTAATTAATTAACATGAAAATTTGAAGAGCAGATAATAGAATTGCAGAAAAATAAAATACAGATGATTAATTAACATGAAGTTATAGGAATTTAAATACAGGATACTACATGATAAATATTAAATAAATACATTCAGGCAATATACGTATTAGAATACGCATTCCGGGAACGGGGAGTGACACAAGTCGATCTCTCCCTCTGCTACTCGGACGGTGCACCATCATTCCTTGCTGTTTCCCGCTCCCTCGGTGGTGCCTCCACATCTCGTGCCTCCTCCTCCCAAGAGCCGCCGGTTCTGCTCCTGTTGCACTCGCCTCTACTTCTCCTGCCTCGGGCCGCTACATGCTGCTGACACAGCAGCATTTCGACATACGGATGGCTCAGGCCGAGGAGCAGATGCGGGCACACACTCGTGGCTTGGGCACCCTCATCCAGTCTCGCTTCCATGACCAGGCATACTTTCTTCAGCGTACCCTTCAGGAACGGGATGCTTTTCTGGATCTGAACCTTCAGGATCCATTGTACCAAGCACCCCGCTTCTCCGATCCCAATGCCTACGGGTTTATGTACCCAGACGACATTGATCCTTTGGCGCTTTCCACCAGGCTCAGGAGGGTGGGGATGATCCGGCTGATGAGTAGGGGTTGCTTCCTCGGGTTGATGATTTCGAATATTTGGTTGTCTTCTTTTATTGTGTGGTTGTCTTGTTTTTTATGTCTTTTGCGGTCCTTCGGGGACCAGTGTTTGGTTGGTTCTAGTAGTTTGCAGTCCTACGAGGACTTTATATTGGTCTTTTTTATTGTCTTGCTAAACTCTCGTAGAGGAGAGTTTTTACTATGTCTTATGTAGTATGGGTGTCCTGCATGTATCACCGTTTCAACTTTTATCTAAATAACATGTTTTTATCTATGTTACTATGTTTCATATTCATACTAAATTCTTTTATTCCCATCTTTGACTAAGTGACAAAGGGGGAGAAAACGTATTGAGGGGGAGTTGTCTACCTACGGGGGAGTTACTCCCTGAAGATGCTATCTCTCTATTTTGTCAATTATCAAAATGGGGGAGATTGTTGGCACATTTTATTTTGATATATTAACAGCATCTTCGTAGTTTAGTTTTCTGTGTCTTCAGATTCATATCTTCTCAAAATCTCTACTACATAAAGTCTGTCCTTTCAAGTTCTACCATCCATTGCATTTAAGACTGAAGCAGATACCGACGCTCCTTGCATAGACGACTTCCTACACTGCTTAAAGATTTCGAGTCTGTACAAGGTCTAGGTATATCTGTAAACACTTAAGGTTGGATGACAAACTAAAAGTTTTAAGTCAAAAATCAATATATTATAGAACGACATACCGGCGGTATGCTCCGGCATACCGGCGGTATACCATTCTATCGTCCACAAACTTTCTGTGAAAATTGTCGGCATACCGACGGTACGCTCTGGCATATCGACGGTATACCGTTTTGTGGACCACAAAACGTTCTGTGACAATATCGGAATATCGACGGTATACTACGGCATACCGGCGGTATACCGTTTTGTTTGCCTCAAAAACGTTCTGTGATAAACGTCGGAATACCGACGGTATACTCCGGTATACCGGCGGTATACCGTTTTGTGAGCCATAGAACTTTCTGTGACAAACTTTGGCATACCGACGGTATGCTCCAGTATACCGACAGTATACTGTTTTGTTTATTACAAAAATGTTCTGTGACGCACAACGGTATACCGACGGTATACTGGCTTACGAAATTTGATTTTTGAATGTCATAGACTGCATTAATGGCAGCATTAAATGCTCCCAACGGATATTAATATGACCGTTACTGTTCGACCGGTATACCGACGGTATGTCGGTCTGGCTGTAGTCAGGAGCATTAAATGCCACCTACTCTTGGTTTCTCTATAAATGAAAGCCTTATCTCTCTTGAAGCTTTCACCAACTCTTGCCATAAATTTTCTAAACAACAAGAGCTCCACCATTAATACTCTACCAAGCTTTTAATTGTCATCCTCTCCCAAAGTGCTAGAGTATTTAAGAGTTGTATTTTTCAATCTTCACGTGTTAGAAGATCAACAAGTTCTCTTCTCTTTTGTTTGAAGTTTGTGAGCTTTCGTAAGAAAACTTGTGTGTTGAAGTTGGCGAGTCTTCGGATCCAAACTCGTGTTGAAGTTGGCGAGTTCTTCGGATCCAAACTCGTGTGTACTATTTGATTAAATAGTGGATTTAAGCCGGAGAGAGTTCCGAGACTGGATTGCCTCAAGCGAGGATACCAGGATACATCTTGTGTTTGATCTTCCTACTCTCTCTTTTTATTTGTCATATATTGCTTCTTGTGATCAAGTTATTTTTTATTTCCCTATTCACCCCCCCCCCCTCCCCCTCCCCCCCCCCCCCCCCCCCCCCCCCTCTAGGATTCTACATGACACACACTCTATCCTCTTCCCGCCACCCTCACTCTCGAGTTGCCTAGTTGTCTTCATTTTTCTCAGTATTTTTCTTGTGCAAAGAAATATAGATGATGATACAGATATCCTTGAACCATATGACCTTTTTTTTAATCTGGGTTGGATCGTAGCGGTATAATTTTAGAGATATTGATCATATTTACCTTCTTTAAAAAGTATATATATATATATATATATATATATATATATATATATATATATATATATATATATATATATATATACTTGTGCTCACATAATTTAATAGAATGATCCAGTTACCTAAGTTGGTTTTATTACATGAGTTGAAGATTATTCTCTTCTTCTTTTTTAATACATTTTTTTGTATTTTGTATTTTATTTTTAATAAGGAGCATCATTTTATTTTATTTTTAACAAGGCAACAAAAAATTGGTCATTGGCACCCAAAACTAGGACCGGCCTTGTTAGGATGGCAGGGAGAGAGTATAGGTCTCTCCGGAAGTAGATGATCATTGACTTCCACCAATTAAAGTACTAATGCATTTGCAGGTCATAAATCAGTGGGTTTGTTGGTGGCTGAGAATATTCCAGGCCTTTTCCTTTTGCTTTTTTTTTTGTGTGCCGAAAGAGAGCAGTAGGAAATAGTCACTTGTCGATGCTTCCATGGTCCTTACACAAATCGCAGCTTAGAGCATCTCCAACCCTATTGTGACTTTGAAAAAAAAGTTGTTGCCATATAGGAATGACAAAATTTTATTCAAAAGTTCTTCTCCAATGTAATTGTCAAGTCAATTGTGAAGCTTATGTAGCAAAAATTAAAGAAGACATTGTGAAGTTGATTGTCTTGTTCTAGACAATGCACTTGACAATGTCTTCTCTTCCATGTCATCAATATGAATAAAAAATATTAGAAAAAAGAAAGAAGATGAGTAGTTGTCTTAAAAGTTGTCTTGGAAGTTGAAAAAAATACTTTTTATTGTCTTCTCAATACTTTTGCATTGGAGAGAGTTTTTCTATCTCATTGTCTTTTGAGATATAATTTTGCCACATAAACAAGACATTGTCTTGTGGCTCATGCCACATAGGAGCCACCTAAAACTCACAACACTTAACAAGACAATAGGGTTGGAGATGCTCTTACACAAGTCGCAGCTTAGCCGAGCACGTGTTTGCCTGTAACTATAAATAAATAATGAAATAAATATGAGAACATTTATCAAATGTTAAAAAATCATAAAAGTTTTATAAAAAAATCCACAATACAAAATAATATTTTATCGTGTGTTCAGAATTAGGAAAAAATATATAAAAGGGTGCGAAATAATCTTTTTGTCCTTCTAATTTATTGAAAACACCCACGAAACCTACTCTTAAAAAAAATGTTTCGATTCTTCCTCTTCTTCCATACGCGACTCACTTTCGAATCTGGGTTTCCTCCTCCAAAATCTTCAAACCTTACTTCAAAAACTCGTCAGTGACTCTCCATTCGCAATCTTCACACCATGTCGTCATCATCAGTTCCTACTTCATTATCATCATCAGCATCAACTGAAACCCCAGTTAGAGAAGAGAGCTGATGTGGAGAGAATGTAGAGTTGCACATAAGCCAAAGGTGAATGACGGAGAATCATAGAGAATTAAGAGAGTTGCACATAAGTCAAAGGTTGGTAAGCAAAAAAAAGGACAAAAAGAATGTATAACTTTAAGTTATGTTCATAATTTTGTTAAAATGCAGGAGAATGACCATTCTTCGTGTTAAAATTACGGAGAATGTCATTCTCCGTGTTAAAATGACGGAGAATTATCTTTTTCCGTATTAAAATGCAAGAGAATGACCATTTCCCGTGTTAAAATGACGGAGAATGGTCATTCTTCGTGGTATAATCACGGAGAATGACCATTTCCCGTGTTACAATGTAAGAGAATGACCATTCTCCGCGTTAAAATCACGGAGAATGGCGATTTCCCGTGTTAAAATACAGGAGAATGACCATTCTCCGTGTTAAAATCACGAAGAATTATCATTCTCCGTGTTAAAATGCAGGAGAATAGTTATTCTCCGTGTTAAAATCACTGTTAAAATTACGAAGAATGACCATTCACCGTGTTAAAATGCAAGAGAACGGTCATTCTCTGTGTTAAAATCACGGGAAATGTCCATTCTCCGTGTTAAAATGACGAAGAACAGTTGACAGAAACCTTTTTTTTTTGTAGATTTTTTTTGTCTGGAATAAAGATTCAAGAATGTTTCGTTCTTCTTTCAAAACGATTTATTGAGTCTTTAAAGAATATCGATTTCTATACTTTCGTCGAGGTATTCTACAAAAACAAAGTTGGCAATCAAGAATTGGCCAAGGTTTCAGAAGGTATTGAGAATTTGATAGGAACTTACTTTGAAGACAAATATGGCATCGGATACTTTGAATTGAGCACTACTATTAAAATAGCGCCAAGTATGGGCGATATGACAGCCATTTTCGGTATACCGCTGAATGATGAAAGTGAGGATGATGCTTATTACAAAAGATTGATCATAGGAAAACAACAGCAGACCACACCACCGGCATCGTTGAGCCTGTGTAGAGATCACTTCAAAAGATTGTTGACTAATTCTAAAAGCAAACACTCAGAAGTCACGAATACGGAAGTGAGACAGAAGTTCTTTGAATTGTTACAACGGCTTCGTGACAGAGATGAAGATGTTAAACCAGATGATTTGGCCAAGATAATAATCTTCCACTTGTGCCAAACAGTATTCTTCACAAAGTTTGGCGGTTCAAATTTACCGTACAGGTTCTTGGCCTTGGTAGACAGTATAGAAGTTATCAAAATTATCTGCCGGCCAATGTTAATCTTGGCGTATGTCATGGAGAGAATCAAGAGGACTACAAGTAAAACTGTTGGGGGATTACTTCGATGCATACTCTAAAATGGAAGGTTGCACAATATATTTTATTTATTGGTCTGTGGAACATAGTACCCATGTGGAAAGGAAGTTTGAACCAATTCGCGAATACCCAAGATTTTATACATTGGATGGGTACGTAATCTCGGTCTTCCTCAAAAACGAATATCACAGTAAATTGAGATCGAAAAAGATATTCAAAGATTTGGTTATAGCTATTGGAAAAGAGGAATGACACCTAGAAGAGGAGGTAGATATACAAGAAGAAGGTGCATACGAGGGAGAGGGACACCACTAAATAGGTAGGGATGAGGATTTAAGCAAGAGAGACCTCAACAACATGCAATTAACGTTGCGATGGAGGGGTCTGTACGGGAATTGGAGGAGTTGCGAGAAAAGAAATCTCAGATTATTGCTGAGAATGAGAAACTCCATGAAAAGGTTAAAGAGCTAGAGGCACAAGAAGCCCAACAACATGCAATTAACGTTGTGATGGAGGGATCGGTACGGGAATTAGAGGAGTTACGAAAAGAGAAATCTCAGATTATTGCTGAGATTGAGAAGCTCAATGAAAAGGTTAAAGAGCTAGAGGCACAAGGAGCCCAACAACATGCAATTAACATTGTGATGGAGGGGTCAGTGTGGGAATTAGAGTTATGAAAAGAGAAATCTCATATTATTGCTGAGAATGAAAAGCTTAACGAAAAGGTTAAAGAGCTAGAGGCACAAGTTAAAAAAAAAAAATTTCAAAGTTCTGATTTGTAATTTCCCGTATTAAAATCATGGAGAATGGCCATTCTCCGTTGTAAAATCACGGAGAATGGCCATTTTCCGTGTTAAAATCACGGAGAATGAACATTCTCCGTGTTAAAATTACGGAGAATGGTCATTCCCCGTATTAAGATCACGAAAAATGATCTTTTTTTTTCTTCTTTTTTTTAAAGTATATTGATTGATATTATACTTTTTATTGTTATTTGTTTTATATCAGTGCAAACAACCGAAAAGCTTGAAAGAGACAAATAAAAGGCTCATGAATGAGATAAGCGAGCTTCAGAAATAAGTTAAATTGTTGCAGAATGAAGCCGTTAAAAAGGATGAAAAGATCGCTAATCTCGAAGCCATGGATGTACCATTGCAGCTTGAGACTCAACCAGCTGCTGAACAATAAGCCACTAAACCTGCTGCTCCAAAAGAAATCACAGTAAGATCAAGGGGGCAAAAGAGGTTGATAAAACCTTCACCGGCAGTAGCCGATGAAGACAACACTCCCATGGGGAAGAATACACTAGCAGAGGCTAATAAAAAGCGGAAGACAAATGTCGCATCAAAACCAAAACCTCAAGCCAAAACCGGGGGACGAGGAAAAATAAGCAGGGGGACCCCGAAACGGCTAAACTAGTGAGAAAGGGAACAATACTAAGGAAATGTGAGGACCTCAGACTTTGGGGGGATGTGGATGAAGAGCTGAAGAAGCTTTACAGGGACGTCATATTCCCAAGAAAGATGAGTCCAATATGTGTATTCTGAACTCGACCAATCTCCGTCTAATTCATAACGGAGAATGACCATTCTCCGTGACAGTTGGACGGAGAATGATCATTCGTCGTGTCAGTTGGACGATGAATGACTCTCTTTTTTTCTTTCTTTTCTTTTCTAGTCTTTTTACAATTATATCATGAAAATCTCTATTAAGTTAATCTAAACTAAATTTATGTGCAGTGATACGGTATACTTGAATATCTCGAAAGAGGGAGAAAATAGAGTTGCCGTCATCCTGTCAGCAAAAGACATATAAGACATACTCAACAATAAAAACATGGAGGCTGGCATACTCAACCTAATAATAATGAATATGAAATTAATTCAAGACTTGGCAAGATTGCACATCTAGCCAAGTTCACAGGGCGTGCAATATCAGTGGTCTGCATTCATGTTGCCTAACACATTGGTAAGAATCAAAACTGAAAAATCCCTATTCATGTGGACACCAATAAAAAATGACGTAAAAACTTACTCATGATATTGTGTTTTATTTTTGGGAAACAGACTACCGTGGAGCTTGCCATTCAACCGAAAGCGACATTCGGCGCCCATGAAAATTTTAAACAAGATGTAGAAGACTTCATCATGGGTTTAGAGGACGACAAAGAGTGGCTATTCATTCCGCTCTTTAATGAATTCTGCAAACAATATACGCTGCTCACATTCAACTTCAGCTCCTACGATTGGACACACTATAATTCCTTAATGCAAAACACGTACAAAAAGAGTAAGGAGAATGCAGAATTTATGAAAAAGACCTTAGAACCTATCGTCAGGAAGAAAGTTGTGATGATGAGGGAAAACAACCGGGTGATGATGGAGTATGAGAGCACAGAGCTAAAATGTTCTCCACGATGCCCACAACAACTAGCAGCCAACTACCTCTTGTACACGACATTTTATATGAAATGCTTAGTGAATACTCCATTCGAATTCTCGAGAAAAAAAAGGCGATGTCATTCACCAGAAGATTACAATGACGAGGTTGAAATGGGCTAAGAAGTTGCTTTCAAGTGAACATGTAATACCATATGTACCAACCTAGCAATGACATTATAAACAACAATGTAAATATAATTCAAAAATGATATATATAACACAGTTTAAAGCAAATTTATCTTTATTTTTTACCAAGAATGCATTTGACCAATGTTCAGGTTTTTATTTATCCATCCAAGTCAAGACAAAAGCAGATAAAAAAATGGACCATTCTCCGTGTTAAAAATGACGAAGAATGTCCATTTCCTGTATAAATCTCACGGAGAATGGCCATTCCCCGTCTTAAAGTGCAGGAGAATAGCCATTCGCTGTGTAATGCTCAAGACGAATGATCATTCGCCATGTTAAACTGCCGAAGAATGTCCAGTCTCCGGGTTAAAATGTTGGGAAATGGCCATTCTCCGTGTAAATCTCACGGAGAATGGCCTTTATGCAGTCAAAAAAATATGAAACAGTAGATATACAGACTTTAAAATAGCACCATTGATATCAAAAAATGTAAGAAATGTATTCAAAAAATAATTAAATAAAAGAAATAATATATGTATATGTATTAACGAGGGGGCGCTGCCCCCTCGACCCCCGTAGCAGCACATGGAGGGAGAGGACAAGTGGTGCGATTGTCATTACATTATTCAAAGCAATTCTGGCACCTCATCTTCCTCTTCTCTTTTCCCTTGTTCTCATATTTGCTCTTATAACGGTCCACCTTTGGTCGACCGGGATCCCATTTCGGAGCAGGAGGTAGAACCAAATCAGTAGGATTATTTTTAAACCATTTTTCACAATCCGGAACTGGACAAATTGCACAAGAATATAGCTTCTTGTAGAAATCTGATGTCCAATACTGCTCCACAAAATCGTAATCGGATTTCTTCGAACCAAATTTGATGCATTGGATTGCATAGCTGCAAAAGAATCCCTTTACCTTCCATCTTCGATAACTACAATGCCAATCAAGAAGATTTACCAGGTGGAAGAAAGTATCAGCCATCACATCAAACTCAAAATCACCAGACCGATATACCTTATAAGGCATGCCATCATCTGTATGCTTCAGCATATTCTTGACGTATAGAGTTAATTTGCTATTGAAATCAATTGCATCCTTGTGGCGATCCAAAATCATCTTCATCATCTTCACTCGGATAACGTTTACAAGTGTTGAAATAGGCATTTTCTTCTCAGCCTTTATCCATGCATTGAATGACTCCGCATAACTAGAAGCAACCTCGCCGTATCTACGTCCGGGAAAGAATGCATTTGACCAATGTTCAGGTTTTTGTTTATCCATCAAATTCACAACTTGACTATATTTCAGATCATAAATCTTCTTAACTGCTTGTTTATACCCACCTTTATAAAAAAAAAGTCAAGACACAAGCAGATGAAGAAAAATAGGGACCATTCTCCGTGTTAAAATCACGGAGGACAGACATTCTCCGTTAAAAGTAGCGGAGAATGGTTATTCGTCGTGCTATGCATAACGGAGAACGGACATTCCCGTGAGAATTACACGGAGAATAGTCATTCTCCGTGTTAAAATAACGAGGAATGCACAGAAAAGCTGCATATATCTGTCTGATTTATACAACTGGTGTTAGAGCATATACTGCTTGCCTCCAAGCTTCAAGTACAAGCGGATACACTCCTTCATTTCCTTTATCCTTCAGCGGTATGTTATTCTTCATGTGATGACAGCAATAGCTATGGTAAGCAGTAGGGAACACTTTAGGAACTTCAGAAACTAAATGGGTGCCTTGATCCGAAAGAAAGACCATACGCCTACTACATCAAACAACATTCTTAAGATTTTTAAGGAACCATTTCCAATTGTCGCCATCTTCGCCCGAGACTATACCGTAGGCAAGAGTGTAAAACTATTGGTTACCGTTCTGTAGGACCGTTGAGCACCTCTAGAGGGGGGGTGAATAGAGTGCGTGTGTGCAGCGGAAAATAATCACCAATTAAAAATTAAACTATGGCAGAGATATAAGAGACAGTAAATAAAGAGAGAGAATTCAAACTCAGTGACACAGCGATATACTGGTATCCCTCTGAGAGGACTAATCCAGTCTCGAGTACTCTTGCTCGATGTTAATCCACTATGGCACAAGCTTTAACTGAGAGCTTGCAGTCTCTTACAACACCGTGCTTGGTGATGAGCGCACGACCAGCTCCACAACAGGAAAAGTTGTTGAACTTGGAACGACCTCTTTACAACTCTTGAAACACCAAAAGATTCTAAATCAACTCTGATAGTACTGGCTTTTGGCTAAGAGATGTATAGGTATGATTTGAAAGTCTTAGATCGTTTGAAAACACTTGAGTAGTAGAGAAGAGAGAATGAAGAATGAGTGAATGATTTGAAATGAAAAGTTCTTCTCTATTTATAGGTGTTTTCTCGAACCGAACTCGGGCAGAGTTCGGGCAGAGTTCGGATGCAAATATCTCGCAAAAGAGACGTTGCTCGCTGATTTGGAGGCAACAGAAGTTTGAATCATTTTTTGGACCGAACTCGGTCAGAGTTCGGACCGAACTCGGGCCGAACTCGGTTACGAGTTCTGTCAGGAGATATTTGAAAATCATTTGTAAAAACAGTTTTCAAAATATGTTTTTGGTTATTTGTAAAATCATTTGTAAAGGCTATATTCAAAATATGTTTTTGAAAATGAAATACGAAAGGTAAATAGGTAAGCTTTTGGAATGTGGACAGTTTTAACCCTAAGCCAGTATTACCAAAACTGATTTTACAAAATAAATCCTAGACTCAATAAAATATAAAATACAGAATAAAATGAGAAATAAGTCTTCTGAAGATTTGATGATGTTGACGCTTTGTTTGATGCAGTACATCGTCCGTTGAATTTGATTTCATGTATCTGAAATGATTAGCAACATTTTCTATATTTTGTGTATTGACTTAAGTATATGTTGATTATCGAAATCGGGTGTGACCATGGAATGGGCCAACAATCTCCTCCATTTTGATAATTGACAAACTTGAGTCTATACCAAAATATATTTATATGAAATAGAACAAAATACAAAGTACCTGAAAAAAAATGAGATGTTTTGATTTTGGATTTGGATTTGTATATGCTTTGCTTTTTGGTATTGTAACTCTTTTTCTCCCCCTTTGTCAAGTAGTAAAATGACTTGGCTCCCCCGTAATATGTGAAACCAACAATAGATAAACACAAGACAGAGTGAAGCAAAAAGATATAAACACAGCATAAGACATATGGAAACAACTAATATAGAAAGAAACAACTCATAATAAACTGAAACAGTTATGAAAATTTCCACTAATAATCCAAAAGCACAACTGAAAAATGTCTAACTAATCAGTTTAGACATGAAATAAAAAAAACTACATCAACTGATCAGCATCTAACAAAATGTCTACTAGCCCATAGCTGAATCCACGTCACATCGTAGGGTCGTCTGCACCAGGAGTCTCATGAGTAAAGTAGGCTGTAGTTGGGTCGAAATACTGAAAGGAAGCCTCATCAGTAAATCGAGGACCCGGAAAAGCAGGGTGAGGTAAGATGGTGACTGGATGGACAGGATCATGAGCCAGGCTGTAGTGGAGGTCAGCAATGCCATTTCTCAGCACCTGGGCCTGAGAAATGCGCCGGAACTCCGAATCCTGATGACGTTGCGTAGAGACAGCAACAAAGTCATCAAAGCGCTGATAGAACGTCGGATCAAATCCTGGGACAGGGGCTGGAGTAGGAGGAGCATCAGCAGGAGGGACCTCAGCATCAGCAGCTGGAGCAGGATGAGCTCCAGGAGGCAGAGGTGGAGCAGGAAATCGACGAGATCTAGTCAGCTCGACAGGAGTGGAGGAGATGGCACACGTCTCAAGATCAATCTCGAAACGTCGAAAGATAGAAGCTAAGTGCATTGGATATACTAGATTCCTACCTGCATTTCTGCAGTTAAGCATCCAGGACATCACAGTTTTGGGAATAGAGAATGGGATGCCAAAGTGAATATGATACAAAGCAGATAATTCCATAAAGGTTACTTCATCAGTAGAACCTTTCTTTGGAACAAGTACGGAGAAAACCATACGATGAAGTTCATAGAAGGTTTGATTCAAATTCTTGGCAAAAATTCTACGAGGAACAGGGTTAGGATGACAGATTAGTTCCCTGAAGGAAGCAAGATTGACATCAGCAGGAAATTGAATATGATAGATGTCAACTAAGGCATCACCAAGATCAGGAATATGGAAGAATTCGCTGATGTCGGTGGCGCTAAATTCCAATTCTTGTCCAGCAACGCAAGAATAGAAATTTCCGTTTGGTTTTACTTGCAGGTTGCAGTAAAACATACGGACGACATTGTCATAAAAATTTTCTTGTACCTCGAAGAAATCTCGGTACCCAAGTTGGTCAAAAGTTGGAGTGTACTCAAAGAAAGTAGTAAAGTTTACAAAAGCTCCATTACAAATACGACGACCAGAAAAAGAGTCGAACCAGAGATCCGAAAAATCTTTGTCCGGGAACAAAGTAGAATCATATTCATCGGGATCTCTAGGTCGTGCTGGACTGAATAGACTAGCAGGGGTGTATTCAGAAGAAGAGGAGGCACCTTGGGAAGTGGTTCCTCTTTGACGCTTGGGGGCCATGAGAAAATAGAGAGAAAGTACCTTTTTGAAAGAAAAAGGAAGGAGGAACAAGATGATCGCCTACTAGATCTCTTCGGAACCTTGCTCGGATGGAGGAGGAGAAGCTTCTAGGAAGAGAGGAGGAATTTCCACGAGTTGTTGTGTGGAAAAAGTGGAAGAAAGGATGGTTTTTATAAGCACTAGGGCCGGTTGTTCGGTTCTGGAATTAATAACAGCGCCGACCGAACTCGGTCCGAATTCGGTCCGAACTCGGTCAGAGTTCGGGCCGAGTTCGGCCACTTGCATTCCCGAGACAGTCAATGCATTCTGGTAGGTTTAAAAGTAGAAATTAATAACTTTGACTGTAATATTAAATAACGACTGTTATTTTGGGTTAACTGTAGGGGTTGTCCCAGCTAACGGAGGTTCACCGGGGAACTCTTAAATACCGCTTCGCTTCGACCGTAGCCGTGGTGACAGACATACCCTTTTTAAGTTTGTACCCAAAAATAATTTTCGTTAAATAGAGTATCAAGTCATTAAATTCAATTTTAATTACCATATACATTATGAGTCTGAGCATTCAAGAATGCCGAGCTCACGCCTCAAAATGTTAAAACGGTCTTCAGCCAATGGTTTAGTGAATATATCTGCTAGTTGATGATCAGTGTCAATAAATTCTAGGCAGATATCCCCGTGTTGTTGATGATCACGAAGGAAATGATGTCTAATTTCTATGTGCTTTGTACGTGAATGACAAATAGGATTCTTAGTCAGATTTATAGCACTAGTGTTGTCACAATAAATAGGAACATTAGTGTAGTGCAGATTGTAGTCCTCTAAGATTTGCTTCATCCATAAAATTTGAGCACAACAACGTCCTGCGGCGATATACTCTGCCTCAGTTGTTGATAATGCTACTGAATTTTGTTTCTTGCTAAACCAAGAGACTAAGGCCTTTCCTAAGAAATGACATGTGCCACTGGTATTTTTACGGTCCACTTTGCATCCAGCAAAATCCGCATCCGAGTAACCTATAAGGTCAAAAGATTTGGTTTTGGGATACCATAAGCCAACTGTAGAAGTTCCTTTAAGGTATCGGAAGATACGCTTAACTGCACTAAGATGTGATTCCTTAGGGTTTGCCTGATAACGTGCACAAATACAAATGCTAAACATAATATCAGGGCGACTAGTAGTTAAGCATAATAAACTACCAATCATGCCTCGATACTTACGCTAATCGACAGGTTTGCCACTTTCATCAGCATCAAGCTTTGTAGATGTAGCCATAGGCGTCCCGATTGGCTTTACATTCTCGAAGTCGTACTTTTCAGTATGTCCTTCGTGTATTTAGCTTGGTTGATGAATGTTCCGTTCGAGTGCTATTTGATTTGAAGTCCTAGGAAGAAGTTTAGCTCTCCCATCATACTCATCTCAAATTCACTCTGCATACACTTGGCAAAATCTTGACAGAGTTTTTCATTAGTAGAACCAAATATAATGTCATCTACATAAATTTGCACTAGAAGAATATCATCATTCATGGATTTAATAAATAAATTAGTATCAATCTTTCCTTTCGAAAATCCATTATCAAGTAAGAAGGCGCTTAGGCATTCATACCAAGCACGAGGTTCTTGTTTGAGTCCATAAAGTGCTTTCTTAAGCTTGAAGACGTGATCAGGTTTTTGAAAATCTTCAAAACCAGGGGGTTGTTTTACAAAAACCTCTTCTTTCAAAAATCCATTTAAGAATGCGCTTTTCACGTCCATTTGAAAAAGTTTAAAATCATTAAAACATGCAAATGCACAAAACATGCGGATGGCTTCTAGTCTAGCAACAGGAGCATAGGTCTCATCATAATCAATTCCTTCTTCTTGATTATAACCTTGTGCCACTAGACGTGTTTTGTTGCGTAGAACTTGTCCATCTTCACTGAGTTTATTTCGGAACACCCATTTGGTACCAATTATAGATTGACCAATTGGTTTAGGAACAAGTTCCCAAACTTAGTTTCTCTCAAATTGATTAAGTTCCTCTTGCATGGCAGAAATCCAAAACTCATCAGTAAAAGCATCATCTACATTCTTAGGTTCTATTTTTGAAATAAATGCTACATTTGCTGCTAATTCAAAATTTTTAAGAGATGAACGTGTACTTACACCTTTGGATACATCACCTATAATGAGAGTTTCTGGATGATCTGGCTTGAATCTCAATGATTCAAATCTTTGGGCCATATCTTTCACAAGGCTCTTCTCAGTTCCTGCATCTTCGGAACTTTTATCAGTCCTTGCATCTTGGGTCAGATCTTTCTCAGAACTCTTCTTAGTCTTTGTATGTGAATCTTCATCATCACTGTCGCTAGATCTGTGACTATTTAACTCATCAAAGGTAACATTAATAGTCTCTTCAACAATCATAGATCTTTTATTGAAAATTCTATATCCCTTACTCTTAGCAGCACATCCGAGAAATATCCCGTCATCTGCTTTGGAGTCGAACTTTCCCAAGTTATCGTTGGTGTTCAGGATAAAACAGCGACAACCAAAAACTTTGAAATAAGAAATATTTGGAATTCTTCCAAACCAAAGCTCATATGGTATTTTCTTCGAGATTGGTCGAATTAACACCCTATTTAAAACATGACAGGCTGTACTAACAGCTTCTGCCCAAAAATATTTAGGAAGATTATACCGATTCAGCATGACTCTAGCCATTTCGCTTAGAGTACGATTCTTCCGCTCTACAACACCATTCTGTTGGGGAGTTCTAGGACAAGAAAATTCGTGGTAATATCCACTATCATCACAAAACTTTTTGAAACCAGAATTTTCGAATTCGCCACCATGATCACTTCGGATACGAGTAATCATGAAGCCTTTTTCGTTTTGTACCTTTTTGCAAAATATCTGAAATTCAAAAATTGTATCACTTTTGTTTGATAAGAAATAAACCCAAGTAAATCGAGAAAAATCATCAACAATAACAAAAGCGTAAAGTTTACCGCCAAGACTGGCAACTCTACTAGGACCAAATAAATCCATATGAATTAACTGCAAAGGTCTCGAAGTACTTACAGCGTTGATGAATTTAAAAGTAGACCTATATGCTTTATTCTTTTCGCAGTCAGCACATACCATATCTCTCTTGAATGGAATTTTAGGGAGTCCTCTTACCAACTTCTTTGTATTTAGATGTGAGATAGTATCCATGTTTGCATGTCCTAGTCTCATGTGCCATAGCCGGCTTTCATCTTGATTGGCTACTAGGCACCTTCCTGCGTTATTAGTATTCTCCAAAAAGAAAACATAAATATTGTCTTCTCTAATCCCTTTATATACGGGATCACCAGATGACATATCATATATGGTACATTTATCTTTCACAAAATTGATACCATAACCATTATCTGCCAAATGACTTATGCTCAATAGGTTATGTTTCAATTCAGTTACTAGACAAACATCCTTTATTATTGGATAAGGAGAAATACCTACAGTACCATTACCTATTATATTACCTCTCAAGTTATTTTCGAAGGAGACGTATCCTTCTTTCTTCATCGATAGCGTAGCGAATAAGGATGCATCATCAGTCATGTGTCGCGAACATCCGCTATCGAGGATCCATTTGCTTCTAGCATGAGAGGGTTGAGGGTCCACCTACAAGACAAGTAGATGAATCCTTTGGTACCCATTTTCTGAAAGGTCCACACAGATTAGCTTTAGGTCTCCAGACTAAAGTATGGTTGTCAACAAGCTTTCTTGCAAGACAATATTGTGATATGTGTCCGTGCGTACCACAATATGTGCAAGTCAGTTCAGTGGTAGAAACTGTGTTTGCAAGCTTGTTTTGTTTGGAGAACCTTTAAGTAAAAGCATGATGATATTCGTGTTTCTTCTGTGCTTTCTTGTGTTTAGTCCTTTTAGGTGTATGCTTAGCATTAGGACTAATCTTAGGCTGTGTCACAGGTATTGCCTGTTTGCCTAACTTGATTTCTAACTTTTTAGAAATCGCAATAGACTCTTCGTATCTAGCAGTCATATCTAGGAGTCTTTGTTCAGTTACTAAGTGCATCTTCTTCTCTATGTCATAAAGCTTTTGTATTTTGACATAGTCCCTTTCTTTCTCTTCAATATTGAGGATAGCCTCATGATAGTCTACCTTGAGTTTGGCTATCTCTTCCGTGTTACCGGTAGTAGATGTCTCTTTAATATCTTCAATCAGATTGGACAGTCTAGCTATCTCGGTTGTGTGTGCCTTAATCTCTTTTCGAGATTGCTTATACTTATCGAGCACAGTTTTGTGATCTTCAAGTAGTTCGCTAAAGGCATTCTCTAATTCATCGAAAGTAAAATCATCAAACAAAGGGTTAGATGATACCTTATCAAATGCCATGAGACAAACATTTGCATTGCCGCAGGGTCTGTCTTCTTCTTCTGTATCACTGGCATCGCTTTCGTGCCAGATGCTTGTGTTGGCATACTTTCGACCAGATGTTGCTTTTCTGCTTGATCTTGATCTATCGTATGGACTGCTTTTCTTGGTGGTTGGACAGTCCTTCTTCATATGCCTGACTTCTTGCATCCAAAGCATATAGTTTCATCTTCGTTGCTTTCTTGGACATCTTTCTTCTTTCTACTTGTGAACTTTAGATATTTCTTGAAGTTCTTCACAAGTAGGGCTCGTTCATCACCACTTGACGATTCTTCATCGGAATCGTTGTATGTTGATTTTCTTGCTTGAGCTTTAAAGGCAATAGATTTCTCCTTTGGTGTTGCTTCTTCAAAATCTTGCAAGTCGAGTTCATGGGCCATGAGTTTGCCCATTAGCGTTTCCAGAGTCATAGTGGTGAGATCGTTTCCTTCAATGATTGCTGTGGCTTTTGGATTCCAGTTCTTTGTTAGAGCCCGCAGCACTTTTCTGATCTTCTCGTGATTGCTGTAATCCTTACCAAGAGATTGTAAAGGATTAGTTATATCAAGGAAACGAGTAAACATCTGTGTAATTGACTCACCGGGTTTCATCTTAAAAGATTCATACTCCTGTGTCAGTCTACTAATTTTGGATTCCTTCACTTGGGAAGTCCCTTCATGGGTTACCTCAAGGAGTTTCCAAATTTCGTGAGACGTCTTACAGGTTGAAACTCTGTTGAACTCGGTTTTGTCAATTGCACAGAATAGTGCATTGATGGCACGAGCATCTAGGCTAGCTTTAGCCTTTTCAGCTTCAGTGTACTTATCATGGGTCTTTTCCACCAGCTGGACTTCAACCACTGTTGGTGCTGGTTTCTTATAACCATCAATGACTATTGACCAAAGATCAAAGTCGAGAGACTTTAGAAAGAAAGTCATTCGTGTTTTCCAGTAGGTATAATTTGTTCCATCAAATAGGGGAGGTCTATTTGTGGATTGCCCTTCACCGTTGAATATAGATTTCACGGCTGCCATATATATATACTCTCTAAGGTATGTTATATAAGAATATAACCTGCTCTGATACCAATTGTAGGACCGTTGAGCACCTCTAGAGGGGGGGGTGAATAGAGTGCGTGTGTGCAGCGGAAAATAATCACCAATTAAAAATTAAACTATGGCAGAGATATAAGAGACAGTAAATAAAGAGAGAGAATTCAAACTCAGTGACACAGCGATATATACTGGTATCCCTCTGAGAGGACTAATCCAGTCTCGAGTACTCTTGCTCGATGTTAATCCACTATGGCACAAGCTTTAACTGAGAGCTTGCAGTCTCTTACAACACCGTGCTTGGTGACGAGCGCACGACCAGCTCCACAACACACACCGTGCTTGGTGACGAGCGCACGACCAGCTCCACAACAGAAAAAGTTGTTAAACTTGGAACGACCTCTTTACAACTCTTGAAACACCAAAAGATTCTAAATCAACTCTGATAGTACTGGCTTTTGGCTAAGAGATGTATAGGTATGATTTGAAAGTCTTAGATCGTTTGAAAACACTTGAGTAGTAGAGAAGAGAGAATGAAGAATGAATGAATGATTTGAAATGAAAAGTTCTTCTCTATTTATAGGTGTTTTCTCGAACCGAACTCGGGCAGAGTTCGGGCAGAGTTCGAATGCAAATATCTCGCAAAAGAGACGTTGCTCGCTGATTTGGAGGCAACAAAAGTTTGAATCATTTTTGGACCGAACTCGGTCAGAGTTCGGACCGAACTCAGTTACGAGTTCTGTCAGGAGATATTTGAAAATCATTTGTAAAAACAGTTTTTAAAATATGTTTTTGGTTATTTGTAAAATCATTTGTAAAGGCTATATTCAAAATATGTTTTTGAAAATAAAATACGTGTCACGACCCGCTCCCGAATAATCGGATACGAGTCGGACACGTCCAGCCTTCGTCGTTTGACACGACGAAGTAAGCTGTACAATACTAAGGAAAACTCACAGTCACAATGTAATGTAAACCAAAACACAGCTTTTATAACGTTTCCAGAAATCACCAATATCCATCAAGTGTTTAAAATACAAACTCAGCCGGAGACAAATCCGGTCCAATGAAATAATATACAATAAATGAATCTCTAAGATACAATCTCCAGAAAAATAAACTGAAATAAAAACTGCAACGTCCAGGCAATCACCAGCTCCATGTAATCTCCCACTCACCTGCAACGATCCTATCAGGAAAAGAGCAAAGTACAACCCTGACTAGACAATATACAATGTAATCTGTGATCCAGAATACAAGGTGAAACTAGAATACCAGAAAACTAGAACATGAAATAAAACTGAACTGTGGTACCAGAAATGGAAATGTAAAACTGCAGGCAATGGATGACAATCAAGATGCTAGACAATGAACACGGCTATCAATGTACAAGGCAATCAATCACGACAATCAATGATGCAATTGTGACAATTTTGAAATATTAAAACTAATGTGTGACCGGCTTAGGAGCAATCAATCAATCAATGATGCAATGAGTCAATGAGTCAATTCTACAAGGTCCGGCTTCATCGTACGTGAAGTGTACGATTAGGCTATCCACAATACCTATGTTGGGTGTGGTCACACAAAAGCTAATATTTCCCCCAATTCTGCAATGAACAATGACTCACAAGCAATGAACAATGTACAAGGCAATCGTGTGTATCTCGTGTCAGATATGAGAACATGGCACATGAAGGTAAGACAGAAAACAAGGTACAAGTCAAGTCAGTGTACTTGCCTCGGTTTGGTTGCACGAGAGTAGTACTGCATGGTTGCAATGATTCACCTGTGATATTATTTGTACAATTATTAGGGTTTTAAACTATGACAATTATCACAATAAACTATTATCCATATATTAGCTAATAGCTATCAACATATATTATAATTCTATAACTTTTAGAAACATTTTTATTTACTAAAATTATTTATCAAGAAAATAGAAATATTTAAACTAGTTTTTGCAGGAAAACTTTTATGTTTAGAAGATACTATTTATTAACCATAAACTAACTAATTACTATGAAAATATTGATATCATGATTTGATCAAAATAATAATAATAAAATCACTTTTAAATACTAGAAATATTTTGTAAGTAAAATAGCATTTGAAATAAATATGTTTTTGATACGCTAGAATTTATATATATATATATGGAATTATTAAACTCAATAATTATTCTAGCTTGTAACTAAAGGAATCATTTTAACAATAATATTAAAAGTTTGTATTAGCAAAATATCTTTAGCAATAGGGATAATAATAAAGGTGATAATATCAACAATATTAATCACAATAAATAAAACACAGCCCAACTGAAAAACCCAATTATTAGGCACTGGCCCGGCCTAACTAGGTCCAGCCCAATCTAACAAATACTGCTGTTTTTATTAATCTATTAAACTAGGCCTTATACTCAGCCCACAGACCTTACTCACAGACCCGGCCCAACCCAATTTTATAATTCTCTGTTATTAACTAACATTTATAAAAATTCTTTAGAATTAATCTATTTTATTAGGGCCCAAGACCTAAGCCCACTCCTACGGCCCAAAAACCCGTCCCATAGGCTAAATATAATCCCCTTTCGTTTCTCTCTCCTACCATTTCTTGATTTCTCCAGAACTTCCAGAATTCTCGAGAGAACTCCGACGAAGTTCCTCGTCTTCTCCGGCGAAGGGGACCCATCTCTCCGGCGATCAACCCCCCGTCTCCGTCTTCTTCCTCTTCACCTTCTTCAACCTCTAGCCCGAGAAACCCTAACCCTAAAGCTTCTCCTTCTTCTCCTTCTTCTCCTTCCCGCCTGGACTAACCCTAAGCTCGGCTTCTCCTTCACAGTCCAGCCTTCGCCGAACGGAAAGCTCAGCCCTACACTCCTACCTTCCCCATCCAGGAACCCTAGCTTCTAGGTTGTCTTCTTCCTCCAGACTTCTTCTTCCCTCCGCTAGGAAACAAACCCTAACCCTAATAATACTTCATCAACTCCGGCCCAGAAACCCTAAGTCTTCCTCCGGCCCGATGGAAACCTTAACCCTAGGTCATCACCTCCTCCGGCGAAAACCCTAGATCTAGGTAGAAACCCTAACTCAAAGTCCTCCCGTAACTCCAAACCTAGATCTAGGTCTTCTTCTACACTAGTCGACCACAAACCCTAGGTTAGGAAACCCTAATCCTACATGGCCGGAACCTTAGGTCCAAACCCTAGAAAACAAGAAGAAAATGGGGGTTCGAGTAGATCGAGAGGGCTCACCAGCCTGACGGGGTCGTCGATCCACGGCGATCCTGGCGAGGCGGAGCTCCGCTGAAGGATGGCCCGGCGAGCGACGGCGGCTCCTCCTGCTGCTAGATCTCGACGGCGGCGGCGTCTACGAGGAGGTGGCTTGCTGCTCGAGATGGCTCACTGCACGAGCGTCAGCACGAGAACCCAGATGGCGGCGCAGTCCTCGAGGTGGCGGTCGTCAGAGGCGCGTGGCTCGAAGACTCCCAGATCGAGGAGCACTGATGGCGGTGCACGAGGATCGAGGGGCTCTCTGGCGGTGGCGTGGTCTTCGAGGCGGCAGCTCTGGAGTCGAGGAGACAGCTCGACAGTCGAGGCGGCGGCTCTCTTCTCGATGGCAGCGCTGATGGCGGGGAACACTCGAACGTCGGGGCGAACTCCGGCGAAGACGCGGTGGCGCTCTCCGGCAACGGCGGCGGTGGTGCTCGGCTGAGCTCAGCCCTTCCCAGTGAGGAGAGAGAGAGGACAGAGAGAGAGACTGGAGAGAGAGTGTTGACGTGTCAGTGAGGGAGAGAGAGTAGGAGACTGTGGTGTCAGAATTCATTGGAAATCGTGTAATTTATAGTAAAATAATACTGTGTGTGTACAGAAGTAAGTGGCATGTTTGTAATGACGTGTAGATCGGGGGGTATTCTCCATAGTAGTGATCAGTGGCAGTAGCAGTAATTTAGTGTAGATCTGGGGGTAGTTAAGATGTAGCTGCAACTAATTCCAATTCAAAATTCAAAAATTCAAACAGACTTAACATTCTAACAGCATCCGATTTCGAAATTGAAATATATTTTCAAATACAAAAAAATCTAAAACATTTCACTCCACAGTTTTAACAATAGATTTTTAAAATCAAAACATTCCAAACAGTTCCAAAACAGCTTTCTAAAACTTTAATATTTAAATTACAAATTTCAAGTTCCAAAACAGTTATTCAAAAGAGATAGTCTAATATAACTTTAATTGCTAATTGCTAACTGAATTAATTAGAGAATAGCTAACTAATAATAGATTTTCGAAACTCCAGTATTCAAACAGATTTCAAAATATTTAATAGTTTTTAAATATCCAATAATCAATAGATTATTCAAATACTTAATAAGTAAAGCAGATTTCAACACAAGTTTTCCTAATTATAAAATTATTTACTAATTACCAATTGCCAATAAAATAGTTTTCTTTTAAAACTAGTCAAACAATTTGATTTAACCTATTAAAGTAACAGAATGATAGGTCAATTATAAAAGTGACTAGTACAATAATATCAAGATTTCATATTAACAGAAAATTAGTAAAGTGGTATATAAAATAGTGGAAAGCAATATTGAATTTCAAATAACAACCTAAGAAATATTCTTAAATTTCACAAAATTTGATGTAGGGAGTTACAATACGAAAGGTAAATAGGTAAGCTTTTGGAATGTGGACAGTTTTAACCCTAAGCCAGTATTACCAAAACTGATTTTACAAAATAAATCCTAGACTCAATAAAATATAAAATACAGAATAAAATGAGAAATGAGTCTTCTGAAGATTTGATGATGTTGACGCTTTGTTTGATGCAGTACATCGTCCGTTGAATTTGATTTCATGTATCCTGAAATGATTAGCAACATTTTCTATATTTTGTGTATTGACTTCAGTATATGTTGATTATCGAAATCGGGTGTGACCATGGAATGGGCCAACACGTTCTTCGCTGTAGCAGCCATCAAACAGCCTCTAAACCTTCCTGTAAAGAAAGTCGCATCCAAATATAGCATCGGACGACAGTATTGAAAGCCTTCGACGCAAGCACCATATGAAAGAAAAAGTCACTGAAACCTCATTGTTGTATCATCTTTCTGAAAGTCGATAACGGAACCATGATTGGTTTCCTTTACCTTGTCGACATACCAACACAAGTCGCTGTAAGCTCTAACATTATCTTCGTACATTTCTTGGTGCACCAGCCTAATGCCGTAGTATGCCTGCCCGTAGGTAAGAGATAAACCGTAAACATTGAATTCGTCGACAACTGATTTTGCCAACTTTTTATGATCCATCCGAACAATGTCACTAACCAAACTTTTCACAAACTTTGTTGGAACAACTAGATGACATTTATCCATATAGCCAACTCCACAATTGTGTTCTCCTACATAACTCTTCACCTCAAAAATTTGATTATCTTCCGAAATAGATATAGCATGGAAGCTCCATAAACAAGCATGGGTCTTGTAATTCTTACAGCAAACAGTGTACCTCCCCGGCTCAGATTTTAAAATATGGAATGGATGACGAGATTCAAAACAAACCTTTCTAACAGCGTGCCTAACTTCTTCAACACCATTTAGAAAAATCTGACCAATGCCGATAATTGATCCAGGCCACACATCCGATTTCCTTTTCTTTACTGTCTCAAGCGAGCCCTCATAAAAATCTACTACTCGTTTATCCTTTACAGTAGGAGAACTTCTACTCAAAGATCTAGAAGAGGAAGACGAAAGTACCATGGGAATGTTTTGACAAGAAAAAGATGTCGATGAAGAACATGGAGGATATACTTGCTCCACAAATAGATCAAAGCGCATGTGATGGGTACCGTGGAAACCACCAACCAATGACCGAAGTAAAAAATCACTGTCAACGTACAATTCAGTCCCATTAGAATGCAAAAACTTGAAACGAAAGGAAAGTGAATCCAAAGAAGTCCATCGATCGCACACTTGATGCTTTAAAAATTTCACGGTACTTTCATAAGTGACACGACAGGAAAGTAAGTCTCCCTTAAAACAAAGATTAACTAAACAGCTTGAATCCATCCCATTAAAACATAAAAACAGAAGAGATCACAAATCACAACAACACACTTCTGATTATTCGTCGTTCTAATATAACGAAGAATGATCATTCTCCGTTTAATTCTCACGGAGAATGACTATTCTCCGTCTTCCGGTAACGGAGAATGATCTTTCTCTGTGACAAGTGAACGGAGGATGACCATTCCCCGTCATATTAGCACGGCGAATATCATTCGCCGTCATATTCGCACGGAGAATATCAGGAAAAATGTTGTATTTCTTCTGAAATCAGATTTTAAGAAGAAAAAAAAGAACCAAAATAGAAGTTCTCTGGAGTTATTCAAGCTCAAATCAACACAAAAGAACCAGATTAAAGATCTCTCTAATCGTTTCTCAACTAAAAATCTTCACAACAAATTCAAATTCAACAAAAATTTCAATATCTACGAAGATGATGAATGAATTTCTACATATCTGAACTCTCACCTTGTTTTAAGATCTACAGAAAGAGAAGAAGATCTTCTCTCCACAATTGACCTAATCGCCGGAAAACTTCAAATCTTTCCACGAAGAAGAAGATGAAGATGATGAGCGATGATCGAAGTTCGACTGAAGAACAACACAGTGAACTACGAACGATCTTTCCGATCTCTGCTGAAGATGAGAGTAATGGAATTCAGATCTCTCGTGAAGAAGAAGAAGAAGAAGAAGAAGAAGAAGACGAACATCACAATCCAAATCTGAGTTTGTGAATTCAAATACATATATACATGACCAAATTTTTGCGAAGGGGTAGTTATGGTATTATCAAAATGGCAATTTTGTAAATACAGAGCATCTAAAGAAAATCTTGAAATATTTAACGTAAAAATACATAATGTTGGGTATTTCATAAAATCCACCATGCAGGTGGATTTTTCATAAACACGCACCCCGAAAATGGGTATCTCAGCAATTTCCAGATAAATATCCTGACCCCTTTGACCTTGTTTGGTTTGCGAAATGGAAGTGAGAAGAAATCAATTCTTTGACATTTTCTCTCTTTTTTTTATGCAAAAATTTTCTTTTCTTTGAAAAATTATAATTTTTATTAATTTTTCTTTCCGATATTTAAAAATAGCTAAAAATTTAAAAATGAATATTTCAATATAGGAAAGTGATTCCTTACTTGGATGAATGAAATCACTTCTCCCCCTAATTTTTCTTCCATTGGAAATCACTTTCCTTTTCTCTTCCATTCCTTTGGCACCCAAACATAGAAAAGTAATCACTTTTTTTTTCTAACCCGACGAATCCATGAATCAAATGAGGCCTCTATGTCATGTATCCCACAGAAGCGATACCTATTCTGTTACACTTTTAATATGTTTTGAGTACAAGATGGAAAGTATGTGCAAAAGATATTAATTCCACGAAATTATTTTCCTAGAAAAAAAAATTCATGGAATTTTAGAAATTTTCTTGGAAAACTTAATTTGGATGTTTGATTATCATTATTTTTCACGAAAAATAGTTATTTTCCATGAAAAACAATATTTTCCTATGAGTTGAGCAAGTTTCATTTTCCACCATTTGAGAAGGAAATATGAAAAATGATGGTTTTTTGGAAAATAATCCACGGAAAATATAAGCTATCAAACACTACAATTGGTGAAAAATTTGTGATGAAAAGATTTTCCATGGAAAAAAAAAAAGCCCAATCAAACACAGCGTTAATATTTACACCATGTCTAAGCGAACAGGTATTTGCAGTAAATATTTACATTAAATGTCGTGCCAAAATGATACAAATTAATTGTAGTAGTCTTGTGGTCGTGGAGAAGGCTACTACAAATTACAATTGCAATATGCTCGAACAATTAAAATCAACAATGTCGTAGCACTTCTCTGTTTGGATAGTGCCTATAAGTTAAGGAGTAAGAACGGGAAGGAAGAGGACTCACTGTCACTAGTTAACCTATTCTAATGAATGGTCCCTGAAAAAAGAAAAAAAAATGTTACTTCGGTATATTGTCTCTATGTACAAATTTAGAGTATATAGTAAAATATAGTATAACATAATATAAAAAAATGTTTCACCTCAAAACAACAAGATGAGATTAAAAATTAGTAAGAACATGTGATTAAAAATAGTGAGTGAATTTGTACATTAAAAGCTTGGATAAATGAAAATGAGAATAGTGAGTGAAGTGTACATTAAAAGCTAAGATAAAGCGTAAATGTAAAAGAAAAAGAAAAAAACTGAGGCAGAGCCATAAATTAAAACAAAATCATCTATGATTTGGCTATTGTACAACACAAGTCAAAATAAGTTGTGAGGAGGATTGATAAGATATTAATTGACTAGAGGTGGATCTAAACATACATGTAAAGTACGTTTTTGTTGTGTTATAAAGGAGAAGCGTTCCACAGTTGAATATAAGTAATAAAATAAAAAAATAAAAAATAAAAAAAGAGCCGACCAAAAATTGTGCTATAAAGGCTTCGTTGTTGTTATTCCTCAACTCTAGACAAGGTTACTGACATTGTTTTGAGATTCTACCCGTACACAAGTAGATACAGTTACATTAGGCAAATGGAAGAACTTGCAGTACCTGTGCATTGAACGAAGTAGCCAGGACTAATGGTGGTAGGCAGCACTGGACTTGTTTTTAGATTTCCATCTGTTACCTGTAGAGTACAATTGACATGAGAAAGATACAACTCTTGTGAAAGAAAAAAGACTAGCTCAGAACACTAAACATTTTCAAAATATTAGTCAGCCTAGCTAAACAAAAGATGATCACAGTTAGATGTACGTCAATGATTTAGAGAACAAACAATTCCAGAATACTAACTCAGAACACTAAACATTTTCAAAATATTAGCTCCATAAAACTGCCATATCACACCTCTCCGAGTGTCACCGCAGGAAGCAAGTTGAAGTTCGTCTATCAACCGAAGCACCTGCCGAGAGATGCAAATACCTTCTCCATGTTAACCTATTTAGAGACCATAGCAATAATAGAAACCAGCATCCTTTCCATCTGTTTGCATGATGTAAGAAGTATTCAAGTCTTCTTTCACCAGCTAGATCAAAAATATCGAAATAAAACAAACGTTAAACAGGAGGAGTTGGTGGAATAAAGAAGATTTGTGGCACCCGCAGAAACAGATTGTTCTGACAACAAAATGTAGCTTCTAACGCAGTGAGCTTTGCGGAAAGATACAGTGCCCATCAGTCGGGGTCTTATACATCGAGTAGCCCAGCTCCTCAATCAAAGTTAGGGCCAAAGGGGGTAAAAAAAAGATCAAAATTCACAATTGCGTGGGAATATCTTCATCGTCACTCACACTAAATATGATTCATCTCAAGAAGTCGTCTCCAGGTGGAAGCAAGGCCAACTGTATCAAGAAGAAGATGAGATCTTAGGTAATGCAGAGCAACAATATTAACTGAAATATAATTTCTAGGCATCAAGATCTAACGAACAAAAGGGTTTAGTAAAGTGCTTGACATAATATGTAGAGGTAAATAATAGGTATGTTACAAACAGTTGCAGCCAGAGTTATTACAGGTCACCCCTTACACCCAACAAAGAAAAATAATTATTGTGAAAATTGAGCTCAGCAGATAGATATATGTGGTGAAATCATATAATTTATTCAACTTTTTACGACAATACATCAATGATTGTTCTGAAGACCAAGGGAAGTATGGATAGCAGTGCAGATAAGGGTCCTAGAACATAACACTAACGTGCATTGCCTGCAACTTTACAATGTACACCTTACAGGAGGGATAGGGACATCAGTTCGGATCTAATGGCATGAAACAATGTAGAAGAGTAAAGTACGGAACAATAAATCTGCCATCAGTTTTCCCTTGGTATGATTGGCTCAAAAAATATATAAATTTGGTTCATAAGCTCTACCTTTGTATTACCCAGGATAATTTGTCTTATGACCAGCATGTATGATCATCTAGGATGCACAAACTATCCATATATGATGTCATGTTTGAGTCAGGAGATTTTGACACGTTGCCAATATCCATTGCTTAACTCTTTTACATATCATAAGGTTCAATATTGATAACCATTGGGCACAGGGACCTTATTTATGACTGCTGCTTGAATGTCGTGGTCTAGAATCATTAAACAAGTGATTGTATGATTCACATCTTCCATTCTTAATTAAAGGCTTAAAGTGAAATCGTGTTTCGCAAGAACTCTTATAATGCGACATTCCTTGATGAGATAGCTTAACTAAATAAGAAAAACTTTCCAAAGTATTTCATGCAACAAATTTAACCATCTTGGAAACACCACTATGCATTCCCAAGGTAAGAATCGATGAGTTATCCTATAAAAGTAAACAGATGGTAGCTACCTTTTTTGACATGTGCAGTCAACAAACAACAAACCCTCAACTTCCTTAGATAAGCAACCAAGTTTGTCAATCAATGAGATGGACCAGGAGAAGATTAAAGAAAGGAAGATGAGTTTCTGAAGTGTTACATGTGGCTGCCAAAATGTGTATTTGTGTAGTGTAAGCTCCAAATTTTCCTCGAATACAAGCTTGACAGTTTGCAAGTCATGCAGTGGAAAGAGAATGAGGCGACTGTTAGGCTGAGTGTGTGTGTGTGTGTGTGTGTGTGTGTGTTTGCATGCACAACACACAATACAGCTTCTAGTATTCAAATTATTTTACGAGTCTCCAACAGGTTTTATCCAAGCTAGCCATTTCCACAATCAATGTGAACAAGACGACGAAAAGAGAGTAAAAAACATGAGCTATTGAATTTTAGGGAAACAAGAATTAGGGGTTCTTGAAAGATGTAACTTGAGGAGAAAAAAGGTTTAAAAGAAAGAAAAGACAATGAAGTAGGTTTTATGTTCCCAGGGACAAGCTTGAAGACGAGACAAGCTGCAGGGATACTTCAAAAGGGTTGGACGAGAGGAAAACCCAAGAAAGATGCAAGAAGATACAGAGAACATGATATACGACCTAGATCGGATACAGACACAATAAGGATTCAGAATAAGGACGGCATTTCTATAAAGTTTAGGCTAAGGGTAATTAGTTTCTGGAATCGCTCCCGCAGGGATTCGAACTCCGCCCACAAGGGCCACATGCCCCCACACTAACGACTTGGGCTAGGCTATATATATATATATATATATATATATATATTTTTTTTTTTTTTTTTTTTTTTTTTTTTTTTTTTTTTTTTATATATATATATATATATATATATATATATATATATTCCTTTTTTTATATATATACACACAAAAAATTTTGTATATATATATATATATGGAAATTGCTGAGAAACCCAATTTCGGGGTTAGTTTTTATGAAAAACCCACCCGCAGGATGGCTTTTATGAAATGTCCAGAATTATATATTTCCACGTTAAGTATTCCAAGATTCCCTTTAGATGCTTTGTATTTACAAAACTAATACCATAACTACCCCTCCGCACAAACTCAGATTTGGATTGCGATTCTCGTCTTCTTCTTCTTCTTCTTCACGAGAGATCTGAATTCCATTACTCTCATCTTCAGTCGAACTCCGATCATCGCTCATCTTCTTCTTCTTCTTTTCCGACAATTAGGTCAATTATGGAGAGAAGTTCTTCTTCTTTTCCATAAGAGTTAGCATCGTTTTGAAAGAAGAACGAAAACTCTTGAATCTTTATTCATGTCAAATTTCTTTCCACAAAATAAAAAAATAAAAAATTAGGTTTATGTCAACTGTTCTCTGTCGATATCACACGAAAAATAGTCATTTTCCTGCATTTTAACAAGGAGAACGCCATTCTCCGTGTAAATTAACACGGAGAATGGCATTCTCCGTGTAAACGGAGAATGGCATTCTCCGTGTTTCTAACACGGAGAATGAGCATTCTCCTGTGGCATTCTCCTGTGTTTTAACATTTGAATGACCATTCACCGTGTCATTTAACACGTAGAATGTCATTCTCCGTGTAATTTAGCACGGAGAATGGCCATTCTCCGTGTAATTCCTACGTTTTAACACTGGGAATGACCATTCTTCGTGTAAATTAACACGGAGAATGCCATTCTCCGTTTTATTTAACACGGAGAATGACATTCTCTGTGAATGGTCATTCTCCTGCGTTTTAACACTGGAATGATCATTCTCCGTGCTAAATTACACGGAGAATGGACATTCTCCGTCTTATTTAACACGAAGAATGCCATTCTCCGTTTTATTTAACAAGGAGAATGGCATTCTCCGTGTTTCTAACACGGAGAATGGTCATTCTCCTGCGTTTTAACACTGGAATGACCATTCTCCTTGCTAAATTACACGGAGAATGGTCATTCTCCGTGTAAATTAAGACGAAGAATGGTCATTCTCCGTGTAATTTAGCACGGAGAATGGCCATTCCCCGTGTAAATTAAGACGGAGAATGCCATTCTCCGTGTTACTAACACAAAGAATGGCCATTCTCCGTATTACTAACACAGAGAATGGCCATTTTCCGTGTAAATTAAGACGGAGAATGCCATTCTCCGTGTTAGTTAGAATGGCCACCCTCGTGCGAAATTAACATTCTTCGTGTTCTAACACGGAGAATGGTCATTCTCCTGCATTTTATGGTCAGTTGAAACTTTGGAGGGACATAACTTTTGACTGGGAGATCGAAACGAGGCCCGGTTTGTCGCAAAATGAGCATATCTTCGAGGAGCCTGAGATTAACTGCTTCTCCGTTAGACGGCCTTCCGAAATTTTAGAATCGCAAAAAAATGATGTTTTGACCTCCGCTTTAGCACTTTTGTCGTTTGTCTCGGTCTTTCCGAAATTTTTCGACGAGTTTTTGAAGATTTTTAGGAGAAAACCTAGATTCGAAAGTGAGCAGCGTATGGAAGAAGAAGTATCGAAACGTTTTTTTTAAACGTAGTTTCGTGGGTGTTTTCAATAAATTAGAAGGAAGGGCAAAACGGTCATTCGGAACCCTCTTTATATATTTTTTCCTAATTCTGGGCACGCGATGAAATGTTATTGCGCGGTGGATTTTTCATAAGACTTTTTCATTTTTTTGGGCATTTCATAAATTTCCCAGACGACGAAAAGAGAGTAAAAAACATGAGCTATTGAATTTTAGGGAAACAAGAATTAGGGGTTCTTGAAAGATGTAATTTGAGGAGAAAAAAGGTTTAAAAGAAAGAAAAGACAATGAAGTAGGTTTTATGTACCCAGGGACAAGCTTGAAGACGAGACAAGCTGCAGGGATACTTCAAAAGGGTTGGACGAGAGGAAAACCCAAGAAAGATGCAAGAAGATACAAAGAACATGATATACGACCTAGATCGGATACAGACACAATAAGGATTCAGAATAAGGACGGCATTTCTATAAAGTTTAGGCTAAGGGTAATTAGTTTCTGGAATCGCTCCCGCAGGGATTCGAACTCCGCCCACAAGGGCCACATGCCTCCACACTAACGACTTGGGCTACGCTATATATATATAAAAAAAAGGAATATATATATATATATATATATATATATATATATATATATATATATATATATATATTCCTTTTTTTATATATATACACAAATTTGTGTATATATTTTGTATATATATAAAAAAAAGGAATATATATATATATATATATATATATATATATATATATGCAAATGTCCTCTAGCCTAGTAGTTAAGAGAGATGCATGCTGCCCGAGTGGTCAGGAGATCGATTCCCGGTGGGAGCGTTCGCCACAATTACCTTCTTTCAAATATATATATATATATACACACACACACACACACAGAAAAACTAGGTCTTAACAATATGTAATGTTATGCGTATCTTGACGAGTAACTAGGTTCCAAAAAAGTTCTAGAAAGGATATTATATACAAAGCAAAGTTACCCACTCATCTCAAGTATGCTTGCCACAAAGATAACTATGCAAAATCACTTCCAACCATGTTTTCGGTCTCTTTCGAGCATATCTGACATGACATGAATGTCGGGAAAGTCTCGTGTTGGATACGTGTTACAACACGATAGGGGCACATATACAGTCCTTTGGAGGAGTATACGTCTAACATATTATATGAAACTTCTAAAGACCTAAAAATTTCAATCATTTATCAAATATTACTTTGGGTATGCGATAACCTCTACCCTGCATATAAAAGCCATCTTACAGTTTCCTAGGACACTTGATACCATTACTGAAGAATATGAAACATACACTTGTATCCCTCGGCTTGACACAACACTTTTAGGCTACTATAGCTTGACATAAACTCACTTTGTAAATCTAACTCTAGAATAGAATAATGGGATTACTTTTATTGATGAAAGAGTTACATATATATAGGAGAGACTAACCCCTCTCACTATTGTTCTATCCAATGTGAGACTAAAGTCCAATACTACTAATGCTAATATTAATACTTAACACCCTCCCTCAAGCTGGAGCATAGATATCAATCATGTCCAGCTTGTTACACAAATATTGAACCTGAGGACCCAAAAGAGACTTCGCGAAGATATCGGCTATCTGATCACCGGTCCTCACGTGGTGAAACTTTATCATCCCCTTTTTATACTCATCACGGACAAAGTGAATGTCGATTTTAATGTGTTTCATCCTTTCATTAAATACAATATTTGTAGCAATATAGATAACAGACGGGTTATCACATCACATATTTGTTGCTTTACATCCTGTTGCTTCTCCTAGCTCTTATAGAAGATGCTTCAGATATAACCTCTAATGTGCCATGAGCAATGACTCGATATTCTGCTTCCGAACTTGATCGTGCTATCACACTCTGCTTCTTGCTCTTCCACGATACCAAGTTTCGGCCAAAAACGACCCGAGTAGCCGAACGTAGACCGTCTATCTGTCATGCTTGCACCACAGTCAACATCGGTAAAGCACTCAACATGAGTACGTCCATGGTTCTCCATCCGAATTCCTTTTTCGGATTCTAGGCTAGATAGTGCAGAATTCTGAGAACTGCCTATCAGTATGAAACACGTGGAGAAGACATAAATCTACTTGCGACACTCAGGGTGAAGGAAATATCTGGGTGAGTCATGACCGCCAAGTAGTTGAGTTTTCCAACCACTCGATGATACTGATCCGGAATGGTCATCAGGACCCCCTCGTCTGGGAGTAACTTCGTCCCTAGATCCATGGATGAGGTTGCTCCATTGGCTTGTATCATTCCTGAATCATTTATTATGTCCAACAGATACTTCCTCTGAGACATTATAATGTTGCACTTATTCCATGTGACTTCAATGTCTAAGAAGTATTTCAACAGTCACATATCCTTGGTCTGAAATTGTTCTTCCAGAAACTTTTTTAATCCTGCAATACCCTGGCTATCGTCTCCCGTGATCACAATGTCGTCAACATAGACACCAAGTAGTATCCTTCCAGCTGATATCTGTCGGTAAAATACTGAATGATCCTTTTTGGATTGACACATGCAAAACTGAGTAACATGTGTAAATCGACCAAACCACGCACGAGGTGATTGTTTGAGACCGTAGAGGGCCTTTTGTAGATGACATACTTTATCCTCCTTGCAACGAACTCAGAATGTTGCACCACATACACTTCTTCAATATCCCCGTGGAGAAATACATTTTTGATATCCAGCTGAAGCAATGGTCAGTCATAGCGAACAGCTAAGGCCAAGAGTACGCACACGGATGTCATCCTAGCAACTGGAGAGAATGTCTTAAAATAATCCTCATCATAGGTCTGAGAATATCTTTTAGCCACCAGACGAACCTTTAGGCGATCAAGAGTGCCATCCGGTTTTACCTCCATCGTGAACACTCATTTGCAACCTATTGCATGCTTACCAGTAGACAAATCTACCAAGTCTCAATTATGGTTCTCCTGGAGCGCTTTCATTCTCTTCTATAGCAGCACGTCAACTGGAATGTTTGAGACCCTCCTCAGCAGTATTGGAAATATGAATCACATCAATAGTATCATCAAGAATTGAGTGTGGCTCGTGAGCCCTTTATAGTTTGTAACATACAAGGGATGATCATGACAGGCACGACGAGGTCGAGCTGGTGGAACAAGTTGAGACGAAACAATGGAGCTAGAGGAGGATGATGGCTCTGTGACCGTGGGCACTATCTGCGATGATCGTTCGGACGACGTCGGTCCTGACTGACCCGATGTTTGCGGAACATTGGACTAAGATACTGGCTCAGTAGGGGAGGGCACCCTTACCGACGGCTGTTGTGTTTGAACTGAAAACAACAAAAAATTCTCGTCTGAAAAAACTTGGGGAACTGAATTCGTAGTTTGTGGAAGTGGAGGAAACTCAATTTCAACGAAGGTAACATCCTGAGAAAAAATATCTCTTCAAGGTAGGAAAAAATACTGATACCCTTTTTAATCTTTAGGATACCCAAACGTATTTGATTGCCTTATGATCTAATTTAGAAAAAGTCGATCGAATATTCCAAACATATCACAAGCAACCGAAAATTGTGAGAGGTACAGGAAACGGCTCTCAGTCGAAATATAACCGAAAAAGTTAGTACCATTAAAAACTGATGATAGCATACGATTAATCAGATAATAAGCTGTAAGAACCGCATCAGACCAAAACCTCTTAGGAGTACGTGCTTGAAACATAAGAGCACGTGTTGTTTCCAAGAGATGACGATTCTTGCGCTCTGCCACACCATTCCGTTGTGGTATGTAAGGACAAAAAGTTTGGTGGACGATGTCGTTGTCAGACAGATGAGTATTGAACCCACGAGATAGATACTCACGATCATTGTAACTTCGAAAGCATTTAATCTGAACATCAAATTGTGTTTTGATTTCGGCATAAAAATTACACCAAATTTTAAATAATTCAGCACAATTTTTTATCAGATAAACAAAAGTAACACGTGAGTAGTCAACAAATGTAACAAAATACTTGAAACCCATTATTGATTCGATCGAAAAAGGTCTCATACATCAGAATGCACGAACTCGAAAGGAGCGGATGCAAATTTATTATGACTCACCATATAGGAAATCCGGTAATGCTTAGACAATAGACACGACCCACAATAAAAAGAAGCAGTAACATCTAAAGATGGATATATTTTCTGAAGAGCTTGGACTGATGGATGACCTAACTGACAATGTAACTCGAAAGGATCGAGTTTTATGCCAGCATAGACAACAAAAGAAGGTACATCAAACAGGTACAAGCCTCCAGCCACATGCCCCTTACCAACAGTCCTCCCAGTCTTTAGGTCCTGAAAAATACAACCATCAAGAAAAAAAATGTTACCCAGCAATACAAGTCGCGAATAATTGAAAGCAAACTGAACGAGTTTTCCGGTATATGTAATACGTAATTGAGTAACAGTTCGGAAGAAATACGGACACTTCCTCGTCCACGAACTATTAGTGATCCACCATTGGCAACAATAATATTGGAAACACGTCCCATCGATACATAATTGGGTATCATACCTGCGTCGCCAGTTACGTGAGAAGACGCACCAGAGTCAGTCATCCGCTACTTCGACCTCACCACACATATCGCTAAGTAGCCGACTGTAGATTCAGATATGGATGCTTCACCATGACGTTGAGGTTGGAATTCAAAAAAATCTGTATGACTCTGTAGTCATCTGGACAGATCGAACACCATCATCAAAAACATTATGTAACGTTGGCGACAGGTGCTTTAGGACATTGCTACTAGAAGTGGCCATGTTGACCACAGTTGAAGCATATGTGCGGTCTTCCTCCATCACGACCGCCATTGCCTCGTCCCCCATCACGACCAACATTTCGGCCATCATGTCGTCAACGAAGACCACTACGAAATCCAACGCGAACAACACCAAGAGCATATCGATCAGCAGAAGTATCACCCGGAGTGGCCTCAACGACTTTCGCTCCCCAAAGGACACGATAGTGAGCTTCTATCAGAAACGGAACATCAGATCTTGCAATAATCTGAGAGCGAGCAGAGTCCGCATCAGGATGGAGAGAGACAAGATATGCCATGACATGAAGCTGCTCACGTTGAGCCCCTTGCTTCATTGATATCCAACGTTAGAGGTAATATGCAATCATCTCATCAGTCATAGCCTTAAAGGTCTGGAAGTGGTCTTATGAGATTTGTCTCCCTAATTTGCTCGGTATACGCCAACGATCTAGCCGTAGATACGAGACATTGTGTTTTCCATCGAACGTCGCTGCTAGGACCTCCCATAATTCCTTTACGGAATTCGTATTCTAAACCATGTCATCCACCGATAGTTCCATTGAATTCATCAACTGTGTAAACAGTCGCCTGTCATCTGTCTTCCACTGCTCAAATATGGGATCAGTCTCTGTTGGAGAGTTGTCAGTCAGATATTTGGACAATCGTATTCCCCAAAACGTCTTCTGGACCTTCTTTCGCCATGTCGAGTAGCCCTCTGGTACTCCAATTGTCAATCGATAGGTCAAATCGATGAAATCGTCACGCCAGTACATGTTGGTCCCGCCATTGCATTTTTGATATTAGTGTCTGTAGTACTGCTATTCGCCCCAGTGCTTGTCATCCTTCAGAACTCCTGATTCTACAGTTGGTTTGATCTTTCCAACTTGATAATTACATCAACTCTGCCATGCGCTAGAAACGTAGCCAGAACCGGTATGCGCATTGGAAGCAGAGATTTGGATGTGGATCACACAAGTCAGGACAAAGAGGCAACCCAGGTTACTATCTGTTAGATCCCGATGTGAAGATCAAATAAGGAAAGAAAAAGATTCACGCAAAACAAACCACTCGTCTGCTCTTTGTTAAATTTCTGAAGCCGACGTTGAGAGTCAGAGATTCCAGCAAACAAACCATTGTTTTTACCCTCTAAGAATCTCAAAACTTTTTTTTTTCTTTTTCTCTAAAGTCGACGTGGAGAGTCAGAGGTTCCAGCAAACAAACAATTGTTTACCCTATAAGGATTCCTGTAGTGCCCCGCTCCTCGCGGTCCACTATGTAATACCCACGACTTGCTGACTCGGTCTTAAACTGAGTATTTGGAGAAACCATTGCCGGTATCGATTGATCACGGATGAAATGCAATAAACCTTTCCAATTGATGGATTGTCTTCTATTGAAATGAATCCAAGAGTTTTGTTGGATATTTTCTTTCGCTGCTTGGTTTTGATGAATGCGTTTTCGTGTTGGTTTTCGATGATTGGTTTTCATTGTTCGCTTTCATCGCATATCGCATTCATTCCGAATCTTAAGAGAAAGAGACCGAAGTATACTAATCAGATGTTGGTGCCTATACAGGGGGACGCATAGACATACACAGGACGTGAACGGCGCGTGAAGTCCCTCCTTCTCTCAACTAAGATTCATCTTGGTGAGTTGCTTCAACCGAACAAGCATTGATCTGTACGCCCTAATAAAAATGATCTCTAGTCCACTCTTTTGTTGTGTTCCGCTGATCAACGATACCAAACCAACAAAAGATAAGAAACAAAGAATTGAACTTAGATGCTAATCAAATAACAGTTGCCTCACTCGTGTTTGATATGAATGATTACAAGTTCTTATTCTGCTGCAAGAGATTGTTGTAAATGTTGCTAAAGGTATATGACAGAGATGATACGGCTTGCCGTATAGAGAACAAGAGTAAGATGGAAATACTGAAAGTTGCATATGTTGTCATAATAGAGATTTATTTGATAGAGTGCATTCATGCATTTGGTCTCGGACAACTTGTGTACACAGGGGCAATCCTCACGACCAGTTTGGGGGCACCTGAACTGCTCGGCCTAGGGGGGATTAGAGTAACACCCTACGGTAAATAAACCAAGGGGTGTATAGAGTGTCCTTAGCGACGAGCTGAACCCAAGAGTCACAGCGGCTAATCACGGGAAATAACCCGTGGACCAACATGTAGTTAGGTGCATTATAAAATCAGAGTGCATTGCAATCCTAACAACAAGATTCAAACAGTATGCTTTTATATCGTATGCAAATTGTGCTAACCTGTCTTGTGCAGGGATGACTGTCGGCGATGGCAAGATTTATTATACAAGTGCTTCTACTGCTATGTTTCTTATGAATTGTTAAAAAGAACCTAGACAAGTAGAAAGATCACTAGTAAAATGTTAGCTCCACATGTTGATTTAGTGCAGAGATTTGCGAGTTCGGCCAAAAGCCGCTCGCCAGTACATGATGTGTGCTGACCCACGTTGTGGGCATCTTTTCAGAAGCAAAGGAGACGGAGATTTTAGGAGAGGCACTAAAGCTCGTCTAGCCCAGTAGAGTTGTGGACTGCCTCGAAGCTACTTTTCATTCCAGTCAAGTTGCAAGTTTCTTTTCTCTTGAAGTTGTCTTTTCATTTTCAGCATGTAATAAAGGGATATCATGTATGGACATTGTGACTATTTTCAAAAGAGAGTTTTAAAGAGAATCATGTAGCCAAGATAAGGCAAATTTGAGTTCACAAAGCTTTGTACTTGTATTCCTATCAAAGTTTATCAATAAAAGAAGTATTTCCATTTCAAATCTCTGTGTCCAATATTTGATTTTCTGCAATAAATGGGTGTGTGCGTGTGTTTTGCTTGACTAGTTGTTTTGTGCAGGTGCATGGTCTTGTGCAAGCGCAACTTAGGCTTGCACGGCATCACGTCTTAGCGAGGACGATCGATCCCGCAAGGATCCAGGCAAGGCGGACTACCCTAGCGGGATCGGGGCGTAACAATTCCAACATCTTCTCTCTTTTATAGGAAGTCGGGATTTTTGAAGAGAGGTGACGGCTAGGGTTTGGAAAGTGTTAGGGTTCATGAGTATGATTAGGGTTTGGGAAGGGACGACTGACCGGGGGGGGGGGGGGAGATCGGGGTGGGGAGGGGACTAGTGGTGGTGGCAGCAGGGGCAGGGGTGTTGATCGAGGGGGGGGGGGGGGCGTTGATAGGGTAGGGGGAGATCTAGGGTTAGGATTTTGTTTCATGGAGAGGAAGAGAGATGTGTTATGGCTCTGATACCATGTACAATAGAATAATGGGATTACTTTTATTGATGAAAGAGTTATATATATATATATATATATATATATATATGAGAGGCTAACCCCTCTCACTATTGTTCTACCGAATGTGGGACTAAAACCCAATACTACTAATGCTAATATTAATACCTAACACTTAACATTCAGAAAATACTGCACGTCAACAGACCTCAAAAGCCTACTTATCAGCCAGAATTTGATGCTTAACAGCTCCAGTTACTGCTCTCTGAAGATATTTGTTGATGTTTTGAAAGTTGACTAAAACTGTAAACCATAAATAAACTGACTCCATCTAATATGGGAAGACTCTAATTGACTCAGATTCTAATAAATGATCGCATCAAAACCATATTAGGAAGTGTGAGCATGTGGGGTGCATACAAAGTACGTTGAAGAAGTAAACAATAATATACATAATCAAGGCTCAGATGGAGTATGTATTGTCATGGGATAGGTATCAACAGATTTGGCGAATTTGAGCTGTAGCATTTGTGTATTTGGTTTAGATACTTCAAAAAGTTGCCTTTTTCATATATTAAGTAGTTTTATGTTTATTTCTATGATTAACTAAATAACTGCATGATATCAATGAAACTTATAACATGATCACTAAATGTTCAGTGGTGTCAATTCACCATATATGGATTTTTCTGAAAGCATAAAATAAGAAAGCCAAATGAGTGCATATTTTGGCCAGTTCTGACACGTC
The DNA here is from genome assembly GCA_029216955.1 of Iris pallida. NCBI lineage: Eukaryota > Viridiplantae > Streptophyta > Magnoliopsida > Asparagales > Iridaceae > Iris > Iris pallida. The sequence goes on along the minus strand of JANAVB010041419.1, from coordinate 3,713,434 downwards.
AGAAAATGTTATTATTCAGGAGTTTCAGTTAGTTCGGGGTCAGTTTTGGAAGAAAAATCTCAAAATGCTGCTTCCTTACTTTGCCAAACTTCAACAGGAAAAGGACCATTTTGGGAACTTCTAGCTAGTTTTGGAAAGTTTCGACTAATTTTGGCCAACTTCAAGAAGGTTGGCCACTTTCAGACATAACAGACCTGAAATTGTCGAGTTTAAGGTATTTAGCTGAATAGCGGAGGTTATCGGCGAAAACTGATTGTATCCTGCATTTCCATATCCATTTGCTTCAAAATCTATTCAGCCAAACTTGTAACCTTTTCCCCAATCCATTCTGATACTAGCTTAACAGCGAAGGTTATTGGCCAACACAGATTATATCCTGCACTCCCAGATCAATTTGGATCAAATTATATTCGGTCAAATTGTTAAATATTTTCCTCGATTGTTCATGACACTTTCAAGCTATGAAACTTCACACGACTTAAAATGTCCCCTAACTAGTGAGAATATGTCCCCTGTAACTTTTGTCATTTTATTTGTTAAAATGGCTCCAACTCGTATATTCTAGTATAGTAGAAAAAAAATTCCCACAATGAACAAAGTGAAGATAGACAAACTGACAAAGTAACAAACCATGGAGAGATGTCACTAGGTAACCTTCAATCAAGATCCTTTTCACCTCCTTGAACGAGATCAAGTTGGGTAGCATGGACCGGCCTACACAATTCATATATTTAGTATTTACACAGGCTACGATAACATGGGCCCTCCCACAACTTATTGATACGCCATAATGGAGGCACATAGATCAAGGACCCACCCATAAGAGGTCAAAGAAAAATAACTATATGGCTTTCTTGAATGCAAATTGCAAGCATCATTGCAATGATTACAATCAAGAAAAGTCCGAAAACTCTCCCTGGCCGTCACAAATTCCATATAATAATAAGGCTAATTTGCATTAAATACTCTCCAACTTTCACTCATTTGCACATGACTACAGTAAACAATTCTAATTAGCATTTTGTTACCTTGAACTTTTTTTGTAGTTTGGTTACTTGACGCCTTTAACACCATTAACATAAATTTAAAAAAAAAGGTTTACCTCCACTACAAAATGAGAATATAATTTAATTTTAATGACAATTTTGACAGAAGATTAAAGGAGGGTAATTAAGTCCAAACGATCAACCATCACTTATAAACAAAGGAGTGATGGTTAAGGTATTTTAGTGCAAATATAGAGTAATCATAATTTGCTTATAGTTCACGTGAACAACTCCCCTCCTTTAATTCCTCCTAATATACCTCAAATAGTTACTAGGTAATATAGGACTGTCACAGAGGTGAGCTGTTTGGAGATTGAGTCCAGTTTAGTCAATTTTGAGTAGGTGTTATTCAGTACCTTTGATTTTTATTTAGTTGAGTCATGGTTTGGTTTATTATGATTATTTATACTTGGAAACTTGTGAGTTGGCACATTTTAATTTTGAATAGGATTAGTTTTCTTGATAGCCAAAGCAACAAATCCAATAAATCTAAGTGTAGTGCTTGGTGTATTGATTTTTTTTGGAAAGGGAGTGTGTGCGAGTTGTATTTGCGCTATAAATAAAGTGGATGAATGAAACTTTTATTCTCAAAGAAGAGTTCGACAATATTTGTGATTTTGTATCTTTAATCCTTGTGATTTTGCACCTTTGATTATAATTAGTGCAACTGCACCCAAACCCTAAACCCTAAATTAATTTTTCCTCGCCTACTTTGTGTTTGTTATTACTCCAACAAACCAAAACCCTCTTCTTCCTGTTGTTGCTACATTGCCCATCTCCCTTCTCTCTCTCAGTTTGTGGATTGTGGTGTTGTTGCTACATTGCCGAACCCCCTTCTCCCTCTCAGTTTGTTGACGTGCCTGCAACCCATCCTTGTTCTGCTATTCGACCTTAATTCAGTAGAGTCAGCAGTCCTTCCCTTCCCTCCACTTGCAAACCTAAACAAATATCTCATCTTCTACTTTCATACTACTGGAACTTCAAATCCCAACATCATGTAAGAAGATCGAGATTCTAAGGCATCGAATCGTTGGCTCTTGGAACAAAGCCATCAAGGAGGAATCGTGGCTCGATTTGGAAGTTCCAATTGGTGTCCAATTTCACAATCAAGTAAACCCTAACTTTGCCCCGTAATTAATTGCAAAGCTTGTGATATTTAGGGTTGTTTACTGTTATAACTATAATAATCTTTGATTTATTGCCATCTTTATTCTGATTTCATTGTTTGACGTTACATTGACCCATCTACGTTTCTCTTTAGTTCTTGTCCTGCATCATTAGGACTTACTATTCTATTCTTTAGACAGACTATTAAACTATCTCCTATTTTGCAAATAAATCCTCCAAAATACGAAATGAGTTGACACAGTTTTTACATGTATAACCTTAAAACATTTAAATGATTATATATTCCATTAATGTTACAACACCAAATCGAGATCCTGAGACACCAAATCACATTTGACTGTTGGCTCTTGGAATGAAGGCTTCTAGGTTGAATCATCTTTTGGGCTCGATTTGGGAAGTTCCGGTTGCATGTCCAACTTCACAATCATCACGTAAACAATAATCTTGCCCAGCAATTGCAAAGCTTGTAATATTTAGGCTGTTTACTGTTAGATCTGTAATAATCTTTGATTTGCAATATTATTCAGAAATTCATATCTCATCGTGTGTCGTTGCATTGACCCATTTAGGTTTCTCTTTAGTTTTCGTCTTGTGTTATTAGGACTTCTATTCTACTCTATAGACAGACAGCCAAACTTATTTAATTTCCTATTTGCAAATAAATTCTCCAAAATATGAAATGAGATGACATGGTATTTACATAACGTTAAAACTTTAAAATTCTATATTTCATTCACGCTTTGGCCGCCTTCTGTGTAATTAGTGGGATTGAAGGTTTCAAAACAAACCTGGGTTAAATTGAGAGATTGGTCATACTCCTTAATTTGTGTTCAAACAAATATGTCATCATACCTTTTGAAATAGAGGTCTGAAACAGTTACATCAAGAATCCAAACGATTGAAAGATATTAATACCTAAATTCTTCTTTACATCTTCCTAGTAACTGTAATCCAATTACCATATAGGGTTCATGCTTCATTTGTGTAACAATAGCTCCAAGTGATGCCATAAAAAGTTTTGCTAACCGTTATTAATCTTTAGTTAACCTTTATTTCTTTATACCATGTCCTTTAGGTTAAAGGGACCTCCTTTCCACAAAAAGCTCTTTAGAAGTCCACATGCAAACAGTACTATTCAAAACAATTATACAGCTCTTTCACTCTTGACCAATATACACCCGATGGAGAACATTTACCTTAATCAGTCTTGTCTAGGAAAATAGGTAACCAAAACTAGTTAATGTTGGATCTACATTAAATGAGGATACAGTAAATCATTTGAGGTAATGTTCACAAATTCTTCTAGCTAAAACCTCAAGTTTTTTTGCTTGCTCTTGCAGTGTCTTCTTAGTATCCTGGGAAGATATCCCCCTTTTCTTTCCTAGATGCGTAAAGCCCCCTAATTTAAATTTAAATATATTTAGTTGTATTAGGATCTTTCAAAGTTGATTTATATATATTCATAGATAAATATAGGTATTACTAATATTGTATAAATAAATGTTGTCTTAATGCAATCTCACAAATTATAAATTTAATTTCTTGTCGCCTTGTCCATCTCCCATTTCAAGTTTCTATATAAGTTCTTATTGAGTTTGGTTGGCAAACTAATTTCTCCAAGGACCTAAATATAAATTCAGGGCCACTTGTCCACTTCCTATTGATTGATTCCTTTTGAGTGCTCATGTGAGTCTATGTAGGCAAAACAAGATTTTTTTTTCAAGGACCTAATGAAAACTCTAGTCCATGTGTCTACTTCCTATTGCATGTTCTCATTTGAGTTCTTAGTTGTGTCATGTAGCCAACTTGTCCTATTTGGAAGCTTTGCTAACATGAGCAATAGGTGAGCAAGCTTGCTAACGTGAGCTAACACATTTGTTGCTAGCTTGAGCAAATGGAGCACACTCGTTGTGAGCAAGTAAGGAGCAACCCACATGTAAACTGAACCATTTACAACCTAAAACATTTCATTCTTATATACTTCCTTAAGCCCATTTACTAAATCCTTGGCCAACTTCTTTAACCCACTAATCAAACCCGGCCAGACCCAACCACTGCACCTCTTGGTTGATTTTTTTTTTCTCTTAATGAAACTTTTCATTCAGCCCATGGAAGAATCCTCAGCTATCATTCAAGTTAACTGTTTGTGATCAGTTCTTTTTCCTCTAAAAAAAGTCTTTCCATTCAACCCATGACCCAACCTCTAACCCAAACCCACCCAAAGCAATTAGAGCGGTTGAGCTCATTCTCTGCATGCTACTGTAGCGGGGTAAGGGAAGCCTAGGTACGCATGTATGGAGCCAATCCGCAGCGGACACGCCATCCCCTCCAGCTCTCGCACTCGCCCCTCTCTTTCTCTCTCTATATATCACTGTTTCATCCCTCAACCTAACCTAAACCTAGACGCCACTCGTTTCCCACCTCACCTACGAAGACCCGACGTCGAGGAATGCACTCGAGGTGCTGTTCACACTCGGCCACCAGCTCCCCACCTCGGCATCGCAGGCGCGTGTCAGTGTCTTCATTTGCTCATCGAATGGTAGACCTCCTCCACTCGTGACTGCAGTGTCGACAACGTCCAGTAGCGCGGCGACGTCCTTTTCCAAAGATCTCCTTACTCTCTCTCTCTCTGGTACTTATCTGCTCCATCTCTCTTAATCCCTTTCCTTCTCAACTCTTAATGAATTCATGTATAGTAAACTTTTTGTTAAACCATATAACCAACTGATGAACTAACTAAAGCATTGAAATCTTGTGCTGGTTATAAATTGTACAAAAGAACAGTAGCATACGTGAACCATGGAGAGCATTAATAGGAGCTCAATATTGTGCGTGTCTTCTTCTTCCTAAATATTATGGTTAGCTATTTGGGTAAGTGTAAATACATGAAGAAAGGAAGCAATAATGTATGTGTTCCTATTATGGTTAGCTATTTGGGTGAGTGTAAATACATGAGAAAAAAGAAGCAATAATGTATGTGTTCCTATGAGCAATAGGTGGTGTTACTATATGTATATGTGAAGAAAATAATTGTGGGTGAGATCCCTCACATAGAGAAAGGAGAGTAGGGGCTGTGTATGAGATTTTCTTTAGAAAACAATATAGGTGCGTATAACAACTTGAGGTCGAGATAGCTGTTGGTTTTGCTTGAGGAAGAAAACTGAGTGTGTAATCCTCCCATTAGGAAATGGAGAGCAGGAAATATTCATGTGAGGATTCATCCATGACATTTTCTTAGTGTGTTTAAAAAATGTCTGCGTATGAGTGTCTGAGGAATCAGGGACATATTATATTTTGTGGTATGCCTGAGGAGTGTGAACTGAGGAACATGGGGATGCTTGTGGGTTGAATACTATGTGTGTGCCACTGGAAAATATAGAAGCAGTATATTGTGTGTATAGGGAGAGAAATACAATAGTATGTATATAGGTGTGTGATCCTAAATTCTAAACTAGGAAGGATATTGACGTATGTAAAAGAAGTTAACTTGATGATATGCTAGCAGTAGAGAAATGGCCTTGAGAATAAATAAGAATATGTATGTGAGGAAAGCAACATTGCATGTGCGGAATGTAGGAGAAATGGTTTTTGTATGCGTGTGTGGGTTTGCAAGGAGAGGTTACAGAAGGAAGCTTGCTGAAATGCGAACTTAAATCGCTGCTTGCCAAGTGAGGAACTGAATATTGTGATTGAGGGTGATTTGATTTTGGGCTGGCAAATATGTAATATTATCTATTGTGTATGTGTGTGTAGGATTTGTGAGAGGCAACAATAAAGGTTAAATGTGCTGTGAGTTTAGGTGTGTAAGTGAAATGTTGAGGAAGGAAGAAATGAAGGCCTAGAATTCTATGGATATAAGGTGAGGGAGTAATGGGAGTGTGGATCAATTATGTAAGTGGTGGGTGCTTATAGAGTCATAAATATGTATGGATGTGTTCTTGAAGTAGAATTATTATACTGTGATTTAATTAATTCTTAAATTATCGTTTAGGTTCATGGGACTATTTGGACTTGGGCGCCTGGCCAGATTTCCATATTTAGTTCTCGGATCCAGACAAATATACCATGTTTATTCAATTCACCGTATTTACATGCATGTATTCTTTATCAGTGATATATTGTTACATGTTTCACCTGCTTATTATTAGTATCCTTACATGGTTATACCTACTGACATATTTAGGCTGGATACACGGATTCATGATGCATGACATATATGTGACTCTTATACGATCACTGATGTTTACCTAATGGTGGATTTATCTGTGTATATTTTTTACTGGACTCCTGGACATATCCCTCGTTAGAGTCAGACTGGACTTGTCATGGATGCGACACGGACATATCATTGGGTGGGGAGGACAATCACTAGGCGGAGGGGCTGCTTGTAGCTTGTTATTTATTTTTGACGTTGCTGCAACTGGTAACCCCAACCAATGCACATGTACCCCTTAGAGAGAGCTCCATTTGTCGAACGTTGTCCTCAAGTGCATTTCACATAGACTAAATAGTTCGTCTCATAGTAGTGTTATTGGATCACCTGATTGTTTCCTTATTTACATGTTTCCTGAATCACTTGCTTACTACCTTCATATGTTATATATTCATATGGCATGTATATTATGTATCTTGTTACGTCCCTATGTGGACCTGGTTGTCTTCTAGATTAGCTGAGTTGGTTACAGAGTTTTTGCTGGATTGTTGATGAGTACTCATTTCCTTACAGGTATTTACCCTTCGGTAATATAAATTGTAACATCTTTGTATTTCATATGTGCTTGATTGCGTAGTATTTATAGACTCATTTATTTTCCTCGAGTATATTTGGACAAGTATGATTATTAGGCTGCAGAGTAATACTCCTATCTCCCATTCCTTATGTTCTTGTCATGTGGATTGAGATACAAAGTGGATATAGAGTTAGTTACACAATCTAGGACAGCTTATATGTATTCAAGACGGGCTGGAGTCCCCTTGGATACATAGCTGGCTATTGCCACATGGTCTGATCTCGTATATTTTTGGGACAAGGACGTGACAAGAGGTGTCACTTCTAGATTGATCATGCATATGGCATCTGTTTTTCGTGGTTATCTTGCATAACCATGTTCAATGTTGTAAAAAGCGCTAGGCGGACTCGGTGCGGCGGAGGTCCGCCTAGCGCCTAGCCCGCCTAGGCGGCACCTAGGCGCCGCCTAGGCGGCCGCCTAGAAAAAAAAAAATTTTGAAATTTTTGAAATTTTGAATTTTGAATTTTGAAATTTCAATGTTCTAAAAATCCAAATACTATCTTAAAACCCAAACAAATATCCAAAATACAACTAAGAATAAACAAAATCAAAAAAAAAATCAAAAAAAATCAAAAAATTCAAAAAACCCGCCGCCTAGGGGCGCCTAGGCCCGCCTAGCCGCCTAGCCCACCGCCTAGGGGGTTTTCGGTGCGGTGGGCGGGCGCCTAGGCCGATTTTTAGAACACTGACCATGTTATGATAGTGATACGACAGCTTCAAAGAGAGACAGATAATATGCCATACTTCATGCTTATAAGTTATAATCTATGGACATGAAGAAAGAAACTGAAAGGGTATATCAATATATTGAGATTCTCAACCTTGGGAGAAATCATGGCTTAAGATATGATTTGCTTTCAATATTAGCTTATCCACCATGACTTGTGAGGCTATTCTCACTACTCAACAACAAGTGAAGTACAAGTGTTTTGGTTATGGTTACAGCCATAAAATTTCTCCAGTAGTCTATTATGAGAATATTTCCCCTTGCTGCCATCTTGTAGAATGCGAAGATTTCACATAAGTAAATCTTTGTAGAGATCCACATTAAGAGCATCTCCAACCCTATTGTCTTGTTTTGTATTGTGAATCCTATGTGGCATGAGGCACAAGACAATGTCTTTCCTATGTGGCAAGATGACATTCACACAAGACAATGAGATAAAAATGTGTTCTCCAATGCAAAAGTTTGATAAGACAATAAAATTACTTTTTTCCCAACTTCCAAGACAACTTTTTCACTTCTTTTTTTTATATATATTTTTATTCATAATTGATGATGTGGACATAAAGTCATTGTGAAGTGCATTGTCTATATCTAGACAACCAACTTCACATTCTCCTTGCCATGTCATTGCCATGTCAACTTGACAATTTATTTCACATTTGCATTGGAGTACTTTTGAAAAAAATGCTTGTCATTCCTACGTGGCAATCATTTTTTCCAAACTCACAATAGGGTTGGAGATGCTCTAAAGGAGACCAAAGGATTGATAATTTTGAGCTCCCTCCTCTAATTGAGTCCCATGATTCCACATCAGCTTGGGCAATAATGCATTTATGCATGTGGAATGAAACACTTAACCAATGAGCCCATCCAAGTTCAGACTACTATATGGTTCATAGAGTAACAATGGCCATGCGTAAAGCGCTTACATGCATTAAGACAATTCATTTGGCGCATCTTGATATTGTATTAACACAATTTGCCAGGGTACATCTTGATACATAATTTGATGTAGGACTCTATACTGGAATTTACTTTCCCCTCTTTTGGTGAATCAACTCCTTCCCTTCTGATGGAGATCCAGTTCGAGTTTAAGACTACCCAATTTGCTCATTTTGAGTTTACATTGTTTTCCATCTAGGTTTGAGTCTAGTTGAGTCTACTTAGGCTGTATTTGGTGAGTCAAGTGATTCATGTTTTAGTTTATTCATTTCTTGAACCAGTTCTAAGAGTCTATAAACAGAGTTACAAAGTTGTAATCAGACATTTAATGTGGACATGTAGTAAATAGTTGATAAACGAATGATTTGAGAGAATGCATGTGAATTGCAAATTAGTGTGAAATCCAAATCCTAGGTGCAAAGCCTAGAAAGCCCTAATCCTAGGTGTGAAGCCTAGAATCCTAATTCTACTTCTTATTTTTGCCGCTAGCCTTAGGCCCCTTCCCTCATATTCCAAGTCCAAATCAGCCACCCATCCATCTACACAATTCAAAACAAGTTCATCACGGAAGTTATGAAGTTATGATCCATTGAATCGTTATTGGTCGTCATATCTTGGAAACGAAGGCTTTCAAGTGGCGCACTACTTCCAAGGGGAAGATTTGGGCACATTTCAATAGCATGGATCTACTCAATCAATCCTCAGGTAAACCCTAATCTTGCTTTGTTAATGCTATTTCGAAGTTATGTGATTTGTTAAGGCATTATTGCTACATTAGTATTAATAATTAACTATTTGCTTCATTTGAGCGGAGTTTGGTGTGTTCATTGCATCATTTTAGGGTTGCATTGACACTTTGTTTTGCTCACATCACGATAGTTGTATACATATACTATCTTTTCTAGATTATTGCATGAATTTCTGATCATATGCATCATTCCATCTAGGGTTTCTTTAGTAGCGTCCAGCTTCACCTTCTCCTCTGACATCCATTCTTTTCATATGTAGTGTACAAAACTGATTAGTGTTCCTATATTCTCATCAATTTGAATAAATCACCATGTGTACGCAATAGAGTATACATAGTAATTATGCTTTCTTAAATAAATTATTACGCATAAATACTTCACAGAAAACATTCAAATTTTTATATCCATGTGCATTACTCAATTTTACATTCAATAGCCTCGATGAGCATTCACTGTTAAGTGCATCTTTTATTGGATACCTAGAGACCTGAATATAGTCTCCTTCATATAGTGAAACACCCAGTTAAAAAAAAAATTATAATACTTCCACATCTCCTACAAAAGATTACTTGTGAGCAATATTGATGCAGCATGGCAAGTGTACCTATCAGCCTATGGTAAAGAGCATGTATCTACAGCCAAAATGGAAATCACAAATGAAACAAAACGGACAGTAACAACATTTAATCATCAGGCAGATATAATGCAATATATAGAGATGAGAACAGTACCAATACCAGGAACACTACGTCTGGCCTTGAAGAATTCTTCCCAGTGTCCTGCTCTTACTGATTCCATGGAGGACAGCAACAGAGTTGCTAACATAATCTATAGTTTGTGTCCTGAAGGAGAATGTACTGTAATATAAAGTAATAATCTTATCCTCTTTAAAGTCAGCATAAAACTCTGTAGTCAGCCATATCCGACATGGCTATTAGACGAAGTTATTATGTTCGTTAATCAAGAGAAAGACTCTTTTTCATTGTCTCATAAACTAGATAAGTAATACTTGCTGATGGCACAACTTTGAGAAGATTTGGAAAAATCCCTTTATAGAATCCTGAAAAGCCTTCATGTTGAAGTGTTCTCCAGAACACATCCGACATTCCTTTGTAAGCAGTGCTTGAATTGGTCTGTTGGGCCTGCATTCTGCAAGTCATCAACAGTCACCCTCTGATGCAGTCACAAAAGTAATGGAAAAAAAAAAATTTAAGCATGTAATTACTAGCCACTAGTATTGTGACAAAGATCCACAATAACAGTTGCTCACCTCGTTCTAATAACCTGTAGGGGATAAACACATGTTGCTCCAAGAGCTCCCGAAATTGTTCCACAACCCAGCTGGACAAGGGGACCAGGTTCTGCAGAATGGGTAAACACTTTGCCCACTATTAAATGAAATGATAGGAAAAATATATATAATAGAAGCATAAATCATTTACCACCATCTTTGAGAATATATGTTCTGGACATATCTTTTAAGGTCTCATATGCCGCAAGATCTATGCCTGCATACGGTATGATGCCAAGAAGGGAAGGGACAAGACCTCTATAAAAGGCTCGGGGACCTTCCTGTATCCATATATCTTTAGACAATGAGCCAAGGCTAGGAACTTTCCCACCAGGACAAGCATAAGTCTGCAGTCGTGTTTTCACAAGATCCATAGGATAAATTGTAGTCTGTGCCACAGCACCTGCCAATCCGCCAGCAACAAGACGTCCAGAAGCACCAATGTCACTCTTGTCTTCACCTCTGGCATCGACAATGGCAGTTTTTAGCATTTCATATACATAAAATCTTATTGCGCTTTCAGGTGCGACCTTCATCACGTTTAACCCATTCCCTCTGAAAAATCCAAGTAAACGACCTTCTTTCCATATGTCTTTTATGGCTGGTATAATGCGTGCTTGCGTCGTCTGTACTTGCAGCACCACTTTAAGCCGATCAAGTGGAGCAGTAGCAGTACGAGATGTTGCGCCAGCGACACCACCTGCAATCAAGTATTTACTTGCATTTACATGTTTACTTATGCCCTCTGGTATAACAGCCTGTTCACCAATATCTACGAGGCAAACTCTTTCCCAGTACTGATAGATGTTCTCCATGGTTGCCTCATGGGGGTATAAAAGAAGAAAATCCCTCCATTCTTCAAATGTTATAATTCCGTTATTATCCTTGTCCACATGCTCTACAAAGCGAGCAAGCTCCTCGTCATCAATTTCAATTCCTGCAGAATGGGCATGACTTATGAGAATACCATAGGCAAGGCAAGCTATCGCTTATATATATATATATATATATATATATATATATATATGTCAATGACCCCTAGCCTAGTGGTAGTGGTGAGGCATGCAGCCCAAGTGGTCAGGAGACCGATTCCCGATGGGAGCGTTCGACACAATTATCATTTCCAATATATATATATATATATATATATATATATATATATATATATATATATAGGCGAGGCAAGCAAAACGAACACAACTGCTCGTGTTAGAAGAGTCATGGACTTGAATTTACATAAGTGTCTGTGTGACTGAGCTTGTATACGTTAGAGAGACTATGCAAGCTTGTTATGTGTAAGTAATATATATATATATATATATATATATATATATATAACTGAACTGCTCGTGTTAGAAGAGCCATGGAGTTGAATTTACATGTGTATGTGTGACTGAGCGTGTACATGTTAGAGAGACTAGGCATGCTTGTTATGTGTCAAAATTTTCAAATTAGTAACCAGGCTTATGAGGCCACATAAAATGTCATCCAATAAACATATACCTTTTCCCAACCTCAAATATAATGTATAAGGGACACAGATAACAGAATGCTAATTATGAGATATCAAAAAAGTTTTAATTCTTCACTTTTTCTTCCTTATTTTCAGGAAGGGGGATGGGAGGAGCTCCTGGCTGGACTGTAGTTATAGGTTTCTACTTATTTAGAATAAAAATAATTAAACTCAAGCATCTGTTCCAAAATGGACCAAATTTTAGTTAAAGGTAGTTGAGTTAGGGCAGGGCATAAACAAATCAAAAAGAAACATAATATGGAAAGAGTTGGATTTCTTGGGGGTGTTCCCCCAATCCTATCAAACATATAGGAAATTCACACAAAGGCTCGTTGGCCCAAGGTTCACAGTATCAGTATTGGGATCGGTTTCGGCCCCTTCTTATGAGTATTGCTTTCAGTGGTTTGGGATCGGAGTTTTGGAGTTCTTGGTTTCATAAAGTGGTTTCGGAAAGCCAAATAGTAATAAGAAATTATTTTTAAAACTAGAAAAATATTAGTATCGAGCGGTATCGGTGGAGGTTAGTATCGGATCGCACATGTCAAAACCAATACGGTACAGCCAATAAGTATTGGTATGAGCCGATACTCGAACCTTGGCCCAAACATAAGCATGTAGCCATGTACACACTATTTATTGATTCCTCCCCCTTCAAGATGGAGCATACATATTGTATATCCCAAGGTTGTCACAAATAAAGTTCGTTGTGGATCTACCTAAAGGCTTAGTAAACAGATCAGTTGACTCGTGTGCCGATTTTGCATAAGAGGTAACAACTATCCTATTAAACTTACTCGCAAACAGAGTTTCGGTCTCCCTTGGTGGCAACTTAAGAATCCTGACCAGCTATGGAGAGTGTGTGTGTGTGTGGAGAGAGAGAGAGAGAGAAAGAGAGAGAGCACGTGTATCTCCAAGATAAATACCAAATTAAAATCAAGGACTAGTGACGATAAGACAAGATTCTAAGCAAATATGAGAAGGGGGCAGGGTCTCTCTCTCTTTTCCTTTTACAGTTTTACTCGCTTTCTTAGTTCTTGGTGGATATGGGAGTTTGGATTTGAACTTTGTAATTAATAGCTTGGAGGATATTTAAATTGATGACGATTTCTCAAACAGAGCTTGATATAATAATCATCCTATGAATAACCCATGTGCAACGAACTTTATGACATCTTGAAGATTTAACGTAGTACTTCACCTAATATTTTGGCAATTATCTTTTAGTTCTAACATTAAGAGTTTACTTTATTAGAGTTCTCGTAAATCCTCAATAGCTAAAGGCTAATTGGGCATCAGGGAAGACACTTGATTAATTGATTATGATTCATACAAGTTCTGGGTTTAGCTTTTGAAACCATTGGGCTTGTATTAAAGAAATTCAATCGCGCCCCTATTACATTATCCTTTAGTGAATCTCTAAATTTCTTTGTTAGTTCACTGTACGATCTCTGTATTGGAGAACAACCCGCATCATTTGGTCTATAGCCAGGGGTTATCTTCATGCTCTTTGATCATCAAATTCCAGATGAGGTCCATATGTGCGACTATGAATATCCAAGTCGAGTAGGATCTGTATAATGATGATGCCTAGGGAGTCCATCATAATAGTTGAGGAAATATATATTTTATTAATGTCATGATAAAGGCAGTCTGCGGCTCAAGACCACAATGTGAGTCAGATGAACGGGAAGAAATCTGGATGACACAATAGCGTGATATAATCTACAATTTGTTGCGGTCAAAACTTGTTCAAAGATCCAAAAGAATTTTAATGCAAGCTCAACTAGCCTATTAGGTCATTCTTGAAGAACTTTCTTCCTGCCAGTGCGCTAAATGGTGGTCGAGACGGCCGCCTAGGCGCTAGACGGCTACTCTCTGTATCGCTTTTCCCGTATGCGGTGGAGTAGGCGGCCTGCTGCGTAGGCATATATATATATATATATATATATATATATATATATAATTTGAAAGAAGAGGGAACGTCACATATTCTGAACTCTATTCTAATTTATAACTACTGACAGTAAGGGGAATCCAACTCCATATTCTACACCAAAACATTGTCCGTCTGAATAAACTTTAAATCCTCAAAATTACAAAAAACTAACTTCAGTTTTTTGATAATTTTATTTAGTATTTACATACAGCAGGATGTCATACAAACATATGCAAGATGTATTAGGCGGCCTAGACGGACCCCTCTCCATCGTGTACCAGCCTACCGTCTTTTAGAACCTTGCTTCATGCCAACTATTGACAAAGATTTGTTTAAAGAATTTCAATACGTAGCCTATTTACAATCAAAGTCACAACTTCAGTGGACTAAAATGTTTTGAGTACAAGAAAGAACCTAAAATTTCAGTAAGGAATAAAGGTTTCCATGTTTAGGAAAAATCAATGAAAATTGGCTGAAGCTTAATAACAATTCAATTCTTCACTTCTTTTGTGTGCGCGTGTGGGTGGGTGTGTTCATTTTTTTTTTTTTTTTTTTTTTTTTTTTTTTTTGGGGGGGGGGGGGGGGGGGGGGGGGGGGTGATTTCTAAACAACTTAATTGAAAATAACGTGAAAGTTTAGAAGATATCAAATATTTGAAACATTCAATTACCTAAGAATCATTCAGATAGACGTATTTGTCTACTTGTCCACTCACAAGTTTCCCAACTAATTAACAAAGATTGTAATTTGTGCCTATGGTGATTATCCAAGAGAAGAAAAAAATTATTTGGAGAAATTAATTAGCAAAGGTAAATAATTAGAGATGTTAATGTCCTTGTTGGCAAATAAAAGAGAACTAGAGTTGACATCAAAAGTGGTAAGAGAATCAAAGAGAGAACTAGAGTTAGACGTCAAAAGTGGTAAGAGTATGTCGTTGTATAGTTGACCTTTATGCTCTTTAGTTGTCTAGTCAATTCTCTTCTTTAGCCACCAAATTGGCTCCGGTAGGTAGTCGTCTATGCATCCTCTCCTATATATGGACGGATAAGCCTTCATAAAAGAATTTCAACATTATTCTGAAATGCGGTCTCTCACATGGTATCACAGCAACAGTGATAAACCCTAGCATCTATATTCTTCGTAAAAAAAAGAAAAGATTTTTTTACTTTCATCCCACTTATTAATATGACTTTGTACTTATATCCCACTTTTATTTTTTTAGACTCACATCCCTCTTTTCGTCACTAAAAGTATTTTTCGTGACAAAACAAATACTTTTTGTAACAAAATGAATGTTTTTCGTGACGAAAAGTGGGACGTAAGTCTAAAAAAATTAAAAAGAGGGATGTAAATACAAATTCATATTAACAAGTGGGATGAAAGTCAAAAAGTCCCAAAAAAGAAAAGCATACTTTATCTCCAATTTCCAACCCTAGCCTCTTTTCTCCCATCTTCTTCCCTTTCCTCTCCGCACCAACCCTAACCTAACCTAACCCCATCTCCATATTCCATCAGAAGTCCACAACCCAAACCATACCTTTATAATGCTAGTAGATAATGGTTTTACCCACTTCTCATATGAGACCATAGCTTCATATTAAATCATAGCATATAATGCCAGTATATAATGGTTTTACCCACTTCTCATATGAAACCATAGCTTCATAATGCTATTAGATAATGGTTTTACCACTTTACTAGCTAACAACTAAATCCATACAAATCCTACTTGCTAATATTTGTGTCTTGCACAACTAACGGACACTTGTTGGAGTCAGGTTGACCAACATGTTACCCTACAATCCTTTATCCTACTTGCTCTCCAAAAATTTCTTCCTCCCGAGTATAAGGCTGCTTCGCTTTGTGGACCTGAAGGAAACTCGAATAATCCCTTCCTAAGTTGAGACGGTAGAGCGAGCCTGATCCACATTAGGCCATCAACTTGTATCAATTGCCACTAACCGTTCCATCCGTTTAGCTTATGTAGTTTAGTGTCACCAAAGAAAGATCCCCAATTTTTTATATTTTTGAAAAGAATGTATTTTTCATCAGAAGAAGAAGGCATTGTACCGTAAGCAAGGAAAGCTATGATCTGGTAGAATTTCCTACAGAAATGTCCGAGAAAATTTTCCTGGACATCCTGCCATCAATGAGCAATAACTTTTCGGCCAACCGAGTCATGCACGGAGTTGCATTGTTGGCAAATTTCAATTGAATGTACATGTGAACTTGTCAACAACTTTTTTTCCAATTGGAATTTGCCAACAATGCAACTCCGCACACGGGACTCGGTTCATGACTTTGTAGCCATAGCTACTCCACCACGAAAGGTGAACAACTGGAAACCAAGTTCCTTTGCTGGACCAGGGGAAGCCTAAGGCAAAACTGAATGCAGCAAGCCCAACAAGAGTCGACTGTCCAGTCGGCCATAGTAAAACTAAAAAACATAGCATCCAATCCCGAGGCCGACATGAACGAACCCCAAGGAACCCGATATCGGATTATCAATCAGGTCAACTCCGACATGCATAAGCCATGCATTCGGAGAATATTATTATGAGTTTTTAACAGATTAAATAATCGAGTAATTATGTTTCTTTTTTCTACGATGTCAGTGATGATACCAAAATAAACAAGGGATCCCAAATTTTTCTACATTACTGACGATGACGATGGTTGCGTAGTTCTTCCTTACCAGCCTTCACGAGCGCGTCCCAGAGCTCCTCCGGGAGTATGCACCCGTTGTGCTCCACGTCGATCGCCTGGAAGATCCGGTAGAGCTCCAGCTCCTTGGCGTCCATGTACTTCCTGAACTCCTCGTACACGACCCTCCCGTCGCGATCGGCGTCGCAGACCTTGAGCAGGTCCCTCGCGTACTTGTACTCCGCCGGGATGCGCAGCGACGACAGCCCCGCCTCGATCTGGGCGCAGTCGAGGAACCCCTTCCCCGCGGCGTCGAAGAAGGCGAAGAGGCTCCGGATCCGCAGCTCCCTCTCCTCCGGAGTCTCCCGGAGGGCCAGCAGCACGTGGTCCATCGTCACGGGTCCCGGCTGCTTCACCGGGTTGCACCCGCGGTCCGACCTCGACGGTGGCCCCATGGAATGGGAAAGCGTGGAGGTGGGGGCAGAGGTTCAGGCGGATCCGGGTCCGGATCCGAAACCCATGAAGGAATGTGGAATGGATGGACGGATTTGGGGATTTTTATTTATTTTTGATGTGGTCGATGGGCGGATGTTCGGATGAGGCATCTGGTTCACTGGTTGTGTTGTGGCTGCTCTGACCGGCCGGGTTTTTTTTTCTTTAGCGGTTTTTTTCTGTATGTAAAAGGCGAGATTCTTTACATTGTGATGGGTGGGTGGGCCATGCTCTCCTATGGCGGCTACGGGGTACATGGTAATACAGAAATTTTTGTACAGAGCAAAAAATTTACAGAAATTTTCATATGGGGTAAAAAAGTTTACCCAAATTTTAAAAAAAGTAATAAGTTTGGAGAAATTGTGGATTGGGTAACGAAGCTCCATCATCGATGGCGCACCCTGGCCGGGAAGCAATTCCTCAAAGAACGCGCCATCATTGATGGCGCGCTATGGTTGCTGCGAGCGTGACGAGGCAGGACGCGACGTGACGACGAGGCTTGTCAGGTCCCCGAAGGACGCGCCATCATTGATGGCGCGTTGACGCATGGAAAGACGCGAAAGACGCTGACGCACGCATGGAAAGACGCTGACGCTGACGCTCGCTTTTGGCAGGACGCGCCATCATTGATGGTGCGTTGTCTTGACGTCGTATACGACGCGCCATCTATGGTGGCGCGCTCTGGCTGCGTTGACACTTTGCAGTGATTCAGTGAGGGGGAAGAGTGATTCAGTGAGTGGGTTGCAGTGATTCAGTGAGTGGGAAGCGTGCCCATGAATAATGGCGCGCCATCAGAAGGGGTGGCAGGGTGAAGTTTTGGAGGGAAGCATGCCCATGAATAATTTGGCAGCATCTCTTTCTCTCTTCGTTTCTCCTCTATAAATTTCTTCTCCTTCTTTCTTCTTCCTCACACAAGTTAGACAGCACCTTCCTCACATAATTTAGACAGCACCAGAGCCTCTTTCTCCTATTCTTCATCTTCATCTTCATCCTATTTTTCTAAATGTAAGTAACTCTTGTACAAGATTAAATTTTGAATTTATTTCAACATTTGTATTACTAATTGTATTTTCGAATATATTTGTAACAAATGAATCCACCGAATGACGGATTTATTCCCGGGGGACCGACTACAGAAATCGTGAAACAGGAAAGAGAAACTCATATATCTAAGTTAGTTTTTGAGGGGAAGGTAAATTTTAAAATCGTAACTCTCGGTATTCTGTATTATTTATTTATTTTACATAAATGTAACAAATAAAATTCGCTTGTAGTTATATGATTATCCTTCCGAGGCTCGAACACGGGAGCATGGAAGTTGGAGGAATCAGAGAAGGTATCACACATGGGAGTTAATTGATGATCAAAAGCAGTTGGTGCGTTCATTTGGATTTCATTATCTGGATGAAATTCAAATTTTAGTCCACGATGTTCACCTCATATTTAGTCTTGCTGAGCGTTGGTGGCCTCAACGCAACGCATTTCAGTTGCCTGTTGGTGAAATGACAATCACACTCTGGGATGTCGCAAATATTCTAGGATTACCTATTACAGGCGAACCAATATATTTTGATACAAATTTAAATCCGTGTGAAATAGTCAGGAGATATCTAGGCATTACGCCCCCTGCGGACCTAGGAGCAAGGAGTTTTGTCACGATAACTTGGCTTCGGGGTAATTTTATGGATTTAGATAGGACTATCGACGGTCCAGTCGCGGTCAATGATTACAGGGTATGTCCCTCTTTGGTATTTTTGGCAAATATTTATTAATTTTAATAACGAGTTAATTTTAATATGTTAGTTTCATAATTTGCAGATACTTTGCTGTACAAGAGCATATTTGCTCTGTTTGTCCTGGGCAATGTTATTTCCCGATGGACAGGAAAATAGAATAAACGTCCGACTGCTACCATTCTTAGATGATCTTAAAGTACCTACTCGTCATGCATGGGGAGCTGCTACATTAGCGTATCTATATGCCAGCTTGACGGAATTTGCAAGATCGAATGGTTCGAAAAATTTGTGTGGGTGCGCGACGCTGGTTCAGGTAATGGAAAATCGATATCTAAATTGATTTCAATTATATACATTTTCTTGAATATCGAATTATTTCTGTCGTAGGTATGGTGTTACGAACATTTTTTTATTGGTCGACCTGTAACCAGCATTCCAAGTGATATTGGAATTTTTCCGCTTGCTACGCGATGGGCCACAAATGTAGTGGACCCACATCTCGAACAAGTACTGTGCATCTGTTTCATTATACGATCTAGCAAGAGAGTGTAACAACCGATGAAATTTTTTCTCTCTCACAATAGACTTCATATTCTGCTTAAAATGTTGAATGCAAAAGAAATGAGGCGATTCTGGAAATATATTTTGCATAGCATGTATTAATCTTTTTTGCTTGTCAGAAATAAATGAGATACTACTCCAATCATTAAAATAACTTTCAAATGATAGTCTAAGACCATTTAAAAACCAAGACCAAGAATCAGTATTCTCACCTTCGGCAACAGCATAAGCAATAGGATACAATTGATAATTAGGATCATGAGCACAAGCAATAAATAAAATACCTTGATATTTAGATGAAAGAAAAGTGGCATCAGTGCTAATAACAGGTAAACAACCCCTTAAAAATCCATCAATACATGCCTTAAAGCAAATAAATATTCTCTCAAACTTGTTGCTTTCGGAAGTCTTAATAAAACATCTACTACCTGGATTCGACTCCATAATTCTAAAACCATACTCCTCAAGGCCAGCATATGCCTCAACATAACTACCATTTATTTCACGTAATGCCATTTCTCGGGCTCGCCATGCTTTAGAGTATGTAATATGTATACGATGTTCTCTAAATATATCTTTCACAATTTGTGATGCACTATATGACGGATTATCTCTAATTAAATCAACTATTTTTGTCTTAACCCATGCACCGGTAGCTAGTCGATGACGTCCTGTCGTAAGTCCACTTAAACAAGAATGACGACTTTCTAGTGTACTAACTTTAACTATTTGTCCTTTTCCTATGGATTTGGCATATACTCTCCAATGACAATTCTGTTTATCACAATTATATATAATTCCATGGGAATTATTCATAGCACTGGCTGAACAACTAAAATTATGCTGAATTGCTAAATTACTTATAAAACTTCTAAATTTTGCACGAGTGTCGAATGTTTGTCCTACAAATAATTCAGGAGTGCTAGAATTATCAGTACTATCATCATCTATCTCATAACCAGTATTTTCAATTAAATCATCACTATTTTTATTGTCATCATCATTATCATCATTATCATCATCATCATCATCATCATCATCAGCATAATCATCATCATTATGTTCATCTTGTAAGGGAGCAATTGTTTGAGAAGAACTAGCACCTGCGTTAACATGTGGGTAATTAGAAACAAATTCATCATTAGTTCTATTAGCAAATGATGAAACTTGAGTAACATATAAACTAATATAAGGTGATTGTGAATTAATCTCAAGAATAAAATTCCATGCTTCTTCACCATCTATCAATAAACATGTGGAACCAAAAACAGACTTTAAAATAAATTGATAATTAATAGAAAAACGCGTTGAAATTAAATTGCGTAAATTTTCTAAGGTAATATGGCGATAAGTTGTAAAAAATTGGGTGTCACCTCCTTCGTAAGTTAACCCATTTACTCTACCACCATGTGAGCAGACTATTTTAATATTAGGATCCATGGATAAAATAAGATGGTTGACAATGTTTAGCTAATAGAGAAGAAGAACTTGTAAGAGGGAGAGAAGCTTCAGAGGGAGATACTGGCTTCCGTCAGGAGTTGGAAGCTTGTAAGAGGGAGATACTAGCTTCTGAAGACTTGCGCTTCCAAGCTTCAGAGGAGTGCTTCTGTGAGAGACAAGAGAAAGAGTTGTGTGCTTTTGTAAGAGATAGGAGATGTGTTTGCGTAGAGAGAGAGAGTTAACATTGAAATATATAGACGATGAGAATAGAGACGTTAAAATGTAGACGTTGGAAAAAGCGCGCCAGGATTGTTGGCGCACTCTACTTTACATATAGCCGTTGAAGGTGCAGGGGAGAAGTACATGTAGCCGTTGGGAGTGGGAGAGAGTGGGAGCGCGCCATCATTGATGGAGCTCTCTGACAGTCCATCCCCTTTTTCCCTCCCATTTCTAGCCTGCCAGTCCCATTTCTAGTCCTAGCCACGTGGACAACGCGCCATGGTCCATGGCGCTCCTCTGGCCATGTTCACGTGACGCTGTTCCCCCCCCCCCTAACCGCACGTGGATCGAATCGAAAAAATTGCAGCAAGTTACAGCGCGCCAAGGGCCATGGCTCCTCCTGGAACGCGCCATCGCCCATGGCTCGCCCAAAGGAAGGCAGTGGCCGCTTTGCCAGCGCGCCATCGGGGTTGTCGTCTCATTACGCTATGCACAATTTTCATAAACTTATTACTTTTTTCGAAATTTCTGTAAATTTCTTTACTTTGTATGAAAATTTCTGAAAAATTTATAAAAAATTATAAACAAAGCATAAACTTTCAAAATATTTCAAAACAGCACAAAAAAAAGGTCCATTGAAAAGACGTTCTCTAATAAAAAGTAAAATATATGTATAAAATGCCTATTTGAAAGGCGTTTTCTTTAAAAAAAAAAAAAAATTGTCGTCAACTTACCTACAATTCCTACAAAAAATTTTAAAAATTAAATATACCAAGAAAAAACATCCTACCGAAAGACGTTTTTTTTTGACACGTCAACATATGACGGAGAGAGGGTGGAGGCCACATATAAAAAGAATAAGTGTCAAGACGTCCTGTGGACGTTTTACCTATGCTACACATTAGCTAGCTAACTTGTTTGTTTGCTACAAAATAAAAAGTCAAAACTTAAGCTTTCTAACTTTTTTTTTTTTCTTTCTAAACATTAACTTGCTAACATGAGCTACCTAATGTGGCATAGGAAACATTAGCTTGTTGTAAAAGTTCAAAAGCTACTTAGCTAACTTGAAAACGTTATTGTTAACAGGGTTCCAAAAAAATATTGCTAACGGCATTCCAAAAAATATTGGAATGGATGTTTGACGCCACATTGTCAATTGAGTCCCAAATTAATTTGCGTCGGGATGTCATTGTCAATGTCGTCCCCATTAAAAAAAATTAGAAGTTGTAGCTTCCTAATTAAGACGTTGCGGTTTCCCACTCAAATAATAAATAAAGACTTACCAATTTGACAAGATTCTCTACTATTTCACGCATACTACAATAATTTATAGCTCTATCAGAGATTACAACTCAAATTAATTTGGGAAACACAACTCCTAAATATAAATTGAATGTGATGCCATTGGCAATGGCACCTCACACCAAATTAATTTGGGCGCACCATTGTTCATTTTTTCTGTGTGTCATTAGCAATGACGTTCCACTCCATTTTTTCGTGGGACGTCATTGGTAATGGCGTCCCATCTCTCTATCTGTAAATATTCTAAAAAAAAAAAAAAAAATCTGTTCTATGTAATTTGATAGAATTTTATCCCTTTATCTATAATTTTTTGTTAGAAAAAAAACATGAAGAGAACAAAAGCATAATCTTAAAAGAAAAACTAAAAAAGAAACATAAAATGATGAATAAGTTGACAAATTCTCTCCCACACTTAGCATGAGAATCCCTCGACATTTTTTTTCTTTTTAGTGAAAGAACGTTAGTCTAATGTTAAGAGTTGGCGGTGGAATAATTTTTTTATGGTAAAATATTTTTTTTATTCAAAGGGGGGTTCTTATGCTTTGTTTGAAATAATTTGGATGTTTGTGCTTTTATTGCAATTTTCTATAAATTTTTTGCTTTGAACGAAAATTTCCGATGGTAATATGGTATGCTACTTCTTTTTAACGTTCCAGTACGTGTGTTTGGTTCGCGGAAGTCGACCTTCCGTAACTCCTACTTTGTACTATTTATTGCTAGTTTCGAGAAAAAGTTCAACTTCCGTTGTTTGGTTAATCATCTCAAAATAAAGGGAACTCCTATGAATATTAGTTCCAAAAGTGCACTCTTCATACTTTTGACTTCCGAAAAAAAATTGGCGGAATTGGCGGAATTGAGTGGCCACGTGCCCCTTTTCTTTGTTTGAGTGGAAGCTCGCATTATTGTCTTTCCACTTTCTGTCTTTTCTGACTGCATGAATATTTCTTGTTAGCAATTACTCTTGGCCGTCTGGCCCCCTTCAACTATTTTCTGGCCGCATATGCCCTGGCTGGCCGCATGGGTGGCCTCCCACTCTCTTTGACCGCATGTTTGTTCTTCCACTTTTGGACCGCATGGGTCCCACTTTGATTGTTTAAATATTTTATTTGCGTGAATTGTGACCCGAATTTCTTCCCACTCCCAACATAAAAGTTGTAGAGTTTCTCCTTGGCTTCAGGAATATATATATAATATTAATATATTATTATTTAATTGTACAAGTTTTTCTCCTCCTCGATAATTGGCATGACTTGATAGTGACCCGCCGTGGTGCACTCCCGACATGATAACTTGACCTGACAAATTTGACATGATAACTTGACCTGACAAATTTGACATGATAACTTGGCATGATAATTCTTGATAGTGGCCCGCCGTGGCGCACTCTTGACATGATAAACCTGGCATGATATTTCTTGAAATGCTGTTGCGACGGCTAACACGACATGACAAGATTGAATGACCTGGACACCGTGGACAATTGTGCTTGTACAAATGAACCCGTCTTGTCTTACATCATGTCTAGGACGGGGATTCCTGAGTACCACGGTCAGGGGCACCCACTGAAATCGACTAAGGCTAATCACTAGAATAATCCAGTAGTCATGAAGAGATTTCCCAGCTACAGGCAATCCCGTTATCTGGGCGCCCCACTTGGGATCTATAGCCTGCCGTCGAGTAGGGCACATTTCCAGCACACTGTCATGTGTTGCACCCTCTAAGTCACCTAAGGGTACATGCGTTTCATGGACGATGTACCCACTTGAATTCAACTAATTGCGTCCGGATAGCCTGGATGGTCTGCAGGGCTTGTGGCTGTGGAATAATCTCGCTGCATCTTGTTAGTAATTAGGCTTGTGATAACCCTAGTTAGTTAAAGTATCAAGCCGTACTTATTGCTTGGCCGTGAAATATTGGATAAAGTTCAATCAGTCTAGTCTTGTCTTGATCCTGTACAAGATTGTTACATGTCCTGATTTCTTACATTTATCCTGCCGATAAATGGTAGGAAAATCCAAGTTCTGTTCAGATGAAGGGTTACAACCCCGGTCCTTGTTTGGTTTACGGGTTGTAACCTGGTTATCTGAATAGTCCCATGGTTATCCCATCGTATATCACCTATCCTGTTTTTCTTTAATTGTTGTCTTTTATATATTATTACTCTTGTGCTGATTGCTGGTTTTAGTTCCTAAGTGAAGCCTCCTTTGTGGCACTTGCTCTTTCTGGGGTCTGATCCAGCTGGTTTTGTATGGCCAGATACCAGAGCAGCTCCAGAGGATCTACCGAATCTCCAGCCACATGGTGACCACTAGACGGAATCCTGGCAACGAGTGGGTTATTTTTGGCTCTCCCACTCTATTGTAAATTATTTCTTTTGAGGCGTTTAGCCGCCGAGCAAGTGTTAGCTCGTGTACATTTTTACTTACTGTCTGCCTACGGGCTGTAACATGATTGGCAACCTAGGGTTGATCATGTATGACTAAACTCTTGCTAGTCCTCATATTTTGTAACGACTAGCTTCATGATCAGCTGGATATGTAATGTTTGGGATGCCTTACTATTGTATATTTGGTGATCTTACATCTTGTAATATTTACTTATTTGCTTGTGATTGAGACACTAGGCTTCTTATTGACCTTAAGAGACTGATGGCTTGTAGATAAACCCTTATATATCTAGATAGCCGTGACCGTATAGTGAGTGGATCCCATTTCATTATACGTAGCTGGCTATGTCTGCCCCCGCTCTCCAGTATTCTGGTTCTGGGGCGTGACATGGTTTAAGTGGTAGCCCATGCAGGTCTTGTAAATCAAGATATGTGAGGGTTTACCGAATAGATGTCTCAATCAGTACACGCCCTTGATCTCTGCTCGTATCCTCTTGATTCCTGAAAATTCTTGTCCTGATCACATGCTTGTAATCGTTGATCTGTCCTGGTCCTTCCTTATTGTTCCCATGTCGTCTTCTTCAGCGGCATTGAACCTGGACCTGACGATCAGCAAGGCGGATCACCTCCCGTGGACCAGCAGCAACCAGAAGATCAGGCCCAGCACTCAGGAGCAGTCTCCCGAGTCGTACCTACTGGAGGAGAGCCGCCAGTTCAACCAGTCCAGCCTGCAGAGCCTGATGATGGCACCTTGGTGGGACTCATCAGGACACTGTTAGCCTTCCAAGATCATCGAGGTGATGCACTGCACCAGTGTCACGACCCGCACCCGGATATACGGGTACGAATACGTGGGCCACGCCCAGCCTACGCCGCAGTATCGGCAGTAGAGCGCTGTCAAGTACACTAAACTAACTACAACATCTAATGATCCATAACTAGAAATGTACTCATGTCACTTCACGAAAACTAAGGAAGATAAGACAAGAAATAATAACAATATCACTAGAACAACTAGAATCTATAATGATCATGAGACAAAAAAATAAAGAAGGAACAACAAGACTAACTAAGGATAACTACCAGGCAACTCACATAGAAGAATAGTGAGATCCACCTCAGCTAGCAACATCATGAAGTCCAATGCTGAGGGCACAACTACTCCTAAAATTTGTCAACATATCCGGTCAGGATGGAACGAGTACATATATCTCATAACAGATCTCAAGATAGAATAAAAGCTATAAGACTGTAAATAGAGCATATACAATAAAAATCATGGAGTGTACATATATGTATCATGGCATGGTAAGCTGTAGAGCTAGAGCTAGAACAAGAAAGTAGAACTGAATCATGGTATGTACACAAATCAAGGTAAGCCATATATCCAATGTGTGTGAGTAGCAGTTTTAACTTGTGATCGGCTTGGGTTCATGTCAAGAACTGGCATGGCAAGTCATATGTGCGGTATATGACTCACACTGTTCGGGAATGTGGGATGGATCTGATCACAGGCATACGCTACTACTCCCCCTACCCCAACTGGTAGAATGGATCCAAACAGGACACGTCACTGCACGGGATTCTAATAAGAAGGGAGCAAGTCTTCTCTAGAATCAGTGACCATATATTGTGCAAGAGCTACAAGGGAGCTTGCACAATACATCCCAACCTAAGAAGGAGAAACATCTCTCGTCGGGATCCAGGAATACCAATCCGTGAGAACCATGTGTCAGGAATAAGCATATCTACACTAAGTACATGAATCATAACAGTTATCATAAATTGGAAAAAAGTTATCAGAGAATGTACACGCCTGAGATCTGGTGGAATATGTCAACTGAGTCCAAGAACAGTGCCTCGAGGACCTATGGATGGAATACTGTATCAATATAAGGGTTTGGAAGTAAAATGAAGTCATACCAAGTCAAACTAGGTCAATCTAAGTCAAGGGTTGACTTACAGTTGACTTCTGGTCAACTGGTCAACTCTGGTCAACTCTAGGTCAACTCAGGTCAAACTTGACTAACGTTGACTAACAGTTGACTTTGGGTCAACTGGTCAACTCTGGTCAACTCTAGGTCAAATATTGACTCTACTTCGATGTTCAGTCAAAGTAGTCAACCATGGTCAAACTGGGTCAAAGCTAGTCTCTACAAACATTTACAGGGTCAACACATCCATTTCAGTGATTGTGAAATCACCGGAATCGATGAAACTCAAAATACCACAAAGGAGAAAGATTATAATAATAGGATGAAAACCTACAGATGTTGTCAGATGATGAAACTAACATCACTAACGTGTCCAGAATGGTCAAATCAGCTAGGATAGCCTGTCCAAAAATCCAATTTGGACACAGGGGCAAAAAGGTAATTTCGGGCCAAAATAATGTCCGCCGTTGGACACACTTTGTACCGAAAAATGTGTCGAAATAAAAGTGCACAAATCTAACAAATTATATGTCCACGAATCCAGAATGACGATGCGAACCCAACGGTATATCCAGAATTGGATTCCGTTGACCCGATCTCAAATTGGTCCGTTGACCAGGACATTGAAATTCCGATTTGCACGGAAAAGTGTGTCGGAGCCAATATCCTCAAAACTCAGCAAATTATATGTCAACGAGTCCAGAATGACGATACGAACTCAACGGTATATCTGGAATTGGATTCCGATGAGCCGAACTCAAAATGACCCGTTGACCCGGATAATGGTATCCGACTTGCACCGAAATGCGTGCCGGAACCAATGTCCACTAAAACCTAGCAAATTATATGTCAACGAGTCTAGAATGACGATACGAACTCAAGGGTATATCCGGAATTGGATTCCGATGAGCCGATCTCAAAATAACTCGTTGACCCAGAAAGTGGGACCCGCTTTGCACCGAAATGCGTGCCAGGGCCCACGTTCTCCAAATCAAGCAAACTTTATATGAAAATATGCCAGAACGATGCCACGAGTCTACTGGTGGTGTCAGAAATTGAATCCGGAGTCCCGGGTTCAAAAATGGAATTTTACAAGTGCAACACTAAGAATTTGAACGGCCAACTTTGGCGTCGAATTCGACCGACCTAACAAGCTCAAACTGAAATGAAATCTAAAGGGGGCAGGAAGAGGGTTATACCAGCTGTGCACCAGAACTGGTAGCGCGCAAAACGGAGGTGCGACGACGAAGATACGAACCCGCGAAGTTGGCATCGCAAAACTGTCCAAAAATAGTTTAATTAAAATGTCAACTTGGTGGCCGATTTTGATGTATCAAACGACGAAATTAACGGGTGAAATTTGAGGGGAGTGAAGTGCTATATACCGAGATTGAGACGGAGCGAAGAAATCGCCGATCCAACGGTCGGATTCTCCAAAAAATCGGCACGAAGTTGCTGCGACGAGGCGCCAATTCTGGATCTCGTTCGCGCGCGCGTCGACGGGATCTCGTGAAAAATGCACGAATCGACTGTCGTGCGCACCGGGGACGAGGGTAGCTGCCAGGGGGTGTTCGCCGGAGGTCGCCCGGACGAGGGGGAGTGGTCGGGGGTGCACGCCGGCGGCGGCGGTGGCCGGGGCGGCGCGCGGGGCGCGGCAGCTACCGCTGCTGCTCGCAGCTGCTACGCTGCTGCTGCCGCGGTT
This sequence comes from Iris pallida, assembly GCA_029216955.1. NCBI lineage: Eukaryota > Viridiplantae > Streptophyta > Magnoliopsida > Asparagales > Iridaceae > Iris > Iris pallida. Next base: position 3,684,897 of record JANAVB010041419.1, on the reverse strand, counting down.
GCTCGGCCTGGCGCGACGCCGTGGCACGGCGACGGCGGCGGCCAGTCGCGGCGGGGTGGCGACGATGGTATGGTGATTGTGAGGGTGATGATGAATGGTGGTTGTGATGGTGGTGTTTTAAGAAGAAAAAGAAGAAGAGAAGATGATGGTGAGGATGGTGATGAAGTTGGTGAAGGTGGTGGTGTTGTGGTGTTGCTCTTCATGGAGGTGGTGGTAGTCGGCATCCATGGGGCTGGTGTGCTTGGCCACATGGGGAAGGGAGTGGTGTTGATGGTGTGGTGTGTGTATGTTATGAGAGAGAGAGAGAGTTAGTTATTTAATAGAAAATAGAGAGAGAGAGAGAGAGAGGGAGAATAGTGATATTTTAGAAGAGAGGGGGGGGTGCTGTCCTGTACGGAAAGAGGGGGTGTAGGTGTGTAGGAGAGGAGAGAGAAAGAGAGATATTTGTTTATATGTATATATGTATATATATATATATATATATATATATATATATATATATATATATATATATATATATATATATATATATATATATATATATATATACATAGGATATTTTATAAAGTGGAGAGAGAGACAGTGGGCTGGAAATGTGCCCTACTCGTCGGCAGGCTACAAGTCCAAATATTTGCGACCGGGATAACGGGATCGCCTGTAACTGGGGAAAACATCTCTTCATGACTAGTGAATTATACTAATTATTAACCTTAGTCCATTTCAGTAGGTACTCCTGACCGTGGTACTCAGGAGTCCCCTCCTAGACATGATGCATGACAGGACTGGATTATTTGTACAAGCACAATCGCCCACGGTGTCATGATTAATTAAACAGGTCATGTCATGTCAGGTAGCCGTCGCAACAGCTATTCGAGATAATCATGTCAGGTTATCATGCCAAGTGTACTTTGTTAGGAGTGCACCACGACGGGCCACTATCAGGTCATGTCAGGCTATTATGTCAGGAGTGCACCACTACGGGTCCCTATCACGTCATGCTCAATTATCAATTCCAAACATATCAAGTAAATTCGTGATTATCAAGTTCATAACAAAAGGCGTAAGGATATAAAATGAACGTAAAATATCTAATAAAATATCAATATACAGGGTTATAGAAGAGCCAAGCTTAAGGAAAATAAAACCAAATCTGACACGCTGACATAAGACCAAGTCAGCCAAAGGCCATACGCTCAGTGCAAAAGTCATACGCTCAGGTCAGGCTACGCCTCCAAAAGGCAGCGTATGAGGTCCATACGACTCCTTGTCACCCAAGTGAGCGTATGCAAGACATACGCTCCCAAAAGGCAGCGTATGGACTCCATACGACTCCTCTTCAACCAAGTGAGCGTATGCAAGACATACGCTCCAAAAGGTAGCGTATGAGGTCCATACGACTCCTTGTCACACAAGTGAGCGTATGCAAGACATACGCTCCCAAAAGGCAGCGTATGGGGACTGCGCTGCGCTAAAGAGCGCGCGCAACTCAGTGGCTAAAGCTAAAAAGCACGCGCACTGCTCACTGTCTTCTCCAAACAGCAAGAACTCCATGGTTGAACCCAAAGCTTCAAAAGTCCATAACTTGGTCAAAATAAGTCCAAATCCGACTTTTCAAAGGTCAAAATTGGGTAGAATAAAATTCTCTACAACATGGAACCATCAAAACTTGAAAACAAAGAAGTTTGATAGATCAAACCAACCAAAATCCGAAAATAACTAATTCTTAGATCTACAAAAAGTTAAGCCTCAAAATGGAAAATAACAAGTTCTAATGTGTCTTAGAAACATGAGGAGAAGCTAATGGAACAATAAAAATGAGCTCTCTTGTGGAAGCAAGATGCACTTGCCTAGACCTCTCTCTCCCTCTCTTTGGTAGGTAAGGAAGTAAATGAGGAAGAAGAAGATGATTATGAAGAGAGAGAAAGAAGAATAGGTAATAAATATGAGTGGTGGTGGTAGGTAGGGGGTTCACCCCTTGGTTCATGATGAACCAAGAGCAATCCCAAACCGAACCAAGCCGAACCAACCCAGGAATAAACCAAGCCCAAATAAACCAATGAATCATTAAAGGTAATTAAACTATCAATGCCAATAAAACCAAGCCAATGCAAAATAAACCAAGACAACTAACCATGAATAAATAAAATATGGGTCTAAAACACGTATACGTACACTAAATACGTATCACGAATTTGGGACATTATATCCTACCCACCTTAAAAGAATTCCGTCCTCGGAATTTAATCAAGAGGCTAGAGATGTAAGGGAAAGCTATTCTATCATAGGCAATCTACTACTACCAATCAATCATACAATCATTCATGCAAGCAAGAATTCGAAGCGTAAGGCATAAGGAAGATATTACACCTTACGAGTCAAACCAGCCGGGATGACCTAATCAGATATCATCCTCATGCTCCCAAGTTTGACTCTCCCAAAGAGGGATGACTCTAAGCAACACGGACTGAACTGATAGTCTTGCGCTCGAGTCTCTCTCTTTGGTCAAACATGGACACGGGCCTATCCTCATACGAAAAGGTTGGTACCAATAACCAGTTTCGAATGACCTAGGATATGGCTCGGGTCCGGAATGTACCATTGTAATTAGGATACATGAAATACGTCATGCACCCCGCATAATGACGGTAGAAAAGTAAGATGAGAGGACACATATACCTCTCGGCCGATTCTGAACCTGAGCCTGGGCTAGGACAAACTGCCGCGGGTCCTGTTGCTGGAAAGTCTGGGCCTGAGTCGGCAAGGGCCTCGGGAACGGGAATTGCTGTTGCTGGTGAACTGGAGCTGGTGCTGGTCCCCCAACCGAGGGACTAGATACTGTCGATGCTGAATCAACTCTGAAAGGGCAGGACCCCATCCTATGGTCCGGTGCTCCACACAATAAACACAATCCCAACGTCTTGCGACACTCTGCTACCATGTGTCCAGGCTTTCCACAATAAGAACAGCCCACGGCGGAAGACTGCGCTTGCTTCTATTTCTGCGGAGAGTACGTCGGGGTTGAGTGCTGGACCGACGTAACTGAAGCTGCTCGCCTCGGACCTCCAATAGTTAAAGTCCTGGCTGCCGGGGCTGGGGCTGAAGACTGATTCATTTGACTATGGGACCGCTTCCGACCTCCGGTCCTGTCCACTATTCTCTGGGAGGTATACTCGTGCCTCCTTGCTGCTCGTAACACCGCATCATAGGTCTGATGCTCGAACTGTTCTACTGCCAATATAATCTCCAGGTGAAGTCCCTGCTGGAACCTCTGCGCTCTGTCAAACTCGGTTGCCACCAAGGTGGAAGCAAACCGACAGAGTCTGGAAAACTCGACCGCATAACCGTCGACCGTCCTCTCCATCTGCTTAAGATTACTGAACCTGGTCTGCAAGTCATATCGAGCCACTGCATCATAATACTTGATCTGGAACTTCTCGCTGAACACTGTCCAGGAGACAGGTGTTGCCAATCCCACTGCTTGTGCGGCCCACCAACTGCGGGCTAGATCCAATAACTGTAGGCGCACCACAGCCACCTTCTCATCTTCTGGAGTCTTCGCGGCTTTGAGAATCACCTCTATATCCTGTAGCCAAGCATCGGCAGCAATGGCATCCTCGCTGCCATCGAAGAAGGGAGGGTTCAGGCGCTTGAAACTGTTGACCGCACTGTTCCCTCGAGGACCACCTCTATTCAGAGCATCTTCCACTGCCTGGTACAAGGCATCGCCTCTACGATCTTGGGAAGCTAACAATGATCTGATAAGACCCACCAAAGTGCCATCATCAGGATCTACTGGCTGGACTGGCTGAACTGGCGGCTCTCCTCCAGTAGGTACGACTCGGGAGGCTGCTCCTGAGTGCTGGGCCTGATCTTCTGGTTGCTGCTGGTCCACGGGAGGTGATCCGCCTTGCTGATCAGCAGGTCCAGGTTCAATGCCGCTGAAGAAGACGACATGGGAACAATAAGGAAGGACCAGGACAGATCAACGATTACAAGCATGTGATCAGGACAAGAATTTCAGGAATCAAGAGGATACGAGCAGAGATCAAGGGCGAGTACCGATTGAGACATCTATTCGGTAAACCCTCACACATCTTGATCAACAAGACCTGCATGGGCCACCACTTAAACCATGTCACGCCCCAGAACCAGAATACTGGAGAGCGGGGGCAGACATAGCCAGCTACGTATAACGGAATGGGATCCACACCGCTATACGGTCACGGCTGTCTAGATATGTGAGGGTTTCACTACAATCCATCAGTCTCTTAAGGTCATAAAATAGCCTATTGTCTCAATCTCAACCAACTAATAATAATCACAAGATATCAGATCTCCAAATATACAATTGTAAGGCGTCCCAAACATTACATATCCAGATGATCATGAAGCTAGTCGTTACAAAATATGAGGACTAGCAAGAGTTCAGTCATACATGATCAACCCCCGGGGCTTGTCAATCATGTTACAGCCCGTAGGCAGACTGTAAGTAAGTACAATCGAGCTAACACTTGCTCGTCGGCTAAACGCCTCAAAAGAATAATTTACAATATTACAGTGGGAGAACAAAAGAAACCCACTCGATGCCCTGGTTACGCCTGGTGACCACCATCGGGCTGGAAAGCAGGGAGATCCTTTGGTGCTGCTCCAGTATCTGGCCATACAAAACCAGCTGGGTCAGACCCTAGAAAGAGCAAGTGCCACAAAGGAGGTTTCACTTAAGAACTAAAGCCAGCAAATTAGCACAATAATATAATTACATAATAAGAGACAGTAATTTAAGAAAAACATGATAGATAATTATAAAAGACAATCTTGCATAGAATCACTAAAAGACAGGACATATGGAAAAGCATGCCAGGATGATATACGATGAGATAACCATGGGACTATTCAGATAGCTAGGTTACAACCCGTAAACCAAACAAGGACCGGGGTTGTAACCCTTCGTCTGAACGGAACTTGGTTTCTCTCACCATTTATCGGCAAGATAAATATAAGAAATCAGGTCAAGTAACAATCTGGAGTGACAATCATTATAGTGACAATCTGGAGTGACAATCATTATAGTGACAATCTGGAGTGACAATCATTCAATCATTCTGGTACAATCTTGTAATCAATCAATTCTAGACAATACCATACTGGACTAGACTCCATCCAATCAATCACGGTCAATCATTGCCTACGGCTTTCTATATTAACTAACTAGGGTTATCACAATCCTAGTTACTAGCAAGATGCAATGAGATGCTCCAAGTAGTCACAGGCCCTGCAGCTATCCAGGTTATCCAGGCAATCATTATAGTGACAATCTAGAGAGTATAATGCATTAGAGTGACAATAGAGTTCAATCATTTAAAGTGACAATCAATAGTGCCCCACATAACAGTGGGCTGGAAATGTGCCATACTCGTCGGCAGGCTACAAGTCCAAACATTTGCGGCCGGGATAACGGGATCGCCTGTAACTGGGGAAAACATCTCTTCATGACTAGTGAATTATACTAATTATTAACCTTAGTCCATTTCAGTAGGTACTCCTGACCGTGGTACTCAGGAGTCCCCTCCTAGACATGATGCAAGACATGACTGGATTATTTGTACAAGCACAATCGCCCACGGTGTCATGATTAATTAAACAGGTCATGTCATGTCAGGTAGCCGTCGCAACAGCTATTCGAGATAATCATGCCAAGTGTACTTTGTTAGGAGTGCACCACGACGGGCCACTATCAGGTCATGTCAGGCTATTATGTCAGGAGTGCACCACTACGGGTCCCTATCACGTCATGCTCAATTATCAATTCCAAACATATCAAGTAAATTCGTGATTATCAAGTTCATAACAAAAGGCGTAAGGATATAAAATGAACGTAAAATATCTAATAAAATATCAATATACAGGGTTATAGAAGAGCCAAGCTTAAGGAAAATAAAACCAAATCTGACACGCTGACATAAGACCAAGTCAGCCAAAGGCCATACGCTCAGTGCAAAAGTCATACGCTCAGGTCAGGCTACGCCTCCAAAAGGCAGCGTATGAGGTCCATACGACTCCTTGTCACCCAAGTGAGCGTATGCAAGACATACGCTCCCAAAAGGCAGCGTATGGACTCCATACGACTCCTCTTCAACCAAGTGAGCGTATGCAAGACATACGCTCCAAAAGGCAGCGTATGAGGTCCATACGACTCCTTGTCACACAAGTGAGCGTATGCAAGACATACGCTCCCAAAAGGCAGCGTATGGGGACTGCGCTGTGCTAAAGAGCGCGCGCAACTCAGTGGCTAAAGCTAAAAAGCTCGCGCACTGCTCACTGTCTTCTCCAAACAGCAAGAACTCCATGGTTGAACCCAAAGCTTCAAAAGTCCATAACTTGGTCAAAATAAGTCCAAATCCGACTTTTCAAAGGTCAAAATTGGGTAGAATAAAATTCTCTACAACATGGAACTATCAAAACTTGAAAACAAAGAAGTTTGATAGATCAAAACCACCAAAATTCAAAAATAACTAATTCTTAGATCTACAAAAAGTTAAGCCTCAAAATGGAAAATAACAAGTTCTAATGTGTCTTAGAAACATGAGGAGAAGCTAATGGAACAATAAAAATGAGCTCTCTTGTGGAAGCAAGATGCACTTGCCTAGACCTCTCTCTCCCTCTCTTTGGTAGGTAAGGAAGTAAATGAGGAAGAAGAAGATGATTATGAAGAGAGAGAAAGAAGAATAGGTAATAAATATGAGTGGTGGTGGTAGGTAGGGGGTTCACCCCTTGGTTCATGATGAACCAAGAGCAATCCCAAACCGAACCAAGTCGAACCAACCCAGGAATAAACCAAGCCAAATAAACCAATGAATCATTAAAGGTAATTAAACTATCAATGCCAATAAAACCAAGCCAATGCAAAATAAACCAAGACAACTAACCATGAATAAATAAAATATGGGTCCAAAACACGTATACGTACACTAAATACGTATCACAAATTTGGGACATTACATATGATGATCAAGGAAAAGAGTGGGAATTCAATTAATAATTAAATGGTCTAATATTGACCCGAACTTGCGCGAAGCAAGGAAACGAGTTCAAGTGGGACAGGATATATCAAAATGAAGATAATCTCGTCTACTACAAACTCCAAGAAGGAAGTTTCCAGAGACTGGCATCCCTGATGCTCTAGAATTCCAAGTCACGGTAAAGAGCATTAAATTAAATAATAATCAAATAATAATATTTATTCAAAATAATAGATTTATAAAAATAAAAAATAATAATAATAAGCCCTAATTTCAGGGGCTTACAATCCTACCCACCTTATAAAAATTTCGTCCTCGAAATTAAGGTTGCAGTAGGGGTAAAACAAGATAGAAAGTTTTAGGCAAAAACTTAGGCACGATCATAGAATGACAAGTTTGCACGATTAAGATAATCAATTCACAATTATTCAGGCACGATAAAAAATTTCCGCACGATAGAATCAAAATATGAACAGAATCATATAGGCACGATTATAGATAAGTTAAGTCATTGGGACACGATTCAGAAATGACTTAGGAGAACGAAAGTTATAGATGAAGTCCACGTACGAGGTGACGTATAGCACTCGGGTTAACGGATAATCAGCCTGAAAGTCTCACAGGCTTGATCAAGATGAGAGATAATCCTGACCAAAACAAGACTTGGCATGATTGAGCTGGAGTTTCAGACACAACAAAATCGAAGTCAAGGTCTTATAGACCTGATCAAGATTGAAGAGTATGATTAATAAAATCATGGAATACGCTCCAAGTTCGAACGTGATTAAAATCGGAAATAGTCTAAGTTCACTTGGCCCGATTTTGAGGGTTAAGATTATCAAGATCATGAAAATCAAAGTTGGATAGTCATGATCTAAAACAGGGCTAAGAGAAGCAAATGGAGAGAAAAATTTGAGAATAGCACGATTGAGAGATAGATTTGATAGAAATCAGATTATAGGTCACATAAGCACGATCAAGATCCAAGTTCAGCTATGAAAGACGATAAAATCATGAATTCGAAATCAAGGTCCTAAAAGCACAATTTAGGAAGGAACCCAAGTCACAAGGAATTTGAAGTCATCTAGAGTATAGTCAGCAACCAAGACTCTTTGGCACGATAAACAAGACGACCAAAATTGATTGGTTATGGACAGAAGGGAATCAAAATCTTAACAATATCAAAATTTAAGAAACAATTGAGATATAAAAATTTCAAAAAATTTCAGAGTTTCCAAGTGTAGATGACAGATGTAGATATGAGATAGTTGATTTGTGTAATCAAGACATAGCTAAACAAGGCAAAGGAAATAACGGTAAGATGAGAAAATTATCATGCGATGAGAGAGAAAATAATGATAAACAAGAAATAATGGTAGGAATTATCTTGCTCAATTGGTAAAAGAAGTGAATCAACTTAAGATATGACCTGATAACCATACACGTCTATCCAAAACCATGTTGCCAGAATTTACGCCACGTCAGTAAACATAGCTGCAATAAATGATAGAGTCCATAACTAAGGTATACACCCTATAATCATGTCATCTAGATTTCTTACCACGCCAACCGGTATGGCTGTAAGAGAATCTAAATTCCATAACTAGGATAGTATATCCAAAATCAGGCTCCATGTCCCTGTCAGGCTAGCTAATATGACTGCGATAAATTCTAAACTCTATAAATAAAGTAGACATTTATCGTTCTCATCGTCTCCATCAAATATGTTTATCAGGATATCTTAACTCAATCCTTAAAAACTTATCTCAAACAAAGTCAAAATCAAAGTCAACAACGAACGAACATCAAGATTTAAAATTCAACAACGAATCAAGATAAGTAGATGAAAACTAGCGAAAATAGATCCCGAGGTAGAGTTTAGAAGAAAATTCTTAGGAGATGTCCAAAGGTACTATCTAGGTCAAGATAAAGGAAATCATATTCTCGTCTCGACCTAGAAGATATATAAGTTCAACTTATACCTTCCCTCTGGGGTCCATAAACTCATTCCAAGAAAGAATAAAGTTGATAACGGACAGATGTTTCAGAAATCAGGACGGACAGAACAAATGGGAAAAGTTTCGAAAAGTTCGAAATAAGATTCCCAGGGGTCATCCCTGGAATCTACCAAGAGTTCCTAATATGTGACTGAGTACCAAAATCCTAAAATATTCTATTACTCAACCTTAATCCTAGGGCAGACTCGCAGTAGTACAGAAAAGCTCAAGTACTACCACGACTTCGTATTTACTGCAAAGACTGACCTGCATGGGCTACCACTAAAAACGTGTCATGACCGGCACCCGGATATACGGGTACGAATACGTGGGCCATGCCCAGCCTACGCCGCAGTATCGGCGGTAGAGCGCTGTCAAGTACACTAAACTAACTACAACATCTAATGATCCATAACTAGAAATATACTCATGTCACTTCACGAAAACTAAGGAAGATAAGACAAGAAATAATAACAATATCACTAGAACAACTAGAATCTATAATGATCATGAGACAGAAAAAATAAAGAAGGAACAACAAGACTAACTAAGGATAACTACCAGGCAACTGACATAGAAGAATAGTGAGATCCACCTCAGCTAGCAACATCATGAAGTCCAATGCTGAGGGCACAACTACTCCTAAAATTTGTCAACATATCCGGTCAGGATGGAACGAGTACATATATCTCATAACAGATCTCAAGATAGAATAAAAGCTATAAGACTGTAAATAGAGCATATACAATAAAAATCATGGAGTGTACATATATGTATCATGGCATGGTAAGCTGTAGAGCTAGAGCTAGAACAAGAAAGTAGAACTGAATCATGGTATGTACACAAATCAAGATAAGCCATATATCCAATGTGTGTGAGTAGCAGTTTCAACTTGTGATCGGCTTGGGTTCATATCAAGAACTGGCCTGGCAAGTCATATGTGCGGTATATGACTCACACTGTTCGGGAATGCGGGATGGATCTGATCACAGGCATACACTACTACTCCTCCTACCCCAACTGGTAGAATGGATCCAAACAGGACACGTCACTGCACGGAATTCTAATGAGAAGGGAGCAAGTCTTCTCTAGAATCAGTGACCATATATTGTGCAAGAGCTACAAGGGAGCTTGCACAATACATCCCAACATAAGAAGGAGAAACATCTCTCGTCGGGATCCAGGAATACCAATCCGTGAGAACCATGTGTCAGGAATAAGCATATCTACACTAAGTACATGAATCATAACAGTTATCATAAATTGGAAAAAAGTTATCAGAGAATGTACACGCCTGAGATCTGGTGGAATATGTCAACTGAGTCCAAGAACAGTGCCTCGAGGACCTATGGATGGAATACTGTATCAATATAAGGGTTTGGAAGTAAAATAAAGTCATACCAAGTCAAACTAGGTCAATCTAAGTCAAGGGTTGACTTACAGTTGACTTCTGGTCAACTGGTCAACTCTAGGTCAACTCGGGTCAAACTTGACTAACGTTGACTAACAGTTGACTTTGGGTCAACTGGTCAACTCTGGTCAACTCTAGGTCAAATGTTGACTCTACTTCGATGTTCAGTCAAAGTAGTCAACCATGATCAAACTGGGTCAAAGCTAGTCTCTACAAACATCTACAGGGTCAACACATCCATTTCAGTGATTGTGAAATCACCGGAATCGATGGAACTCAAAATACCACAAAGGAGAAAGATTATAATAATAGGGTGAAAACCTACAGATGTTGTCGGATGATGAAACTAAAATTACCAACGTGTCTAGAATGGTCAAATCATCTAGGATAGCCTGTCCAAAAATCTAATTTGGACACAGGGGCAAAAAGGTAATTTTGGGCCAAAATGATGTCCGCCGTTGGACACACTTTGTACCAAAAAATGTGCCAAAATAAAAGTGCACAAATCTAACAAATTATATGTCCACGAATCCAGATTGACGATGCGAACCCAACGGTATATCCAGAATTGGATTCCGTTGACCCGATCTCAAATTGGTCCGTTGACCAGGACATTGAAATTCCGATTTGCACGAAAAAGTGTGCCGGAGCCAATGTCCTCAAAACTCAGCAAATTATATGTCAACGAGTCCAGAATGACGATACGAACTCAAGGTATATCCGGAATTGGATTCCGATGAGCCGAACTCAAAATAACCCGTTAACCCGGATAATGGTATCCGACTTGCACCGAAATGCGTGCTGGAACCAATGTCCACTAAAACCTAGCAAATTATATGTCAACGAGTCCAGAATGACGATACGAACTCAACGGTATATCCGGAATTGGATTTCGATGAGCCGATCTCAAAATGACTTGTTGACCCAGAAAGTAGGACCCGCTTTGCACCGAAATACGTGCCAGGGCCCACGTTCTCCAAATCAAGCAAACTTTATATGAAAATATGTCAGAACGACGCCACGAGTCTACTGGTGGTGTCAGAAATTGAATCCGGAGTCCCGGGTTCAAAAATAGAATTTTACAAGTGCAATACTAAGAATTCGAACGGCCAAATTTGGCGTCGAATTCGACCGACCTAACAAGCTCAAACTGAAATGAAATCTAAAGGGGGCAGGAAGAGGGTTATACCAGCTGTGCACCGGAACTGGTAGCGCATAAAACGGAGGTGCGACGACGAAGATACGAACCTGCGAAGTTGGCATCGCAAAACTGTCCAAAAATAGTTCAATTAAAACGTCAACTTGGTGGCCGGTTTTGATGTATCAAACGACAAAATTAACTGGTGAAATTTGAGGAGAGTGAAGTGCTATATACCGAGATTGAGATGGAGAGAAGAAATCGCCGATCCAACGGTCGGATTCTCCAGAAAATCGGTATGAAGTTGCTGCGACGAGGCGCCAATTCTGGATCTCGTTCGCGCGCGCGTCGACGGGATCTCGTGAAAAATGCACGAATCGATTGTCGTGCGCACCGGAGACGAGGGTGGCTGCCAGGGGGTGTTCGCCGGAGGTCGCCCGGACGAGAGGGAGTGGTCGGGGGTGTACGCCGGCGGCGGCAGTGGCCGGGGCGGCGCGCGGGGCGCGGCAGCTACCGCTGCTGCTGCCGCGGTTGCTCGGCCTGGCACGACACTGGGGCACGGCGACGGCGGCAGCCAGTCGCGGCAGGGTGGCGACGATGGTATGGTGATGGTGAGGGTGGTAATGAATGGTGGTTGTGATGGTGGTGTTTCAAGAAGAAAAAGAAGAAGAGAAGATGATGGTGAGGATGGTGATGAAGTTGGTGAAGGTGGTGGTGTTGTGGTGTTGCTCTTCATGGAGGTGGTGGTGGTCGACAGCCATGGGGCTGGTGTGCTCGGCCACATGGGGAAGGGAGTGGTGTTGATGGTGTGGTGTGTGTGTGTTATGAGAGAGAGAGAGAGAGAGAGAGTTAGTTATTTAATAGAAAATAGAGAGAGAGAGAGAGAGAGAGAGAGAGAATAGTGATATTTTAGAAGGGAGGGGGGGTGTTGTCCTGTACGGGAAGAGGGGGTGTAGGTGTATAGGAGAGGAGAGAGAAAGAGAGATATTTGTTTATATGTATATATGTATATATATATATATATATATATATATATATATATATATATATATATATATATATATATATATATATATATATATATATATACATTGGATATTTTATAAAGTGGAGAGAGAGAAATGTAGATATTTAAAATAGAAAAAATAGGAAAATTATGTCGAGTATTTGGACAGTCACGAGAGAACAGTATGGAGCTTGGGTTCGGGTTCGGTCGAGCCGAGTTAGGCCAAAATCGGACAGGGGGCAATAATTGAATTAAAATAGGTATTTATAATCATGGGCAAATAAATAACATGCGGGAACTCAAATAAATGGGACACAGGTGTCAGACGGGTAGTAGGCTCAATGTGGACTATGTCCATATTTGGGGTCGACTAGATTGGGTAGATGTCGGGTCCCGAAATTAAATTGGAAATTAAATCAGGTTTCACGGTAGTTAATTAATTGGCCTAAATTGAACCGAAAGTTGTGCGAAGGAAATGGAGCACAAAATGGAGTATCTGAGTGGGACACGAAGGTCATGGGTGAAGAGCATCTCGAGTAAATCAAACATGACAAGTTGGTTTCGAGAAAATGACTAGTCCGGTACTCCTAAATTAAAAGTCATGGTAACGCGCATATGATGATCAAGAAAAAGAGTGGGAATTCAATTAATAATTAAATGGTCTAATATTGACCCGAACTTGCACGAAGCAAAAAGAGCACAAGGAAACGAGTTCAAGTGGGACAGAATATATCAAAATAAAGATAATCTCGTCTACTACAAACTCCAAGAAAGAAGTTTCCAGAGACTGGCATCCCTGATGCTCTAGAATTCCAAGTCACGGTAAAGAGCATTAAATTAAATAATAATCAAATAATAATATTTATTCAAAATAATAGATTTATAAAAATAAAAATAATAATAATAAGCCCTAATTTTAGGGGCTTACAACCAGGCAGTGGAAGATGATTTGAACAGAGGCGGTCATCCAAGGAACAGTGCAGCCAACAGTTTCAAGCGTCTGAACCCTCCATTCTTCGATGGCAGTGAAGATGCTATCACTGCTGACGTGTGGCTCCAGGATACTGAAGTCATTCTAGAGGCAGCCAAGACCCCGAAAGACGAGAAGGTGGCCGTGGTGCGCCTGCAGTTACTGGATCTTGCCCGCAGCTGGTGGGCAGCACAGGCCATGGGATTAGTGGCCCCTATTCTATGGGCACTATTTAGAGAGAGATTCCAGACTAAGTACTTCGATGCGGTGGCTCGGTACGATCTACAGACCAAGTTTACCAACCTGAAGCAAGGAGGAAGAACGGTCGACGGATATGCGACCGAGTTTTCCAGGCTTAGTCGGTTTGCTCCCACTTTGGTGGCGACCGAGTTTGACAGAGCCCAGCAGTTCCAGCAAGGGCTTCACCTCAAGATTTTGTTGGCAGTGGAACAGTTTGAGCATCAGACTTTTGATGCAGTACTGAGGGCAGCTAGGAGGCACGAGTATACCTCCCACAGGATAGTGGACAGGATCGGAGGTCGGAAGCGATCTCACGGCCAGATGACCCAGTCGACAGCACCAACCCCGGCAGTCAGGGCTTTGACAATTGGAACTCCGAGGCAGGCAGCCTCAGTGACGTCGGTCACGTCCCTTCAGCAACAGAAGCAGAAGCAGTCTTCCGCAATGGGCTGCACTCATTGTGGGAAGCCAGGGCACGTTGTTTCGGAGTATCGCAGAGCACAGGGATTGTGCTTGGCTTGTGGAGTACCGGACCACAAGATAGGATCCTGCCCGAATAGAGCAGGTTCCTCCTCATCGGCCCAGACTAGTCCCTCGGTAAGGGGACCAGCCCCAGTCCAGCAGCAGCAACAGTATCCATTGTCGAGGCCATTGCCGCCTCAGGCCCAAATGTTTCAGCAACAGTACCAGCCTCCGAGGCTATTGCCGCTTCAGGCCCTAGCCTTCCAGCTACAAAGACCCCAGCAGTATGCCCAGGTCCAAGCTCAGATCCAGAACCGGCAGAGAGGTTTCTAGCAGGATATCTTTCCTCTTTCTCGTGCCTTCGATTTCCTTGCTTACATACATGATTGCATGATTGATTGCTTAGTATAGCTTGCCTGAGATTAGTATAGCTTGTCTTTGCCACTCTAGTCCCTTGATTAAATTCCGAGGACGGAATTCTTTTAAGGTGGGTAGAGTTGTAATGCCCGAAGTTCGTATTACGTATTGGGAATACGTGTACGTATTTCAGGCGCATATTTTTGGTTTGTCATAATTAGTTAGCCTTGGGTTTTATTTTGCATGTTGCATTAGCATAGTTTATTATGGGATTGCATTGGCTTGGTTTGGTTCGGTTTAGTGGGTTTGGTTTGGTTTGGTTTTATGTGGAGAACCACTCCCACCTACCACCACTCCCACCATAAATATCTATCCTACTCTCTCTCTTCCATTATTACTCATTACTCATTTCTTCTTCTCCACCTTTACTCTTCACCTACCAGGAGAGAGTGGAGAGCTTAGGCAAGTGCAACTTGCTTCATGGAAGAGCTCTAATTTTATTGTTCCATTTTCTTTCTTATGTGTTTCTAACCCACTTTAGTACTTAGCATTTTACATTACTGTGGTTAAATTCTTGTAGATCTAGTTTTGTGGTATTTTCGGTTTGCATAAATTTTGATCTATCAAACTTGCATAATCTTGCTAGTTGATGGTTCCATGTTGTAGAGAATTTTATTCTACCCCAAATTGACCTATGGAAGTCCGAATTTGGACTCCGGTTGGAAGATTGGTGGTTTGGAGAAGCCATGGTATTTTCCATGAACTTCTTCACTGTTGGCAACAAATTGTTGCTGGCCTAAGCAATGTGTTGGCCGCATGAGAGTAATGAGCCGCATGGCCTGGCAAATGCTTGCATGATAAATTATTTAATGGTGAATGATAATTCACGTACAGCATTTAATGCCATCGTGAGATGGTGTTCTGGTATGTATTTAATACATGACCTTAGTCTTCAGCCGCATGCATTAATGTATTATATTAATGCATGTAGTATGTTAATGAATATTCTAAATGCATTTAATAATGCATTTAATGCATCAGGCATTATACAAAGCCTAGCCGCATGCTTACATTTAATAATGCATTATGCATTATATAACCATAGCCGCATGGCTTGTAATATTTAAAGCTTAGTGCTTGTTATTTAATAATTAAAAGTCTTAGGATTCTAGGCTTTAAAGCCTTGAGATCAGCCGCATAAGAATTTCACTAAAGGTATTTTTTTGCATTTTAGTCCCTAAAATAATGCTTAAATGCCTTCCTGAGAAAGATCAGCCGCATATAGAATGCTTTAAGTGCATTTTATGCATTTTAGTCCCTAAAAATTGCATTTAATGCACTTTATGCATATAAGTCCTTAATATGCTTAAGGCTTTAATGCTTTAGCCTTTAGCATAAGTTCCCTGTATTACTTTTGCATGCACTACAAAGCCCAACGTACAAGCATTTATGGCTTGCATGTACTTGTATGCTTTAGCAGAGAAAGCATGCTGCTTGGAATACAAAGGAGCCGCATATGCTTGCCAAGCATATTTTATATGCTTGCAAGGAGCCGAATACACTTGCCAAGCATACTTGCCATCAGCCGCATATGCCTGGCCACGCAAGCATAATCTGTATGCTTGTCATGATACGCATTTTAAATATTTTAATGTCTTGCCATGTTGCATATTTTATATGCTTGTAAACAAGTCGCATATGGGAGCATGGAAACAATCAACCGCATGGTCATTATTTAATTATTTATTATTTGTTGTATTTTATGAAAATAAATGTGAAGGTGAGCCGCATGGCCTTGGTTATTCCTGGGCCGCATGGCAAATTGCCATGGTGTGCTGGCCACGTGGGTTTAATGCATTGATTATTGTTGGGACCCACATGGCCACTATACTTGAGTGGCCACGTGCCCCTTTTCTTTGTTTGAGTGGAAGCTCGCATTATTGTCTTTCCACTTTCTGTCTTTTCTGACTGCATGAATATTTCTTGTTAGCAATTACTCTTGGCCGTCTGGCCCCCTTCAACTATTTTCTGGCCGCATATGCCCTGGCTGGCCGCATGGGTGGCCTCCCACTCTCTTTGACCGCATGTTTGTTCTCCCACTTTTGGACCGCATGGGTCCCACTTTGATTGTTTAAATGTTTCATTTGCGTGAATTGTGACCCGAATTTCTTCCCACTCCTAACATAAAAGTTATAGAGTTTCTCCTTGGCTTCAGGAATATATATATAATATTAATATATTATTATTTAATTGTGCAAGTTTCTTTCCTCCTCGATAATTGGCATGACTTGATAGTGACCCGCCGTGGTGCACTCCCGACATGATAACTTGACCTGACAACTTGACCTGACAAATTTGACATAATAACTTGGCATGATAATTCTTGATAGTGGCCCGCCGTGGCGCACTTTTGACATGATAAACCTGGCATGATATTCCTTGAAATGCTGTTGCGACGGCTAATACGACATGACAAGATTGAATGACCTGGACACCGTGGACAATTGTGCTTGTACAAATGAACCCGTCTTGTCTTGCATCATGTCTAGGACGGGGATCCCTGAGTACTACGGTCAGGGGCACCCACTGAAATCGACTAAGGCTAATCACTAGAATAATCCAGTTGTGAGACCCGTCTCACTGTATCGGTATTTTATACGGATATATATTTAATTTGAGCTGTATTTCGTATTTATCGATTTACGTGATATTTTAAAATTTCCTAAGAGTAGGATTTCATGACTTAGTTTAACTTGGATTTGGTTTTATTTGGTTCGGTTCCACTTTGACTTGGTTTGGCTCGGTTTAGTTTGGTTTCTCATGAGATGAGGTGTATGGTTTAGATTGAGTGGAGAGGAATGAATGGTGGAGATTGCTTGAGCTTGTTATATAAGCCAGTTTTCTCTCTTCCTCCTCATTCACCCTCATCCATTTCTTTTCCACCAAACCCTAGCCATTAGAGAGAGGCAAGTACACCTTGTCTAATGTTGGACGATTTCTATTTCGTTTGTTCCATTCTCTTTGTTGTTATATTTTAAGCATGTTTAGAACTTGAAGTTTTCTATTTTGTTGGCTAGATTGTTGTAGATCTAACTTTGAAGCAAATTCGATTTTCATGGATTTTGATATGGTAAACTTGCATATTCTTGCTAGTTGATGGTTCCATGTTGTAGAGAATTTCATCTACCCCAAATTGATCTATGGAAGTCCAAATTTGGACTCCGGATTGAAGTTTGGTGGTGTGGAGAAGCCATGGTATTTTTCCCATGGACATCTCCTCTGTGGGAAGCCATCATTTGCATTTTTGGCTTACATGCGAGCTTGCTGGCATTTTGGAGCCGCATGCACGTATGGGTATTTTGTGTTGGCCGCATATGGAATTATTCCAGTTGACCGCAGGTAACTTATTAGCTTGCATTAATATTTGTATAGCAATAATGATGAGCCGCATAGGTTGTGGCAATAACATTAAATGCAGGCTCGCACTTTTGCATGTAACTTGCATTAAATATTTGTCCTCAGTATTTCTTTAGTATTAATACTTGCTCTCCATTTCCATTTGAGCCGCATGGAAAGGAGCTGCAGGGCTTGGGCATCTGCATTAAATGCATGCTTGCATTTTTTATTATTAAGTAAATAGTGAGCCGCATAGGCTTTAAAGAAAGTATTTAATGCACTTTTCTTAAATGCATATTTTCCCATGTATTTTCCTAAGGCATCTCCTGAGCTAGCCGCATAGGCTAAGGGAGAGAGAGAGAGCATTTAATGCATTAATCCTTTCATGCATATTTTCATGCATATTTTCCATGCACATCCTGAGCTAGCCGCATAGGCCACTCTAACAGTGAGCCGCATGAAAGCATTAATGTGGTATGCAATGCTAGCATACGTTCAAAAAAAGAAGGCCATGCATGTGTTGATTTCTTAAAGGCATGTATTATTAATGCTTTACTTAAATGCATTTAGTACAGGACCATGCATTAGTTAGCTTTCTTAGCTTTCTTAGTGCATACATTATTCTAATGCATGGTTTAAATGCATTAATGCATACGTAGGACCATGCTTGGCCGCATGGTTATTCTATTGGAGCCGCATGGTTATTCTATTGGAGCCGCATAAGAAATTATTTAATATTAGTTGCTTGTTTGCATTCTCATGCAAGCAAACCGCATGGCCATTATTTATTTATTTATTTAATTGTTTGTATTTTTATGCAAGCAAATGTGAGGGTGGGCCGCATGGATATTTACAGCATTAATAATTGCTTGATGCAGAGCCGCATGGCCTTGGCCATTAAATATTATTAATTGTATGTTAAAATTTTGCATGGAATCTAAGGCGAGCCGCATAGGCTCCCTTCCTCCACTATCTAATATTTTGGCCACGTGAGCCCCTCTTTTACTGGCAGTCATCATTTCATCGTTTGGCCACGTGCCCTTTCCTTTGTTTAAGTGGAAGCTTGTATTTATTGTGGGTCCCACTCTTTTTGTCTTTTTCTGATTTGCATGAATATTTCTTGCTGGCTGCATGGCCCCTTTAGTTATTTTCTGGCCGCCTAAGCTTTGGCTGGCCGCATGGGTGGCCTCCCACTCTCTTTGACCGCATGTTTGTTCTCCCACTTTTGGACCGCATGGGTCCCACTTTGATTGTTTAAATATTTTATTTGCCTGAATTGTGGTCAGAATTTCTTCCCACTCCCAACATGAAAATTGTAGAGTTTCTCCTTGGCTTCAAGAATATATATATTATTAATATAATATTATTTAATTGTGCAGGTTTCTTCCTTCTTGGTAAATGACATGACACAACAATGACCCGTAGTGGTGCACTCTTGAAATGAACTTGACATGATATTCTTGACATGATAACTTGAAATGACAAATAAGAATAATTCTTGATAGTGACCCGTCGTGGTGCACTCCTGACAAGATAACTTGGCCTGATAAATTTTGACATGATAACTTCTGTCGTGATAACTTGACTTGATAATTCTTGATAGTGGTCCATCGTGGCGCACTCCTGACATGATAAACCTGACATGATACTCCTTGAAATGCTGTTGCGACGGCTAACACGACTTGACAAGAATAAATGGCCTGGACACCGTGGGTGATTGTGCTTGTACAAATGAACCCGTCTTGTCTTGCATCATGTCTAGGACATGAATCCCTGGTTTTCCACGGTCAGGGATTCATACTGAATATGGCTAGGATTAATGACTAGATTGATCAAGTAGTTCATGGAGAGACTTTCCCAGTTACCTGTTGCCCCTTTGATCCCGGCCTTATATATATATATATACATGGGATTTGTTGCTATCCGTCGAGATGAGCGCACTTCCAGCCCGCCGTCGAGTGTGGTACCTTAGGACACATGTATCTTACTACAGTGTGTCTGCTATATCATGCTATCTTTTTCCTTTTCTTTGCTGGGGTCACTCAGGTAGTAACAAACGGGTAATTGGACTTGGAAGAATCTCATTGCATCTTGCTAGTAACTAGGCCTGTGATAACCCTAGTTAGTTAAAGTATCAAGCCGTACTTATTGCTTGGCCGTGAATGTTGCATGGAGTTCAATCTGTCTAGTCTTGTCTTGATCTTGTACATGATTGTTACATGTCCTGATTTCTTATTTTATCTTGCCGATAAATGGTGGGAGAAACCAAGTTCCGTTCAGACGAAGGGTTACAACCCCGGTCCTTGTTTGGTTTACGGGTTGTAACCTGGTTATCTGAATAGTCCCATGGTTATCTCATCGTATATCACCTGCCCAGTTCTATTTATTTAACATGTTCTCCAGTTTACTTTTCGTCAAATGATGATTTACTTACTGTCTTCCTATGTTCGGGATAAGTGCATTGGTACTGCACGAATCTCGATCCTTCCTTACTTATTGCTTGCTTTGTTTACTAATGATTGCTGGTTTTAAGTTCATAGTTCGACCTCCTTTGTGGTACTTGCTATTTGGGGTCTGACCCCACTGGTTTTGCATGGCCAGGTTCTGATAGAAGAGCTCGAAGGATCTACCGCACCATCTACTCGACGGTGACCAGCCGGAGCACCAGAGTGCCTCAGTGGGTTTCTTCTTCATCCTCCCACTGATATGTAAATTCTTCTCTTGTAACGTTTAGCCCCGAGCACGTGTTTAGCTCGTGTTTTGGTATTTTCCTTGACATTGTAGCCTACGGGCATAAACATGATATGTGTATTCTAGACTATAGCTAGTCCTTATCATGTACGACTAATACTCTAGCTAGTCATCAGCTTTGTGGTACTAGCTTCATGATTATTCATGTATATATGGTTCGGGACGCCTTACTATTGTATGTATGATGATTATACTCCTTGCTCTTGTATAATTGCCTGTGATTGAGATACCTAGGATTGTTAAACCATAGGGTTGACTGATGGCTTGTAGAGTAACCCCCATGTCTTGACAGCTTATACGTGATTTCAGAGTATTAACGTACTTTGGGATTACGTAGCTGGCTATGTCTGCCCCCGTTCTCCAGTATTCTGGTTCTGGGGCGTGACATGGTTTTAGTGGTGGCGCCATGCAGGTCTGAATCTCGATTTTCAGATTTGTGGAGGTTACCATGTTTAGATATCTCAATCACGATTATCCTTATTGATCTCCTTCGGATTATTCTCTACCTCTGATACTTGACTTGATATTTGTTTTGATCATTGATCATTCCTGTTCCCATAATTTGATCTTGTGTCCTTCAACTTTCAAGGGCATTGTTCTTGATCCTTCAGATTATCTTGTTCGTGTTTTACCGAGGGCAGCTCAGCATTCTTCAGCCATGCCAGTTATGGAGATCAGTCACAGCATGCAGGCAGAGATGTCGGTCCATCCCAATCAGCCAGTCGCTTCTGTCTTCGTATCTTGAGACAGGTGATAAAGTTCATGCATCTGTTTCAACTACGATGACACGTCCTGGGTAGAGTCATGTCTTGAACTAAGTCATTGGTACCGACTTACCTTGAGGCTTGACTTTTATCCATTTTTGGAGTCAGCTTAGGCCAGTGAGGACGTTGGTTTCTACACAACTGTCCCAGGAGACATATTGATCCATATGCCTCCAACCCTTCTTGATCATGATTGTATTTGTTCTTGTGCATTTATTTACTGATTACGCATTTATTCACATTCCTAATTACTTTATTTACCTTACTTGCCATGCCTTGACTTATTGAGATTGTTATATTTCCTGGAGCTTTTGTTTTGTTATTGTAATGCCTGTTGTTCGTATTACGTATTTGGAATACGTAGACGTATTTTATCTTGTACTTGTATATCTCCTTGGTTTGGCTTGGCTTGTTTACTCTCGGTTTGGGTTGGCTTGGTTCGGCCGGCCCTATGCTTGGTTCATCATGGGCCAAGGGTGGAACACCTTAGCCTATGCTTCTCCTTCATTTCCACCACAACCCCCCTCTTTATTATCCCCACCAACCTTCTCTCTCTCTTCATTTATTCTTCTCCTTCACTTCTTCTTCTCCACCATTTACTCTTCCACCTACCAGGAAAGAGAGCTTAGGCAAGTACAAACTTGCTTCATGATGGATCTCAAGTTTTATTATTCCATTCTCTTTCTTACTTGATTCTAAGCCTCTTTAGAACTTGACATTTTTGGATTTGATGGATGGATTCTTGTAGATCTAAGTTTGTAAACTTTTCGGTTTTTCTTGGTTTTGATCTCTAAAACTTGGTTATTTTCGAAAACTAGTGTTTCTATGTTGTAGAGAATTCAATTTCATGCAGTTTTAGCTTTTGTTTCGCTTGATTTCGGCTTCGGATGAGGAAGTTATGGCCAAAATAATTTCTGGTCATTTCTAGGTTCATCTGCAGCATATCATGTCGCAGAAGGCGCATGTCGCAGAAGGCGCATGTTGCAATGAAGCGCATGTCGCGGTAGCCGCATATCATGTCGCAGAAGGCGCATGTCGCAGAAGGCGCATGTTGCAATGAAGCGCATGTCGCGGTAGCCGCATATCATGTCGCAGAAGGCGTATGTCGCAGAAGACGCATGTTGCAATGAAGTGCATATCGCGGTAGCCGCATATCATGTCGCAGAAGGCGCATGTCGCAGAAGGCGCATGTTGCAATGAAGGGCATGTCGCGATAGCCGCATATCATATCGCAGAAGGCACATGTCGCAGAAGGCGCATGTTGCAATGAAGCGCATGTCGCGGTAGCCGCATATCATGTCGCAGAAGGCGCATGTTGCAATGAAGCGCATGTCGCGGTAGCCGCATATCATGTCGCAGTTGAGCCACATGAGGCGCATGTCGCGATAGGCGCATATCATGTCGCGCATGAGCCGCATTAAGGCGCATGTCGCAGTAGGCGCATATGGTGTCGCAGTTGCATGCATGTCGCAGAATAGGCCGCATAATGCATATTTTGACTATTACTAACTGTTATATGTCCTAATTGACTGAATTATTGCTCGAATTTCTCCCAACTCCCAACGTGGAAGTTGTAGATCTTTTCCTTAGCAGCAAGAATATGTCTCTAGTTATTTTATGCAAGCTTCTCTCATTCATAATATTGTAAGAATAGAACACGATAGTGGCCCGCTACGGCGCACTCTTGATAAGTAAACTGACATGATATATCTCGGCATGCTGTTACGACAGCTAGCCTGACATGACAAGTATGAAAGACTTGGACACCGTGGGTGATTGTGTTTGTACAAATAAACTAGTACTGTCTTGCATCATGTCTAGGATGGGGATCCCTGAGTACCACGGTCAGGGGTACCTACTGAAATTGACTAAGGCTAATTAACTAGAATGATTCAGTAGTCATGAAGAGATTCCCAGCTACAGGCAATCCCGTTATCTGGGCGCATTCAGTGGACTTGTAGCCTACCGACGAGTAGGGCACATTTCCAGCACACAGTTATGTGTTGCATTCTTCCTAAATAGACATTCGACCTGGATAACCGGAAGGTCTGCATGGCTTGTGGCTGTTGGGATAATCTTATTGCATCTTGCTAGTAACTAGGCTTGTGATAACCCTAGTTAGTTAAAGTATCAAGCCGTACTCTTGATTGGCCGTGATTGATTGGATGAAGTTTATTCCAGCTTAGTCTTATCCTGATCCTGTACAAGATTGTATCAGGACATGATTTTTTGTATCGATAAATGATGGGATACCAAGTTCTGTTCAGATGAAGGGTTACAATCCCGGTCCTTGTTTGGTTTAAGGGTTGTAACTTGGCTATCTGAATAGTTCCATGGTTACCTTATCATATATCGTCCTGCTTATTGTGCCCGCCTTAACAATAAAGATCAGGGGTCCAGTTCTATTCAGGCGAAGGGTTACAACCCCGGTCCTTGTTTGGTTTAAGGGTTGTAACCTGGCTCCCGGAGCAGTTCTGTGTCCTCTCTTCGTTTATTGTCTTATTGTAACCCCTGTCATGTTTGTCATGTTTTACCTTTACTTCAATACCATGATTATTTATACTGGCCTTAACAATAAAGATCAGGGGTCCAGTTCTGTTCAGGCGAAGGGTTACAACCCCGGTCCTTGTTTGGTTTAAGGGTTGTAACCTGGCTTTCGGAGCAGTTCTGCGTCCTCTCTTCGTTTATTGTCTTGTTATCTTATCAATAGTAATTAAGGCGGGTTTCTATTCAGGCGAAGGATTGTAACCCCGGTCCTTGTTTGGTTTAAGGGTTACAGTCTGGCTACTTGAATGGTTTCTCCGTGTTTAATATATATTTGTTATCTCAGTTATTATCAGTATCTTTTAATTACCTTTACTATTTATTTGTGATATGCTGGTTTTAGTTCCTAAGTGAAGCCTCCTTTGTGGCACTTGCTCTTTCTGGGGTCTGACCCAGCTGATTTTGTGTGGCCAGATATCGGAGCAGCAACAGAGGATCCACCTGTCTTCCAGCCCGATGGTGACCACCAGGCGTAACCAGGGCAACGAGTGGGTTTCTTTTGTCCTCCCACTCTATTTGTAAAAATTATTCTTTTGAGGCGTTTAGCCGGCGAGCACGTGTTAGCTCGTATTGCACCTTTATTTACTGTCTGCCTACGGGCTGTAACATGATTGACAAATCCTAGGGTTGATCATGTATTGACTAAAACTCTTGCTAGTCCTGACATTTTGTACGACTAGCTTCATGATCATCCAATATGTAATGTATGGGACGCCTTACTATTGTATATTGATGCTCTAATATCTTGTGACTGCTACTACTTGCTTGTGATTGAGACAATAGGTTTGATCTTGACCATAGGAGACTGTTGGATTGTAGTTAAACCCTCATGTATCTAGACAGCCGTGACCGTATAGTGACATGGATTCCATTTTATTATACGTAGCTGGCTATGTCTGCCCCCGCTCTCCAGTATTCTGGTTCTGGGGCGTGACATGGTTTTAAGTGGTGGCCCATGCAGGTCTTGTAATTCAAGATATGTGAGGGTTTACCGAATAGATGTCTCAATCAGTATTCGCCCTTGATCTCTGCTCGTATCTTTCAAATCCCTGAGAATCTTGACCTGATCACATGCTTGTATCGTTGATCTGTCCTGGTCCTTCCTTATTGTTCCCTATGTCATCTTCTTCAGCGGCATTGTTCCTAGACCTGTCGATCAGCAAGACAGAGCACCTCTAGCGGACCAGCAGCAACCTGGAGATCAAGCCCAGCATTCAGGAGTAGCCTCGAGAGTCATGCCTACCGAAGGAGAACCACCAGTTCAGCCCGTCCAGCCTGCAGAACCTGAGGATGGCACTTTGGTGGGACTCATCAGGTCCCTATTAGCTTCCCAGGATCGTCGCGGAGATGCCTTGCACCAGGCGGTAGCAGACGCTTTGACCAGAGGAGGTCATCAGGGTAATAGCACGGCCAACAGCTTCAAACGCTTGAACCCTCCCTTCTTCGACGACAGTGAAGATGCGATCGCTGCAGATGCTTGGCTTCAGGACACAGAGGTGATTCTAGAAGCAGCCAAGACTCCAGAGAACGAGAAGGTGGCCGTAGTGTGCCTGCAGTTACTAGATCTTGCCCGCAGCTGGTGGGCAGCGCAGGCCGATGGATTAGTGGCCCCTATTTTATGGGCAGTATTCAGGGAGAGATTCCAGACCAAGTATTTTGATGCTGTAGCTCGGTATGATCTACAGACGAGGTTCACCAATCTGAAGCAGATGGGCAGGACGGTCGATGGATATGCGGCCGAGTTCTCCAGGCTTAGTCGGTTTGCTCCCACCTTGGTGGCGATCGAGTTCGATAGAGCCTAGCGGTTCCAGCAGGGGCTTCATCTGGAGATTCTATTGGCGGTGGAGCAGTTTGAGCATCAGACTTTTGATGCAGTATTGAGAGCAGCCCGGAGGCATGAGTACACCTCCCAGAGGATTGTGGATAGGACCGGAGGTCGGAAGCGATCTCACGGCCAGATGAATCAGTCTTCAGCACCAGCCCCGGCAGCCAGGGCTTTGACCATTGGAGCTCCGAGGCGGGCGGCCTCAGTGACGTCGGTTCAGCATTCCACCCCGACGCACCCTCATCAGCAGAAGCAGAAGCAGTCTTCCGCAGTGGGATGTTCACACTGCGGGAAGCCAGGACATGTAGTATCAGAGTGTCGCAGAGCACAGGGTTTGTGCTTGGTTTGTGGTGCCCCGGACCACAGGGTTGGGAACTGCCCGAACAGGAGGAGTTCATCAGCTTTCTCTAGTCCTTCAGTTAGAGGACCAGCACCAGTCCAGCAGCAGCAGCTGCAGTACCCGTTCCCGAGGCCATTGCCGACGCAGGCCCAGGCATTCCAGCAGCAGAGACCGCAGCAGTATGCCCAAGCCCAAGCCCTGATCCAGAGCAGGCAGAGGAATTTTCAGCAGAGGGGACCCGCACCCCGAGGACATGGTCAAGTGCTGGCTTTGACCATGGGAGAAGAAGGAATAGCACCAGGTGAGGTGGTAGCAGGTACTATTCTCGTCAACACCTTTCCAGCTTCAGTATTATTTGATTCTGGTGCCTCGCATTCATTTATGTCTGCACGATTTGCGACACGGGTAGGACTGGAGCCCGAGTCATTATCAGTAAGGCTCAATATACTTACTGGTAACGGACTTGTGGGAGTAGATAGAGTGTTTTCCTCGTGTCGGATCGTAGTTAGCGGTAGAGAATTTCCCGCTAGATTAATAGAGTTCCCGATGGCCGATTATGATGTGGTCTTAGGGATGGATTGGTTGAGGGACCAGTATGCTAGGATAGACTGCCACATTGGCAGGATTATTTTTAGCATTCCAGGCGAGCCGGAGTTTTCCTTCTCTCGAGGCAAAGTTGAACCTTCTCCTCCAGTATTGCGGATGGCAGTAGCAGCAGTGCAGTTGCCTCGGATAGTCGAAGAGTTTCCAGATGTTTTCCCAGAAGAGCTTCCAGGGATGCCGGAACGAGAGATCGAGTTTACCATCGACTTGATTCCTGGGACAGCCCTAGTGTCAGAAAGAGTCTACAGGATGGCGCCGTCAGAGCTAGAGATATTGTACAAGATGATCGAAGAACTCAGAACCAAGGGATTCATTCGTGCTAGTGGATCGCCTTGGGGAGCCCCGATGCTTCTTATGAAAAAGAAGGATGGTACGTCTAGATTGTGTGTTGATTATCGTACCTTGAACTCAGTGACAATCAAGAACAGATACCCTCTTCCAAGGATAGATGACTTGTTTGATCAACTCAGAGGGGCGTCAGTATTTTCGAAGATTGACTTGCGCTCAGGATACCATCAGATCAAAGTCAGAGAGCAGGACATCCCGAAGACAGCTTTCAGATCTAGATATGGGCATTGGGAGTTCCTTGTGATGCCATTTGGAGCAACCAATACGTCGGCTGTATTTATGGACCTCATGAATCGTATCTTTATGCCTTATTTGGATCAGTTCGTGATTGTATTCCTAGACGACATCCTGGTCTACAGCAAGAGTGAAGCGGAGCATGAGCAGCACCTTAGGGTTGTTCTTCATATTCTCAGAGAGCACCAGTTGTATGCCAAGTTTAGTAAATGCGAGTTCTGGCTCGATCGCATTTCATACTTGGGTCATATCATCACCCGAGGAGGAGTTGAAGTAGATCCCCAGAAGATCGTGGCCATTGAAACATGGCCGGTACCTAGCACAGTGGCAGAAGTTCGCAGTTTTCTTGGATTGGCCGGCTACTACCGGCGATTTGTTTCAGACTTTGCTCAAATTTCAGCGCCATTGACCCAGTTGACCCGCAAGGATGTGCAGTTTGCTTGGACAGCAGAGTGCCAGGATTCTTTTGAGAGATTGAAGCAAGGCTTGATGACAGCTCCTATTCTCACGCTTCCAGATAGAACTGGAGGATTCTCCGTGTATTGTGATGCTTCGGGCAGAGGTTTAGGATGTGTTCTGATACAGCATGGGAAGGTAATAGCTTATGCGTCACGACAACTTCGTGATCATGAGAGGAATTATCCAACCCATGACTTGGAGCTGGCAGCAGTAGTGTTTGCACTTAAGTTGTGGAGGCACTACCTATACGGAGATAGGGTGGAAATTTTTACCAACCACAAGAGCCTGAAGTATGTGTTCACCCAGAAGGATCTCAACATGCGTCAGAGGAGATGGCTAGAGCTGCTTGTGGATTATGACGTCAACCTGCAGTATCACCCAGGAAAGGCCACCGTTGTTGCAGATGCATTGAGCAGGAGGGCAGGAGTTTATTTTCTGACAGCGCAACCAGAACTGTTAGCCGATCTTCAGAAGATGGGTATAGAAGTTATCCTTCCTTCCAGTGTGGCATTGATGGCCAGCATGCAAGTCCAGTCCACTATAGTCGAGAGGATCCGGATGGCGCAGTCAGCAGATTCCAAGCTTCAGCGACTTAGAGCAGAGTGTGAGGCAGGACGAAGACCAGAGTTATGTATCCATGAAGACGGTACACTTCGACATGGTAAGCGTCTTTATGTACCCAGTGGAGATATCAGACAGGAGATCATGGCAGAGTCCCACAGTTCGCAGTATTCCATTCATCCCGGTGGCACGAAGATGTACCGTGATATCCGCCAGCACTTTTGGTGGAATGGCATGAAGAGGGAGATAGCCCAGTTTGTCTCTCGTTGTTTAGTCTGCCAACAAGTTAAGGCTGAACATCAGAGACCAGCTGGACTACTTCAACCATTGCCGATTCCCGAGTGGAAATGGGAGCATATAACCATAGATTTTGTGACTGGATTGCCTAGATCTTCGGCTGGCAGAGACGCTATTTGGGTTGTCATAGACAGGCTCACGAAGGTGGCTCACTTTCTTCCGTTCAGAGTTGGTCAGTCGACGGCTCAGCTAGCGGAGATGTATCTCCGACAGATTGTCAGATTGCACGGTATACCAGTCAGTATCACTTCAGACAGAGATTCAAGATTTACGTCGCACTTTTGGCGTAGCTTGCAAGAAAGTTTGGGAACTCACCTCCAGTTCAGTTCAGCTTATCACCCGCAGACAGATGGCCAGTCGGAACGTACGATCCAGACTCTTGAAGATATGTTGCGGTCATGTACCCTCGACTTCGGTGGTTCGTGGAAAGATCACGTGTACCTGGTGGATTTCTCGTACAACAACAGTTTCCAGGCCAGTATCCAGATGGCACCGTTCGAGGCACTGTATGGTAGGAAGTGTCGATCCCCGCTAGCCTGGGATGATGTTGGAGAGAGGCAGATGCTTGGTCCGGAAATGATTGCTCAGACCGTTGAAGTGGTCAGAAAAGTCAGAGATCATCTTCGAGTTGCCCAAGATCGCCAGCGTCATTGGGCCGATTCTCATCGGCGCCCTCTTGAGTTTTCTGTCGGCGACCATGTATTCCTGAGGATTTCGCCTAACCGCGGCGTCATTCGTTTCGGCGTACGAGGAAAGCTTAGTCCTAGGTATATAGGACCGTTCAATATTCTGGAGCGAGTAGGAGATGTATCCTATCGTCTCGCTCTTCCACCGTCGCTACATGAGGTGCATAACGTATTCCATGTATCCCAACTGCGACGGTATATCCCGGACCCGAGCCACATCCTGGATCATTCGAAATTGGTTGTTGGTACCAACCTTTCGTATGAGGAGAGGCCCGTGTCTATATTGGACCGAAGAGAGAAGATACTCAAGAACAAGACTATCAAGTTAGTCCGAGTTGCTTGGGGTCATCACTCTTTGGGTGAGTCGACGTGGGAGCGTGAGGATGATATCCGATCACGATATCCCGACCTGTTTGACTCGTAAGGTATAATGTCTTCCTTATGCCTTATGCTTTCAATTCCTTGCTCGGATAAACGACTGCATGATAGACTGCTTGTTATAGCTTACGATTAGTATAGCTTGTCCTTGCAATTCTAGCCTCTTGATTAAATTCCGAGGACGGAATTCTTTTAAGGTGGGTAGAGTTGTAATGTCTGTTGTTCGTATTACGTATTTGGAATACGTATACGTATTTTATCTTGTACTTGTATATCTCCTTGGTTTGGCTTGGCTTGTTTACTCTCGGTTTGGGTTGGCTTGGTTCGGCCGGCCCTATGCTTGGTTCATCATGGGCCAAGGGTGGAACACCTTAGCCTATGCTTCTCCTTCATTTCCACCACAACCCCCCTCTTTATTATCCCCACCAACCTTCTCTCTCTCTTCATTTATTCTTCTCCTTCACTTCTTCTTCTCCACCATTTACTCTTCCACCTACCAGGAAAGAGAGCTTAGGCAAGTGCAAACTTGCTTCATGATGGATCTCAAGTTTTATTGTTCCATTCTCTTCCTTACTTGATTCTAAGCCTCTTTAGAACTTGACATTTTTGGATTTGATGGATGGATTCTTGTAGATCTAAGTTTGTAAACTTTTCAGTTTTTCTTGGTTTTGATCTCTAAAACTTGGTTATTTTCGAAAACTAGTATTTCTATGTTGTAGAGAATTCAATTTCATGCAGTTTTGGCTTTTGTTTCGCTTGATTTCGGCTTCGGATGAGGAAGTTATGGCCAAAACAATTTCTGGTCATTTCTAGGTTCATCTGCAGCATATCATATCGCAGAAGGCGCATGTCGCAGAAGGCGCATGTTGCAATGAAGCGCATGTCGCGGTAGCCGCATATCATGTCGCAGAAGGCGCATGTCGCAGAAGGCGCATGTTGCAATGAAGCGCATGTCGCGGTAGCCGCATATCATGTCGCAGAAGGCGCATGTCGCAGAAGGCGCATGTTGCAATGAAGCACATGTCGCGGTAGCCGCATATCATGTCGCAGAAGGCGCATGTCGCAGAAGGCGCATGTTGCAATGAAGCGCATGTCGCGGTAGCCGTATATCATGTCGCAGAAGGCGCATGTCGCAGAAGGCGCATGTTGCAATAAAGCGCATGTCGCGGTAGCCGCATATCATGTCGCAGAAGGCGCATGTCGCAGAAGGCGCATGTTGCAATGAAGCGTATGTCGCGGTAGCCGCATATCATGTCGCAGAAGGCGCATGTCGCAGAAGGCGCATGTTGCAATGAAGCGCATGTCGCGGTAGCCGTATATCATGTCGCAGAAGGCGCATGTCGCAGTAGGCGCATGTTGCAATGGGGCGCATATCGCGGTAGGCGCATATCATGTCGCAGTTGAGCCACATGAGGCACATGTCACGATAGGCGCATATCATGTCGCGCATGAGCCGTATTAAGGCGCATGTCGCAGTAGGCGCATATGGTGTCGCAGTTGCATGCATGTCGCAGAATAGGCCGCATAATGCATATTTTGACTATTACTAACTGTTATATGTCCTAATTGACTGAATTATTGCTCGAATTTCTCCCAACTCCCAACGTGGAAGTTGTAGATCTTTTCCTTAGCAGCAAGAATATGTCTCTAGTTATTTTATGCAAGCTTCTCTCATTCATAATATTGTAAGAATAGAATACGATAGTGGCCCGCTGCGGCGCACTCTTGACAAGTAAACTGACATGATATATCTCGGCATGCTGTTACGACAGCTAGCCTGACATGACAAGTATGAAAGACTTGGACACCGTGGGTGATTGTGTTTGTACAAATAAACTAGTACTGTCTTGCATCATGTCTAGGATGGGGATCCCTGAGTACCACGGTCAGGGGTACCTACTGAAATTGACTAAGGCTAATTAACTAGAATGATTCAGTAGTCATGAAGAGATTTCCAGCTACATGCAATCCCGTTATCTGGGCGCATTCAGTGGACTTGTAGCCTACCGACGAGTAGGGCACATTTCCAGCACACAGTTATGTGTTGCATTCTTCCTAAATAGACATTCGACCTGGATAACCGGATGGTCTGCAGGGCTTGTGGCTGTTGGGATAATCTTATTGCATCTTGCTAGTAACTAGGCTTGTGATAACCCTAGTTAGTTAAAGTATCAAGCCGTACTCTTGATTGGCCGTGATTGATTGGATGAAGTTTATTCCAGCTTAGTCTTATCCTAATCCTGTACAAGATTGTATCAGGACATGATTTCTTGTATCGATAAATGATGGGATACCAAGTTCTGTTCAGATGAAGGGTTACAATCCCGGTCCTTGTTTGGTTTAAGGGTTGTAACTTGGCTATCTGAATAGTTTCATGGTTACCTTATCATATATCGTCCTGCTTATTGTGCCCGCCTTAACAATAAAGATCAGGGGTCCAGTTCTGTTCAGGCGAAGGGTTACAACCCCGGTCTTTGTTTGGATTAAGGGTTGTAACCTGGCTCCCGGAGCAGTTCTGTGTCCTCTCTTCGTTTATTGTCTTATTGTAACCCCTGTCACGCTCGTCATGTTTTACCTTTACTTCAATACCATGATTATTTATACTGGCCTTAACAATAAAGATCAGGGGTCCAGTTCTGTTCAGGCGAAGGGTTACAACCCCGGTCCTTGTTTGGTTTAAGGGTTGTAACCTGGCTTCCGGAGCAGTTCTGCGTCCTTTCTTCGTTTATTGTCTTGTTACCTTATCAATAGTAATTGAGGCAGGTTTCTATTCAGGCGAAGGATTGCAACCCCGGTCCTTGTTTGGTTTAAGGGTTGCAGTCTGGCTACTTGAATGGTTTCTCCGTGTTTAATATATATTTGTTATCTCAGTTATTATCAGTATCTTTTAATTACTTTTACTATTTATTTGTGATATGCTGGTTTTAGTTCCTAAGTGAAGCCTCCTTTGTGGCACTTGCTCTTTCTGGGGTCTGATCCAGCTGGTTTTGTGTGGCCAGATATCGGAGCAGCAACAGAGGATCCACCTGTCTTCCAGCCCGATGGTGACCACCAGGCGTAACCAGGGCAACGAGTGGGTTTCTTTTGTCCTTCCACTCTATTTGTAAAAATTATTCTTTTGAGACGTTTAGTCGGCGAGCACGTGTTAGCTCGTATTGCACCTTTATTTACTGTCTGCCTACGGGCTGTAACATGATTGACAAATCCTAGGATTGATCATGTATTGACTAAAACTCTTGCTAGTCCTGACATTTTGTATGACTAGCTTCATGATCATCCAATATGTAATGTATGGGACGCCTTACTATTGTATATTGATGCTCTAATATCTTGTGACTGCTACTACTTGCTTGTGATTGAGACAATAGGTTTGATCTTGACCATAGGAGACTGTTGGATTGTAGTTAAACCCTCATGTATCTAGACAGCCGTGACCGTATAGTGACATGGATTCCATTTCATTATACGTAGCTGGCTATGTCTGCCCCCGCTCTCCAGTATTCTGGTTCTGGGTCATGACAGTTATCTTGCTCGACTAGCCTCAGGAAATTCCGAGGACGGAATTTTTCTAAGGTGTGGAGAGTTGTGAGACCCGTCTCACTGTATCGGTATTTTATACGGATACATGTTTAATTTGAGCTGTATTTCGTATTTATCGATTTACGTGATATTTTAAAATTTCCTAAGAGTAGGATTTCATGACTTGGTTTAACTTGGATTTGGTTTTATTTGGTTCGGTTCCATTTTGACTTGGTTTGGCTCGGTTTAGTTTGGTTTCTCATGAGATGAGGTGTATGGTTTAGATTGAGTGGAGAGGAATGAATGGTGGAGATTGCTTGAGCTTGTTATATAAGCCACTTTTCTCTCTTCCTTCTCATTCACCCTTATTCATTTCTTTTCCACCAAACCCTAGCCATTAGAGAGAGGCAAGTACACCTTGCCGAATGTTGGACGATTTTTATTTCGTTTGTTCCATTCTCTTTGTTGTTACATTTTAAGCATGTTTAGAACTTGAAGTTTTCTATTTTGTTGGCTAGATTGTTGTAGATCTAACTTTGAAGCAAATTCGGTTTTTATGGGTTTTGATATGGTAAACTTGCATATTCTTGCTAGTTGATGGTTCCATGTTGTAGAGAATTTCATTCTATCCCAAATTGACCTATGGAAGTCCAAATTTGGACTCCGGATTGAAGTTTGGTGGTGTGGAGAAGCCATGGTATTTTCCCCATGGACATCTCCTCTGTGGGAAGCCATCATTTGCATTTTTGGCTTACATGCGAGCTTGCTGGCATTTTGGAGCCGCATGCACGTATGGGTATTTTGTGTTGGCCGCATATGGAATTATTCCAGTTGACCGCATGTAACTTATTAGCTTGCATTAATATTTGTATAGCAATAATGATGAGCCGCATAGGTTGTGGCAATAACATTAAATGCAGGCTCGCACTTTTGCATGTAACTTGCATTAAATATTTGTCCTCAGTATTTCTTTAGTATTAATACTTGCTCTCCATTTCCATTTGAGCCGCATGGAAAGGAGCTGCAGGGCTTGGGCATCTGCATTAAATGCATGCTTGCATTTTTTATTATTAAGTAAATAGTGAGCCGCATAGGCTTTAAAGAAAGCATTTAATGCACTTTTCTTAAATGCATATTTTCCCATGTATTTTCCTAAGGCATCTCCTGAGCTAGCCGCATAGGCTAAGGGAGAGAGAGAGAGAGCATTTAATGCATTAATCCTTTCATGCATATTTTTATGCATATTTTCCATGCACATCCTGAGCTAGCCGCATAGGCCACTCTAACAGTGAGCCGCATGAAAGCATTAATGTGGTATGCAATGCTAGCATACGTTCAAAAAAAGAAGGCCATGCATGTGTTAATTTCTTAAAGGCATGTATTATTAATGCTTTACTTAAATGCATTTAGTACAGGACCATGCATTAGTTAGCTTTCTTAGCTTTCTTAGCTTTCTTAGTGCATGCATTATTCTAATGCATGGTTTAAATGCATTAATGCATACGTAGGACCATGCTTGGCCGCATGGTTATTCTATTGGAGCCGTATGGTTATTCTATTGGAGCCGCATAAGGAATTATTTAATATTAGTTGCTTGTTTGCATTCTCATGCAAGCAAACCGCATGGCCATTATTTATTTATTTATTTA
The DNA here is from genome assembly GCA_029216955.1 of Iris pallida. Lineage (NCBI taxonomy): Eukaryota > Viridiplantae > Streptophyta > Magnoliopsida > Asparagales > Iridaceae > Iris > Iris pallida. The sequence continues at coordinate 3,649,943 of JANAVB010041419.1, read as the reverse complement.
ATTATTTGTATTTTTATGCAAGCAAATGTGAGGGTGGGCCGCATGGATATTTACAGCATTAATAATTGCTTGATGCAGAGCCGCATGGCCTTGGCCATTAAATATTATTAATTGTATGTTGAAATTTTGCATGGAATCTAAGGCGAGCCGCATAGGCTCCCTTCCTCCACTATCTAATATTTTGGCCACGTGAGCCCCTCTTTTACTGGCAGTCATCATTTCATCGTTTGGCCACGTGCCCTTTCCTTTGTTTAAGTGAAAGCTTGTATTTATTGTGGGTCCCACTCTTTTTGTCTTTTTCTGATTTGCATGAATATTTCTTGCTGGCCGCATGGCCCCTTTAGTTATTTTCTGGCCGCCTAAGCTTTGGCTGGCCGCATGGGTGGCCTCCCACTCTCTTTGACCGCATGTTTGTTCTCCCACTTTTGGACCGCATGGGTCCCACTTTGATTGTTTAAATATTTTATTTGCCTGAATTGTGGTCAGAATTTCTTCCCACTCCCAACATGAAAATTGTAGAGTTTCTCCTTGGCTTCAAAAATATATATATTATTAATATAATATTATTTAATTGTGCAGGTTTCTTCCTTCTTGGTAAATGATATGACACGACAATGACCCGTAGTGGTGCACTCTTGAAATGAACTTGACATGATATTCTTGACATGATAACTTGAAATGACAAATAAGAATAATTCTTATAGTGACCCGTCGTGGTGCACTCCTGACAAGATAACTTGGCCTGATAAATTTTGACATGATAACTTCTGTCATGATAACTTGACTTGATAATTCTTGATAGTGGCCCGTCGTGGCGCACTCCTGACATGATAAACCTGACATGATACTCCTTGAAATGCTGTTGCGACGGCTAACATGACTTGACAAGAATAAATGGCCTGGACACCGTGGGTGATTGTGCTTGTACAAATGAAACCGTCTTGTCTTGCATCATGTCTAGGACATGAATCTCTGGTTTCCCACGGTCAGGGATTCATACTGAATATGGCTAGGATTAATGACTAGATTGATCAAGTAGTTCATGGAGAGACTTTCCCAGTTACCTGTTGCCCCTTTGATCCCGACCTTATATATATATATACATGGGATTTGTTGCTATTCGTCGAGATGAGCGCACTTCCAGCCCGCCGTCGAGTGTGGTACCTTAGGACACATGTATCTTACTACAGTGTGTCTGCTATATCATGCTATCTTTTTCCTTTCTTTGTTGGGGTCACTCAGGTAGTAACAAATGGATAATTGGACTTAGAAGAATCTCATTGCATCTTGCTAGTAACTAGGCCTGTGATAACCCTAGTTAGTTAAAGTATCAAGCCGTACTTATTGCTTGGCCGTGAATGTTGCATGGAGTTCAATCTGTCTAGTCTTGTCTTGATCTTGTACATGATTGTTACATGTCCTGATTTCTTATTTTATCTTGCCGATAAATGGTGGGAGAAACCAAGTTCCGTTCAGACGAAGGGTTACAACCCCGGTCCTTGTTTGGTTTACGGGTTGTAACCTGGTTATCTGAATAGTCCCATGGTTATCTCATCGTATATCACCTGCCCAGTTCTATTTATTTAACATGTTCTCTAGTTTACTTTTCGTCAAATGATGATTTACTTACTGTCTTCCTATGTTCGGGATAAGTGCATTGGTACTGCACGAATCTCGATCCTCCCTTACTTATTGCTTGCTTTGTTTACTAATGATTGCTGGTTTTAAGTTCATAGTTCGGCCTCCTTTGTGGTACTTGCTATTTGGGGTCTGACCCCACTGGTTTTGCATGGCCAGGTTCTGATAGAAGAGCCCGAAGGATCTACCGCACCATCTACTCGACGGTGACCAGCCGGAGCACCAGAGTGCCTCAGTGGGTTTCTTCTTCATCCTCCCACTGATATGTAAATTCTTCTCTTGTAACGTTTAGCCCCGAGCACGTGTTTAGCTCGTATTTTGGTATTTTCCTTGACATTGTAGCCTACGGGCATAAACATGATATGTGTATTCTAGACTATAGCTAGTCCTTATCATGTACGACTAATACTCTAGCTAGTCATCAGCTTTGTGGTACTAGCTTCATGATCATTCATGTATATATGGTTCGGGACGCCTTACTATTGTATGTATGATGATCATACTCCTTGCTCTTGTATAATTGCCTGTGATTGAGATACCTAGGATTGTTAAACCATAGGGTTGACTGATGGCTTGTAGAGTAACCCCCATGTCTTGACAGCTTATACGTGATTTCAGAGTATTAACGTACTTTGGGATTACGTAGCTGGCTATGTCTGCCCCCGTTCTCCAGTATTCTGGTTCTGGGGCGTGACACCAGTAGTCATGAAGAGATTTCCCAGCTACAGGCAATCCCGTTATCTGGGCGCCCCACTTGGGATCTGTAGCCTGCCGTCGAGTAGGGCACATTTCCAGCACACTGCCATGTGTTGCACCCTCTAAGTCACCTAAGGGTACATACATTTCCTGGACGATGTACCCACTTGAATTCAACTCTAATTGCGTCCGGATAGCCTGGATGGTCTGCAGGGCTTGTGGCTGTGGAATAATCTCGCTGCATCTTGTTAGTAATTAGGCTTGTGATAACCCTAGTTAGTTAAAGTATCAAGCCGTACTTATTGCTTGGCCGTGAAATATTGGATGAAGTTCAATCAGTCTAGTCTTGTCTTGATCCTGTACAAGATTGTTACATGTCCTGATTTCTTACATTTATCCTGCCGATAAATTGTAGGAAAATCCAAGTTCTGTTCAGATGAAGGGTTACAACCCCGGTCCTTGTTTTGTTTACGGGTTGTAACCTGGTTATCTGAATAGTCCCATGGTTATCCCATCGTATATCACCTGTCCTGTTTTTCTTTAATTGTTGTCTTTTATATATTATTACTCTTGTGCTGATTGCTGGTTTTAGTTCCTAAGTGAAGCCTCCTTTGTGGCACTTGCTCTTTCTGGGGTCTGACCCAGCTGGTTTTGTATGGCCAGATACCAGAGCAGCTCCAGAGGATCTACCGAATCTCCAGCCACATGGTGACCACTAGACGGAATCCTGGCAACGAGTGGATTATTTTTAGCTCTCCCACTCTATTGTAAATTATTTCTTTTGAGGCGTTTAGCCGCCGAGCAAGTGTTAGCTCGTGTATATTTTTACTTACTGTTTGCCTACAGGCTGTAACATGATTGGCAACCTAGGGTTGATCATGTATGACTAAACTCTTGCTAGTCCTCACATTTTGTAACGACTAGCTTCATGATCAGCTGGATATGTAATGTTTGGGATACCTTGCTATTGTATATTTGGTGATCTTACATCTTGTAATATTTACTTATTTGCTTGTGATTGAGACACTAGGCTTCTTGTTGACCTTAAGAGACTGATGGCTTGTAGATAAACCTTCATATATCTAGACAGCCGTGACCGTATAGTGGAGTGGATCCCATTTCATTATACGTAGCTGGCTATGTCTGCCCTCGCTCTCCAGTATTCTGGTTCTGGGGCGTGACACAGCTATTAGCAAAGATGGTCATGACTCATCAAGGCTATTCAAATTGATAAAGAGATGGAGCAGGACCGTTGGTGGTGGGAGGAAACTCAAGCAGACAATTTCTCCTTAAAGAAAGCATATGATAAATTCAAGAATGTGAATCATGAAGTCAGATGGTGGAGATTCATATGGCTTAAGGCTAGATTACGACTGGCGTGCGTGGTTTGGCACATTTGGCGAGAGAGATATAGAAGGGTGTTTGACGGATTAAAGAACTCGGGTAGAAATCTATCCTCCAGTATTCAGGAGGACATCTCCTTTGTTGATCCAGATTCGCAGCCTTTGTATTGGTTTGAGGTGGTAGAGAGGTTCTGTAAGACATTTCATTTATTTTTATAAAGTCGTTATCTTCATATATATATATATATATATATATATATATATATATATATATATATATATATATATATATATATTGTTGTTGGATTTGTTGCTGCATGTGCATTTACAACAAACTAAATAACCTTTGAACGTAATTAGATGAGTAAAAGTCTCCAAGAACAGAGAAGTAGTACTAGAGTAACAATCTATACTGTTTTATAATCTGAAAATTGCTGAGAAACCCAATTTCAGGGTTGATTTTTATGAAAAACCCACCCGCAGGATGGGTTTTATGAAATGCCCAGAATTATATATTTCCACGTTAAGTATTCCAAGATTTCCTTTAGATGCTATGTATTTACAAAATTAATACCATAACTACCCCTCCGCACAAACTCAGATTTGGATTGCGATTCTCGTCGTCTTTTTCTTCTTCTTCTTCTTCTTCTTCTTCTTCATGAGAAATCTGAATTCCATTGCTCTCATCTTCAGCAGAGATCGCAAAGATCGTTCGTAGTTCACCGTATTTTTTTAGTCGAACTCCGATCATGCTCATCTTCTTCTTCTCCGACAATTAGGTCAATTATGGAGAGAAGATCTTCTTTTTTCCATAAGAGTTAACATCGTTTTGAAAGAAGAACGAAAACTCTTGAATCTTTATTCATGTCAAATTTCTTTCCACAAAACAAAAAAAATAAAAAATTAGGTTTTTGTCAACTGTTCTCCGTCGATATAACACGAAGAATAGTCATTCTCTTGCATTTTAACAAGGAGAATGCTATTCTCCGTGTAAATTAACACGGAGAATGACATTCTCCGTGTTTCTAACACGGAGAATGGATATTCTCCTGTGTTTTAACATTTGAATGATCATTCTCTGTATCATTTAGCACGGAGAATGACCATTCTCCATGTAATTTAGCACGGAGAATGGCCATTCTCCTACGTTTTAACACTAGAAATAGCCATTCTCCATGTAAATTAACACGGAGAATGACATTCTCTGTGTTTCTAACACGGAGAATGGCCATTCTCCTGCGTTTTAAACACTGTAATGACCATTCTCCGTGCTAAATTACACGGAGAATGGCCATTCTCCATGTAAATTAAGACGGAGAATGGCATTCTCCGTCATTCTCCGTGTAATTTAGCACGGGGAATGGTCATTCTCCGTGTAAATTAAGACAGAGAATGACGGAGAATGTCATTCTCCGTGTTACTAACACAGAGAATGTCCATTCTCCGTGTAAATTAAGACGGAGAATGCTATTCTCCGTGTTACTAACACGGAGAATGGTCACCCTCATACGAAATTAACATTCTTAGTGTTCTAACACGGAGAATGGCCATTCTCCTGTATTTTATGGTCAGTTGAAACTTTGGAGGGCCATAACTTTTGACTGGGAGGTCGAAACGAGGCCTGGTTTGTCACAAAATGAGCGTATCTTCGAGGAGCCTAAAATAAACAATTTTATCGTTTGTCGGCCTTTCAAAATTTTAGAATCGCAAAAAAATGATATTTGGACCTCCGTTTTAGCACTTTTGTCGTATGTCTCGGTCGTTCCGAAATTTTCCGACGAGTTTTAAAAGATTTTTGAGGAGAAAACCTAGATTCGAAAGTGAGCAGCGTATGGAAGAAGATGAAGTATCGAAACGTTTTTTTAAGAGTAGTTTCGTGGGTGTTTTCAATAAATTAGAAGGAAAGGGCAAAAAGGTCATTCAGAACCCTTTTTATATATTTTTTGCTAATTCTGGACACACGATGAAATGTTATTGCGCGGTGGATTTTTCATAAAACTTTTTTGTTTTTGGGGCATTTCATAAAATTTCCCATTTTATAATATAAAAAAAGTTGGATTTATCGTGAATTTTTTTCTTTCAAATATTTCTTTACCTAATTTTACTAATAAAAATTGTTCATTAAATTTAGTGAGTACGTTTAGATAATTACATATTAAAAAATTAAGAAAAGTGTTGTTTGCTTTTATGGTATTTTTTGTTATTCCCTACAGAAAAAGTTAATTAAAAATATTACGTGCAGTACACGTACGTATATACTAGTATACATAAATAAGGAAGATATGTATAGTCCTAATAACTAAACCATACTATCAAATAATGAGAGAGCAATTGAGTGAAGATTAAGAAAAAAAAACTAGAATTTTATATAGTAAATTTGATTTTATGTTGAAAATCTGAATTAAAAGCCATTTATTTACTTATTAAGGATATTGATAAAAATATTAAGAGGGGTTAGTTAACATGAACTTTAAATCGTACACTACACCATAATAGACGATTGTCCACGGTTATTACCGTTATTAAAAAATGTAGTCACGGAAAAAACCATTACAAATTTTTCGTTACCAAATATCGGAACGGATTTCCTCACGGTTATAATCGTTACAAAATTTAATTTTGTAACGGATTTCGGTTATAACTGTTACTAAATTTACTTTACTAACGGCTAAAACCGTTACTAAAAAAGTTTGGTAACGGTTATAACTGTTACTAAATTTACTTTACTAACGGCTAAAATCGTTACTAAAAAAGTTGGGTAACGGTTATAACCATTACGAAAGTTTTTTTAGACAAAATAAATGATTAGGAAATGTAAATTGGTAACGAAAAATAACGTTACAAAAGTGCTATTTTTTTCCAGTTGCCCATTTTCATTTGATAAAGCTTTGTAATAGTTATATAACCAAAAACCTGTATTCAACCTGAATTTATAGTAATTTTCTTGTAAGCAAATAATAAAACATACAACCACATTCCAACAACATTTCAACAACAGGTAGTTTACATATCGGCCAACAAAAGTATATATATAACCATAGTAGCTGAAGCATAATAGTTAAATGCCTACAAAAGTTAACAATATCTTACCAACAAAAGTTTACATGTTTTAATGTTAAGCATAATAGTTTGAATCCCCAACAAAAGCTTACACGTCTTAAAGCTTACAAATATCGGATACGTCCGCCTCCCCAAATAACATAATCTCCATCAACTAATTCACAAAGAAAAGAGATTCCATTTTGTGGACCATCATAAACTGGTGCTTCTTGTTTTATCACCTCCGACACATAAACAATTTTCTCATCGTCTTGCACTTCCCTCCCATGACAATTAGTGTGAGATGCTAGGAATCCCTTAGCTACGTCCTCTCGTCCACGTCCAAGTAAAACCACATTTTGTTTTCCTCCTAAAGTTGGTCCACCATTCTTATCGTGGACAACATGGCCACCATTGTTACCATTTTCATCAGTGTCACGACCCGCACCCGGATATACGGGTATGAATACGTGGGCCACGCCCAGCCTACGCCGCAGTATCGGCGGTAGAGCGCTGTCAAGTATACTAAACTAACTATAATATCTAATGATCCATAACTAGAAATGTACTCATGTCACATTACGAAAACTAAGGAAGATAAGACAAGAAATAATAACAATATCACTAGAACAACTAGAATCTACAATGATCATAAGACAGGAAAATAAAGAAGGAACAACAAGACTAACTAAGAATAACTACCAGGCAACTCATATAGAAGAATAGTGAGATCCACCTCAGCTAGCAACATCATTAAGTCCAATACTGAGGGCACAACTACTCCTAAAATTTTATCAACATATCCAGTCAGAATGGAACGAGCACAAATCTCAAATAACAGTTCTAGTTAGACGATATTGAAAATATAGCAGTAAATAGAGAGAATATACAAGAAATCATGAAATGTACATGTGAGTATCATGGCAAGGTAAGCTGTAAATCTAGAGCTAGAACAAGGCAAGTAAAACTGATCATGGCATGTACAAGAATCAAGAAACATCTATCTAAGTGTGTGAGTACTAGCTACAATATGTGGCCGGCTTGGGTCTGCACAAGGTTATGATCTAACCAATCATATGTGTGGTGTATGATTGGCATTCACAAGGTTCACAAGATATACAAGGCGGGTATTGACCACACATCTACACTAATACTCCCCGTCCCCCGACTAGTATAGTGGATCCAACCATGATACATCATGACACGCGATTCTCTAAGAGGGTAGCTAGCCTTCGCATGAATCGTGTCTATACAATGCACAAGGAACAAGAAAAACTTGCACAAGATATACCAAGGAAAGCGAGAAATAACATCTCATGACGGGATCCAGAGAAATACCAATCCATGTGAACAATGTGTCAAGAGAACAAGGATATCTACACTAAATACAAGAAACATAGACGATATCATAAAATAGAAATATTATCAGAGAATGTACTCGCCTGTGATCTGGTGGAATATGTCAACTGGTCCAAAAACAGTGCCTCGAGGACCTATAGGTGGAATACTGTATCAATATAAGGGTTTGGAAGTAAAATCAAGTCATACTAAGTCAAACTAGGTCAAGGCAAGTCAAAGCAAGTCAAACTAGGTCAATCTAAGTCAAGGGTTGACTTACAGTTGACTTCTGGTCAACTGGTCAACTCTGGTCAACCCTAGGTCAACTCGGGTCAAACTTGACTAACGTTGACTAACAGTTGACTTTGGGTCAACTGGTCAACTTCGGTCCAGTTCTAATTAATTTATGCTATGGTTGACTTCCGATTGACTTTTGGTCAAAATAGTCAACTGTGGTCAACCAAGGTCAAAACTAGTCTAACCTAGGTCAAATGTTGACTCTACTTCGACGTTCAGTCAAAGTAGTCTACCATGGTCAAAATGGGTCAAAGTTAGTCTCTACAAACATCTACAAGGTCAACACATTCAATTTTAGTGGTTATGAAATCACTGGAATCGATGGATCACAAAATACCACAAAAAGGAGAAAGATTATAATAATATGGTAAAAACCTACAGATGTTGTCGGATGGTAAAACAACCATTACCAACGTGTCCAGAATGGTTGAAATAGCTAGAATAGACTGTCCATAAGTCCAATTTGGACACAGGGGCAAAAAGGTAATTTCGGGTCAAAACGGTGTCCGTGTCGGACCCGCTTTGCACCGAAAAATGTGCAAGAATACTAGTCTTTCAAACTTAACAATTTATATGTCCACGAATCCAGAATGACGATACGAACCCAACGGTATATCCTGTCACGACCCGTTACCCAAATTGTTGGGCCGGGCCGAGCCATGTCCAGCCTACGCTTGATTAAAGCGTAGTAAGCTGTTCTAATAATAGACAATAAAGGATCTAAGCTGCTAACAGTTCTAATATCATATTTAAAGATTCATCACAACACAGCATCTATAAGCGAAGGTAAACAAGCACAGACTTAATAATACACTTTATAAGTATCTAACTGGAGACAAAGTCCAGTATCCAAATATAAGTATAGACAAAGTCTAAGTCTCAAAATACATGAAAGAAATATCTAAGCAAGGTTCCCCGCTGGGGCCTCTTCTGGAGCTAAGGCCAGGTCCTCAAATGCAGTACCATAATATTTATCACATAGCATTTCCTCCTCGAAAAGTGAACCTACAACGTTATCCTGTCATGACGGAAGCAAGTACAACCTCTACAACTAAAGTACTGAACATATAATGAAAGAGATGTACAACAAAAAATATGGCGTGATAAATCTATAAAACAGGAAATACTGGAAACATGGCCTCATGGTACAACTGGGATCACAGTATCATGGTAACATAGGGAACATGGCATATCACGGTTTAATTGGTTCTTTTTAGAAATGACAACATATAGTTTAAAAGTTTAAAACTGTAGTATGTACGTGAATCGGTCAGGTCAACCCCTGATTTTCAAAAATTTATTAAACTAGTGTTAATTAATTATTAAATATCATTATTGGTTTTAAAATAATTTAATATGATTTTAGGAATTTTCTAGAATTTTTAAATGAATTTTTAATGAGTTTTAAAAACAAAAAATATTATTTTGTTATTTATTTAAATGTTTTAATAGCATTTTATAATTTTCTGAATTGTTTTAATAGTGTTTTACAATTATTAGAATTGTTAGTATATTAGTTTGTAATTTATTAATTGTTTTAGTGTGTGGAGTACAAATTTTTATTTGCACTTAGACCCGATAGGACCTAAATGCAATTACCTAAAACCTAAGGACTCTAGTGCAAAACTCTAACCTACCCCCGACGACTGCCCCGACCGACTCACCGCCCTGCCCCCGCCTTTCTCGGCTGCCCGACCGCCTCGATTCCCCCCTATTTAAACCCCAGCAACCCCCCCGACCTAGCTACCACATCCCCGACCACCGACGACCGCCACAGCCCCCGTTCTTCCACAAAACCCTAGACCTAACCCTAACTCCGGCGAGACCCCCAGCGCCGCCCCTACGCCGAGTGTCACAGCCCCCAACCACCGCCGATGAGCTCGCCACGCCGAGACGCGTCGATCGCCACCGCTCCGCCACCGTCCCAACGCCCCTAGCCGCCGTCTCCGCCTTCGAAAACTTCCCCCGAAGTCGGACACGTGAGTAGCAGAGCCCATCTCGTGTCGTACGTGTCCCAAAGCCACGTGCGTGGTTCGCCAGGACACGGGGACACTAGTCCAGTGTCTCGACACGCGTTCTAGCCTTCGTGCGTGTCGTGCAAAGCACGGACACGAGAAATCCTGTGTCCTTAACTGTCAGGACACAGGACAGATGTTTATATTTTTTTTATATATAAATGCTAACCTAAACTAAATAAAAGAATCAAAACCCTAACCCTTAACACGAGCAGCGGGCTGACCCCCTGGCCAGCCCGACCTAGCCTAAACCCCCCCCCGGCTCTGTTGGCTCGGGTTCGAGCCCCTGCCACTGCTGTCTTTTCCTTTTCTTTTTCTTTTCCTTTTTCCTTTTTCTTTTTCTGTTATATTTATGTATAAATTATATATATATGTATATACATATATTTGTATATATATATGTATTATTATATATACTATATTTATGTATATATACTTGCTGTTTTTTTTATATATATATACTTCATTTTTTTGTACTTTATTATTCTATGTGTGTATATATATATATATATATATATATATATATATATATATATATATATATATATATATATATATATATATATATATATATATGTATTATGTATACATATATATTTATGTATATATATATGCTATTTTATATATGTATTTCACTTAGCTTAGTGTAAATTATTTATATAAAATAATGTTCATACTTTTATAGTTACTATGCATAACTTTACCATATTAAAATAATAATATTTATTTTGACTATTACCAAATTGTATTTTTATTGTATTTAAATTACTGCAACCATTTGGTGTCCAAGCCTAGCATGGATATTTGGGCCCAAATGTGTTTTCACACATTCAAGACCTGTACAAGTCATATTGGACTTGATTCATGGCCTTGGGTCCTGTATTTGAACTTTGGTTCAAATTATATACATGGACAAAATACGCAGATAATTAATTATTGTGTGCAATGCTGTTTTTGATTTTCTAAAAATACTTAAAGTACTGCTAAAATTATGAAAAAATAGTTTTTAGATACTATGTTAAGTTAGCTAATTTAGTATAATTTTTGTAGTATTTAAATTACTGTTTTGCCACTAATTTGGCATATGAAACCAAAACTTATTTTCTGTATACTTAGGAAACCTGATTTTTATTAAATACTTGTACTGGTTAATAAATTCCAGAAAAATTATAATAAATTTCTATGATTAACAAGGATCACCTTGGTACTTTACTTTAAGAAAAACTAGGCTTTTTGTCTACCTCAAAAATTGTTAGAACACAATGGACTTTTGATTTATTTATTAATTAATTACGACTTGTAGCTTTTTGTGTTATTTTGAGTTTTAGCCGTGTTGAACCCCACCCCTCACTAGTGTAAAGACCCTAGAAAGATTGTTAAAGTAGTGTGTCACCCCACATTGGTCTCCTAAGCTAAAATCATCATTTTGGCTAGGTGCCCAGTCACAAGTCGTGTCTCACCAATTAGTGTCCTAGTGTTTTAGCTTAATGTAAAAACTAAGTTATTGTATTTACAGTGACGAGTTACCGGACATCTATAGCACTTTTATCGCAGCTTGTTTTGCTTTGCTTTGCTTTGCTAGAGGCAAGTACTTTCTACGAACTTTACATATTGTCACATAAATGAACTGCAAACCCTACCATGTTAAATGCTGATCCTTGGGGTAGCAAGTTAGATCTCTACATGTTGTACTTCCAGTTACTACCATGCTTAGAACTGTCTTTATGTATCTCTCACATGATAGAATACGGGTTATGGGGAAACTGATAGTAGTGTACGTGATCATACCCCCTCTACAGTACCGAGCAAAGTTTCATTTTATATGTTACTGCGCCGTAGGCCTTTATCTCAAAGCTGTATTTGTGCGTATGTACATCTACCGCCTTTACACTTGTACGTATGTACATTTCATTATGTGCCCCAGCACATTGTACATCTATTGACTGATCACGTACCTACTACAGTTTTAAACATTACATATACATCTGTCTCTATGACATATGTGTCCTTACCATGATAGACTATGTGATGCCATGCTTTCCAGTTATTCCTCTCATGTTCATTTTCATGTTTCATATGCTAGTTTGCTAGATTCAGTACTTGTTCCTGTCCTGACAGGATAACGTTGTAGGTGTCCTTACTGAGGAGGAGTTACTCTGCGACACCTATTATGGGGTTACTGCCGAGGACCCAGCTCTGCTTTACGAGGATGTTCCTGCGGGGAACCTCGCCTAGTTGTCTTTTGTTTGCTTAGACTTTTGAGAGTAGACATGTATTAGACTATATCTTTTTGTAACTGGACATGTATCCAGTTTTATATTTCAGTTCACTTGTACTTGGACATTTTACTATATACGATGACTTTTGTGTTTGGAGCATTTATGACTTTATTTCACTTATAGAACTGTTAGTACATTTAGTCTTATCCTGTTGTCTTTAGAACAGCTTACTACGTTTTATCTCAACGTAGGCTGGACATGACTCGGCCTGGCCCAACAATTTGGGTAGCGGGTCGTGACAGGTCAATAGGTGAATAGGATGTACAGCGGTACATATCAATTTTTTGAAGTGTACATACGTACACTTAACGGCATCAGTGTATATCCATACACAAACGCGGGACCAGAACATACGGCAAGGTCACATATAGAATAGCACCGAGCGCGGTAAGTACATACGGAGAAGGGGGTCATGTTCACGTATACTAGTAACAGTTTTCCCTTAACCCGTTATTTAAACATGTGAGAGATACGAGAACAGTAAAAATATGTGGGAGATACGAGAACGATATAAAGCATGTGAGAGATACTGGGAGCAGTATAAGCATAGCAGGTACTGGGAGCAGTATAAAATATGTGAATACTCAGAGCAGTATATAGTATAGTGAAACATGTACTGAGAACCAGTAAGAAGCATATGAAGATATAAGAACTGTCCTAAGCATGGCAGGTACTGAAAGTAATACAACATTTGAAGATTTAACTCGCTACCTCAAGGATCAGTATTTTAACAGGGTTAATACATGTTCTAGCATTAAAAGACAGTAAATGAGTTTATAGATGTACTTGCCTCGAGCAAAGCAAGAATACTAGTACGAAGATATAGATGTTCGGTGTCCTATCAATAATGATATACAAACTCAGTTCTAAGCTATGTTCAATAATACACTAGTGGTGTGACACGACTCCTAACTGGATACTAGCCAAGTGGGGACCTAGCATAAAAGTCTAATGTGAAGTGCCACTATATCCAAACTAACTTCCTAGAGTCTTTACACTAGTGTAAGGGGAGGTCCAATACTATAATAACTCAAAACGACACAATTCATTGCAAGTCGTAACTACTCAATAAATAAATCAAACTGTACACTAAGTTCCAACAATTTTTGAGATAGACAAAAAGCTCAATTATATATAAAGTAAAGTACCAAAATGATCCTTATTAATTATAGAAATTTATACTAATTTTTCTGGGATTTATAAACCTTCATAAATATTTATTAAAAATCAGCAAACATAAATATACTGAAAATGAGTTCTGTTTTCCTATTTTTATAAAATACCAAAATTACTTAATAAATGCTAGAAAAATTATAATAAATTAGCTAAATTAACATAATATTTAAATACAATTTTTTCCAGATTTTACAGAAATTAAAATATATATAAAAATTCAAAAACAGAAAGTAACAATTTCTGGAAAAATAATTAATTATAAATTAAGGATAATACATAAGCAAAATCTACAGATGTTGTCGGATGATAAAATAAATATCACCAACGTGTCCAGAATGGTTAAATTAGCTAGGATAGCCTACCCAAAAGTCCAATTTGGACACAGGGGCAAAACGGTAATTTCGGGTCAAAATGGTGTCCGCCGTTGGACACACTTTGCACCGAAAAGCGTGTCGAGATAGAAGTCTACAAAACCTAGTAAATTATATGTCCACGAATCCAGAATGACGATACAAACCCAACGGTATGTCCGAAATGGAATTTTGATGTGCCGATCTCAAAATGATACGTTGACGCGGACACTTGGTATCCAGTTTACACCGAAATACGTGCCGGAGCAAATGTCTTCAAAACTCAGCAAATTATATGTCAACGAGTTCAGAATGACGATACGAACTCAACGGTATACCCGGAATTGGATTTCGATGAGCCGATCTCAAAGTGACACGTTGACTCGAAAAGTGGGACCCGCTTTACACCGAAATGCATGCCAGGGCCCACGTTCTCCAAATCAAGCAAATTTTATATGAAAACATGCCAGAACGACGCCACGAGTCTACTGGTGGTGTCAGAAATTGAATCCGGAGTCCCGGGTTCAAAAATAGAATTTAACAAGTGTAATTTAAAGAACTCGGAAGGCCAACTTTGGCGTCGAATTTGACCAACCGAACGTGCTTATAATGAAACGAAATCTAAAGGAGACAGGAAGATGGTTATACCAGCTGTGCACAGGAACTGGTAGCGCGCCAACCGGAGCTGCGACGACGAAGACACGAGCTGACGAAGTCGGCTCTACGAAACTGTCCAAAAACAGTTCAATTTAAAATGTCAACTTGGTGGCCAGTTTTGAGGCATCAAATGACGAAATTAACGAACGAAAATTGACAGGAGAGAAGATGGATATACCGAGATTGCGACGGAGCAAGGAGTTCACCGATCTAACGGTCGGATCTCCCAAAAAATGTGCACGAAGTTGCTGCGACAAAGCACAATTTCAGCTTCGTTCCCGAGCGCGTCACGACGGGATTTCGACGTAAACGCACGAATAGCCTATTCGGCACATCGAGAAAGATGGTGGCGCACACCGGGGGTTCGCCAGAGGCTCGCGCGCCGGTGGAGGGGTCGGCCACGGTGGCGGCAGCGCCGTGCGGCAGCGCGGCGGCGCACGACGGCGGCCCGCGCACGCGCGCACGTGCGCGCTGCTGCGCTGCTGCCTGCTGCGGCTGCTGTAGGCAGCTGCTGTTGCTGTGGCCAGGACGGCACGACGCGGCGGCGGCGACGGTCGCCGGCGGGGTGGCCGCGAGTGATGGTGAAGGTGGTGTGGGTGGTTAATGGTGGTGGAGGTGATGATGATAATGAAGTTGATGGTGGTTGCTTGATGATGATGATGATGGAGATGTGGATGATGGTGGAGAAGAAGAAGGAGGAGGCTGTGGTGGTGGTTGCCGACGGGAGGCTATGGAGGGGGTGGTGGTGATGTTCGGCCGAGTGAGAGGAAGAGAGGGATGGAGATGTGTGTGTGTGTGTGTGTGTGTGTTGTGTTTGTATGTGTGGGTGTGTATATAAGAGAGGGTATGAGAATAGAGATAGGGAGAGATATTTGAGAGAGGGAGTGGGTGTGAAGTCGGCTAGGGGGGGTGCTGTGAGGTGGAGGTGAGGGGGTGTGTGAGTGTCTTTGGAGAGAGAGAGAGTAAGATATATATATATATATATATATATATATATATATATATATATATATATATATATATATATATATATATATATATATATATAAGAGATATTAAATGAGATATTTGTAGAGTAGAGAGAGAAAAATAGATATTTAAAATAGAAAAAATAGAGAAATTATGTGGGTTATTAATGCAGTCCTGAGTAAACAATATGGAGCTTAGGTTCGGGTTCTGTCGAGCCGGGTCGGGTCAAAATCGAACCGGGTGCAATAATTGAATTAAAAATAGGGATTTATAATCATGGGTAAATAAATAATATACGGGGACTCCAATAAATGGGACACAAGCGTCATGTGGGTAGTAGGCTTCATGTGGGCCACGTCTATACTTTGGGTCGGCTAGGTTGGGTTGATGTCGGGTCCCGAAATTAAATTGGAAATTAAATCAGGTTTTACGGTAGATTTAATTGGCCTAAATTGACCAGAAAATTGTGCGAAGGAAATGGAGCATAAAATGGAGTGTCTGAGTGGGACACGAAGGTCATGGGTGAAGAGCGTCTCGAGTAGATCATTTATGAGAAGTTGGTTCTGAGAAAACGACTGGTCTGGTACTCCTAAATTAAAAGTCACGGTAACGTGCAAACGATGATCAAAGATAAAAGTGGGAATAATTATTCAATGACTAATTGGTCTAAGTTGACCCAAAGTTGCGCGATACAAAAAGAGCAGAAGGGAACGAATTCAAGTGGGACATAATATATCAAAATGAAGATAATCTTATCTACTTCAAAACTCGTGAAGAGAGTTTCCAGAGATTGGTATCCCTGACGCTCCAGAAGTCAAAGTCACGGAAAGGTACATCAATGATCAAAACAATTAAATAATAAAATATTTATCAAAATTAATTTATTCAGAAAATTTAAAATAGTTCTAATATTCAGGGGGCTTACATCCTACCCACCTTACAAAAATTTCGTCCTCGAAATTAAAAATTATCCAATAGGTCAAACTATAACATGTAGCTGCTCTGGCTACGATACCGAATCTGCTACCCTTGTAATCATCTCTTCTGTTTCTCTTTACAATCTTTTTGGTTCAGGTTCAACAAAGGTACTTCTATCATAAACTACGTCATATATCCTTTAAAATCTTCCATAGCAACATGGAACCTTTATGTATACCCTAAACTATAGGTTATTCTCTGGGTATGTTTATAAGCCAACTATGCTTAATTATCAACCATATTTTCAACCTCAATTGTAAATACTTGATTTCCTTATCACATCCTAAGTATCCTTATTCTATCAATCCACAGTTCCTTTGCATCATTTGTCGTCAATCCTTTCCTACAGTTTCTCCTTGAAATCATACGTTCAATTCTTATTCCTGGCGTAGAGCCTTCTTCTTTTACTCAACAAGTCCTCCAAATATAAATCCTCGATTTCAAAACTCCCGATTTATTAATTACCAATGTACACATGTCTCTGTCTTGTTCCTTGTCTTTTTAACCGATATCTTTTCGATCTCGTACGCAATACGATAACTCATTCTATTCTATTCTATACCATTCCACATATCGATCTACCCTCTAATCACATGCAATTAGCTAAAGGTAACCAACCAAAATTCTACAAATGCTAAATCCTCAAACTGCTAAGCACAAGATCCTAATCCTCAATCCATAGTCACAATAATATACTATCTCATTTCTCCATCTTAGATACCCTATCATCAAGTCATACTATCAATACAATCATTCTTAATGGTTTCCAAGTCTACTACAGTCAGTCACTTATACTCGTCCTATAAGCTTAATCTAACCAATCCCTAGGAAAAGTATTTATCACAACCATACAATACATTTATAGTTATACTACAGGATCAGTTAACAAAGTTTGGCTATTTCGGTCGTCTATCAAGTAGAAGGTAACAAGGCCTAAGACTGGGTCAAGCAATCCATAACAGTGTCCAAACAAGTTAAAGGGTCAAGCAAGACAGAAAAGTTTATTGAAATATCTCCAAGAATGGTATAGAGACAACGAGATGCATAACGAGAAGAATTATCCAAGAGGTTAACAAAGAAAAGTTTAGTCAAGTCATAGGAAAGATGGAACACCAAAAATAATTATGTCCAAAAAGATAACATAAAAACAATCCTGTTGGAGAGTCCTAGGGAACCTATAATCCTAGTTGTAGATGTAGATATGACAAAGTTAATCAAGACGGGGAAGAATGATGATAAGAATTTATTCTTGCTCATTCGGTCATAACAAAGTGAACCAAGTTGAGATATGATCTGATAACCATACACGCCTTCCTGAAATTATGTTGCCAGAATTTTTGCCACACCAGTAAGCTTATATGCAATAAACAAGGGAGTCCATAACTAAGGTATACACCCTATAGTCATATCATCTAGATTTCTTACCACGTCAACCGGTATGGCTGCAAAAAAATCTAAATTCTATGAATAGGATAGTATATCCAAAATCAGGCTCTATGTTTTTGTCATACCAGCTAATATGGCTGCGATAAATTCTAAACTCCATAACTAAAGCAGACGTTTATCTTATCAGGATATATAACAATTTAATCCACAAAATTTATCACGATGCAAGATCAAAGTCAACGAAAATCAGGAATTAAATTCAACAACGAATTAAGGAATATCAAATGGAAACATGTGAAAACAGATTTTGAGATAAGATTAGAGTGAGATCCTCAGGGGTCATCCCAAGGGTACTAAATTGGTCAAAATTGATCCACTGAAATAAAACAAGGGGCTAATTATAGCTAACGGTCCTATGCTGTGATGAGTTCTCCTATGTTGCAATCCTAAAAATTTTCTAGGTGTTCTAAATGTTTATACCTAGTGTTAACAAGTTGTCCTAGATCCTAATTGCAGGCATGCTTGGTACAATAACGTAACCAAACAACTTAAGTCTGGACCTGCATGGGCCACCAAAAAAATATGTCACGACCCGTTACCCAAATTGTTGGGCCGGGCCGAGCCATGTCCAGCCTACGCTTGATTAAAGCGTAGTAAGCTGTTCTAATAATAGACAATAAAGGATCTAAGCTGCTAACAGTTCTAATATCATATTTAAAGGTTCATCACAACACATCATCTATAAGTGAAGGTAAACAAGCACAGACTTAATAATACACTTTATAAGTATCTAACTGGAGACAAAGTCCAGTATCCAAATATAAGTATAGACAAAGTCTAAGTCTCAAAATACATGAAAGAAATATCTAAGCAAGGTTCTCCGCTGGGGCCTCTTCTGGAGCTAAGGCCAGGTCCTCAAATACAGTACCATAATATTTATCACATAGCATTTCCTCCTCGAAAAGCGAACCTACAACGTTATCCTATCAGGACGGGAGCAAGTACAACCTCTACAACTAAAGTACTGAACATATAATGAAAGAGATGTACAACAAGAAACATGGTGTGATAAATCTATAAAACAGGAAATACTGGAAACATGGCCTCATGGTACAACTGGGATCACAGTATCATGGTAAGATAGGGAACATGGCATATCATGGTTTAATTGGTTCTTTTTAGAAATGACAACATATAGTTTAAAAGTTTAAAACTGTAGTATGTACGTGAATCGGTCAATAGGTGAATAGGATGTACAGCGGTACATATCAATTTTCTGAAGTGTACATATGTACACTTAACGGCATCGGTGTATATCCATACACAAACGCGGGACCAGAACATACGGCAAGGTCACATATAGAATGGCACCGAGCGCGGTAAGTACATACGGAGAAGGGGGTCATGTTCACATACACTACTAACAGTTTTTCCTTAACCCGTTATTTAAACATGTGAGAGATACGAGAACAGTAAAAATATGTGGGAGATACGAGAACGATATAAAGCATGTGAGAGATACTGGGAGCAGTATAAGCATAGCAGGTACTGGGAGCAGTATAAAATATGTGAATACTCAGAGCAGTATATAGTATAGTGAAACATGTACTGAGAATCAGTAAGAAGCATGTGAAGATATAAGAACTGTCCTAAGCATGGCAGGTACTGAAAGTAATACAACATGTGAAGATTTAACTCGCTACCTCAAGGATCAGTATTTTAACAGTGTTAATACATGTTCTAGCATTAAAAGACAGTAAATGAGTTTGTAGATGTACTTGTCTCGAGCAAAGCAAGAATACTAGTACGAAGATATAGATGTCCGGTGTCCTGTCAATAATGATATACAAACTCAGTTCTAAGCTATGTTCAATAATACACTAGTGGTGTGACACGACTCCTAACTGGATACTAGCCAAGTGGGGACCTAGCATAAAAGTCTAATGTGAAGTGCCACTATATCCAAACTAACTTCCTAGATTCTTTACACTAGTGTAAGGGGAGGTCCAATACTATAATAACTCAAAACGACACAATTCATTGCAAGTCGTAACTACTCAATAAATAAATCAAACTGTACACTAAGTTCTAACAATTTTTGAGATAGACAAAAAGCTCAATTATATATAAAATAAACTACCAAAATGATCCTTATTAAATATAGAAATTTATACTAATTTTTCTGGGATTTATAAACCTTCATAAATATTTATTAAAAATCAGCAAACATAAATATACTAAAAATGAGTTCTGTTTTCCTATTTTTATAAAATACCAAAAGTACTTAATAAATGCTAGAAAAATTATAATAAATTAGCTAAATTAACATAATATTTAAATACAATTTTTTCTAAATTTTTACAGAAATTAAAATATATATAAAAATTCAAAAACAGAAAGTAACAATTTCTGGAAAAATAATTAATTATAAATTAAGGATAATACATAAACAAAATCTACAGATGTTGTCGGATGATAAAATAAATATCACCAACGTGTCCAAAACGGTCAAATTAGCTAGGATAGCCTACCCAAAAGTCCAATTTGGATACAGGGGCAAAACGGTAATTTCGGGTCAAAATGATGTCCGTCGTTGGATTCACTTTGCACCGAAAAGCGTGTCAGAATAGAAGTCTACAAAACCTAGCAAATTATATGTCCACGAATCCAAAATGATGATACGAACCCAACGGTATGTCCGAAATGGAATTCCGATGTGCCGATCTCAAAATGATACGTTGACGCGGACACTTGGTATCCAGTTTGTACCGAAATGCGTGCCGGAGCAAATGTCTTCAAACTCAGCAAATTATAGGTCAACGAGTCCAGAATGACGATACGAACTCAACGGTATGCCCGAAATTGGATTCCGATGAGCCGATCTCAAAGTGACACGTTGACTCGAAAAGTGGGACCCGTTTTGCACCGAAATGCGTGCCAGGGCCCACGTTCTCCAAATCAAGCAAATTTTATATAAAAACATGCCAGAACGACGCCACGAGTCTACTAGTGGTGTCAGAAATTGAATCCGGAGTCCCGGATTCAAAAATAGAATTTAACAAGTGCAATTTAAAGAACTCGGACGGCCAACTTTGGCGTCGAATTTGACCAACCGAACGTGCTTATAATGAAACGAAATCTAAAGGAGACGGGAAGATGGTTATACCAGCTGCACACAGGAACCGGTAGCGCGCCAACCGGAGCTGCGACGACGAAGATACGAGCTGACGAAGTCGGCTCCACGAAACTGTCCAAAAATAGTTCAATTTAAAACGTCAACTTGGTGGCCAGTTTTGAGGTATCAAACGATGAAATTAATGGACGAAAATTGACAGGAGAGAAGATGGATATACCGAGATTGTGACGGAGCAAGGAGTTCGTCGATCCAATGGTCGGATCTCTCGAAAAACGTGTGCGAAGTCGCTGCGAGAAAGCACAATTTCAGCTTCGTTCCCGAGCGCGTCACGACGGGATTTCGACGTAAACGCACGAATAGCCTATTCGACGCGTCGGGAAAGATGGTGGCGCACACCGGGGGTTCGCCAGAGGCTCGCGCGCCGGTGGAGGGGTCGGCCACGGTGGCGGCAGCGCCGTGCGGCGGCACGGCGGCGCACGACGGCGGCGCGCGCGCGCGCACGTGTGCGCTGCTGCACTGCTGCCTTCTACGGCTGCTGTGGGCAGCTGCTGCTGCTGTGGCCAGGGCAGCGCGATGCGGCGACGGTCGCCGGCGGGGGTGGCCGCGAGTGATGGTGAAGGTGGTGTGGGTGGTTAATGGTGGTGGAGGTGATGATGATAATGAAGTTGATGGTGGTTGCTTGATGATAATGATGATGGAGATGTGGATGATGGTGGAGAAGAAGAAGGAGGAGGCTGTGGTGGTGGTTGCCAACGGGAGGCCATGAAGGGGGTGGTGGTGATGTTCGGTCGAGTGAGAGGGAGAGAGGGATGGAGATATGTGTGTGTGTGTGTTGTGTTTGTATGTGTGGGTGTGTATATAATGTAAAGAGAGGGTGTGAGAATAGAGAGAGGGAGAGATATTTGAGAGAGGGAGTGGGTGTGAAGTCGGCTGGGGGGGTGTTGTGAGGTGGAGGTGAGGGGGTGTGTGAGTGTGTTTGGAGAGAGAGAGAGAGAGTAAGATATATATATATATATATATATATATATATATATAAGAGATATTAAATGAGATATTTGTAGAGTAGAGAGTTTTATATATATATATATATATATATATATATATATATATATATATATATATATATATATAATATATATATATATATATATATATATATATATATATATATATATATATATATATATATATATATATATATATATATATATATAAGAGATATTAAATGAGATATTTGTAGAGTAGAGAGAGAACTCTCTACTCTACAAATATCTCATTTAATATCTCTTATATATATATATATATATATATATATATATATATATATATATATATATATATATATATATATATATATATATATATATATATATATATATATATATTTAGAGTAGAGAGAGAGAGTAAGATATATATATATATATATATATATATATATATATATATTTTATATATATATATATATATATATATATATATATATATATATATATATATAAGAGATATTAAATGAGATATTTGTAGAGTAGAGAGAGAAAAATAGATATTTAAAATAGGAAAATTAGATATTTGTAGAGTAAGATATATATATATATATATATATATATATATATATATATATATATATATATATATATATATATATATATATATATATATAAGAGATATTAAATGAGATATTTGTAGAGTAGAGAGAGAAAAATAGATATTTAAAATAGGAAAAATAGAGAAATTATGTGGGGTATTAATGCAGTCCTGAGTAAACAATATGGAGCTTGGGTTCGGGTTCGGTCGAGCCGGGTCGGGTCAAAATCGAACCGGGTGCAATAATTGAATTAAAAATAGGGATTTATAATCATGGGTAAATAAATAATATACGGGGACTCCAATAAATGGGACACAAGCGTCATGTGGGTAGTAGGCTTCATGTGGGCCACGTCTATACTTTGGGTCGGCTAGGTTGGGTCGATGTCGGGTCCCGAAATTAAATTGGAAATTAAATCAGGTTTTATAGATAATTAATTGGCCTAAATTGACCAGAAAATTGTGCGAAGGAAATGGAGCACAAAATGGAGTGTCTGAGTGGGACACAAAGGTCATAGGTGAAGAGCGTCTCGAGTAGATCATTTATGAGAAGTTGGTTCTGAGAAAACGACTAGTCTGGTACTCCTAAATTAAAAGTCACGGTAACGTGCAAACGATGATCAAAGATAAAAGTGGGAATAATTATTCAATGATTAATTGGTCTAAGTTGACTCGAAGTTGCGCGATACAAAAAGAGCACAAGGGAACAAATTCAAGTGGGACAGGATATATCAAAATGAAGATAATCTTGTCTACTTCAAAACTCGTGAAGAGAGTTTCCAGAGATTGGTATCCCTGACGCTCCAGAAGTCAAAGTCACGGAAAGGTACATCAATGATCAAAACAATTAAATAATAAAATATTTATCGAAATTAATTTATTCAGAAAATTTAAAATAGTCCTAAAATTCAGGGGGCTTACATATCCAGAATTGGATTCCGTTGACCCGATCTCAAATTGGTCCGTTGACCAGGACATTGGAATTCCGATTTGCACGGAAAAGCGTGTTAGAGCCAATGTCCTCAAAACTCAGCAAATTATATGTCAACGAGTCCAGAATGACGATACGAACTCAACGGTATATCCGAAATTGGATTCCGATGAGCCGATCTCAAAATGACCCGTTGACCCGGACCGTGGGACCTACGTTGCACCGAAATGCGTGCAAGGGCCCACGTCCTCCAAATCTAACAAACTTTATATGAAAATATGCCAGAATGACGCCACGAGTCTACTGGTGGTGTCAGAAATTGAATCCGGAGTCCCGGATTCAAAAATAGAATTTTACAAGTTGGAAATTATGAATTCGGACGGCCAACTTTGGCGTCAAATTCAACCAATCAAACGTGCTCACAATGAAACGAAACTGGAGGGGGTAGGAAGAGGGTTATACCAGCTTCGCATAGAAACTGATGGCACGCCAGACGGAGCTGCGACGGCGGAGTTACGGGCTGACGAAGTTGACTCCACGAAACTGTCCAAAAACAGTTCAAATTAAAACGTCAACTTGGTGGCCGGTTTTGATGTATCAAACGATGAAATTAACAGACGAAAATTAAGGGGAGTGAAGATCTATATACCTAGATTGAGACGGAGCAAAGAAATCGCCGATCCAACGATCGAATTTCCCGAAAAAACGTGCACGAAGTCACTGCCCCGAGATGCGAATTCTGAAACTTTCCCGCGCGCGCGTCGACGGGACTTCGTGCAAAACGCACGAATCGGGTACGTGGCACGTCGGGGAAGAGGAGGACGGCGAAGGGGAGCTCGCCCAGGGGTGCGCCCGGCCGAGGGGGCCTCGGGGGCCGTGCGGCGCACGGCCACGGCGGCGCGTGGGACAGTGTTATTCAAAACATGGTTCAAATTTCTTGAAGTTATAGGGATATGCATGTTGTTAGATGCACATTCTGCCTCGGGCGTGCCAGAACAAAATGTTAGATTTTGAGGCTTATGCGAAGTATAAACATAAGTGAGCGCCTTCCTTGCTTCGACGATGCCCAAAATCTTCAGATTGTGAGAGAAGGAAACCCGAAACCCTAAGAAAATTAAAAACCCTAATCAAAATATTACGAACCGAAACCCTAAGAAAAATGAAACCCTAAGAGATTGTGAGAGAGAAGGTGATGTCATACCTTCGTAATAGGAGAGAAGAGGGAAGCGTAAGAACGCGGGAATGGTTGTTCATAGGAGAGAAGAAGAGGGAAGGGGGAAACCATCCAGACTAGAGTGCGAGAAAATTTTGGAGAATTTTTTTCCTTTTGGTGCTTTGTCACACTTTTCTCTTGGCACATGTTTTGCATGTGATCTAAGTTGTAAACTTGTCACAGTTCTAACTGTTACAAATAGTATAAGAAATAAAAAAATTTATAGAACTAGAATTTTTGTAATGGTTTTTCCATATAGTAACGGTTATAAGTGTTACTATTTTGTAATGGTAATAACATTACTAATAGGAAAAAAATTGTGTCACATTTTGCATTGAATGGTGTAGTGGTAGTTATAAGATTTTAAACTAAAAGTTAGTTAAATGGTACTTATGAAGAGAATTTTAAATAATTTTGTTAGTGAAAATGTGTGAATTTAAATTTTGGAATCCTACGAGATCTTTATAACCGAGAACTTATTACCATATACGACACAATCGAGGATTCTCGACTGATGATAATTCTAAAATTTTATATGATTAATTTTCTTTTCTTTCTCTTATGTGTCTCTTTACCATCTCCTTTTTCGTATGAACTTCTCTTTTCCATATCTTTCTGTTTTGTCATCCACTAAGGTGTTTACAAGATTTTTATACATTTATAAAACTGAGAACTTGTAATGAGCATACTTTTGATCTTGAATCTTGAGTATTTCTTTTGAGATATAACAATAAGAATTCCATGTTCTTTTGATCTTTAGCGACGTCTAGAAATTTTTGTGGCTTCTTTCTTTTGAGTTCATGTATTTGTGGAGCAATATTACTAAAACAGTACGGAGGTTAATTATGATCAATTTATCAAAATCATTCATGTGCTAACAAAGAGTTCCTTTGAGCTTTAGCCTTGCCATTCCAAGCTTTACAACTCCTATAGCCAGCCAAGTGCCAGTGTGGTTCGATCTAGAAGTTGGTTCCAGTTGTAAAAAGGTTTGAAAATAATTTTGTTTTCATCTAAGTTTGAAGTTGACAAGTTCTTCGCATTAAAAGCTTGTGGTTGTGAAGTAGTCGCGCGCTTCGGATCAAAAGCACGAGTATGTAAGAAGTCTCAAGCGCTTCGAATGAAAATTTGTGTTTCACTTTATAGTGGATTCAACATTGATGTAGAATTCTCGAGCAATACTAGTTCTCTTAGAAGGAAACCAACATAAACCTCAGTGCTTGTGTTTGCTCTTCTAAACTTCTTTATTTTACACATTTTTTTCTTATATTGATAGTTGGTTGACTGTTGTTTATTTTTAATTGAGAATTATTATTCTACTGCACTCTATAAGTGCTCTACGGTCCTACGTACATGCAGTACAAGAACTCCAACTATCAAATGAAACAAAATTATAAGCAACAAAATAGACCATAGAAATGAATGTAGCTAGTGGGAGAGAATAATACTAAGTGATAAATGAACTATAATCTTTACCAAAAGATGAACCAGTAGAACATGTAACATAGATAAAAGATTATTCACCTACTCCCCATTTAGTTTCTAATCCACCACCTCTCTCCATCTTTGATTCTTTTCGCTGCGTCACCCCGAAACTGGGTGCTCTCCTACAGCCTCTTCATGCCATCCCATTTGTTTACAACTATACAAACATCGTACCCTTCATTGTCTCTAAACAGAACGGCCCAAAAAAGGGGCGTAAAACTCATTTTTGAAATATACGCCTTATTTAGGGATGCATTTTTTTTTTTTTAAATTTGCTTCAACGGTTAAGTTTGGTTAAGGGAATATTTAATCATAACTAAATCATGGTAAATATACGTCCTATATTTGGGCGAGTATTGTCATTATACGTCCTATTTTTGGGCGTAAAAGTCTTTTTTTTTCATAATTTTTCTTTCTTTTTTCGGTTTATCACTTTAATTTTTTCAGAAATTTTTTCTTCTTTTCTTTTTATCACTTTAATATTCGGTTTATCACCCATGCTAGTACCTTCTTTATTTTTTCATTTTGTTTAGTCTATTACTTAATTTGTTATTATCTATAATAATATGAATGATAACAAGATCTATTAGTTAATATTTATTATTAGTAATATATTTTTAAAAATTATGATATTAAATATCTTTTTCTAAATATTAACATATATATAATACCACATCTATTATCATTCAAGATATAATTTTCTAAAGATAGATTTGAAATTTATTATGGATGATAATATATTCAAAATGTAAATTACTACATGATATTATCTAATTAAACACATATTCAGAATTAAAAAAAAACATTTTTGAGAAATCATAATTAAGATAAATAAATTAAGTGTATAGACAATAACAAATTATCATTTAGTGATATGAAAAATATATATAATATTGATAAAAAATAAAAAAATCTACGCCCAAATATAGGGCGTATATTTACTTAGGATTAAATATCCCCTTAACCAAACTACTTAAGCACTGAAACCACTGAAATGGATTTAAAAAAAGAAAAATTACGCCCCTAAATAGGGCGTATATTTCACAAATGGATTTTACGTCCTTTTTTGGACGTTTTGGGTCTTTGCTCGTAATATTATGAAACTTGTTGTCTTATACGCAATACTATGAAAGTTTAATGCTTGTGACTTAATTTTCTGTTCTCTAAAAGGAAAGCATGAAAAGGAGAAAAAATATTTACGAGAGGATAACATGGACACTTTAGTCTTTAGCCATACTTGGTTAGTACTAAAACATGGGTTAGCTTACCTTTTCTCACATGGACGCAAAAATTATCCTTATAACAGCTAAAATTTTATTCTCATTTCTTGTACTTTTTTAAAATTTACTCTTTTTTCCGTTTCTTATCATTTTTTTTAAAACTTTTATTAAAAAAAAGTTCATCTTTTGTTCCTTTTTCAAAAAACTCATTTTTTTTCTTCATTTTTTCCCTTTTTGTTTTTTAAAAAAAAACTTCTACACTTTTTTGGTAAGGTTTTTTTGTTCTCTTTGTTTTGTTTTTTTTAATTTTTATCTTTCTTTTCTCTGTTGTTTTAAAAAAAAATTTGGCTTTTTTTTTTCTTTTGTTAAAAAAAAATCATTTTTTTGATTGGATTTGCATGTTATGGTGAGTTTGCATTAGGTTCAATACGAATGGGCTCGTAAAAACTTAATTTACAAGTAAAAAAAAATATAATATAAAGAGATCTCTAATATAAATATGATTTGAACCATGTTCTCTTGAATACGTTATATGACCTTAACCAATTACGCTACAAAAAGTTACAAACAAAAAAATTACAACTATTAAATATATTTAATCATCAATCGAAAATGTTATTTTTTTATATGAAGTAGATATTCTCGAGAATCTTTATATAATCACGAAACATAGGATATAATTTTTTCCGGAAATTTAATTGTAGAAAATTTGATTTCCGATGATATAGAATCTGGATATACACTATTCTGCGTACCAAAACACACATTTAGTTCAGTATTTAAGTTAATACAAATGAGAGAGGGAGCTCTACTATGGCGAGCAAACTAATTAGGGATGCCAATGAATCAAGGGAGAAGGCAACAACACTCTGGTCACATGAAAGCAATCTCAAAGGAATTAAACGCAACCAAACAAAAAAAAAAATTAATTTAGTTGGATCTGCCCAAAATGTTTGAAAAGCCTTGGAACTTTTGCATTACTAGGCCTACGCCAATTTTTTATAGTTTGGGCCCGGATTTTGAACCAACTTGATCGGCCTATTATCAAGCCCAATGCTGATTGCTACCGGTGCTTAGTTCATCATATAGGAAGCCACTTGGTAATCCTTGCTTGCTGCTCATGATCCTAGGTTAAAATTGATTGCACCAAACCTAAGGCTATTTGGTTCACAGGATTGGACAACGTAGTATAATTGGCTTGTCAATCTAACTCGGATGTTATAGTTGGATAAAAGAAATTCGATGTAAGTTTCTTCTAAAACAAATTACGTCATAAAACCTATGTAACCGCAATTACATTACAACTTAAGAGGAAATTTTGTACGCAGTAATTTGGTCGTTTTTGTTCGTTTTTTTGTCCCTTTTCATCACGATTGAGATTACAAACCCCTTTTCATTACGCCATAAAACCTATGTAATCGCGATTACATTACAAACCTAATTTCATTACGATTACATTACAATGACGAAACACAACCCCAGTTTCCTCACAAGTCTAGAGAAAAACGCCAGACTACGAATCCTCATCCTGTATCAACCTCTTCAATGAGAGACTTTTGTCTTCGGGAACTAGTAATAACAAAAAAAGGCTACACTTCAACATTTCATGTCATTAACACAAGGACAAACAGGGTATTTCATACTTACCGTTCTCCAATTGAAATCATAAATATGTTTGAAGCTCATAATAATAAATGAAAATGACATCGTTAAGTGTAGAGTTTATTTTTGCAATGCCATTCACTGGTAATCTGAGATGTTTGTTGCTCCATCATGACCGAAGCCAAGTTATTCTGATATAATAGACGCAACTGGAGAACTGCATGGCCTTCGCTTAGGAAGAGTTCTTCATTACCCACTCCACCAACGTCGATACCCCAAAACCTGTAGCTGATCGCTTCTTGTCATTCCAGACTGGCCCAGCCATGTCTATGTGCATCCACTGGACCTTCTCATCAACAAACTGCAAAAAATGAACTTAGTTTCACTGAATATGTCAATATGCACGGATACTTGCTCAATAATAACAAAGATTAGGAACTCATTGGGAAATTTCATGTCACTATGTTTTACTTGGTTAAATTGCTTCAATAAAACTTTTGAAAATTTTGAAAATGGACAAGACAGTGAAACAGATTAATCTAATTTTATTTGCACTACGTTTAAGGATACATTTAAAAGTTATTTTTGAGTACTTGCTAGTGTTAATTTTTTTTCCTTTCATTTTGGAATCATAATCTACCAAGTTTGCTCGCTTATAAAAATGGATGAATGATTGGTAACAAACAGGATATCTCTTACTGCTAGTGCTAGCACACTAACAAAAAGACGAGGTCATAGACTCATAACATATGCTAACCCAGACAAGAACCTCGAATGAAGTAATGGTTGGGGTATCTCATGAAGGACAAATCTAAGAAATCTAGGACTATTTTTTGGTAAAGACCGATTGTGATAAAGGAAATGCCTACCTTTTCAGCTGAAGACCGATAGAAAAACATGTTTTAGAAAAACTATAGCTAGCGAGATTCATTTCATATGTTCACATCTCGAGCTAGTCCTGTTTAGTATAGTGAGTCAGAAATATTATGCAAGAACTCTGCACAAGTTGGGATTTGGGATATTTTTTTAGGTTTGTTAGTCTTGTTCTCTCATTTCTGGGATTGTTATTCTTGTTTTCCCATGTTGTCTAGGTAAGGCCTTTTCATATATTTCGAAATCATTTACCTATGTTTTAGATTCAATTGTAAAAAGTGTAGTCATCCTCCCTGTCGAGTCTATTCGCCCTTGGTTCCATAAAAGTATGTTCCTTTTGGCTTCGCAGTCTTAGAGAAAGGGACTTGTAATCATGTGGGAGCATAAGAAGTTTGGCTAAACTTCGTCCATTATCAAACAGATCAGGGATAAACCTACTACTATGATATTGTGAAAGGAACATTAAACAAGGTACCACAGAACTAGACTCCAACATGGAAAGCAAATGTGGCAATAACAAGTCAGCTTGCAGGAAATGTAAGAGCTGGGTGCCTTATCTTTTTCGAAGTTGGCACGATTCAGACCAAAGCTAGTCAAGGCCGTAGATGAGGGGAAATCTCTTACTAATTTTAAAAATAATCTACGCGAACTCATATATACTAACAACTTTTAAAATGAACCAACAACTCGGGGCCCTTGATTAATTCCTAGAGAATGAATTTCTTCACGCATTAATTCTTTTGGTTGTTCTCTACAAATTCTTCTGGTTGTTCTCTACAATAATCCTATGTAATAACAGTTCTTGCACAGTAATTTTGGTGTTTCTACAATCAGTTGTTCTAGTGTAATCATAGTGGATAAGGTTGCATAGACACGGATACAATACTTATTGGGAATACATCTACGATCCTTGTCTAGGGTAATCAACGTCGTACGATACACGATACATGTGTATCTTACGATAGAATATGAAATACTACCATTTCGTTATGTATCGGAACAACTGATACGGTAAGTTTAGGCTGATATAGTGATAGGTAGTATTGAGATTCTTTTTTTTTTACTTGAGTCGTGTAATGTATACTTAAGAATCTGGTCTTAAAGTAGATAAACCTTTAAAGATCGAATAAAAATAAAAACTTATGAGAAAATTATATCAAATCATGTTCCTATATGAATTTAGAAGTATAGACTTAAAACTCTTGTAGTTACAATATCATATGTTACATGATACAATACGTGATACACGATATGATAAGCAAGTAAATTGATACATATTTATATAAATGATCATACCTACAGTGGGAGATGATATTGTTGAATCCTTATATTAATCAGTTTTGCATAGATAAGAGACTTAATGGGTAAACATTATTGCATGTGTTTTGCTTATATAGAGGCTTCGTGGGCAAACATAATTGCCTGATTTTTGCATACAAAGAGACTTCTGGGCTTACATTATTGTCTGATTTAATTTAGCTACGGTAAAGCAAGGAAAGAGAGCAATTTCTTAAACTGATAGAAGATGAAAATTAATCAAGCAAATATCGACCATCATAGTGTTGAATGGCTTGGGAAAGACCTCGCTTGACCTGAATGCATTTTGAAGATGAGCTAAATCAAATAAAATACCAATCAAGTTTAAGTAAAGCCGATAGGACAAAAAACCCAACTCCTTGTCACTTCACAGGTCAGAAACCAGATCAAATCCAGATGAAGTGAACTAACTGAAAGAAAAGTCAAAATGTAACAAAATGTTTCTCAGCTTGAATCCAAAATTTGTGTCTTCTTGGAAAAGAAACGATGCTCACAATTGTAATTCTATTAGATGCAATCCAGATTATAAAGAATGACAATACAGATTGGCAAGAAACAAAAACAAAAACATTCTTGTCAAAAAAAATGGATTGCATTCGTCAGAAGTTAGAGGTGGCACCAATTGAGGACAAGATGAGAGAAAAATCGTCTTAGGTGCTTTGTACATGTACAATGCTAAACAATAGATGCTCTAGTAAGAGGAGCCACTAGGAGTAGAGGTAGGCCTAAATGAACATAGATTGAAGTTTCAAAAAGAAGGATATGGTTTTTGTTAGTGTTACATAGCAAATAGCCCTTAGTAGATCTGAATGGAAGAAAATGATTCAAACAGGCAATCTCAAAAAAAATTGGGATAAAGGATTTGTTATTGTTGTTGTTGTGTAGATAAAGAAATTGAAAAAGACCTTGACAACCTGCTAAAAGGTCCATAAATCTAGATATAAGCAAAAATGTCTGGATGAAAAATCAATCTGCAGAATGAAACCTCAAATCCCAGCAAATGAAGACTACAGAATGACATACTAGCCCAATCCACATCACATCCAGAACAAAATGTGAAATCTGCAGTTGAATTGCATCCATCCCATCGCTTGTAAACTTGATTTGTCAATATGCAATGAGAATAACCGTAACTAAAAAGTGGATTTCATTGAGACACCTTCCGAGATGTAAAAATTCCCCAAAATAGAGAAGAAAGTTCCCCACATGGTCGAATAAACCTCCTGAAGAAGGGAGAAGAATCTCCCACTGAACTGAAAGTGAACAAACGAAAAAATCTACCCAAAGCGGAGTCTAAAGAGAAAATTATAATATGGGAATTTAAAAACTCAACCTAGCTCAAAACAACCAAATTTAATTAGGATTACTCTTTGAACTTCACAAAGGTTCCTATTTACCTAGAAGATATATGATATCTAGTAAAAGTAAAAGAAAGATGACACTTAAGCAGACATCCACAAAATGGTAAATAGAAGTATCCAAATATAAATAACATCAAACGAGGTTAAAAGAAGGTATAAATAAAACTAAGTGCACCACAAGGGCTTGCTATAACTCATAGTGGCCATGCAATTTAAGTTCACAACAAAAGAACCTCAATTTCCTAGAGAAGACATAGGTCGGAGGTCAATGGCATCTCATTTTACACTAAATTAATCAACATAGTTCTGCATTGCACCATCTAAACTCAAAGTCTAGGAAGTCTACAACACACAGCTTGGAGCAGGCATACTTTCTATTCAGCCTATTCTTGAAGGACTTAAAATCTTATAATACAACGGAGCTTGGGCACTAACATGCAATGTCCAGAATGGATGTCTTCCAGAAAGGGAGATTTAAGGTGCTGAGATCACAGTTGTGGCTATGATCGCTTACACTCAAAATGAGGGCTAATTTTAGCAAACAGACAGGAAAAAAAGGAAAAGCAATGAAGTAGACTGATGAAGACAATGAAAATATGGAAAAAGAGAGGGATAATGATATCACTGTATTTACTTGGTACCTGTTTCAAGAAAAGTGCAGCTGTGATAGAACCACCTTGACGGCCGCCTGTGTTCACCATATCCGCAATGCCTGATTTCATTGAGTCCCAATAACTTTCTTCTAATGGCATCCTCCAAAATTTCTCACCTGTGACTTCTGAGGCTGCAGCAATTTCCTTCGCTAGGTCATCACTGGGTGTGAAAATTCCTGTAGAAGAGCATCAGGCTTCTTTAATAGCCCCTTATCAAAGTTATCATGACTGCTATTGTTTAAATATGACTGATAAATTGAACTTTGTTATGATGATTGTAATGTTACATACAAAAGGACAACAAACTAAGAAAATTCAACAGAAATAAGATATTTGCTAAAAATTTGTAACGCACATGCAGTACAAGAACTCCAACTACCAGATGAAACAAAATTATAAGCAACAAAATAGACCACATAAATGAATGTAG
This sequence comes from Iris pallida, assembly GCA_029216955.1. Classification (NCBI taxonomy): domain Eukaryota; kingdom Viridiplantae; phylum Streptophyta; class Magnoliopsida; order Asparagales; family Iridaceae; genus Iris; species Iris pallida. The sequence continues at coordinate 3,615,980 of JANAVB010041419.1, read as the reverse complement.
CTAGTGGGAGAGAATAAGTGATAAAGGAACTATAATATATACCAAAAGAAGAACCAATAGAACATGTAACATAGATATAAGATTATTTACCTGCAATGGTGGGCCCGAGGGCAACTACACAAGCACCTGTAAGGGTCGCTAGATCAACCACCTGCATACAAGAGTTAGAAGTGTTTCAAAAATGATTACAGTTCCAAAGGAGAACTAGAAAGGATGAATCAAATACACTATGATCAGGGGCGTAGCCAGAATTTTGGTACAGCGGGGTCAAAATCGATTATTAAATTTTAATCCAAAAAGTATAAAAAAAATGTAAAGGAAAATAATAGCATAAATTAGTCACAAACTATTTTGATCACAAAGGAATATTCAAATAGTTGCATTACATTATAGCTGACAATATAATTGTTTACAATAATCTCTTACGAGGTTTTATATTTTAAAAATATTGCAAGATGTCATCTTTTTCAATTTTTACGAAAATATCTTGTCCCAATGTATGTCACCAAATAATTATTCATAAATTTATCTCTTATTCGGTTACCAAGTGTGTTTCTTGATAACTTTTATTGCCGAAAATGCTCTTTCATGAATACTTCTACCTCTAATGAAAGCTAATTGTTCATACTGAGCATTTTTGAAACACGAAGTTTACAAACAAACACTACTTTTCTGCTACTTGGAACTAAGGCTTCTCAAAACAATGCATAGGTATGTGATGTTGCTGCTTGTTTTTGTGATTTTTTGTGTATTAGATACATGTAATTAAAAAAAATCTGAGTGGGGTCAGATGACCCCACTCGCCCCCTTCTCCCTCCGCCAATGACTATGATACAAGGCAACATGAGCATCAAAATTTAACATAATGACAAGAGTAAAACAAGGAACCATGATTTAATATCTTACGTTGGTAATTAGAAACGCATTGTTAAACATTTAATTGAAGACTACCAAAAGAGGTTAGAAAGTTTATTGGAAAGGTTGTTTGAGAGTTGGGAGGCGTGAATCTATGCTTATGATTACATTTTAGTTCTAGTTATGTTGTTGCACTGCAGTATATGGATTTGAAAGTCCATATGATTAGCTTTGGTTGTATGGTCTAATATTGTACTTGAAAGTTGTTGAGCGCTATATAGCTTATATCCTACTTGCACTATTTCTATACTTTTTCACATCTTTACAGATTTAATCCGTAAACATGTGGAGAAGTAAAGAAACGATTTCAATATTAAATAGACAAATTTAGATGATGATGCTCTCTTTCTCACACACCTACTCCCCCATTTAGTTTCTAACCCACCACCTCTCCATCTTTTCACTGCATCACCCCAAAACTGGTTGCTCTCCTACAACCTCTTCATGCCATCCCATTTCTTCTTGTTGAATACAACTATAAAAACATCGTACCTTCATTGTCTTCTTGCTAAAGAAGTTACTCTAAAAGGAAAGCAGGAAAAGAAGAAGAAAAATATTTACAAGAGGACAACATGGACACTTTAGTCTTTAGCCATACTTGGTTAGTACTAAAACATGGGTTAGCTTACCTTTTCTCTCATGGAGGCAAAAATCATCCTTATAACAGCTAACCTATTATTTTGTGACCTCTTAGGAGACCTAAAATGGACTTATATCCAAAATACTCAAAATTGTTTAATCTAATGCCGACTCGAAAGATACCTGATGAGTACATGTGTATTATTTTGTTTTCTATAAAAACAAAAGAGATATACAAAGTTGTAATATTAGTGATTAATCTTATATACCTCATTCTAAAACTTAGGGAGAGAGTGACTGAGCAAAAAAGAAAGACTTTGACCTTGTTGTAAAACTTAGGGAGAGATCAATTGAGCAAGTAAATAAATAAAATAACTTTGAGAATCAGCCGATCCCAAAAATTCCGGATAAAAGCTTTGTTGTTGTAGTTGTATCATTTTGGTTTTAGATTAGGGAGGTTCACGATTGAAGCTTAAGGAAAAATGTATTACATTGTGAATAAAATAGAATGATACATTATTGCTCTAGGCCGAGCATTATAGGAAATACAAAAATGGACAATTGTATTAGCTAGCAAATGACAACTAGATCATAGCTGACAAAGAGAAAATCAGTGTTCTAAAACTCGGCCTAGGCGGCCGCCTAGGCGCTAGGCGGCCACCGGCCGCACCGGAAAGGCCCTAGGCGGCCGGCCTAGGCGCCCCTGGGCAGCCCTACGTGCCCCTATTTTAAAATTTCAAAAAAAAAAATATAAAAAAAAAAAGTTACCGGCGGTGGTGGTGGACCGGTGGTGGTGGTGTCTCTGGTGGTGGTGCTGCTGCTGCTACTGACGGTGGTTGTGGTCGTGGTGGCGGTGGTCGTGCTGTGGTAGAGACGGTCGTGCTGTGGTAGAGACGGTCGGGTGGTGGTGCTGTGGTGGTGGAGGCAGTCAGGTGGTGGTGCTGTAGTGGTGGAGACAGGAGAGGAGAGAGGGAGGAGAGGGAGAGGAGAGGAGGGACCGGAGAGGAGAGAGGAGAGAAATGATAAATGAGGAAAGAAAAGGAAATGAGGGAGAAAAAAAATTGAACTATCACCAGTCAATACTCGATCAATGGACCTCCCCAACCCCACCCACAACTTAAATACAACATGCTAACCAACTGCTCAAGAATGACTTTTGTTTAAATATGACACACACACACACATATATAAATCAGTTCGGCGCCTAGGCGGACCCTTGGCGCACCGTCCCCGCGTATCGAAATTTAGAACACTGGAGAAAATAAAACAAACATAAATTGCTCTTCTATACTCCTTCACAACCTGGAGCTTAGATGACAATCATGTCTATATTGGCGAGAAATAACAAAACGAAAGAGTTGCAACCATTTTGTTAATGAGAGAGTGAGTTGAGTTTTGTTCATTTAGCGACAAGAGAGTAAATTGCGGCCTTTGTGACGGCTGCGAGAGTTGCAACCTTCTAGACAAGAGGGGGGTGTTAAGTTGCGACCTTTGAGGCAACGAGGAAGGAATTGTTACCTTCTTGGTGACGAGAGAGGGAGATACAACCTTCGTGGTAAGGAAGTTGTTGTCTTCTTGGCAGCGAGAGAGTGCTACTAGGAGTGAACTAAGTGTGTTAACGTGGGCCATGAACTATTGAGTAGTTAAGAGTGACATATGAGCCAATCAAGGAGGGCGTGGACCTTAGATGTTGAATGCTATGTTGTTATGGACGATAGGCGAGACGATGACAGGCCTCCCCTCACGTATAGACACGGCCTTGGCGTCGTCCAAGAACTTGGGTACATCACTGATGTGCATATATATATTTGACCATAGACGACCACCTAGGCGCCCTAAGAGGCCCTAGGCGACCATCGCCACAACCATGGAAAGATTACCCATATCGATAATATATTCGGATTTTCAATTAGCGGAGGCAACTTTGAGACGAGTATTAGGATTTTCTTTTGGGAGAAAAGGGAGAGAATTGGGTATCGATAGGTTAGCGTTTCTTGTTATGGTTAATTTTTTTTATATGTGGATTGATGAGGATATAGGGTTAGGATTTTAATGACAAAAAGGAAGAAGAAGACGGTGAAGGTCCTGTGATTACAGTAAGCTTCTCTGGAGTAGGAAAGAGTGGCTAGATACAATGGCTGCTAGATTATGCAAGGGATGACCCTAGGGCTCTGAATTCTTATACCATGTGGAAGAATATGCTATATTGGGAATTAAATGGATTGATTCATTAGGGCTCTAAAGCAAGCATTATATAAGTACAAAGTTGAACTTAGCAAACAGTAGATAATAGCTAATAAATATAAACATCCACAAAATACTCTCTACAAAGCTATTCACTTAATAAGACGATCAAAGTTCGAGAGAAGAAAATGGATTTGCATATAGTTTTTAGTGACTTAGAAAAGGCTTAGAATAGGGATCTTATGGAGATTCGTTGTGACTTTTGGAGAAGAATCAATTTTCCAGCAAGTATATGGACATTATCAAGCATGTATTACAACTTGTAACCACAAAGCAAGATAATCAAACAACTCCACATTAATCTCTATAGTAGCTATAGCAAGTGCCCTTAATCTTTATATGCCAAAGAAATAGCAAGAAATTGACACCCATGTACAGGCTGTGAAATGGTATAGTGGTGTATATCCAGTATAACCTGATTCACAGACTGACTATTCGTATTATGAACGCTATATGGTGATTAATACTTAAATTCTTCATAAGTATTATTTCAAAAAAGAAAATCTTCATAAGTATGACTTTCATAATTAGATTTTATAGATACTTTATTATATGTATTCTCCTTTTTAACCCTAATCTAACTTCATTAGGTAAAATAATTCGACATAGGCTCGGGTCCTTCTAGCATACTCAACAGTAACCCCTAAGATCTAACAAAGAAAACCAAGAAAACAATGTGTCTATAAGCAATACAAAAGAAACTGTAGCATAATGTATCATACATAATATAGCAAATGATGCTTTAGCGTTTCAAAATTTTCAATCATACTGTCTTTTATTATAGTATTGTCATATTTCTAAAGTTATGATGCTATAACACACACACAGAGGTTCGGTTACAATTCCTAGTATTTATAACCGTTTGATGATATAAAATTTAACTTTATGTATCATTTAAGATCAAACCAGATTTGGTAATTAATAAAACTCTATAATATATATCTGGGAGCACAATAATTATCATATTATACCCTTCTAAATGTATGTTTGGAAACACTGGATATGGCAAGATTAGTAAACCCCTATCTATTTACTGGTAACTCCATTTGTGCCTATAATTGCCCATGGAAATTGGCACCTATGCGTTGGAGGATTGAAGTCAGACTGTAGAGAAATAGTCGAGCCTCTTACAATCAATCCTTAAATGTTTCTGTTTGAGCAATGGTCCAGTAGTTGATCATGATTTGAAGGGGTAGAAAACTAGAAAGCTGTCTAAAGTGATCACTAGGTAGCTTAAAAAGGATGACAAACTTATGCAACTAATCTCGTATGCAAAAAGCATTTGTCAGTCAGAAGCAACTACAATTAGGGATGCAAATGAACATAGCAGCTTGCAAGCCCGTCTCAATGCGGGTCCACAAGCTCAAGAGCCGAGCTTGAATATGGACATGAGCTTGATTACCTTGACGAGCAAAGCTTGAACATAGGAAGCTCGGCTCTTGAGCTTGTGAAGACACTTGACTGGTACCCGGCTTGGCTCGACTTTTCTGACTCAAACTATAACTCTACTACACAAGTCGGCTGTACATATTTCTAACTATTTGAATGTGAAACTGTTAAGGAATTTCATTACTTTTAGTCCCATCTCATTTAAGGACTAAAATGTAAATGACAACACTGACAACACTTTTATAAAAAAGGATGGTCAAAGCCTTTCCCATACTTTTAGTGTCTCATACTTCATGTCTGGACTATATATCACCATGCTCATGAAGCCTAGGACTCGAGCTCGAACAGCTTGCGAGCAGGTTGACTTGGCTAGTGAGCAAAATGAACACGAGCTTGAACATCTTCTTACAAGCTCAGGCATAGGCAGCTCGACTCGAGAAGGACCAACCCTAGACAAGCAGAGCTTGAACATGCAAAGCTCCGCTTGAGACCGCCCGATTGCAGCCCTAACTACAATTATGGTCTTTGCTCGGTTTGCTTAAAGTACGAAAATATATATTTATAAATAATCATAAGAAAAAAAATCTATTTATGTGGTCGACTGTTAGAGGACCAGAAAATCACTGAAGCAATATGTGAAGAAATTAGTTCAACCTGCCATTAGGTGAATGGAAGCAACTAATCAATGTGGCCACATGCTCTTACATAAGATATTAGGAAAAGTAATTGGAGTCTTTTTCTTTCTCATTTAAGTGTAACCATGCCCCTTGCATGACAACAAAGGGACTTATTTTGCTGCACTGCAATAAATTCGTCACGGTGGTGAAATATTTTCTTAAAATCCCACAACAATGTTATACTTTCAGTTGAGGCACGGAGGAGAAAAAAATGTTTTAGAGATTCCCAGAAAAACCGTCATGATAAGGTAATCAAATATTTATGTTTTCCAAAATAAATATTTTAGGATGACCTAATAAATTGGAATCTAACTTGATGGATTGGGATAGATCTTTTGTCATCCAACGGTTACAAATAGCAGGTGTAAATAAGTTGTTTACACCTAGAAAGTATTATAACTAAGGTTCACAGTATCGGTATCGGAATCGGTATCGGACCATTCCTATGAGTGTCGGGATTGGTGGTATCATCAGTTTCGGAATATCGAAATTTTTGGTATCGGAAAGAAAATTTTAAAATAATTAGTAATAAATTATTAACATTTTAGGAAAAACATTTATACATTTATGCATAATTTTAAGTATTTTCTGTGTTGTTTCTAAGTAGTTTTGAAATTGAATGAAATAGTAGTCACAATTGACAATTGGTTTACCTGCGATTGATAAGTTTTTTTTCCCCCTTTTAGATGCTTTTACAATCTTAGTTTGATTTTACACCCTTGCTTATTGGTTTTTTTCGTTCAGTTTTTTTTGCCGAATTGACTGGAAGAGAGACATTGAATGTCAGTATCGGTCATTATCATTATCGGACAATATCGGGGATCGGTCGGTGTTGGATCGGGACATTCCAAACTGTATAGGTATCGGTCATATCGGATCGGTATCGGGCGATACTGCAAACCATGAATTATAACGAACCCTATATATATATATATACACCAAGGACCTCTAGCTCAAGTGGTTAGAGTGAGACATTCCCCTAGAGGTTGCAGATTCGAGCAACGGGGGTTTGAATCGTAGGTCACAAGCAGTGCATGATGGGTGTAGGTCACAAGCAGTGGCCCAAGAGGTCAAATCTTGGAGAAATAAGAACCCCGAAAATCGAGTCGGAGATTTGAATCATCCTGAGTGCACTACGCGCTTAATTAAAAAGGGGGAAGGAACCGAGATATTTATGTAGCAGCTAATTAAGAGTCAGACTTGGAGGAGCAGTATATCCAACAATAGAATCGTAGTACTAACGATGAATCGGAGTGGAGCAACTGAAGGAGATTGACTTGAGCAATAGATTGAGAAATATACAACATATGCAAAATCAAGAATCAACGTCCAGAGAACTAGATACGGATACAAAATGTAACAAAGACTTGACCTTAAGCCGGATAGTAGATGAAGACTTATATATATATATATATATATATATATATATATATATATATATATATATATAAGGAGGGATCAGGATCCCCGCACTTAAACATCCCTGCATATTTCCAAGTCGTTGGATTGTCTTTTTGACTATTCGTATTAGATCAATATCTTGCGAGAAATTGTATAGTTTAATGACATATTTGAACAGTCAAAAAGTCAAAAAAGACAATCTAACGATTGCTATTTTGGAGAACATACATGAATGCTTAAGAGCGGGGACATATATATATATATATATATATATATATATATATATATATATTCAAAGCCTTCTGGCTCTAGCGGTCAGCAGTTGGAGACATAACGCTCTTGGCTGGATGGTTCAGGTTTCGAATACATCGGGAAGCGGATTATTCCTTCAATTAATATATATATATATATATATATATATATATATATATATATATATATACACTTGGCTGGATGGTTCAGGTTTCGAATACATCGGAAAGCGGATTATTCCTTCAATATATATATATATATATATATATATATATATATATATATATATATATATATATATGATCCGGATCAAGATACCCACCCGCGGAGCCCCGCCGAAGCTCCGCCCCCCCCCCCCCTCACCATCGGATCGGGCGGGGCCCGCATGGGGCCCACACGATGCCGCGCGATCCAACGGCCAAGGATCGCGGGACTTCGACGGGGCTCCAGAAAAGGGGCTCCCGATCCGGACCCATATATATATATATATATATATATATATATATATATATATAGAGAGAGAGAGAGAGAGAGAGAGAGAGAGAGAGAGATGCTAGTAATACAAAAGCATGCACAAAATAATATATGATGTCAATACCTTTTCAACACCTTGGTTACAAGCATATACCAAAGCATCTGCAAGTGTAAGCCTTCCTTCGGCATCAGTGTTATTAACCTGCAAAAACAAAAATGTCCGAGGTTAGAGTTTATCACACATAAGGGCTTTGGCTAGATATACCTTATTTCGATAAAAAAGGGTAAGTTATGAAGAACATAATCAACCCATTCAAAGCTGCATTGAAAAAAATAAAGAATTCACAATAGTAAGTTCGATCCAGCTGTATGCACTATTATAAACTGTTGAATCCTGACACTTTTTTCTGTTCACGAAGTCTAGGAATCAATGCAACAACCAACTTGGTGAGCCTATCTCATCCACCAAGCATTCAGTTGCACACTAGATAATCTGAGGTCCAGAAGAATAACTGAAACAGATACAAATTACAGGAAAAAGATGAAAGGCAATTTGTGGTGGAGATGCACACCAATAAAAGTAATAAATCTGCCAGACTGATGGTTATATACGGTGTGTAAAAATTGATGGTTGTGTGCATATGGAAAGGCAAGTAGGGTTGAGACTCAAATCCTATTTAAACAAATAAAAGGATATTATCTACCAAATGGCTTAGACAACAAAAACATGAAGACATGGTAATATTTGCAATGATTTCATGGTGTCATGATTATGTCTTAAACTTCCTCGATAATAAGCAAACAAGAGTCTATTATATCCTTTATAATGGGAAAAACAAAAGTGCATCTGAAACTGTTAAGAATTATGTACCAAATACACAAAAAGACGAGTTTTTCCTACTGTTCACTCTAGGATGTCCCACAACAAGAAGGAATCAATGGTATGAAAGACTAACAGCAGCAAGCTTATCCAGTTTGTTTGAAGATGCTAAATTATAAAAGTTACCTCAATTGTCTTTCCATTAGACGCAGTAACTATATCACCAGGTCTCATGCCTGTGCCACTTATCATATTTTCACAGGCAGCAACTATAAAATGTACCTGGAATGTTAAAACCCGAGTAACATTAATAACATGATTATTGTAAATATATGCTATATATACATATGTAAACTAAAAATAATAATTCTGCGACCATTTCAGGAAGAATATAAGGGTGTTTTAACTTTTAACCTCTACTCCTGGTGGCTTAATCTGAGCAATGGCTTTTGCTGCACCAAAAGCAGCTGCAGATCCTCCCATGTCAAATTTCATAAGCTCTATGGAACAGCCTGGCCCAGTCTTTATGTTATAACCACCACTACAAAAGCAAGGAGCAAACATTTAAATTGATGACTTCCTTTGCCTAGTTCCTAGGTAAAAGAGCTAACAGGGATGACTTTGACTTCACAACTGCACTTAGTGATTAAAGAGTTCATAATTTAATAGAGATGATCAGTGCAAGCATTCGAGGCATACACAGAAATAGCAGATGCAAAGGTTACCACAAGCAAGCAGGATTACTTGATGGCTGAGTTTTAATTAATGGATAAAACATATTGACCCTCTAAAATGATGGAATAGCACCTGTCAAAAGTTAATCCCTTCCCAACAATCGCCAGCTTGGTTTTCACATCACCGTTGGGAGGTCTATAACATAAGTGGATAAAATGAGGGGGATTTGAAGATGCAGCAGCTACACCCAAATATGAACCCATCTTCAGTTCTTCGCACTGTTTTGCATCTAATATCTTAGCAGTAAGAACATCATTGTACAATGAAGCTACTTTTGAAACTTCTTCTGCCAGAACACCTATTTAGAAATAGCCATAATCAGAACGAAATCCTTCATTTTGAGCCAAATAAAGAAGATACGAATAAGACAGATCACAAACTAAATAACACATGAAGTCAGCCTAAGAAAGGATAAACAATAATTAACAGTTACTAACCTGGGGTGAGTACATTAGCTGGTGCATTCACAAGCTCCTTGCCAAAAATCACCCCAGAGCAAACATCACTGGCATGCTTGAACTTCTTGTCCAGGGGTGGTCCAGAACCCAGACCAATAATATCCACTGATTTAAGTAGTGCCTTTTTTGACTCTGATTTAAACCTGTTGTCTTCATGCAACCCCAGCACAGTACCTACAGAAAGGACAAGAAGACACTTCAAACCACAATCTAATTATGAGAGAGCAAAGAATCCCCGCTTCTGATAAATATCATTATCTAAAACCTAGTATTGAAGAAACCACAATGAGATGTTTAATTAGTGATGTCCAAATGAAATTTAGAAGACGAGAGAAGGAACAGAGGAGAGAAGATTGAGAGAAATAAGAGAGGAGAGTGCAAGAGCATAAAACCCTAAGTTGTACCTCATGTATATTTATATTAACATATGATGATAAATCAACCCAAAAGTACTTGACTCTACCCACATAAGAAAATAAGACTTATGACTCTAACATCCCCCCTCAAGTTGGAGCATAGAGATCGACATGTCCATCTTGCTGCATAAATCAGAAAATAAAGTGAGTTTTGGTAACGATATTACCCAACTGGTCCTCGGACCGAACATGTGGAGTGACAATCTGTTTCTTCAACAACAAATCACGAATTAAATGGCAATCCACCTCGATACACTCATGAAACACGGGATTAATTGCGATAAAAAATGTTGATGTATTATTACAATACATCTCCATAGGGATATGAACCATAGTTCTCATTAATAAGAGACTGCACCCACATCATCTCAGATGTTGCATGAGCCATAGCACAATATTCAACCTCTGCACCAGAACCAGATATAATGTTCTGCTTCTTATTGCTTTTTATTGTGCCATGTTACAAGATTACCCCCAACAAAGATACAATATCCAGATCCAGAAGTAGACTTTGTATCACTCCAACTACTTGTCCCATCAACATGACTGAAGCCGTCCCAGTGCGAGTCTTTGATTGTTTGTACAACAAAATCTTTCCAAGTGCCCCTTTTAAGTATTACAAAATATAAGATACAGCCACGCAATGTAGCTGCCGTTGGACCTGCATAAATTGACTAACTACTCCAATTGCATAGGTGATATTTGGTCGTATAACAGTAAGGTAGATAACACTTATGGCTCTAAAAGTCCAGATTTATAGAACTGTATTGGCGATAAGAAACAAATAGTCAAAAAAGAAGAAGTTATGATGAGATGCTATGGATAAGCACAATTTCAACAGTCCTGAAATGGAGGACAAAGTTTGGAATCCAAAAAATTATAATTTCCTTAACAGAAATAAAGAGTTCTAAAGATCAAACAAACTATACCATACAAGTACATGTGCGTTATTGCGGGTAGGCAGGATTGTAGAGTGAATAAAATAGTGTACAGTACATGAAAAGATGTCTAACTGCTATCTCAAAATTTGGCATGGACATTAGACAAAGAAATCTTAACTAAAGGAGTTATTCAGTAATCCATATGTTATTGTAACTATGGGTAAACGCCAATAAATAAATCAAAACAAGATCCTACCTGAGGCAATTGCTGAAGCAACATTAAGCTTCGAGTCTTCTGCAATCTCATCGGAGGCTGCAAGAAGAATAGCAACATTACTTGCTTGGGCAGCCTTGGCAACTGTTGCAACAGCCTCACCAACACCTCGATAGGCGGTTGTGGCTGGGGCTGTGCATTGGCCAAGACCGACTAGGACCAATCTTCTAAAGCCCAAGCCCGAAAGTCTTAATACTGTTGATTGTCCTGCCTTTCCGGTAAAATCCTCCTCTGTAGAAGCTTCCACCAGGAGACCACCGAGTTTCTCATCTAGTTTCTTCAAGGTTGGATTGAGAAACTTGGAATCTGAGCCCTTCGACATATCTTTCTCTGAGACAACAATGGCAAGTATGTCTCCTGTCCATTCTGCAAAATCTATATCCTTAGCAGAGAATGTTATCTGCAGGGGAAGAGTTACATAATAAAAATTAATTAATTTCTATTTAAAGATGAGAGAGAGAATGCCTACAAGCGAAGTTATGGGAAAAATCAAACATGAGTACTTGTATATTACTTGATAATATATTGCCAACGGTACAATAATAGTGTAGACCTCAAGATTGAACCACAATAAACACAATAGAATAAAGATGTAGTTTCAACTTCTGAAGGATATACTGATGAATATGCCAAAATGGCAAAGATTAATAACAAAGCTACGCCCTATATAATGGTCAGAAGGGCATTGATTTTTTTTCCCACTTTGTCCCATTAATTAACCCAGTTCAACATCAACATAAGACCCCCCTTGGCTGATCCAAGTCAATCAGGTAGGGTGGATTGAACCAATTATCTACCCTCCCATTAGTTAGCACCTAATATGGATTTGAACAATTGCTTTTTCTTTTCAAGATGCAAGTGGAGGGTTGTTTTTGTTTGTTGGTGGTGGGTGGGTTTAGTTGGGGGGGGGGGGGGGGGGGGGGGGGGGGGGAGATAGAAAAATTCTCTTCCTATCCTCTAATAGTTCCCCCATTATTTCCTTTCTGAGTGCATAAGTTCATTTAACTAACTTGACGATACCTCAATCGAATCCACTTTGTGTGAACAGATAGAACCAGCAAAGAATGAACAAAATCCAACCTATGGATCAATTTCGGTGGAGGTTTTACACAATTGGGTTAGGACTAGATCATAAATTTCCATCCTGCTCTCAGCAGGAAAAAGGGGAAATTTTCAACCTGACTTCAGTTGATTAGATTACAATCAACAGCAACCTGGTCAGATAGAATCAGCAAAATATGAACAAAATCCAACCTATGGATCAAATTTTGATGGAGGTTTTACACAATTGGGTTAGGACTAGATCAGAAATTTCCATCCTGCTCTCAACAGGAAAAAAGGAAACATTCCAACATGACTTCAGTGGGTTAGAGTTGAATCCAAGTGCAATCCGAATAATGCAAGCTAACCAGACTTGTAACAAAATATTTATACCAATATGTTAATTTATTACCTTTTATATGTGTATTGCACTTAAGTACAACATAACTGAGGAATACAGTATCAAAACTTGAAGTCAATAAGTATCTAACAGCAGTCGTTTCTTTTTTTTTTAAAGAATACTAAAACCATGACAATATAAAAGCATGTGTCATCTAATTGTAATTTTCCTGTGATGAAGAGGTAAAAAGGAAGTGTTTTGATCGTTTATTATGCGACCAGAGTTGATGTAATGTCAAAAAAAATCTCCATGGCATGTGTTGTATCATGAGTAATTGTTTGGATATTCTGACATGCATTAGAGGCTTCAGCGACATAAAATAATCAGTGAAAAATCACTTAGCTGCAGGTTAATTTGATACTGTATATTCTTGAATAATAAATATAAAACCCTCATCATACACCGCCAATAGAGAGTTTTGTTGTAGTGGTAGGGAGTTTAGCATGGTATCTGATCAACCAAGTTCCACATCTCTGGCGTGCATTTTAAGCAGATTTTACAAAAGAAAATTATATCCCTACATGAATCCAGCTCTCAACCCATAAAATGGGACTTTGACTTGTGCGGGCATGTTGAATATATTTATTTAACCCTCATACCTCACCAGCATGGTAGGGAGAACACATTTTATTTGATATGATAGATATTGATTATGTAGTTTCTTTCATATCCTTTGTTTATAGAGGACATAAAGTCCAAAAGCTTGCATTGAAATGTGCTTCAAACAATATTATTATATCAAGCATGTGGTGTTTGAATAGTAGCCATCTCGGGCGCCAATATCCCTCCAGACATGGGCAAGTTGCCTAGGCACTAAGTTGTCTATCCCGGATAGACGAGTATGTTGAGTACTCAGCATGGTTTGAAGTATCAGCAGTGGAATCAGGAATCAGTATAGGACCCTTCTTAATTAACAATTTTGGGACGTTTCGAAGGTTATAGATGGTTTGGAATCAGTTGGTTTTGACAATTTCGGTATTGGTCGATACCGAGAACTATGGTACTAGATGTTAGCATCATCGTTCTACTGAAAGAAGATGACAACACTATTAGTTTGGAATTGAAACATGTGTCCTATTCCTAAAAGCTTGAGCTTTGGGATATATTGGTTAACTAACATGGTATCGGAGAAAAAGTTTCAGGGTTCAAATCCTCCTTCCACCAATTAAACGGTTTATATTGCTTTAACATGCATGATCCTCCATTCACTAGGCTTTAGCCCAAATTGACAATCTAGGCTCAAAGATGTGTGGGTACATCCTCGTTTATCAATAACCCCAACCCGCATATACAGGGTCTCTAACGTTGGGTTGTTCCTAACAAATTGCTCTTTTGGGAACATTAGTTAACTACCCAAGTTAAATTTTAGTGTGTATCATGAGCAAGAGCTAAACTTAGGACAGGTCAAGCTTAGATGAAGTTTTGTACTCCAGGTCAAATACTTGAATTAAACATAACATGTTGGAGAATCCAAAATTGCATGGAACCAAACTATCTCCAAGAGATTTGTGTTTCTATGTTTACTATATTACTAATATAGCTTCATGAGATTCAACAGACAATGCCTGGACTTTTAGGTTGGCACAAAAAATGAATTGACTTGGTTTAGTAACCAAGATTCTCGGATTGTACCGACATGTAATAGGTTATATCATATAGCTTTGGCATCTTTCAGACTCAGACCAAACTGAACCCCACATATACCAACCAATACTGAAATTGGGCTCTCTTTTTCGCTCAATTCATCACAAGACAATTAAAAGAAAAAGTTATTATACAAAAATAGTATCCACATAAGTGAATCGTTCATGCCAAAGATCAACATGCTACATCTTATTGACGTCGTGTAACCATTACCATTTGTCAAATTGTATTATCTTTAAATTTGTAATATTCATCCATCTTAATATTATCCCATTCAAAATTACATATCGGGAGGTACTTTCTCTAAAAACAACTAAAACAAACAAAAATTTCTAAATGTAACTTATTATTCAATTTCAAAACTTACGAGAAACAACAATAAAACAAAAGAAACCGCCCAAATGCATCAAATAAATTTCTAGCATTTTATTCATTATTTGTTAGTTTTGGCTTTTCCTAAACTAAGAACAAATCTTTCATCCAGATCTGCCGCTAGGAGCAACATGTCACACCTCGCTCCAAAATACAACGAACCAGAAATTTACATGTACCCGCTACGCAACCTATGAACACTTTGGTATCTTCCCTCATGATTGTCACCTATAATTCTAGGACAAGGAATACTGCAAGACAATCTAAACTAATAATTTCGAATAAGTAAGGATACAAAATCGGATAGGAATATGCATACAGGTCACAACAATAATAAAATAATTCATATATTATTAAAATTATAGGATTAAACTACAACTATTACACTCTTACCCAGTTAAACCACCAATACAATACTCATAAGAAGGATCCCAACCGATACCGATAATGGAACTTTTCTACTAACTAGAGAACTATCTAGAAACTAGAGTGGTGTTAGGAAGACCATTAAACTCGACCCAAGCAACTACGACAGAGTTTGACTCCAAAACCATACATATTAAGTTTAAGATGAAACTTGAATTCTGGTAATAAGAACAGGAAATTTCTGATTCGGATGTCCATATGAAAGGAGCAATGATTATTTCCGTCTAACTTCATAAATGAACTTTGACATGGGATAGGAAACCCTAGTTACCAAGACCAAAATTCCAAGTTTCACCAAAATCAAGTAATTCTGAACTGAAATTTGCTTTTCATTTTAGGATCTCGATAGCGAATGAAGTGGAATTCCATTTTATATAAACAAATTTTGGGTAACTAAAGCTAATAATGTTAGATCAGGTACATCCAATTTCCTTGTATAGTTTGGGATGTGATATTATCATGAAATATTATTTGTACAACCGAACTGATCTACTATGGAGGACTTGCGTAAGCCTGAAGGCGTTGCTTAGCACAATAGTAAGGCTTGGAGCTTACATCCTGGAGGATGCAGGTTCGAGTCACTAAAGCATCATTTCTATATATATTTGGATAAGGTTGTGTACATCTTGACCTTCCACAGAACTTGCATATGCAAGAGCCTCATGGCACTCTTGGAGGACTTACATAAGCATAGTTTATAGTATCGGCCGATATTGATACAATATAACCAATATCGATACGGTTTGGCATGTCTCGAACCGATACCAACCGCTACTGATACTGACCGATACGACGTTGTGGGTCTCTATTCCAATCAATTCGGCAAAAAAAATTGAACAAAAAAGACCAATCAACAAGAGTGTAAAAGTATAGTATGGTTGTAAAAGCATGTAAATGAAAAAAAATAGTTATCGCACGTAAACCAATATACAAGGGTGACTATTATTTCATTCAATTTCAAAACTACTAAGAAACAACACATAAAATACTTAAAATTATGCTTAAATGTAATAAATAATTTTTTAAATTTTTTTAACAGTTTATTATTAAATTATTTGCTTTTCGATTCCAAAAGTTACGATAGTTAGATCCGAAATCGCCAATATTGTCGATACCGCCGCTCCCGATACTCATAGAAATGATCCGATACCGATATCAATATTGATATTGCAAACCTTGTACATAACCCTCATTTAAAGCATCTATCAGACTCCAGTCATCTAAGAAGAATTTCAAGCACCACATTAATCTTAAACCACATCTGAGTGAACTTGCGGGCATTTATTTCGAAGTTCAAGCACCACATTAATCTTAAACCACATCTGTGTGAACTTGCGGGCATTTATTGTACAACAAACAGAAAGAGAGTTGTAATCCTTGTACTCTTTCAGAAAGGTGTATATTCTATCTAGGGTGTTCAAGAGATTTTTCAGGTGCTTCATAATGTGACGAAGTGGTCTGTTTGGGTTAAAGATGGAGCGCGAGATTGAGAGGTAATAACAACTGCGGAAATATTAGAAATCCTGAGGAATCATCTAGGTGGCTGGACCAAACCATGTTGGCATAAGCCAATATTAATTTCTAATCTCTCTTTATTTTCGTCCAGTTTACGTTGTGCTAACATTGTTCTTTTGTTCTTAGTGATAATAACCTATAACGAATCCATACGTTTTAACCAGCCTCCTTTAAGGTTGCCACAAATCCTATCAGGGTGAGAGCAAGGTCTCGTGATTGTAAGAGTAAAATCCATAGAGGTAAGGTTCACCCGCAACCATGTTTTCTTACTCGCGAACAAGATTCCTTCCATTCACCGGCCACTTTTCTTCAGTTGCAACGGGCTCATTAATACATATGAATTACAAAAGAAATTTCAATCACAAGTTTAATACAAAAGAAACAAAAGAAGAATATTGCCTTAAAAGTCTCTCACTCCAAGAAAGATGATATGGGAAGCACTGCCACTCAAATATCGGTTTTTTGTCCGTGTTGCATCATGTCAGACATGCATTGAACACAGACACGCATTGAACATGACAAAAACTTCAAACTACACTAGGACAGGCTAAAATATGTATCGTTCCAAGTCGTCGTGTACATATCATGGTGTGTCGTGTTTACGCCTACTATAGAGACAAGCTGAGTCGAGCTTTGCTTTTTCAAGCTCGGCTGGTCCTTAATGAGCCGAGGTTGTAAGAATGTTCAAGCTCGCCTCGTTTTGCTCTCCAGTCGAGCTCGAGTTACTCGCGAGCAGCTTGCAAGTTGTTTGAGCTCTAGTCTTGATATCTTTTAAGCAAGTTTCATTATAGAAACACAAGATAAAGGTAGAGAAATAAAGGGAAAAAACAAAGAATTAAATGACTAATGGGAACTAGAACTCACTAAGAAAAAATAGTGAGAAAATTTAAACGTGTGTTGCTTTGTTAATGGATTTGGAAGTGATAAAGGATGAAAATTAACGGGTGGGAGCTGTAACTGAATCGAGCTATATGGAGTCATAACCAAGTCGAGTCAAGTCACGCCAAGTACTCTTCGAGCTTACCGAGTCAATGTTCTCGTTGGATTAGAAATGGCATCCGTGAACCCGAGTCCGAGTCTAGTTTAGATTAGAATTTTTTGACATAATTTTCGGAATTAATTACTTAGTGAAATTTTATTAGTTTAGAATAGGAAAATGATCAATGTCCTTGTTGGATTAGAAATGGCACGGCCTATTTAAAGAACATGTATTCTTAGTTTTTATTTGGATAATGATCGAGAGAGAGAATTTATGTAGAGAGCCTTTTTAAATTATTTTCTCATAATCTTTCTTCCCAAAAATATTTACTTTCTTGCACACATTTCGGATCCGTTCGTCTCATCGTTGTTGCCGACATCGCCTCCATCCGAAAATTGTCACCGGTCTTGTCTATCTTGGATGACACCATCTTCGGGCAAAGTCATCATCTCGTTGTCGTCCTCGTCGCAAAAAAATTATTAACTTCACCCATCATTCAAGGTGTGAGATGGGTTGGGTAGCCCTAAAACTGGCATGTTCCCATCGAGCCGAGATTTACCTCAGAAAAAACGGTAGCCCGATCAAACCAATCACGACCGATCAAAGGCACGGTTCCTATCTAGACGAGTCCCCTAATTTGACATAATTTGACTGTTAGGGCTTTTACTATTTAACCCCCCCCCCCCCCAACTGTTTGGGATTTTTTTGGTAAAAAACCCTCCAATAGCCATATTTCAGGATAATATGGTCTTTTGGAGGATATTTTGACCAAAATATTCCTATATTTTAGTTATTTAGGACGTTAGTCATGATCATTTTGGTCACTAAATTGACTAAAATATTCCCTAGCAGTCATAAACAGCTATATCATAAGACTATTTTGATCATTTTAATCCTTCAAACTCTATAAATATGGTTTATTTTATCTGTTTCTATTACACATTTATAATGCAAAATATTCTTATACTCTCTTATTGACTTCACCTATAGGCTTTACTTTAGTTCTAAACTTTTGGTATTCACTAATCAGACTAAAGGCCATGGATAATAAACAATAGCCATCGCAGCAACCCAAGGTCCACAACCCAATAGAATCAACTGTGAGAGGTACAAGGCCATGGAGGAGGAGAGCCTCATTGTCGCAGTCCGACCAATATTTGGCAATACTTTAGCGATGTTTATGAGAAGAATGTTACAGTAGTTAGGGGTGTAACTCATGTTGAAAGCATTAAAATGTAGAACTCGAATAAATTGGGTACCGAAAGTGGCACAAGAATTCTAGGCATCTAGATCTTTATATCTAGTATCTATCCTCTTAGGTAAGGCAATGACCATGGGCATGGAGGATGGAGCTCCGCATAATTTACATCAAGGCCTATTTTAATTAACTTATTTATTAGTACTAGGAACTTACTAGGCGCAATTATGATGTATCAGTTTTTTATATTTACATTTTCTTATAGTAGTTATTGAAAACTGCAAGTTACGTTTTAATTTAACATTTTTATCGAGTACTAATTTTTCATATTTACATTTATTTATTCTATGTATGTATAATTATAATTTGTAACTTATAAAATAATTACATTAATCAGATGTTTAATTTGACCAAAATACAGTGGATATTTTGGTCAAAGACCGGCCCAGATACTTTGACCGAGCTAGCCCGGCCCGTCCCGAACCTGGTCAAATCCAGTTTGGATAGGCTCAGGCCCGGGCCCAGTCCACCACACATTGATCCTCCATCCACCCTCGTTGACCATTCGGGTAAGGAACCTCAACTCCACGACTATTAGTTGGTCCTTCAAAGTAGCGGAGGATATTATCCTTTACACAACACATAAGTTGTTGACTCTTGCTTGCTATTTCCTGTTGTAAACCAAGGAAAATCACCTTTAGTTGTGATTGACAGAGAACCTCACAAGCAATTCTTTAACCGTCAAGGTTCAAAAACGACCCCAAACAAGTTCCTTTCTACATGAGGTCCTCCACAAAAACTCAACATACAAGTTTTCGGTGCTGCTTGTTCGCATATTAGGAAACGGCAAATGGGTAACTTCTAACCTTGCTTTAATATCCAATTTTTAGTTCCTAAATTTGTTGAGATTGCATTCTGTGCAATTGTGCATAAGTCATAGTTTAATCACTATCGAAATTCAAGCTTCCACCCAAATTTCATATATATCTTGTGAACCGTGTCCGTGTCGACGTACCCTGTATTCCCTTTCTACGTCACAGTGCTTGCACATGGAACTTATCCAACTCAATATAGACTAATGCACACAAAATAAAATGAAAAAAAATCAACAATAAATTTAAGGAGACGAAACAATTAGTAGCTAGAGAACCCAGATCTATCCGATGGTGAGATATGGGATCAAAAATAGATTGCCCACTGTACGCATAAAACGTAACGGATCCTTCTGTGAGGAACTTCATCGAACAGTTTTGTGATCGTGAACAATGAAATAGTTTTATTGGAGAGAAAGAAGTTGAAACCTTGGGGATTTCCGCGGGGGCGGACTTCGTGAGGCCGAGAGTTGACATGCGAGCAAGTCGGGAGGGGAACACAACGAGGACGAACCGAGGAGGGGAAGATGCGCAGACTGATACTTCCAATGTCTCTTAGATGGCCTCGGGTTCAGACTCTTCGCATCCGACGGTTTAGATTGCCAACAGATTCTCTTCTCTCTTTATAGTTTATTGGCTTGATTTCATCTTGATAACCTCAACTATATATTTTCAATTTGATACCCTAAATTTTGATATGCATCAGCCTAATATTCTTAAAAAAAAAAAAAAAGACGATAATATCCATGTACATCCACCTCTCTCTCTTCCCCCCTCCCCCGACTGCCCCACCAACAACCCACCCCCCCTCTCCGCGTACGTTGGCGTTGTCGTCGCCGCTATGCATGGAGAGGGGCGTGCAGCCGCCAGGGGGGGGGGGGGGGGGGGGGGGGGGTGAGGGACGGTGGTGCAGTTGAGAAGGGAGGGGGCGCAGCCGGAGGGGGTTGGGGGTTGGGTGGGGAAGGAGGAGTAATTTTATTTTATTTTTGGGTATCAAGTTGAAAATATTCAATAGTTGATGGTATCAAGTTATCGAGTAAAAAAGTTAGGGTATCAAGTTCAAAAACTGAAATAGTTGCGGTTATCAAGTTAAAATTAAGCCCTCTTTATTTTAGGCTATTGTTATAGGACACAACATAATTTGTTAGAGCATCCAATAGTAAGGCTCATCATAATTTCTAGATTTATAATGTAGGAGCCCATTTGTAGAATAGTAAGGTTCAATTAGAGTCTCATAATGATTCCGTCCCGACCATAGGAGCTATAGCATGTATCTTATAATTTCTACATTCAGAATGTAGGAACTAATTTTGTAAAATAGTAAAAGGCTCTTTTGGAGCTCCAATTTCTGGATTCTAGATTTTATATTTTTTTTTAAAGGATGACATATGTATCTATATCCATTCATCTCATTTGAATCTCAAAATTTATTTATTTATTATTCTCATAATATTTTATTTTTTATTACAAATTTGAGCCTCAAGGTGCATTTTTTAGCTCCATCTACTATTGATACTCTTAGGGACAACACAGGATAGTAGCTCTTTTCACTTTATTTTAAACCATTATTATAGGCACAATATAGTTTGTTAGGTGGCAGTACATAATAGGAGTAGCACAAGATAGTTGAAAAATTGTTATGGGTTGTCATCAAAATGACAGGGGTGTAGAAGCATGGAAAAGAGCAGGAAAGTCCATGCGGCCCAAAACAGAGGGAGTCTCATGCGGTTCAAAGAGTCTCTTAAAGCTTCATGCGGCTCAAGAGTCCTTTAGAGCTTCATGCGGCTCAAAAGTCTTTCAGAGCCTTATGCGGCTCAGAAATTCCCAATAGCTCCATGCGGCTCGGGTAAAAGCCACGTGGCCCTATGTGGTTCGCCTCTACAGCTGACCATCAAGCAGCGGCCTCATTTAATGCTCTGACGTAACACGGCAGCTCTGACATAAAGGTGAATTGACAGCTCTGACATAAAGCTGCAATGATGACTCTGACATAATGGCACGCTCTTAGGAAAACGAAGAAAATCTTTAGACAGATGGCACAGTTCACCAATTCCAAGAAAGTTCTTTATGCGGATCGCCTGTGTGACCTTCATGCGGCTCGGTTGTGAGGCCACCCTCATGCGGCTCGGTTATGAGGCCACCCTCATGCGGCTCGGTCGTGAGGCCACCCTCATGCGGCTCGGTTATGAGGCCACCCTCATGCGGCTCGGTCGTGAGGCCACCCTCATGCAGCTCGGTCGTGAGGCCACCCTCATGCGGCTCGGTTATGAGGCCACCCTCATGCGGCTCGGTTGTGTGGCCACCCTCATGCAGTTCTGATTTTGGGAAGCCACACCCATGCGGCTCTGACACGTGGCCACCCTTATGCGGTTCGGTTGGTGGCTACTCCCATGCGGCTAATACTCCCATGCGGCTCGGATCATGGGGGCCACCCTCATGCGGCTCGGATTAAAGGACTTCTATGCGGTTCAGATAAGGCCATCCTGACGCGGCTCTGACACGAGGCCACACTCATGCGGCCCAACTATGACAGTCCTCCATGCGGTTCGCAGCAGTTGGGACACGTGACAGGAGTTGATCAAATTCCAACAATCCAGATTTATGGCAGTCGACATAACAGGCAGTTGGGACACATGGCAAGTGATTGACCAAGATTTATTTACGCGAATTTACTGATATCAACAAATCATCACAAAGCAGATTTGATGCAATCAACATTAACTTCCCAGATCGATTTATTCCAATCAAACATTAACTGCTCAGATTTGTTGCAATCAACATTAACTGTCCATGTAGATTTGGTACAATCAATATTAACTGCCCAGATTTGTTACAATCAATATTGACGGCCCAGATTAATTTTCAACCAATAAGATCAAGGCTAATCTTCACCAAATCCTTAACCGCCCACTTTTTAAGGAGCAATTACTGCACACCCTACTTATCCCAAAGTCCTATAAATAGCAAGGTGCCATTCCCTTGCAAAAGGCTGGCCTGACTGGAGACAGAACACAGAGCATAGACATAGAGAGCGCACAGAGAGCGGCAGAGACTCAGAGAGAAATATAGAGCGACTCCCGTCCACACAATGAGCGTTTCTTCACCAGAGTCGAAGCGACGTCCGATCGTCCAAGGAGTAAGGCAGAGTTGCCGTCACTCTCCCGAGCCTCTACCGTCACCTCCCAGAAAAACTAAACAATTGTACTTAGATTGTTGTACCTAGGTGTTCATCCCTAGGCTTTCTTTGTACGAGCGAGTTTGTGTTGTGAAGTAAAAGTCCAGTCCTCCCATAAAACTGTTATGTTCTTTTATAATCAATGACAAATACGATGGTGACTCTGCTGGGGACTAACTTCTCCACGGCTAAGAAGTTGGTGACGCCATCGGACGCAGCCAAACTTGGCTCCACACAACAGATGCTGGTCGTCCGCTTCGACCAACAGGTGTTTGAAGAAATGCTCTCCGACGGGAGCGCTGGCCCGGTCCAGAAGCGAGCCCGCACGAAGAAGACCCGCAAGGAGTGGAGGCCCAAATCATTTGCTCCTCCCTAAGCTCTGGACGAGGTGTTCTCTGCTGTCCAGGATAGCGGAGATTTGCATGCGGCTCCACTTCAGACCATAGAGGACTCTGCTGTCCCCAAGTCCGGCAGAGGAAAACACTACGATGCTGGACTTGCAGGGGCAAAGAGGAACTCTGTGCAGTCCAAGAAGAAGCCGTATAAGGGCGCCAGCCACATGAAGACTCATGCGACCACAGAAGCCAGCCGCATGCAGAAGGCTCATGCGGCCAAAACTTTCAACCGCATGAAGGAGGCTCATGCGGCCACGACTGCCAGTCGCATGCAGACTGCTTATGCGGCCACCGCTTCTAGCCGCATACAGAAAGTTCACGCGGCCACACATGCCAGCCGCATGCAGACAGCCTGCACGGCCACCAATCCCAACCGCATACCATCTGCTCCATGCGGCTCACGGTCAGTCTTTGACCGCCTCTCATGTGGTCCTGACTCCAGATGCTCCCAAGAAAATGTGCCAGACTCTGAGCGGCACCATTTGGACTCTTCTTACTATGCATCCTCAGGTGCTAGAGTGAAGAAGTCTAGGACAGCGCGGGCTAGGCGAGCTCAGTCAGCTGTCCCAACCTCTGACCGTCCGAGCGCTCCGCTCACTGCTATGCGGGCCTCCGATGGAAAGTTGTACCGAACCACTCGAGTCCAGCCCCCAGCGGCAGACAGACAGAGTGGTTCCCAAAAGTCTCCCAACAATCAGGGAGCAAACATAGTGCCGACACACTCGGATGCTCAGGATTCCCGGACCCACAAATCGGGTGTAAAGGTTGCTCGACACGCACCTGACTTGCGTGATATGATCCTTCACGAGCGCAAGGAAAGAGAAGAAGCCTCGGTGTGCAGAGAGTCCTTCCCTGGACATCACTGCACTCAAGTCATTGTCAACTGCTGCTGCAATAATGCGGCAGTACAAGAAGACCGGCGGTCCGTCTTCCAACGACTGTAACACCCAAGTTCAGAAGACGAGGCGCATTTTGTTACCTCCTACAATTCTGCTCTGAAGATCCCTGGCAGCGGGAGAGGAAAGAAAACCAATGTCTCCAGTCCAAAAATCTCAACCGGCATGACCAAGAAACTCACGTCCAAGCGGTTGTCCACAACCACCACTGGAGGAGTTTTTCAAGGTACCCGCTCAAAAATAAAATCTGCCACACTGGGAGATTCGTCGTTCACATCTCTGGGAGGTGCTGGAGCCGGGGGTAGCACTCCTCCAAACATCCAAGATAATCTGGTGTTCCAAGAAGATAATCCAGGAGAAACAGTTCCCCCAACAGATGCAGCAAGTTTCGACGTCTCCGAGGACGTCCACAACTCTCAAGACGAGGCAAGCTCTGAAGCTGGGGGTACCACTCCTTCTGAGTCCGAACCAGAGGAGAACATTCCCATATACCCTGATGATTTCTCAGTACAAGGGTATGATTCAGAGGGCGCGTCCTCCATCGTTCCTTCCATCTCTCCTCATATAAGGACGGTGTTCATGACAAATAATGACCAAGACGGTCCCAGTGATCGCCAACGCATCGACACCCTGGAGGCCATACTCTATTCCTTGGTCAAATCCATGGATGAAATCAAAGCGGCCCTACCAACTCTGCAAGAAAGGACGCCTGGCCAGACAAGCTTGGGTTCTGCGACCAATGCAGACTCAAACTCAACCCCGGGTGACAACCCTCCTACAATATCGGCTCCTACCGCTGCAGACGAAGCCAAAGAGGCAAGACGAGAGGTCCAGGAGCTCCGAACCATGTTTTACGCCCGAAAAACCTGCCAGGACCTCAGGATACGACAACCGTATCCTGCTGCATGGAGAGATGTTCCCTTCCCACCAAGATATAAACCATTCAACATTAATCCGTATGATGGAAAGACATCTGTAAGCAGGTACATCACCTACTTCGAAGTCACAACCGACCATCTGCCTCATGACGACGCCATTCTTACGCGGTTGTTCATTGGAGCATTGGAAGGGGTCGCCTTCGACTGGTACCGCAATCTGCCAGACAACTATATCCATTCCTTCGCTAGCTTCAAAAACATGTTCCTTGAAAGGTTCTACGAGGTGGGACAAGATGTGACAATGTCCACCCTCATGGACGTTGTTCAAGGGGAAAAAGAGCTGACGAGGAACTACATTGAGCGGTTTCATCAAACCGCGATGAAATTGCCCTCAGGCAACCCTGATTCCTCCTTAATTGAAATTTGCCAAAAGAGGCTGCTTCCCACAATCAGCTTCTGGATGGGCGAAAGTCAGTTTAAGGACTGGAAGACTTTCATCATCAGCGCCACTAGCGCAGAAGACAAGTTGAAGAAAGCCCGCCAACTGGGGTTGTACATCTCGAAATGAGAGGACAAGGGTAAACGCCCTAATGCCAACAACAACAACGGCGGTAATTCCTCCAATAACCGAGATAACAAGGGCAAGCAGGCTATGGTGGCCGACACAGCCCAGAAGCCTGAACCAAAGCCGACAGAAAAGCAGTAGCCTCAGATGACTTTTTCCTTCGAGGACAGTCATGTCAAACCCATCTTTGACATGCTCATACAAGGGGGTAGAATTCAGCTCCCCCCACCAAGACGGGAACCCCGGCCGGCAGAAATGGAGAGTCCTAAGTACTGTCACTACCATCGCTATGTCCACCATGCTACGCAAGACTGCTTCCAACTGAAGCGATACATCCAGCATCTCATCGATTCTAAGGCCCTGGCCATTAATTTCGAAGAGGTGACCATGGCAGCCAATATGGTGTCAGTACAGTTCGGCAGCTTCCCTCCGACAAAGACTCAAGATAGAGTAGTACCTATCCCTAGGGCAAAAATGGAGGTCGCTAACCTTCTACCTCCTCGAGACCAGGCCGCTGGTCTGGTACCTCTCACCATATCACGAGGGGAGGTCATGTGGGTCCATCCGGATCTGGTACCTGAAGTGACTCAATCCGCACCGCCCTCCACCAACAAGAAGAAGAGTGGAAAAGTCAAATCCCGTCGCACAATCTCGACAGAAGCCGAAGAAGCTACAGTCGTCGTCACCCGGTCGGGTGCACAATCCCAACCTACCCCGGGTAACTCAGCTGAAGATCATCAGTCGGCCACTGCTGATGCTCCAGGACCTTCTCAGCCTCCGACGACCGATAAGCCTAGGCCGAAGGAGACTCGTTTTGACAAACCACTCCGAAAAGAGGTACCTCATGGGCTAGAGAGGCCCTACAACTTTGATATCTTGGCACAATTGGCCAACACACCGGCCAAATTGTCGCTATACGAGCTCCTGAGACTCTCCAAAGATGTTCGCATCGTATTGAGTGAGGTACTCCAGAATGCTGACGCATATCTGGCTCAGTCCAATCTCACTGGGGAGAGCTCGCCTGCAGATCTTCAAGACACCGCTTGCATGGGTGCAATGTCCAACATTGTCTTCACTCCGCAGGATATGCTTATCAAGACCAACCTGCACGATCGCCCTCTGTATTATACTGGATACGTTGGCGATATCAAGGTAGATCGGATGCATATTGATCCTGCTTCTTCCATAAGCATCATCCCGAAGAGCTTACTGCACCACCTGCGCATCCCAATGCATCGCCCGACGTCGACAAGCACTTCCATCAGCGGTTTCAATTCAGGCAGAAGCTATCCAATCGGGAAGATTCGTCTAAAATGCCAAATCGACGATCTTCAATCAGAAGTGACCTGTTATGTCATAGATGCGGACACTTCCTACAATATTCTCCTGGGGCGTCCATGGATACACGATTACATGATCGTGCCTTCCATACTGTACCAGTGCTTCAAGTACGTCGATAAGTACGACTTCGTGAGGACAGAATTTGCCGACATCGATCCCTTTAAAGGGGTCGAATCCTACTACTCAGACTAATGCTTGTATGAGAAGTCGAAAAGGCACCTTGTCGAATGAGATACTCAAGCTCAAACTGAGGTGGCAACGGGAGCGGAAGAACCTCTGACGATCCACCTCCAAGCCCGTAAACTTGGCAGAACTGCACCCCTTACAGCCACTCTGCGTAAGGATAAAATCAGCCTCTCCGCACAGGAAGGGCAGATGATAATCCGACTGCCGAGGTCTGACCAAGCGCCAAGACCCACGACAGAGCCACTAACAATCAGGATGCCTAGAGCTAGACAGCAACAGACAGAGGAGCTCAATCCCTCTGTCAAGCCAATGACGATTCGTCTTTCCAGAATGAATCGGCAGTCGAACGCTAAGCCGGGGATTGCTAGCCAACCAACTACTCCCCGCCCAGCACCGAGCACCAAACTGGGGGTCACTAGTATGCCAACGACTCTACGTTCTGCTCCACCAATGGAGCCTCTGATGATTAAGCTACCCAAGTCATCCTCCCAGTATTCATTGACACAGGGGGTGGCCGAAGAAGAGTCAGAACTGGCCAAGTATGTGGCTGCTCATACTGATGTTCCATCTGCAGATGATGTAATCCCATTGGAAAAGATACCTTACTTCGTCAATAAAGGGCCATCTTTGAACTACCTCGAGCTTGATAAGCTTTGTATAATGTATGCCATGGAACACAGTATAGGCACCCACCTACACACACATGTGACAAATGTTTATACCGCGAACCAACTTACTTCTGGGGAAGACGCCTGTTTCATAGTCGAAGGAGAGGACCATCCAATCTTCTTTGGCCGAAAGAATGATCCACAACCCTTCAGGGTAGAAGAAGTTGATCTCGAACCCGACATCGGGAGACTGCCCCTTTATCTATATAGTTTCCGATCCAAATACCTCATACAAAAATAGGGGTATGATCTGGAAACTACACCAGGCTTGAACTACGGTACTGGACGGCGATTACCCTTACAGTTGCCGGTCCCGGCTGGGAAACCACGGGATTACTACAACAAGACCAGATGTGGGCTAGGTTATGTTACACCTGCAACGACCCCTGAAAGCTCAGATGAGGAATGCGATTGGCATTCACACTCAACCGGGTTACCAACTTCTGATTCAGATGTTAGCATCGGAAACGTATTCAGGCAAGTCTTGTCTGTCAATATGGCATTCGCCGACGTCTATGAAGAAGATGAAGACATTCCTAAAATTCTTGAGTTAGAGCCGTGGGCCCAACAGCTAGACGCACAATGGGAGAAGCGGTTCGAACAAAGAGAGCCTCCCACTGAAGATGAGGTCGTACAAGTTGACATCGGCGACGAGTCCTCTCCAAAACCAATCTTCGTTAGCAAAAGTCTGACAGACGAAGAGCGAAAATCACTACTGTAACTCGTCAGAGAATATATCGACGTATTCACCTGGAGCTATGAAGACATGTCAGGGCTAAACCCTGAGGTTGCACTTCACAAACTCAACATTCGTCCGGACGCAAAGCCGGTCAAACAGCAGCAACGACGATTTCGCCCAGACATCATGAACTCCATCGAGGCTGAGGTTAACAAACTGATAGCCAGCGGATTCATTCGCGAGGAACAACACCCAGACTGGGTAGCCAACATAGTACCAGTCCCCAAGAAGAATGGGAAGATCCGAATCTGTATTGACTTCCGGAATCTGAACGAAGTATGTCCTAATGATGAGTTTCCCCTTCCTATTATATATATAATGATTGATAACACCTGCGGCTTCGAGCGCATGTCATTCATGGATGGCTTCTCAGGGTACAATCAAATCAAGATGTTCCCTGACGACGAAAGACATACATCATTTCGAACACCGATTGGCACATACTGTTACACAGTCATGCCATTTGGTTTAAAGAATGTTGGCTCCACCTATCAACGAGCCATGAGCATCATCTTTAGAGATCATTTACGCAAGATAGTGGAGTGTTATGTCGACGACATCGCCGTCAAGAGCTGCTCTAAAGAAGATCATCTGTATGATCTGAAGACAGTATTCGACCTGATGCGGGCGCACAATTTGAAGATGAATCCCACGAAATCCTTCTTAGGCGTATCCAGCGGGAAGTTCTTGGGTTTCATCGTTACCTTCCAGGGTATCCATGTCGACCCTGAGAAGACCAAGGTAATTATGGAGATGGGTCCTCCAAGAAATCTCCGTGAACTCCGAGGCCTTTAAGGGAGGCTAGCTTATATCAGGAGGTTTATCTCTAACCTCTCTGGATGATGTCAACCCTTCACATACCTCATGAAGAAAGGCGTCTCCTTCGTATGGGATGAAGAGTGCCAGCGCGCCTTCGACAACATCAAAGAATACCTGTCGAACCCTTCAGTCCTGGTGGCCCCAGTTGCTGGAAAGCCATTCTTGCTCTATGTGCGAGCTATGAAGCATTCTCTTGGTGCTCTACTAGCACAAAACAATGATGCAGGCCATGAGCAAGCTATATATTATCTCAGCCGAATGATGATGGGGCCTGAGCATCGATACACTGTCGTAGAGAAGGAGTGCCTTGCTCTGGTGTTCGCCATTCAGAAGACGCGACATTACGTCACGGGACAAACCATCCATGTCATATCAAAAGTTAACCCCCTCAGGGTCTTCATTGTCACGCCCCGATCTCGGAGGATCGAAGACTAGCCACTGGGCGTGATGCCGTACAAGTCTAGATTGTACTTGTACAAGGCAAAATTATTACAGTTCTTGGTAATTCTCAGAAAACATCGACAACGCAGCAGAACCAAGCAGATAAATTGAAGTCACATAAGATATTGAAGAAATGTATCTCTTTTATTGATAATCATAATGGATTACAAGAATTGCAGCAGAATACAGAGTTTACAATTAATTACAAGACTCTAGAATAGCCAACTGGATGTATACACTTGCCCTTTAGGCTACAAATGAATATACCGACTTCTTTACAATGACTTGCCAATTTGGCTACAATCTTACTGGTACATCTGAGTTCCACTGTTCCATACATTATGTTCCGTATAGCAGAAGACATCGTCTTAAAAGAAGAGCTTCTGCACATCCATCCGATTCATCGATGCCAAGCACTGATTCACAGGATTTCCCCCAAGCAAACACCTGTAATATTGCCCACAACGTGGGTCAGTACATCATCAATGTACTGGCGAGCGGTACTGGCCCAACTCACCTAAGAAGACAACACTAAGTAATCATGTTACAGAATATTATTAACAGTGGTCTTTCTTGTTGTCTTAGGGTCAATTTCATGTTATAGCCGACAAGAAGTAAAACATGCAAATCTCATAGCCAACATAATTTAAAGCATGTAGTTATCACCCTTTGGTGATTCTTACCCACGGTCGTGTAGCCATCCCTGTATATTTATAATACTTACTCTGCCTGTACAAAACATTGTTAGGAACAATATCATGATTCAATATAAATATCACCGTTCAGGTGATTCTTACCAACAGCCGACATCCTTCCCTGTATTTGAGTAATAACTTA
Organism: Iris pallida; assembly: GCA_029216955.1. Classification (NCBI taxonomy): domain Eukaryota; kingdom Viridiplantae; phylum Streptophyta; class Magnoliopsida; order Asparagales; family Iridaceae; genus Iris; species Iris pallida. The sequence goes on along the minus strand of JANAVB010041419.1, from coordinate 3,585,078 downwards.
CTCTGCCTGCATAAGACATCATTAGCACCGGACCTATCTATATGAAGGTCACTGGCGACACGCCATCTTGGATCATTTAACTGGTGAACGGCTAACTCCAAATGGGGTGCAAATCCATGGGAGGTTTCCGAAACACCGTGCTACTACTTCAGCACCATGGGATTTCAGCGTCCTTTCAGTGGGCGGTAGTAAGTCCCCACTGCAAGTCCTGCAATTCCGATATCAGTACGTCGACACCATCCTTGTTCTCCTAGGACGAACCGGGTTCCATAGCCCAGGAATACCGTTCGAGGAACCACACCTTGTCGATAAGTTGTCCATGACCATGCAACTATATGCAACTTATCTAAGAAGAAAATATATAATGCATGATAAGAAAAACTAAGTAATTCAGCCACTATTCTCATTCATATTGCCATCTTGCCATCTTGTCTTGAGCCAATGCTCACATTATCATCTGCCCATCCAGGGTTTTAGTGAAATCAACATTCTACATCGACACAGGATAATAGAATATTGTTACCCAATCTCTTTGCCACATCTTTGATACCATACATCTTTCCAACCAACTCAATATACTCACCGCCCAGTTCCTGGGACTTAGCATCTGTTTAGCATACATTCATTCGGACATAATTCAAACATACTCACTGCCCAGTTCTTGGGTCTTAATATTTGTGTTACCAACTATTCATCAAGCAAAAGCTCGATATACTCACCGCCCAAGTATTTGGGACTTTGCCTTCACTTGTCATGTAATTCATCGCAAAAGCGTACAAGCATACAATTCATTTAACCACGACAGTTTACATTCAGGTGATTATTATCTTTCATTATCTTTTCAAATTCCATGCAAGGTGTTATTGAGCAACTCAACAAGAAACATAGCATACTATCCTTATTTTAAGCGTAAAGCTAAAGAATCTTTGAAGGGTTCAACACTACTCACATTCAAAGGACGATTCCTGCCACGATCGCATAGCCTTCCAAGCGATCCTTCGCATAATCCCAAGTCCAACAAGGCTTCATCGAACCAACCATCCATCATAAGGCATCTTGCGGGTCGGGGTACTACACTCATGACCAAGCCAGGTGCACTCAGCTCTCGCCTCGCTACCTGGGCAATATTATTGTCTCCCTACCACATGATCTTCGTCCCGCAGAAGGCTGTTAAAGGTCAAGCTCTGGCAGACTTTTTAGCAGCTCATCCAGGTTCGAAATCAACCAGAATAGACGAAAAGATTCCAGATGAGGTCGCCAATTCAAATATGGTATCTCATGATTTCGTGTGGCGAATGTTCTTCGACGGCGCTTCCAGAACTGGGCCCAAGGGTAACATCGTCGCTGGAGTCGGAGTGGTGCTGATTTCTCCTTCCGGACTAGTGATCAATCGGGCTTACTCCCTCACGGAGCCCTGTTCAAACAACATGGCCGAGTACAACGCTTTGGTCATTGGCCTCCGACTTGCAAAGGAGCTGGAGGTAGAGTATCTTGAAGCATACGACGATTCGCAGTTAATCGTCAATCAAATCCGGGGTTCATATGAAGTTCGCTATGAAGATCTGATCCCCTATCACCAGATAGCGATTGATATCATCTCATCCTTGGAAGGGTTCTTCATAGAACACGTTCTCCGGCTCCAGAACATTGAAGCCGATACCCTAGCAGGTCTTGCCGCTTCTCTAGCGGTCCCAAAATATACTCATCATTTGGTGGACGTAATAGGCCACGAATTGGTCTGTCCCAAGAACAATGTTCAATATGTTGAGAGTTACTCCGCTCTGACAGTCGACGAAGCACCAGACTGGAGACAGCCATTCATTGACTTCGTAGTTTATGGCATCTTGCCCGAGAATCCAAAGGAAGCCACTTCTATCAGAAGACGTTCCCTCAGATTCTTCTACGATACGGAGACGAAAATGCTGTATCAACGATTATACGATGGATTACTGCTTCGGTGTCTGTCAAATACAGAAGCCAAAGAAGCTGTACGTGAAGCTCATGACGGCGTCTACGAGGCCCATTAGCCTGGCCCGAAATTGCAAGATCGTCTTTGCCGAATGGGCTATTACTGGCCCACGATGGTAGCAGATACGATAGACTATGCAAGAAAGTGCAAAGCCTGTCAAGTCCACACAGATTTCATCCATCAGCCATCCGAATTTCTACATTCGACGGTGGCATCCTGGCCATTCGAAGCCTGGGGAATGGACATCATCGGTCCGATCACTCCGCCTTCGTCCTGAGGACATCGCTTCATACTCGCAATCACAGACTACTTCTCCAAATGGGCGGAGGCCATTCCGCTGGCAGAAGTGAAGACTTCAAATGTGATCAGCTTCCTCAAGCATCACGTCATCTATCGTTTTGGACTGCCTCGAAGGATCATCCACGACAACGGTCCGCAGTTCGCAAGCCACGCTTTCTATCGGTTCTGCGATAAACACCAAATCCAGAATGTTGCTTCAACGCCATACAATCTGGCAGCAAATGGGTTGGCAGAAGCATTCAATAAAACTGTAATCAAGCTGCTCAAAAAGTTCGTGTCTTCTAACAAACGCGACTAGAATGAGAAGCTTGGCGAATGCTTATGGGCATACCGTACCACAGTCCGGACGGCCACTGGGAACACACCATTCTCCTTGGTATACGGAAGTGAGGCAGTTCTCCCATTGGAGACTCAAATCCCCTCACTCCGCGTTGCCCTTACCTATCGATTGACAACGGATAATAATCACCATCGCCGGTTACAAGAGTTGGAGGCTCTAGATGAGAAATGCCTGTTAACTCAACAGCGAATCGAGCTATACCAAGCACGTATCTCGGGAGCTTTTAACAAGAAGGTTAAAATCAAAACATTCCAAGTGGACGATCTCGTTCTGGCAGTTCGGAGGCCGATGGTTATGACTTACAAAACTGCCGACAAATTCTAGCCAAAGTGGGAATGTCCATTTGTCATCGAGGCTGTATTCTCTAATGGTGCTTACCGCCTCGCAAAACAAAACGAAGACTTGCTCATGTTGCCCATCAACGGCAAGTTTCTGAAGAAGTATTATGTCTGAAACGACATCCTCTAAATCTCTCAGATTGTTGAGTTATGTACCCTCTGGTACCGCTGAACTTACATTCTGACTCCAAATCTCTCAGATTGTTGAGTTATGTACCCTCTGGTACCGATGAACTTACATTCTGACTCCAAATCTCTCAGATTGTTGAGTTATGTACATTCTGGTACCGCTGAACTTACACTCTGACCCCAAATCTCTCAGGTTGTTGAGTTATGTACCCTCTGGTACCACTGAACTTACATTCTGACTCCAAATCTCTCAGATTATTGAGTTATGTACCCTCTGGTACCGCTAAACTTACATTCTGACTCCAAATCTCTCAGATTGTTGAGTTATGTACCCTCTGGTACCGCTGAACTTACACTCTGACTCCAAATCTCTCAGGTTGTTGAGTTATGTACCCTCTGGTACCGCTGAACTTATATTCTGACTCCAAATCTCCCATTTTGTTGAGTTATGTACCCGCAGGTACCGTTGAACTTACACTCTGGAGCTCCTTCCATCAAAAACAAACCAACCCTCATGTAGAACTTCCACGTCCATATTACCTCTGAGTTGTTCTATGTATCCTTCATGGTGTCCACTCCTGCCACGTCCTCATTACCTCTGAGTAGGAAGATTCCATCGAAGAAACCCTCATATTTACCACGTCCTCATTACCTCTGAGTAAGTATGTTGGTCCTCTCTCGACTTATTATCCATACCCAAAACCAGGGTACGCCAAGGATAATAGGCCGACAAATGTCCTCTGTTGACCACAAATATCCTCAGTCGACCGCAAATGTCCTCAGTTGACCACAAATATCTTCTGTTGACCACAAATGTCCTCTGTGACCACAAATTCTGTACTAAGTCCTCTAGTACATGCAGCTCCTTTCTCATCATGCCTCTGGGGCCCAGCTGTCCCATGGCACTCTTTCGCTCAATACCAAGAACTTTCATGGTCACCTTACCTGGGATCGTTCTAAGTATCCCTAATTAAACTTATTATCCGTACCTAAAACCGAGGTATGCCAAGGGTAATAGGTCCACAAATAGTCCTCCAGTGGGACAAACATCACAAATACCAAAGATACAGTATAAGCACAATAGATGATGGATGATAAAATCATAATCATTTATTGAAAAGCAAAAGTACTACACAGTCGGGGACCACGTCCCTATCAAAACAAAGAAAAATGACAAAGAAAGAAAAAGGGACCGACTATGGTTCAGCTATACATAATTCTCTGAGGCGATCCCTCAGCACGGCAGTCGACCGCTCAACTCGCAGCTTGGCCCGACGCTCGGCCTCCTGATTCAGCCACTCGACATCCTCCAGATGCGCATGGGTCTGCCAGCCACCTTCGAGTCTCTTCAAAGCACGCTCCAGGCTAGCAGAAGCTCGGGTGACCTTTTCGGCCTCCTGAACGATCAGCTCTTTATCCGTACGGGAAGCCTCGAGCTCAGACTCCAAGAAGGCCAACTTCCTTTGGAGCTCAAGGATCTGCTCCCTCGTATCAATTATTCAGCGAGAGGCAGCCGCTTCCCGAGCCATGCAATCCTCGCTCCTGCGGCTCAACTGATCATATTGGAGAGACAAATCGTCGAGGTCCTCATGATAACCGGCTTAGACGCAGCTCGCGCGGCCCTTATCTTCTCCAGGATAGTGGTGAGGAAGGCCCGCTCCTGATCTATCGCTGAAGACAGATCAACTTGCCGCAGTACTTGAAACGGGCCACAAGCTGATCTGCCTCTAGCAATTTGGGCTCCAGCAGCTCAACCATCTCTGTCCCACCGGGAAGGGTTCTAAGGATTTCAATCTGGCCTCGAACGCATTGACGGGCCAGAGCAAAAGAGATCCCCCTCTCCACAGCAGCTTCGACTCCTCGCCTCAGGTGACGGTAGAAACTGTCAACCACATCCCTTGACGATTCATCCAGAACTTTCGAAGAAGATGGCGTCAAAGGGAGAGTGGCTGGCAGAGTCGAAGAAGACGCAACGGAACTTGATGCCCCTGCCACGAGGGAAACAAATTTCGAGTGGAAGGACGCTTAAATAGCGGCCAGTTCTTCTTCCGCAACCCGAAGAATCCGGAGGCTCGGCAGGGCAGAGAGGTCGATCTCCGGAGCCACATTAACAGATGAGGGTGCCGGGACCAGTTCTCCCTGCTCCGATCGTTCTGCCGTTTGTCCTCCCGAACTTGATTCAGCGGGAGGTCCCTCGATATAAGTCGGAGGGGGAGGAGACACGCTCTCTTCCACCAGATTCTCTTTGACGAGCTCTACCCTGACAATGTCTGTCATTGGTAGTGAAGAAGCAGGACCTGTATATCCAGAGCAACCATCAATCAGCTTAATCCAGAGGATGTGATGATAGAGCGAATGAGCCTCATCACTAGTCAAGATTTGGCTTATCTTACCAGGAAAGAGTTGCGGAGACTGAGGCTCGCTCACAGCCGCCGTAATCTCTTCCCCAGCGACACCCATGTCGAATTCAGCTGGTTCCTCTGCACCAGCTGCCCCGGAAGGAGATACAGCTGGATCAGCGTCACCCTGCTAAAGTTCAACTATCTCGGGGACGGGTTCAGTGGAGCCCACGTTGCCCTGGATCGATACCTCAGCAACGTGAGACCCCTCAGCCGCCGCCGAGAGAACACCGACAGAAATAATCTCGGCACACATGTCACTAATCAAAGTGGTCAGGGCCGGATTGACTTCAGAAATAGCGGCCGGCTCTTGAGAATCTGACTCTTCTTACGCCTATAGAGAAAAAAAATGATTAGAACATATTTCAGGAGAAGCTAAAGAAAGAGAGGATTGTGATTCAATTCACCTCCGAAATAGCGCCCATATCCTCACCTCTCTCCTTAATGAGCAGCCGGCGAGACCTAACCGCAGCCCGTTTCACGGAGTAGGTTATGCCACCGATAGACGCATGCCTGCCTCGCTTGCACGAAAGGCCGGGCGCAACAGGCGGCTGATCCCCCACCACCTCATCTGGCGCAACAGGCGGCTGATCCGCCACCATCTCTTCTGCAGGAGGGAGAGATTTATTGGCATCGTACTTATCATCCTCTTCATCCGCAGTGGTGGACTCCGAGTCCGGCACAGGAACCGTGTTCGCCCTCCTCTTCCTCGTCTTGGACCCATTGGGCTTCTCCGCCAAGCCAGTACCCGTAATAAAGCTAGTACTCGGGTCAAAATTAACGGGAGGCTTGCTCGCCGTAACATGGTATAGGGCCGTCATATACAAAATCTCCCCTGGCGCCTCAGCCTCAGGAACCGAGAAGCTGGTTCGGATATGAACCGCGTCATAATAATGCCAGGCACTGATACCGTCGAGGATGCTACCTACAAAGCCCAAGCCAGAGCTGGGACTGTCAAAGAATAGCTGGCTATACCCGAACTGGCGGAAGAACCTGCTGGGCAAATAGGGCTCCAGGTAGACATTGTTGCGGTTACGGTATACTAGGTGCGCTGGACAGATATTTTGCAACCAAAGGAGCATCTTCTCAGGCAAGAGGTGAGGAGGTCCGGTACCGTCAATGTGTACGCCCCTCACTTCTTCAGCGATAAAATGAGGAACATACACAAAAAAGTCGTATCCGTCCACTCTCGCCAGCGCCCTCCGACAGGCTGGCATAGTGCTGCACTCCCAGGGCTGATGGTGATATTGGAAAATGAAAGCATCATCAGCCGTGACGCCGTCCGCTGCTCCAGGCCTCATCAAAGACCGGCAGTGCATCAACAGCCACCCATCAGATAATGGTAGGGCAGCTCTATGTGCTCAAAATCCATCGCCGTATCACGGGCGATGACCTTGGACGAGAAGGCACGAAGGCAATGGTGTATGCTACACACCATGGCCGGAAGAAGGGCCAGTCTAATCCCAAAGACCAGCTTTACGGCAGGGAGGATAAAGTGGCGGTTGATCCTCTCAATGGAACCCGCCCCTCCTGAGACCACGCAGTTCCGTAGCCACACCATCAGGAATTCTGCCAAGAGTGCCTTCTCTGACAGCCGTTGAGTACCATGATAAAAATAACTAAAGGAGTCAGTTTGACTCCCAAATGTGTCGCCCATGGCCCTCGATCTCTTGGCAGTCGATGCCAGTTTCTGTACCTCCTCCTGGGTTTACGAATCTCGAGAAGAAACCCGACCTGAGACGCCTAGTATAAAAAGGTATGAGACCCAGGACGTGGTGTGAGGAATGCTCCCTTTCGAGCTACTATCCTTCTTGATGGACATCTGGTGACAAGTACTGTGGTGACATAACAATTCTCGGTATACGACAACAAAGCCCGGGAACCGCCGATCCAAATCCTCGAACTCTTCGTTCGTAGGGGTGTACACTTCAAAGACTTCTTCCCTCCAGGGTAGCTTGGAAATAACGTACATCTCGTGGAGAGCGAGTCCCAGCTCCCCTCCGGGCGTGAAAAAGGTTCCCGTCCGCCGGTTGTACATTTCCAGGAGAGCCATGAACAAAGGCTTATTTATGGGCAGACCATGACAGGTACCCCGAATGGCATGGTAGAGGCCGATCTCACGCAGGGGAGTCTCATACTTCCGCAAAATCTATGTGGTCAAGTTGGCCCACGTAGGGATAGGGTTTATCCAGTTCTGTAGTGCCAACCGGCCGACGGGATAGGGCCCTTTCCGAGCAAGCTGGTTCAAGAAGGTGTCAGCTTGAGAGAACGTGAAATTAGGACCCGATATATTTATGAAGGTACCTGGGGCCAGTCCCATCACGTACCGACTGACCAGTTCCCTACCCGTATACGCTGACCCCAAATTCCTGTTATAATGGATGTTACCCACAATCATCCCTGACCTGCTTGGAGTCAAGAAGTCCACCATCTTTCTGTCCATCGGTAACATGTTGAACCATGTCAGAGAAAAATGACGCTCCATCGGAGGGATATGGATCTCCATTCCGTCAAGAGTAAAGTCCCAACTCTCAGATATATCCAGCACTCGGGGGTTCTTCACAGTCAAGGCATCCCGAAAGAGGAATGCCGGCTTCAGGTATTTTCCCTCCAATTGCCCCGAGTTCATCATGGCACAGAGAAAGTAGAAGGGCTGGTTCCTGATAGCATTCAGCCTCTCCATAGGCTCATTTGTGGGAAGATGGTTCGCCATATATCGGACTAAGTGGTCGAATCGCACACCCACAACAGATTGGGCCGAACCCACCAGGGGTTCTCCCGCTGGATTGACTGGCAGATTCACTGACAAAGGACAAAAGAAACAAAGTTAGAAGATGGCCGGGTGAAACCAACTTGGTGTTTCGGGGCTTATGCGGCTCTATATTGGGGGGGGGGGCTTTATGCGGCCCAATTCAGGTGAGCTTATACGGCTCGGCCTAGTGCAGCCTCATGCGGCCCAGTTCAGATGAACTTATGCGGCTCGGATTAGCGCAGCTTCATGCGGCACTGTTTTGATGGAGCTTATGTGGTTCTGCTTAGCGGGGCCTTATGCGGTCCAGTTCAGATGAGCTTATGCGGTTCTGCTTAGCGGGGCTTTATGCGGCCCAGTCCAGATGAGCTTATGCGGTTTTGCATAGCGAGGCCTTATGCGGTCCAGTTCAGATGAGCTCATGCGTTTCTGCTTAGCGGAGCTTTATACGGCCCAGTCCAGATGAGCTTATGCGGTTCTGCTTAGCGGGGCCTTATGCGGCTCAGTTCAGAGGGACTTATGCGGTTCTGTTCGACGGGTCCTTATGCGGGTTAGTTTGCAAAGTGCTTATGCGGCCACTATACGACTCTCATGCGGCTCGAACATGGGGTATACCCCCATGCGGCTCGGACATGGGACATACATGCGGCACATACAATTTGGACAGTTCAATGAAGACGAAGAAGGCCCGCGCATAAAATATGCGACATAGCCGTGATGGTTAGGTTCCAAGTTCATGCAATTTCCTTACCAGCAATAGCGGGGTGAACGTCGGGATGAACTTCAGGCGCCGCAGCCGACGTAGAAGCTACCCTCTTACCTTTTGCCTCAGCCTTGGAAGTCTTAGGGGCCATCGATGATCGAAGAAGAAGAGGAAAAAGACGGCAGCTAGGGCAAAAGAGGTTCGAATAAAAGAAGAAAGTAAAGAGTTTTTCCCTAAAAGTTACTCTTATTTATAGGCGGACAGAAGGCTCATAGACCGACGGACTCTTCGATCCGTGTGCCGCCTAAAGAACAAAATCGACTCTTCGGTCATCGAGACAAATCTGGGTATTTAATAAACTGACTCTTGGGATTTAACCCAAAAGACGGCTTAAAATCCAAAACAAATTAAGAGCAATAATGTGACGCCCACGTGGCACAGGACTATTATGCGGCCAGAACAGTCCATGCGGCCAGAACATCCTATGCGGCCAAAAGAGCTTATGTGGACATAGTCTTGCTTCTTATTCAAAGTATTTTAATTTTACAAATTAAAAACTTTAAAGGGGTCTTGTAGAAGCATGGAAAAGAGCAGGAAAGTCCATGCGGCCCAAAATAGAGGGAGTCTCATGCGGTTCAAAGAATCTCTTAAAGCTTCATGCGGCTCAAGAGTCCTTTAGAGCTTCATGCGGCTCAAAAGTCCTTCAAAGCCTCATGCGGCTCAGAAATCCCCAATAGCTCCATGCGGCTCGGGTAAAAGTCACGTGGCCCTATGCGGTTCGCCTCTACAGCTGGCCATCAAGCAACGACCTTATTTAATGCTCTAACGTAACACGGCAGCTCTGACATAAAGGTGAATTGACAGCTCTGACATAAAGCTGCAATGATGACTCTGACATAATGGCACGCTCCTAGGGAAACAAAAAAAATCTTTAGACAGTTGGCACAGTTCACCAATTCCAAGAAAGTTTTTATGCGGATCGTCTGTGTGACCTTTATGCGGCTCGGTTGTGAGGCCACCCTCATACGGCTCGGTTATGAGGCCACCCTCATGCGGCTCGGTCGTGAGGCCACCCTCATGCAGCTCGGTTATGAGGCCACCCTCATGCGGCTCGGTTATGAGGCCACCCTCATGCGGCTCGATTGTGAGGCCACCCTCATACAGTTCTGATTTTGGGAAGCCACACCCATGCGGCACTGACACGTGGCCACCCTTATGCGGTTCGTTTGGGGGCTACTCCCATGCGGCTAATACTCCCATGCGGCTCGGATCATGGGGGCCACCCTCATGCGGCTCGGATTAAAGGACTTCCATGCGGTTCAGATAAGGCCATCCTTACGCGGCTCTGACACGAGGCTACACTCATGCGGCCCAACTATGACAGTCCTCCATGCGGCTCGCAGCAATTGGGACACGTGGCAGGAGTTGATCAAATCTCAATAATCCAGATTAATGGCAATCGACATAACAGGCAGTTGGGACACGTGGCAAGAGATTGACCAAGATTTATTTATGCGAATTTACTGATATCAACAAATCATCACAAAGCAGATTTGATGCAATCAACATTAACTGCCCAGATCGATTTGTTCCAATCAAACATTAACTGCTCAGATTTGTTGCAATCAACATTAACGGTCCATATAGATTTGGTGCAATCAACATTAACTGCCCAGATTTGTTACAATCAATATTGACGGCCCAGATTAATTTTCAACCAATAAGATCAAGGCTAAACTTAACCAAATCCTTAACCGCCCACTTTTTAAGGAGCAATTACTGCACACCCTACTTATCCGAAAGTCCTATAAATGGTAAGGTGCCATTCCCTTGCAAAAGACTCGCCTGACTGGAGACAGAACACAGAGCAAAGACACAGAGAGCGCACAGAGAGCAGCGGAGACTCAGAGAGAAATATAGAGCGACTCCCGTCCACACAAAGAGCGTTTCTTCACCAGAGCCGAAGCGACGTTCGATCGTCCAAGGAGTAAGACAGAGTTGCCGTCACTCTTCCGAGCCTCTACCGTCACCCCCCAGAAAAACTAAACAATTGTACTTAGATTGTTGTACCTAGGTGTTCATCCCAAGGCTTTCTTTGTACGAGCGAGTTTGTGTTGTGAAGTAAAAGTCCAGTCCTCCCATAAAACTGTTATGTTCTTTTATAATCAATGACAAACACGATGGCAACTCTGCTGGGGACTAACTTCTTCACGGCTGAAAAGTTGGTGACGCAATCGGACGCAGCCAAACTTGGCTCCACACAACAGATGCTGGTCGTCCGCTTCGACCAACAGGCGTTTGAAGAAATACTCTCCGACGGGAGCGTTGGCCCGGTCCAGAAGCGAGCCCGCACGAAGAAGGCCCGCAGGGAGTGGAGGCCCAAATCATTTGCTCCTCCCTAAGCTCTGGACGAGGTATTCTCTGTTGTCCAGGATAGCGAAGATTTGCATGCGGCCCCACTTCAGACCATAGAAGACTCTGCTGTCCCCAAGTCCAGCAGAGAAAAACACTACGATGCTGGACTTGTAGGGACAAAGAGAAACTCTGTACAGTCCAAGAAGAAGCCGCATAAGGGTGCCAGCCACATGAAGACTCATGCGGCCACAGAAGCCAGCCGCATGCAGAAGGCTCATGCGGCCAAAACTTCTAACCGCATAAAGGAGGCTCATGCGACCACGACTGCCAGCCGCATGCAGACTGCTTATGCGGCCACCGCTTCTAGCCGCATACAGAAAGTTCACGCGGCCACACATGCCAGCCGCATGCAGACAGCCTGCACGGCCACCAATCCCAGCCGCATACCATCTGCTCCATGCGGCTCACGGTCAGTCTTTGACCGCCTCTCATGTGGTCCTGACTCCAGATGCTCCCAAAAAAATATGCCAGACTCTGAGCGACACTATTTGGACTCTTCTTACTATGCATCCTTAGGTGCTAGAGTGAAGAAGTCTAGGACAGCGCGGGCTAGGCGAGCTCAGTCAGCTGTCCCAACCTCTGACCGTTCGAGCGCTCCGCTCACTGTTATACGGGCCTCCGATGGAAAGTTGTACCGAACTACTCGAGTCCAGCCCCCGGCGGCAGACAAACATAGTGGTTCCCAAAAGTCTCCCAATAATCAGGGAGCAAACATAGTGCCGACACACTCGGATGCTCAGGATTCCCGGGCCCACAAATCGGGTGTAAAGGTTGCTCGAGACGCACCTGACGACATCTATCTAAAGATACCCAGTTTGTGAAAACTGGATACCTTTCTGGAGATTCGCCCCCGAACCCCCATGGGGGGTGCTGCCCCCCGATCTTCATCCGCTGATCGGACAGCGGAACCCCCCGAGTGCATGGCTCCGAAGATGTTGTCGGACGGTTTAGATAAACCTTATGGAACGCCGTCGTCTTTGGCCCATCATAATTTTTTTCATTGCATATGTCCATGTTGATCTTGCTGTAACGCTCCAGTCCCAAAATACGTATAGGACTAGGATACGGTATATGCCAGCAACACTTCACCAATGGACCAAAGCTCAAAGTAAGCCCATTAGCAAAATACTTAAGCTGTAAATTATGATAACAACCCAGAGTATAATACAAGTCACAGGTCACAGCTAATCTCATCAACACAGAAAATAAGATGAGATATCAAGTCCAATAACATGATACTAATAAAGAAATCTGTCGAACATGAAATATGAAAGTAACTGTGCAGGTAAGACATCCCGAAACTACAGTAAAAGAAATAAATAATCCACTACATGTCCACTGAAAAGAAAGAAAATAAAATAGCAAGTCTATGATTGAAGAGACATGTCTCAAAAGAAGTCTTCAGCCACTATCTCGTCCTCCTGTGAAGGTGCGTCACCAGTCTCCACTCCAGAACCATAAACCTCCGGATAGTCCTCATCTCTAACTAAGCCTGGAGAGATCACCAAGTCCTTAGAGAACTAGCAAGACACATAATATACATGCCTACTGTACAGTAAATCTCATGCAAGAAATATAGGAATAACCAAATCGAGAAAAAACTCTACAGATGGTGACATGTCATGAGAATATAATATTAATCGTAGCTAAAACCGTAGCCCGGGAAGGCACTAACAGTCCTATAATAGGTTCTCTATCGTAGCCCAGGGAGGCACTAACAATAGAGGATAGCCACGGCTAATAAAACATTCTCTCCTAAGGTACTAGGAAGCAAAGTCTATCTAGTCATGTCCAAGTCAAGTACAAGTCAAACAGGTCAGGAAAACATGGCACAGGCATAACAGTACTATCACTAGACATGATCAAGATAATAAAGACAGAAAAGTAATATGGAAAATGAACAAAAACTACGTGCACGTAAAACTAGAATAACCAAGACATGGAACATGAGAAATATGGAACTAAGTAAGACATGAACAATAGCAATATGGAAAAGCATGTAAGTACTGTAAAGCTTGGCAAGGTGTACTTGCCTGGTGTAGACTCAACCACGTCTAAATAACATGTCAGATCAAATGTCAGCAAAAGCTGAACTCCTGCAACTGTCCTCGGATGCTGAAACAGACATTACCAATATTCTCGGAATAAGCAAAATAGCTAAAATAGGCTACCCATAAGTCCAATTCTGGACACATGGGTAAAACGGTAATTTTTGATCAAAACAGTGTCCGTCGTTGGACCCGCTTTGCACCGAAAAATGTGCCAGAGTCAATGGTCTCTAAAGTCGTCAAACTACATGTCTACGAATTTGTTTTGACGAGACGAACCCAATGGTATGTCCAATTTTAGATTTCGATGAGCCGTGCACGAAATTGTCCGTTGAATCGGATCGTAGGGCCCGTAAAACGGCGATCCGATCAACTAACTCAGAATTGGACCAAACTTAGCATACAGGACCAAAAAAATGATACGGTCCTGCTGGCCAAGTTTCGTCTCGATCTGACGAACGTGCACAAAGTAATTAAAAATTTTCGAAAAAGGTCGATGCGGTGATTTTCGACGGATACGCATCAAATTCGTCGCGCACACGCGACCAATTTAAATTTCGTCAAAGCCCATACGTCTACGAAGTCGATACACACCTTTTGATACTTTTGGTTCGCGACCACGTCGCCCGGATTGACGGAACGCACGTTGGCTCGGGAGAATTTCAAAGTTTTCGAAAACAGTTATTTCTAATTTTTTTCCTGATTTTTAAATCAATTTTTCTTGATGTATAATAGATGAAATTAAAATCCGTAAACAGCTTCTAGAAGCCGTATAGGTTGTCTTCAAGTTGGTTTAATTAGATTTCCAAAATTCTTCGTGAGTTAGCAGAAATCATTCTTCAAAAATAGGATTTCAATCCTCGGGGCTGTCACAGTGATTCGTAATTTTCTCCGATTTTGACCAAATTATTCGTCGCGATCAGATCGATCCAACCCAAACTAGTCTGTAGGGGTTCTAGTTGGTTAGGTTAGCTTCAAAACAAATCAAGTAGATCGAGATTTGGTTGAGTAACGAGGAAGAAATCAGGGTTTGAAACGGGTACCTGCGACAGTTTTCTGCGTTGCAGTCCCCTTTTTCGTGCGCTGCTTTGTTCGACGACGGCTGTGCGGCGGCGTACGGTGGTGGCGCGGTGGCGCAGTAGGCCAGGGACATTCGCCCAAGCTAGGCGAACAGGTCGGGGGTTAGTTTTGGATGTTAGTCGAGGAGTTCTCAGGATTTTGTCTCGAATTATATATATATATAGGTTTTTCTCTTAGGGATAAATTCATGATTTAAATTCAAATTTTGATTCAAATTTGATTGAGTATGGCATAATCCAATAGAGAATAGGATTATGATGGGGTAGGAAAAATTCGGATTTAAAAAGATTCATATTTGATCGATTTCCAACCGATCAAATACTCAGAAAATTTTTTGCTCAGTCGGGTTTGGGACACAAGCTCGGGAAGGGGATGCGTGAACAGTGCAAGCACTGTTCACGAATTATTATTATTATTTTTTCTTCTATTATACCTATTTATAGATATATCCTAATATACATATATATTGATATGTATATATCTAAATACACCCAATAAAATCTCAAAAAAAATCCCAATATTATCTATCCATATATTTAATTTATTTAAATATATTTACATATGTATAACAACTCAATTGGTGATAAAATCAATTAATAATATCTAATAATACTAATGATGATTATTTAATATAATAAATTACTTTAATAATAATAAAATAATAAAAATCTTAATAATACTAAAAATAAACCAATGGTAGTGTTTGGTGAACGTAACCTACACACTCCTCATTTGGCTCCAAAAAATCATACAATACTGTCAAACACCTATTTATTAATATTAATACCAATATTGTACAGTATTTAATAATTAGAAATACAATATCAAATTCTAAAATAATTTAAGAAATATTTGCACACATAAAAATATGTCTACATGGCCGTCCTTGGTCTCACTATATGCCTACATAGGCTTGGATATGGTTCAGGCCCAGTTCGGACCAAATTAGTACAACCGGGTCACCTAAAAGTCAATATTCTAATTAATAAATAAATCAATCATCGGTGGGGGCTAAGTCGCAACTTGGCCTGGTTTTCCTAGTTATAACATACCTATGGTTCGGCCTTCTCTACCGTGGCTAAAACAATAGTCAAAGCACTCGACTATACTTTCCGTGCCATAATTCCTAGTCATCTTGTACTTCAAAAGTTAACCATGGCTAAGGTCATCTATAATAATAACTAATTATTAAAATATTCATAAAATCCTTAAACCCTATTTTAAATCAATAAATAAACAATTCGAAAATTTAGGGGTGTTACACTTGCTTATTGATTTTCTGTAATGTAGCACCCACTTTTTGAAATAAGGGTATTTTAGTCATTTTAGTCATTTTGTGATTTTCTAGATACTATTGACTTGTGTTTGATTTAGCATTTGGTTTAACCTTAGATAATCCATATTAGAGACTAACCATGACATATGAGGATTATTTAGCTAATTAGAATTTATTTTAGGCTTTGGTTCAATTTAGAAGGCCATTTGACCATTTTAGGCTATTTAATGAATTTGCCTTTTAAGACTTTCTGTTAATGGGCTTAAACTCAACTTAGATAGAGAAGAGGGGCCCATGAACCAACCCTAACCCTAGGAGGACTAGCATGGTCGGCCAAACAGGAAACCATCCCTCCCTATATAAGCATTTGCATTAGTTTTGACACCCTTTTTACAAAACCCTAGTTTCCAGCTCTCCAAAACCCTAACTTTCTCATCCGACCTCCGTTTCACCTCAAATGAAGTGCGTTGTGATCGTGGGAAGGAGGAGAACTTGCTGGAGCATTGCTAGCAAGGAGTTGGAGGCGTTTGCTCGGTGGAAACTAGTCGTCTTATTGATCGAGGAGTCAGTTTTATTGATATTTCAACTCTCAATAGGTAAACACCTAAACACTATAGTTTTTCCTAATTTTTCTTCATGGTAGCATGCATCTAGGTACCCTCGACCCACCCATGTAGTTTGGTGAGTTTTTGTGTCCGTTTGATAGGCGTGTCGGACACGTATCGGATTAGGGTTTAATGTGTTCGATGATTTATCACTTAGAATTTAATACTGTTATTATTGCAAACTAATTTTGTGATTTGATAGGCCTAGATTTAGGGATTCCTAAACCCTAGGGTTGTGCAAGAGTTGACACGTATTCGTGTCCAAAACTGTACACGACGTGCTGCACAGAGGACTGTGCACGTGTCCTGCTACTGTTGTGTCCGTTCTAGCTGGACACAGCACTTCGACATGAAATATTTGGTGAGTGGGTAGGGGCCATGTCTGACATGGTGCCCATAAAATTTGTTTGGGTTTCGTGGAGAGTCGAGAGAGAAATCGACGTGGCATTGGATTTGGCCTGTCGCGTGCGCGCCAGTTTTTGGCGTCCGATACGCGTGTCGTGCGACTCGGACACGCGTCGTGTGGCCAGTGCAGACACGTGGGCATATAGCCCTATATGTGGGCTACATGTAGGAGCGACCACGTGTCATAATTTGTTCTGTGTCGAGCCCTAGGTCGCGTGACACGCGTGCACGAGGACTGGGTTCCAGTTTTGATACGCGCGTATCCTGGACACTTTGTGTCCTATTTTCTTGGACACAACTGCACCTGAAGTTCATGTTCATACACGTGACACGTTACCAACCATTGGTTTCGATTATTATTAGAGTTTCGAATATTTTTTAGGTCATGTTAGGCCTTGTGTTTAAGTATCGGGTTTTAGTTCAGATTTTCTTCATGTTCAGTTTTTTTTCCTGCTGTTGTTCCCATCATATTTTGATAAGAAATTCTGTATAAATCAAACCTACAGATCCTACATTACCATATCTAGGAGTATCTACTAGTTTGCATAATGGAGAGGGTGTGTTCGAGTTTGGTTTTGACATGGGGTATTCGAGTATGTATTAATATAGGGTATCATGCCTATAGCTGATACTTGGGTTGATGTAGGATTGATTTCAGTTGATGCCAGTTCAGTTTACTTGATTAGTTAAGAATTGGTTAGTGCCAAGTTTAGCTTGTTGGTTAGTCAAGAATTTGTAATGTCCTGTTAAGTTTGATTGATTAAGTTAAATGGTTTGTTGAAGTTAAAATAGAGATTGGTATTAAGATGTGTATTTGTATGTGTGTATTGGTTAGATAGGTTGAACTGTTATAGAGGTTTAGTGATGTAGAATTCAGGAAATAGGCAATGGCAGTAGCAACACAGGCTTGGCCTAGTGCATCAGCCCAAGTGTGAGGGCGCATTGGTTGAGTGTGAAGGTGCATTGGTTGAGTGGTGAGGTTAGGATTTAAGATTACCTTGTTTAAACTAGAAAATTTCCTAAGAGATACCCTAGCCTAGAGTCTTGGTATATGCTAGTCTAAGATATGGATATTAGACATAGGGTATTGTGAGTTAAAGTAGTGTTATGTGAATTTCATTGGTTGTTAGGCTTAGGCTTCCTTGGACCTAAGATAACACCAACTCAACACCCAAAAATCAACACTAAGACTAGTAGTGACCTAAAATTTGACTTGTAGGCTAGTTGACCAAACTTTGACCTAGTTTGACTAGTCTGGTTGACCAAAGTTGACCCAAGGTTGACTTTGACTTAGATTGACCCAAATCATGTAGAATTTGCATTGAAGGTTTTCCTTATAATATTTTAGACTGTATTATGACATGTGGTTGTTTTAAATAGGATCTTATTACTCCAGTCCAGTCACTTTTCATCATCACAGTACGGATTGCCAGGCGAGTACATTCTCTGATCTTTTCATGCTTCTTTGGATATGTCTTCTTTGGATATGTACTCTTGTTATAGACTAGTATACTTGATGCTGACACGACGTTCACATGGATTAGTACCCTCTGGATCTTTTCATGCGATGTTATCCCCTCGGATACATCGAATATGTCATGTTCATGTACTTTATCATGGTCATCATGTACTCCATGTATTCACATTTATCCATGTGCACTCATATGTTATTCATGTACACTCATGACCATATGAGTTCCATGTATACAGTAGTTGTTATCCATGTGCAATAACATAACATGCTTTAATCCTTGTGTATTGGTTGGGGGCAGGGAGAGTATAGTTGGTTATGTGATCATTATCCCCAGTAGGTATCCATGTGCATTCCATAGCTGTATCCATGTACAACCCAAGCTGTTTACATAACCAATTCATGCTCTGATTCACGTAGAAGGTTACATTCTTTATTTATCATATTATATCTCAGCTTATATCTTCTCTCTTGTTGATTTCTTTTTACAGCGATTCATGTATAGTTTTCTATAGCTTGCTTTATATGTCCATTCCTGATATGAACTGTTGTGAGAGATATGTGCTCGTTCCGTCCTGACTGGGCATGTTGAAAATTTTACAGGTGATGATGAGGAGTACTGTCCTACTTATTATGGCATTGGCTTAGATGACACTGGCGACGTGGACCCACAGGAGGATCCCACGGTCGCTGAGGACTTGCCCATAGTCTAGCTGAGACTTAGTACTTTATTTGTATTTTCTGTTTGAGACTTTATGAGTTGTACTTGAGATTATTTCTAGTGGTTTACACCTAGACTTTTATTCTGACTTTCTTGAGATTCTTCTTCTATTCCATCTTAGTATTGTGATTGAGTTACGTATTATTTTACTCTCTATTCATAGCTTTTTAGATTGTGTTAGATATGGTGACTCAGGACAGCGTTCTATCGCCGACACTGCGGCGTAGGCTGGGCGTTCGTTACTTCTCGTGCCCTTACACTGGGTGCGGGTCGTGACATGCAAATACATGTTAAAGAGCAAAGCGATATACATACTAGCAAGAATGATAGATTTAATGCACTTTAGGACTATGCTAAGTTTAAGTACCAATACTATAGTGATAACATAAATATTAGTGATATCATAAAGTTAAACTTAATCGAATAACCACAATAAAAAAATAAGTTAGATCATTGGGCTAACAATCTCCTCCTTTTTTATTATGGCAACTCGGTTAAATTTAATAAATATAAGCTCATATCACTAATATGTAAAACAATACGCATATATCTGTAGTGCCCCGACCCGCAAGATACCTTATGATGGATGGTTGGTTCGATAAAGCCTTGTTGGACTTGGGATTATGCGAATGATTGCTTGGAAGGCTAGGCGATCATGGCGGAAATCGTCTTATAAAAGTTGGCCCATTGGTCATATGGTCAACCTGATTTTAATAATTGATCAAAACTCTGTCTGGATATACGAAGCTTGTTGGGACATCTCAGCTTCTTGGACATAAGCAAAATTGGATATTCATTCCGTTCAAGACTGAAGATCTGTTTGCCTACTTGAGTCTGTACTTCCTATGCAATGTAATTTTTCACTTTATTTGAGTCTAGGAATACGTTGTACACCGAGTCGTACTGGCAAATAGGCTATCCCCAAAATAGTTCAAAATGTTTTTAAAATGACCTATCAAAATGTTTACAAAAAGGTTTTCAAAAAGGTTTTCAAAAATCACCAAAAATCTATTTTAAAACCCTAACCTAACCCTGACAGAACTCGGCCAGAGTTCGGCCAGAGTTCGGTTGGTGGCCGTTTGATTTTTGAATTCTCTGGAACTTGGTCCTCCTGCAGTTGCGGATTTGACCGAGATTTGCTCATCGAGTTCTGCCCGAATTCTGCCCGAATTCTGACAGAGTTCTCCCTTTGGAATTCCTATAAATAGAGATGGATTTCGATCATTTCAATTCACTCATTCACTTTCAATCTTCTCTCTATCTAAAAAGCTTTCTGCCTTCCAAAGAGTTTTCTAGAGCTTTCATTTTCAGATCCCAAGCCAGTTACAATCCTCTAGTTGATTTGCCAGTACGGTACGGTCTAGAAGTTTCTGAGAGATTGTAATCAGAAGGCTTGATTGAAGAATACCTCTTCACATTTGAAGTTGGACGAGTTCTTCATATCAAAGCTCGCGTTGTAGAAGTTGCAAGGACTTCGTAAGAAAACTTGCGGTTTTTTCTATAGTGGATTCAACTGGTAGCAAGAGTTCTACCGACTGGATTAGTCCTCAACAGAGGGATACCAGTATACATCGCTGTCTTTGTGTTTGCTTTCTAAACTCTGCCTTTACATTATTTCAACTGTGATTATATACTGTGATTGTGTTGCTAACATTTTTTAATTAGCATTATTCCGCTGCCAACTCTATTCACCCCCTCTAGAGTATTACGCTTTACTATATCGTTCCTACAATTGGTATCAGAGCCGGTGTTACAGGTAAAGCGAGGTAACAGTGCTATTATTTATTCATTATTTATTAGATCACAGCACATCACATGGCTACTATGAAATTCACAAGTGAAGGTCAGGCCACAAACAGACCCCCTCTGTTTGATGGTACTAACTACACTTATTAGAAAACACGGATGAGTTTCTTCTTGAAATCTCTTGATTTTGACTTATGGGCTATTGTTCTTGATGGCTATCAGAAGCCACCTCGTATAAATGTCGAGGGAGTTTTGGTTGAAAAACCCCAAAGCAGTTATACAGAGGAAGAAAAGAAAAAGGCCAGTCTTGACGCACGTGCCATTAATGCTCTTTTTTGTGCCTTAGACAGAACAGAATTTAACAGGGTATCTACATGCACAACGGCAAATGGTGTGTGGAAGCTTCTCGAAGTTACACATGAAGGCACGACTCAAGTCAAGGAGTCAAAAGTCAGCAGACTTACTCAAGAGTACGAGGCGTTCAAAATAAAGCCAAATGAAACAGTCACACAAATGTTCGAGAGGTTCTTGGATATTGTAAACCCTTTGTCCTCCTTAGGCAAAGATTACAGTAACCACGAAAAGATTCGCAAACTCCTGCGAGCTCTCACCAAGAACTGGATTCCAAAGGCTACAGCTATCATTGAAGGAAACGACCTCACCATAATGTCACTTGAAGTACTCATGGGTAAACTACTCACTCATGAACTGGAGCTACAAGATTTTGAAGAGACTGCTCCAAAGGAGAAGACTATCGCCCTCAAGGCTCAGCACAGAAAAGCTGCTGAAGATGACTCAGACAGCAGTGGATCTGACGCTAAAGATCAAGCTCTCCTAGCAAGAAAGTTCAAAAGATTCATGAGACATGAGAAGAGAGTCAAAGAGAACAACAGCAACAACTGGTATCAAGAAGATGCTGTCTGCTATGGCTGTAAGAAGAAGGGACATATGAAGAAGGACTGTCCCATCAACTCATCATCGAGCAAGAAGAACAACAGGTATGAAAAAGGCAACCTGAAAAGATCAACGTCTCGGAAATATGCCAACACCAGCATATGGCATGAGAGTGAAGCTAGCGACTCAGAAGATGAACATTCAGAGGATGCTGCAAACATCTGCTTCATGGCAATCGATCAGGTACCTACTGAACCTGTAGAAACATATGATGACTTCACCTTTGAGCAATTAGGAGATGCCTTCAGTGACCTGATGCTTGACTACAGGAAACTGCATAGTAAATATCAGACCGCTAAAAAGGTACTCAAAGAGTACAAAGGAGAAATAGGAAGACTTACCGACCTACTAGCTGAGGTTAGAGCTAATGTTAGTGAGTCTGGTGAGCTTTCCTCTATAAAGCTCTTATTACACGAGACTAAACAGTCATCCGAAGAGAAAGACAAGATTATAGACCAATTGAGAGAAGATCTTTCTAGAGAAAAGAAAAGTCTTCAATCTGCACAAATCAGAATGGAATCACTCACTTCTGATTATACTAAGTTGTATGACACTTTCAAAATGTTGGAAATTAGGTTAGGAAAACAGCCTGAGCATGCTGCTTCCTATCCTAACACGTGTCACTTACCGAGAATTTGGAACATTCCCAAGCCAAACACTGTCAGACCAAACCATATAAAACCTTTACCCCAAAAGGTTAAGCCCAAACATGATCATAGGTATGCATTCTTCTATACTAGAAAACCCAAACCTACCAACCATGCACACCACTCAGCTTTCAACACTCGACATGCACAATGTCATTATTGTGGCCTCATTGGTCATATATCATCTACATGTAGAATGAGAAAGCTTGTAGATTTAAATATTTATGCTTGGATACCTAAAGCTAACAATTCAGGACCCTACAAGAAATGGGTACCAAAGGTTTCATCTGTAAACTATTTTGTAGGTGGAACACCCTTCACATGCTAGAAGCAAATGGATCCTCGACAGCGGTTGCTCACGGCATATGACCGGTGACGCTACCCTATTTGCAACACTGTCGAAGAAGAAGAAGGAAGGTTATGTTTCCTTCGGTAATAATTTGAAAGGGTATATTATTGGTATCGGTGATGTTGGTAAGTCTCCCTATCCAGTGATTAAAGATGTCTGTCTGGTTACCGAGTTAAAACATAATCTGCTCAGCATAAGTCATCTAGCTGATCATGGTTATGGTATCAACTTTGGCAAAGACAAATGTACTATAGTTGATAGCTCAACTGGTAGTACTATCTTTGAAGGAATCAGGGAAGATAATATATATGTTTTCTATCTGCTGAAAGAAGCTAACATTTCAGGTAGATGCTTAATGGCCAAAAGTGATGAGAGTCATCTATGGCACATGAGACTCGGTCATGCAAACATGGATACAATTTCAAGATTATCCACAAAGAAGATAGTACACGGTTTACCAGACATAACATTCAAGAAGGATTCGGTATACAGCCAATGTGAAAAGAACAAGGCTACCAGATCCACATTCAAGTCTGTAAACGCAGTATGTACTACTAGACCTCTACAATTGCTACACATGGATTTATTCGGTCCTAGCAGAGTTGCTAGCCTCGGAGGTAAATTATATGCATTTGTTATTGTAGATGATTTTTCTAGATACACGTGGGTATATTTCTTGACACGCAAGAATGACGCATTATCCGAATTTGTCACCTTTTGCAAGAAAGTACAAAATGAAAAAGGTTACATGATCACTCGAATTAGAAGTGATCATGGAGGCGAATTCAAGAATGCTGATTTCGAGCAATTTTGTGACACACACGGTTTCATACACGAGTTCTCCTGCCCTAGAACTCCACAACAAAATGGAGTTGTGGAACGTAAGAACATAACTCTAACCGAAATGGCCAGAGTGATGTTAAATCAATTTAGCCTACCCAAATACTTCTGGGCTGAAGCTGTCAATACAGCTTGCTTTGTGCTCAATAGAGTTCTAATTCGACCCAAATCGAAGAAGACTCTATTTGAGTTATGGTTTGATAGAATTCCTTCAGTTTCATACTTTAAGATTTTTGGCTGTAAGTGCTTTATTCTTAATACTAAAGACAACTTAGGAAAGTTTGACGAAAAGGCCGATGAAGGTATATTTCTAGGTTATGCGGCCAAGAGCAAAGGGTACAGAGTCTTCAACAAACGTACCATGATTATCGAAGAATCAATCAACGTCACTTTTGATGAAATGAACCAAATGACTCTCGATGACAGTGATGAAGATCTGCCTACATCAAGTTCAACATCAGCTGAACCTGAACCAAGCTCTGCACTAGCTGAACCCCCTAGAGGAGATCCAGGAACCAGCTACCTACAGAGTCTACCGAAGAGGTTAAAATTCACAGCTGATCATCCACAAGATTTGGTAATTGGTGACATTACCAAAGGAGTAAGTACTCGATCATCCAGTAGAGATATTGTTTCTAGTGTTGTATTTATTTCACAGCTAGAACCTAAATCTATTGATGAAGCATGTAGTGATAGTTTCTGGATAGATGCTATGCAAGAGGAATTGAACCAATTCGAACGGAATCAAGTTTGGGAACTTGTTCCCAAGCCTATTGATCATCCGGTCATTAGCACCCGTTGGGTATTCCGAAACAAACTAAATGAGAATGGTTTAGTAACTCGTAACAAGGCTCGACTCGTAGCTCAAGGATACAATCAAGAAGAGGGTATCGACTACGATGAGACTTATGCCCCAGTTGCGAGATTAGAATCTATTCGAATGTTATGTGCATTTGCATGTTTTCATGATTTCAAACTTTTTCAAATGGATGTAAAAAGTGCTTTTCTAAATGGCTTTATAAAAGAAGAAGTTTTTGTAGCACAACCTCCGGGTTTCACGGATTTCAAAAATCCTGACCATGTTTTCAAGTTGAAGAAAGCCTTATATGGTTTGAAACAAGCCCCTCGTGCTTGGTATGACCGTCTAAGCTCTTTTCTACTTGACAACGGTTTTTTAAAAGGAAAGGTTGACACTACACTATTTATTAAATCTTTTAATGGCAAGCTGCTTTTAATTCAAATCTATGTTGATGATATCATATTTGGATCTACTGATGAATCTCTTTGTCAAGAATTTTCTAAGTGTATGCAGAATGAGTTTGAGATGAGCATGATGGGAGAGCTGAAGTTCTTTCTCGGATTGCAAATCAAACAAACCGACAATGGGACGTTCATTAATCAAGCCAAGTACACAAAAGATTTGCTAAAAAAGTTCGATCTGGACAATGTCAAACCTATTGGCACTCCGATGGCAACTTCAACAAAGCTTGATTCTGACGAACAAGGCAAGCCAGTCGACACACGTAAGTATCGAGGTATGATTGGTAGTTTACTTTACTTAACTGCTAGTCGTCCAGATATAATGTTTAGTGTTTGCCTGTGTGCACGTTTTTAAGCTAACCCAAAGGAATCACATCTGACCGCAGTTAAGCGTATCTTCCGATACCTTAAGGACACTTCTTCTGTCGGCTTGTGGTATCCCAAAACTAAATCCTTTGACCTTATTGGTTATTCGGATGCAGATTTTGCTGGATGCAAGGTTGATAGAAAAAGTACTAGCGATACATGTCATTTCTTAGGCAAGGCTCTAGTCTCTTGGTTTAGTAAAAAGTAAAATTCTGTAGCCTTATCAACAACAGAGGCTGAGTATATCGTCGCAGGACGTTGTTGCGCTCAGATTTTGTGGATGAAACAAACCCTAGAAGACTTTGATTTATTTTTCACACATATTCCCATTTTCTGTGATAACACGAGCACCATTAATTTGACTAAGAATCCTGTATGTCATTCTCGTACTAAACATATCGAGATTAGACATCATTTTCTTAGAGATCATCATCAAAATGGAGAAATAAACCTTGTGTACATAGATACTGAAAATCAATTAGCTGACATCTTCACTAAACCTCTAGCAGAAGATCGTTTCAATTATTTACGTCGAGAATTAGGAATTTTGGACGTCAATAATATTAATTAATTTTATTTTATGATTATATATCATTATACAAAAACTGTGTTAGAGACAAGCTAATAAAGAGTCTGTCTGTCACCACAACTACGGTTGAAGCGAAGCGGTACTAAGAGTTCCCCGGTGAACCTCCGCCAGCTGGGACAGTACTCCTACAGCTAATCTGAGACAGTCACTGTATAATGACATTTAATTCATAAAATATTATTAATTATGTTATTTGAAGACTAAAATAACTAATCTTTGAATTAAATATTTGCAACGAGTCAATGAAAAAGAAGTAGCAAAAATTAACCTGAAAGAACCCTAGGCGACTTCGGCCAGAACTCTGACCGAATTCGGCCCGAGTTCGGTTGAGGGTGTATGTGTATATATACAGAACCCGAGAGCTTCTTCTCTTCCATTGCTTCCAAACTTTCAAACAGCAGCTCCAGCCGCCCGAAACTCCTCCAAACCCTAGGTATTCACCAACCCATTGCTCCCTATCTACTTGGTGAAATCCTTCCAAATTTTGGAATCGTGCGGAGATCGTTCTTCTCTACAACATATCCAATTTTCGTGAGGTATAACTCCCTCTCTCTCCACCTTTCAAATTAGTGCTTTTTATTTCAATGGCACCTAGATTTAATCCGTCTAAGAGGAAGAAGACCACTCCTAGTGAGGAAGGGTCCTCTTCGAATCCTCACATGGATTCTTTGTTTTTGCCGGTCCAAAAGAGCGACGGCGCTTTCGATGGGTTCTTCTTTCAAACCCTCGATCAAGCTTTATTATGGTACGGTAACTTTTCCACCCGATCCATATGTAGCGGCGCTCCGGTTAAATGGACGGTATTCCCTGATCATCGTCACTTATTTGAGGCATTAGGGTTACACTTACTTGTTAAACTGTGCTTCCCAATAGCTACTAATGCCATTAGATTGTTCTATTGCAATCTCGTAGTTAACACTTTTGACGTGAGCACACGTGTTGGAGGCATAGACATTGAGTTCAATGATGTCCTCCTAGCGGAGATTCTTGGTATTCCCAATGAAGGTGAGCCGCTAGTTGATATCACGGAATTCGATTTCCCCGAAGGCACTACACTCACGAGTTTCAAAACGGAACTCTGTGCACCTGACAGAGTACGTTCTGGAAAGTTCAAGGCTAACAACCTGAACTTGTTTAACTACGAATTGCATCGCATCATCTACTCTACTTTTCTTCCAAAATCCACTTCCAAGGATGATGTGACTTCGCTTGAGTTGTCCGCCATGTACCATATTCTTAAGGGGATTCCTTTTTCTACCCCTAAGACAATCATTCAGATGATGGGACGTTGTCGTGCTAGAGATCGAAATCTCTCTTACGCGATGATTCTCCCTCGTATCTTTCAGCGATTCGAGATCGATCTATCGACTTGTACTCAGAACTCTGAGCCCAAGTTACTCCAGCTTTCTCGTCACAGCCGGACTGCTTCAGCTCCACCTCCTGCTCCTCCTACTGCACCATCTTTACCACATCAGCCGTATGCCATGACTTTTGAGGGCATACATCAGCATATTTCAGCTTTGCACGTCTCGATGACGGACATGGCTCGCGAGCATGAATTCCGCGATGTCACCCGTTATCAGGCGATGGCAAACTCCTTGGCTGATCTTCGATTCGCTCAGACTGGTTATTCAGCCGGTTCCATCCCTCGAGATCCAGCTTTTTCGGGTTACCGCTGTGAGGATGAGGCTGTTCATGCCTACTTCCAGCCAGGTAACGCCTATGACTGGTATCGTGCACCTCGAGATTACGTTGGTGAGTTCTATGCTGGCGCTCCTACTTATCCTACTGGTGCTGGTACTTCTGGTGCTGGTACTTCCGGTCATGCTGGCCACGCTGCTGATGATATTGATGAGGATAGTGATGATGAGATCTGATTTGATTATTAGTGATATTCTATTGTATACTTGGAAATGCTCCGACATTTCAAGTTTTTATTATTTACTTTTTATCAGTACTTTGTAGTTTGCTATCAGTACTTTTTATCTTCATGGACATGTTTTTGATGTTTCATTTATGACATCTCAGTTTATTTTAGCATTTTGTTTAAGCACTAACTCTTTATACTGCTTCTCCATTTTAAACTGCCTGTGAAATAGCATGCCTGAGATTTTTTTATGTTTTTGAAGCAATACATGCCTGTGATGATAATTTGTAGAAACATTACATGCCTGTGATGCTATATCTCTAATTCTTATACTATATTTCTTTTATTTGTTTTTTCGCTATTTGTTACTTATGCATTGATTGCAGGGGAGTCTTCTGTATTTACTGCGGGGGAGCCTTCTCTTATGCAATTATTTTGCTAAGTGACAAAGGGGGAGAAAATTAAAAATGATCTAACATTTTTTTTGAGTAGTGTTGAACCCTTCGAAAATCTTTTAGCTTCATGCTTAATAAAATGATAGTATGCTATGTTTACTCGTTGAGTTACTGAATAATACCTTACATGAAAGTCGGAAAGATAACGAAAGATAATTAATCACATGACCCGAAAGTTGTTGCGTATCATTTCAATGAATTGTATACTTGCGTGTTGTGCTATGAAATACTTGACAGGGGAAGAAAAAGTCCCAAATACTTGGGCGGTGAGTATATCGAGCCTTAGCTCGATGAATAGATGGTAACACAGATAATAAGATCCAAGAACTGGACAGTGAGTATGATTGAATTATGTCCGAATGAACGTATGCTAAACAGATGCTAAGTCCCAAGAATTGGGCGATGAGTACGTTGAGTTGGTTGGAAAGATGTATGGTATCAAAGATGTGGAAAAGGGATTAGGTAACAATATTCTATTATCCCGTCGTCGATGTAGAATGTTGATTATGCCAAGACCCTGGAATGAGAAAGATGGCAATACGAATGAGAATGGTGGCTGAAGCACTTAGTTTTTCTTATCATGCATTATATATTTTCTTCATAGATAAGTTGAATATACTTGCATGGTCATAGATGTATACAAGGTAGTTCCCAGAACGGTACTCCGCGGCCACGGACCCGGTTCATCCTAGAGGGAACAAGGATTGTGTCGACGTACTGACATTAGAATTTTGGGACTTGCAGTGGGGGTTTGCTACCGCCCACTGAAAGGACGCCGAAATACCCATGGTGCTGAAGTAGTAGCACGATGTTTCAGAAACCTCCCATGGATTCGCACCCCATTCGGAGTTAGCCGTTCGCCATAAAGATGGTCCAAGATGGCGTATCGCCAGTGACCTTCATATAGATAGGTCCAGTGCTAATGATGTCTTATGCAGGCAGAGTAAGTTATTATTCAATTACAGGGAAGGATGTCAGTTGTTGGTAAGAATCACCTGAACGGTGACAATTATACTGAATTATGATATTGTTCCTAATAATGTCTTGTACAGGCTGAGTAAGTATTATAAATATACATGGATGGCTACACGACCGTGGGTAAGAATCACCAAAGGGTGATAATTGTTTGCTTTAAATTATGTTGGCTATGAGATTTGCATACTTTACTTCTTGTCGGCTATAAACATGAAATTGTGTAGCTGCCCTTCCCAGAAAAATTCAGAATATTTTTATTATTATTTATTTTATTGGAATGGTGATTTTTGGATTTTATAGATAATTATTTAGTTAATTATTACGATAGATGACTTTAACCATAGTAGAGTTTTGAGTACAAGGTGACTAGAAATCGTGGCACGGATAGTGCAAGGGCGTGCCCTGACTAGTATATTAGTCGTGCCAAAGGAGATCCAGCCATAAGTGAGTCCTGACTAGGAAAACCAGGCTAAGTTGCGACTTAACCCTTACAAATAAATTATTTAATTATTAATTAGATATATTGATTTTAGATGACCCGATTGTAACCACTGAGTTCGAACAGAATCCAAGCCTTTGTAGATATGTAGTGAGACCAAAGACGACCATGTAGGCATATTTTATGGGTGTACAATTATTTCCTAAATTATTTTAGGTATCGATGTGCATTTTTAATTATTTAAATAATTGTACAAATTGATATTTTATTATTAAATATTGCTTCACCATAATTGTACAATTTTCTGGACCCGGATAAAGGTGAATAGTATGGATTCACCAAACCACCATTTAATTATGTTATTATTATTTTATTATTTAAGTGGTGATTAAATAAATATATTTGTCACTATTAGATATTATTATTAATATTGACTATGTTTATATTATTGTATGGTCTGTATGGAAATAGTGGCATATGAATATACATTATATATATGTATAATACTAGGATATAAATATATTATATATATATTGATTATATGGGCATGCAAATATATTTATGATTTATCAATATATATATAAATATACATATATATATATATATATATATATATATATATATATATATATATATTTTTATATATATATATATATATATATATATATATATATGTTGTGTATATATATGCGAGGGTATGTGTATTTATATATAAATATATATATATATATATATATATATATATATATATATATATTGTATATGTGTATTTATGTATTTATAAAAAAATATTATATATATATATATATATATATATATATATATATATATATATATATATATATATATATATATATATATATATATATATACATGTATACGTGTGTGTACATATATATATGTATACGTATATACATAAGTATTTAACTATTTGTGTGTGTATACATATATATATACACTTAATAAAACCAAAACCCAACTCCTCAGCCCACATAGAGGCCAAGCTTCAACTCCCCTACCCGAGCCCAACTCCACATGCTCAGCCAAAAAAAAAAGAAATAAAAGAAGCAGCAGTAAAACCATGCGACAGCAATCAGCCCAGCCCATTCCCCTTACCAAGCCCAGGCCGATATTTCCCACAGACTAAACGCAAGACCAACGAAACCCAACCCCCGATTTTGTATATGAGATCGAGAGATCACGAGAGGAGGATCTCTAAACCCTAACACCAGAACGTCGACCCCAACCCAGGTGATCGCGCGCGCCCCCGCTGCTGGACGGCCACCGTCGTCAACCAGCCAACTCACGGCTAGGCCGCGCGCGCGCGAAACATGGGCGAGAACAGCAGCAACGGCGGTGCAAGCCCCAACTTCGTGATCGAAGTGCACTCTCATTACTTGATCCTTTTTCGAACTTTTTCTTCAGGTAAGATCCCGATACATACACCTTCGATTTCGATTAATTAGTTTGATTTTAGGTGATCTATATTGCCCGAAAAATCGAACCCAAAAACCCGAACTGTCCAGAACGGAACAGTAAACCCAGCCCCAACTCCTGCGTTCGAAGTGGACTTTCGAACCCAATATTAGAAATTCTAAAAATCTATTTGAAGGAGTTTATTGACAACATGTAGGGCTCCACAAACCAATTCGCAGAAGTCGATTTCATCGACTACACGCCGAGAAATCGGATTCCGAAGTTGACCGAAAACCTGTTTTAAAATCAATAAAATTCGTCGACACGACGTGCGTCCCGCCAATCCGGGCGACGTGATCGCGAACCGAAAGCATCGAAAGGTGCGTAATGGCTTCGTGGTCGTGTGGGCTTTGACGGAATTCAAATTGGTCGCGTGTGCGCGACGAATTTGATGCGTATCCGTCGAAATTTACCGTATCGGCCTCTGTGCAAATTTCTCAATTAGTTTGTGCACGTTCATCAGATCGAGACAAAACTTGTGCCAGCAGGACCGTATCATTTTTTTGGTCCTGTATGCCAAGTTTGGTTCGATTCTGAGACAGTTGATTGGATCGCCGTTTTGCGGGCCCCACGGTCCAACTCAACGGACGATTTTGTGCACGGCCCACCGAAATCCAACTTTGGACATACGGTTGGGTTCGTATCGGAAAATTGGATCCGTAGACATGTAGTTTGACAATTTTAGAGACCGTTGACTCTGACACACTTTTCGGTGCAAAGCGGGTCCAACAGCGGACACCGTTTTGACCCGAAATTACTGTTTTGTCCCTGTGTCCAGAATTGGACTTAAGGACTGGCGATCCTAGCTAATTTGACTATTCTAAGAATATTGGTAATGTTTATTTCATCTTTCGGGGACTGTTGTACGGGTTTTGACTATTGGGGCACATTGAGTGGTTCAGATTGTCGGTTTCACCAGCAGAGGACCACAGGCGAGTACAGTTTATTGTCTGCATTTCGATATTGATCTTTACTATATTTCATTGATTAGTCATTGGTTATGTGATTTTTATACTCTATTATAAATTATTGAGTCGGAAATGAGAAGTACCAAGGATGTGTGATCCGACCGTAGACAGTGTTTATTTTCATGCAGTAGACATCGTAGACAGTGTTTATTTTCTGCAAGTAGACATCGTAGACAGTGTTTATTTTCTGCAAGTAGACATCGTAGACGGTGTTTATTTTTCTGCAAGTAGACATCGTCGACAGTGTTTATTTTTCTGCAAGTAGACATCGTAGACAGTGCTTATTTTTCTGCAAGTAGACATCGTAGACCGTGCGGTGTAGTGGCCCAGACTGATCACATATCAAAGGTACTTCTAACAGTTGGAGAAAGTATTTTGTGTCTATTTATTGCTATTGGTTTTCCGGATTTACTGTTTATTTTCAAAACTCATGATTGATGTCTAACCTTTGTTTTATAGTCATTTTCTTTATTTGAAATTGCATTCAGTGAATTGTGCTCGTTCCATTCCTGACTGGAAACCAACATTTTTTAGGTTAGCCGTGGATTCACTTAACTTGGGGAGTTCGGGTGTACTTGCAGACGAAAGCCTAGAGACTAGCTAGATAGTTGAGTTGTAGTCACTCATTTATTTGTACAAGTTTATATTTTTCTACAAATATAAAACTTGTGATCAATATAAATTAAATTAATTATGTGAATGAGCATTATTTGTGATTTTGATCTTCATGGCCGTGACAACGTTCTACCGCCGACACTGCGGCGTAGGCTGGCTTGGACACGTCTCGCATCCATTTTAAAAAAAAAGGGGTGCGGGTCGTGACAAGTTTTTGTGGTGGCCCATGCAGGTCAGTCTTTGCAAATCTTGCGAACTCGTGATGGTACTTAAGTTAGTTGTACTATTGCGAGCCTGCAACTAGAACATGCTCATTCACGAACAAGGATTAATTTAATTTAAGAGAATGACTAGGACTAGGAGTCCCCTATACAAATTTACCGATGGGTAGTCTAGGCTATGCAATTTAGATGAGGTTTATTAATTGTGATAGTTTGTCAAATCCCCATAAAGTACACTACTACCTCTTGATAGGACGATATGATCAAATGTGGATAGATTATTCACTTGGTGATTCAGAGCTTCCTAGAATTATTGAACTAACCTAGATGAATTATTCAATTCCGTCTCCTTGCCCCTTTAGATATCATCCTCATATCTTAGTTCGAATTGCCTATTCAGTTCCTACTTGCCCTAGGAATTATTATTTTTCTGATTTTGTTATCTATATACGAACCTTGAATAAGTCTCGATTCAAAGTTTTTCTCTGTGGTTTGAATACACATGGAATAGATATTAGAATGTTGTATTTCTTTTGTCCTCAGATATTTCTTTCCTGTTCAATCCTTTATTTTAGGGGTTGGAATTGATAGGACAAATGCTTACGCTCTAGTTCATGGTCAACTTGTTCGATTCTCTAGAAGCTCATGAATATTTTCAGATATAGTTAAAGGAATGTTAGTTAACTCATAATGGCAGGACAGCAGCGCACTGTCGCCATTTAATTGAATTTTGGAGACTATGGATACCCTGCAGCCAGCAGCGCACTGGCGAGACATAACCCCTAGAGGTGAAATTAGTTTAAGAAATATAGGTGATGGGATATTGCCAAAACTGTGGCTAGTGGTCCTCTCTTGATCGTAGATACCCTTGAGCCAATATTAGATAGAGTTAAGAAGGGTTCGATTTTGTATCATGTTGAGTTACGAAACCAAGGGTTTACCACAGCTAGAGTATACTGGCGAGGCATAATCCGCGATAAAATGACTTCAAACATGATTATAAGCTTGGGATACCATAGAGGATAGGACAATGCCATGCATGTCCCATAGGATCCAAAGCCGATATTAGTGGAAGTTTTGTAAGTTGGGTAGCATGTCTCCCGACCTAGCATTCTATAGTCCTGTGACTTATTGACGAGGAAATTGATTGACACTAATGGGTTTACCTAGAATACAGAAGTTAGAGGTCATAACCCATTAGTCGACCAAGTCCTTGTGGATAAGAAGATAGTAGGAAGACTGTATAAGCAAGAACACCTGGTAGAATTTGATTCTCTCAAAACTCGAACTACTCGTATCTCTTTTCAAAAATCTCGCGTACTTGTATCTTGACTATCTTGACCAACGCTGCTATTACAGCCTAGTTTTTGCAAGCTTACTCTTTTATCGAGCTTGATTCAAGACATATGTTTATTGGGGACGCCCGCTAACATATTGTCTAATCAGAATCATTGTATTACGGTCTGATCAACCATGATGCAATTGGTTCGCTCTCCCCCTGATTAACCTACGTGGATTGAGATGTAGATGTCTCTAGGATCTCATCCGCGACTGCATTGACAATTCCTCTTGAATTATATGTTCGCCCTTGAATCACGAAATTGTATTCAGTAACATCTCCCTTGAATTCTTTATTGTTTTTGTCTTTCACCGATTTAGAAAGACGAAAGCTCGTGATGGTAGAGAGATACAGAGTATTCCCATGGCTATGATAATGGTAGGCACAAGTGTAGCTACCATCGGCCAGTCATGTGATTGAGTTACTCGTTCTCCCATCGACCCTCAAACTACTATTAAGATTTTCGAGCCATCTGAATTTGAGAATGATTAGGATTTTACCCTTAGTCAGAACGCCGACCTAGGAGACTATCTATTCTCAAGAAACCAAATGTTGTGAGTCTCTAATTATTTGCTGGAAGCTTGCCTTAACTAGCAACCCTTAAGCCTTGAACCAACCCTGCCTCGACCGAAGCCCACAGTTAGACATGAGATGAGTGGACAATAGGGTAATCATTTACCATGACACTCATCCCGAGATTGGTTTCCAACAAATATTACTCTAGTTATGTAAATTTTATTATTAAGACCTAACTAGTGTTGGAACACCACAGTTACTAGCTTAGCCAATATCATAGCTTAAATAACCCTGTCACACTATGACCTACCAGTTGTCAACAACAATACCTGATCACTACAACCCTTGTGACCATAGTCTGGCAGGTTTGACACAAATAGAATTTCTTGACTCAATTGTTAGAAATCTTTTCTTATGTTGTGCCTTGGAGTTGGTTACCCCGCCGATAACTCTAGTATACTATGGACGAGTAGATCATTCTATTTTATCGACCATGTGTCATTGTACACACTCGTTTTTCAATTATGGAGGAACGATCCTTGAATTGACTTATGTCTACCATATTCCGATACGTCGTGCCTTATTCTTTATTAACAAGAGTCGAGGTAAATATCTGGATGTTGGAATCCTTCTAAAACTCACCACTCCTAAAACCATATCCTAGCTTCTAAGGCGGGTAGACTGTAAGCCTTCTAAAATTTTGGAGATATACCAGGATTAGCGAGTGATTAGAATAACTTCCTTTAGGATGATGATTAGTGCCCTTGGACTCCCACTTTCTATCTAGATCATTTTGTGTGCCCAACCGTGTCATTAACAATCGGAGCACGAGACAAGCTGTTACCTTCCAATAAATTTCATATACAAGATCTAGACGAGTCCACCTTCATCCAGGTATATCATGTCCCACTCAAACACGTCCCCTTATACTCTTTTTTTTGGGTACGACTTTCAGGTAAAAAGGACTAGCTATAACCCTTACCATAATACCGATAAACTTTCCAACAACAATTAGAGACTCAACCTTGACTCAATTCATTCGACCCGATATATGGTTGTGGTCTACTCGAAGCCCACTACGCACATGTCACCTGTGTGCCATTCAATTGTGCCTTCTCGTGCTACTTAAACACAAAAGTCATGGAAGGCGCATTTTGGGCTTTAGGAACCTGGCTAACCAACCCGACTGGCAACTAGCTCAACCACTTGGGTGGAAACTTAATCCAGGTTACCCTAACCTAGTAGAAATAGTTCTATCATTGGGACCTAGTCCAGTCAATATAGATTGAAGTCCAAGGTTCACCCAACCAACGATTGATGTCCAATTAGAAAACCCATTGAGACCCAGTAAAAACCCATCCATGCATACCACTACATTTGGATTATAAAAACCAAACTATTTGAAATAGGTCCCTATACATATTATGTTGTCTCCCCTCTTAGATTGTGAATTCATTCGTAACCATTATTCCATTTATCGGGAAGTCGCGATACAAACTTGTATTGTATTTTATCCCTTGCTCGTATGTTTAAATAACCACGAAAAGGACCACAATATTGATTTTTCAAATTCAGTCCTATTTTGGAATGTTGTTTAGAACTTCGAGAACATAATTTCTATATTGCACGGATTGCAAGCCCCTCTAAGAAACAAGTGTTCTTCGATTTAGCAAGTGACTGGACTAGAGTAGCCCAATCTAGCAAATGAGTCAATGGTTCATAGACTTTCTTTCTAACTGCATCATCGGATACTCTCTACCACTCTTGGAACTTCATTATTGCTCCCGATTATTCTTCCTTATCGTACTGTCCTTCCTATTTCAGAGTAATGAATGGTCATGCTTATTAGAATTTATTAATAATTCTTAGCTACTTGTATAAATTTGTTGCTTGTTAGATTTTGGGTTGTTTAAGAGATATGAGAGGATTATAGAGGCCAAAAGCAGTAGATATCTATTTGTAGAAATTTTAACAAGTAGTCGGAGGATTATAAGGCCGTAGGGACATAGCACTGAGGGAGTAGTGTGACCAAAGGTGGGTAGAAGTCCTCGAGATTTTTGTAGTTGCCAAATGACCAATGAGAAGGATATAAACTGTTTTAAGGAATTAAAATTCGAGGAGATTAAGGTAATGGTAGATTTCTTCTTGAATTTAAGGAATAGTTGTGAATTAGAATTTCGAGGACGAAATTATTTTAAGGTGGGTAGATTTGTAGCTGTCCTTCCCAAAAAATTCAGAATATTTTCTATTATTATTTATTTTATTGGAATGGTGATTTTTGGATTTTTTATAGATAATTATTTAGTTAATTATTACGATAGATGACTTTAACCATAGTGGAGTTTTGGAGTACAATGTGACTAGAAATCGTGGCACGGATAGTGCAAGGGCGTGCCCTGACTAGTGTATTAGTCGTGCCAAAGGAGATCCAGCCATAAGTGAGTCCTAACTAGAAAAACCAGGCCAAGTTGCGACTTAACCCTTACAAATAAATTATTTATTTATTAATTAGATATATTGATTTTAGATGACCCGATTGTAACCACTGAGTTCGAACAGAATCCAAGCCTTTGTAGATATGTAGTGAGACCAAAGACGACCATGTAGGCATATTTTATGGGTGTACAATTATTTCCTAAATTATTTTAGGTATCGATATGCATTTTTAATTATTTAAATAATTGTACAAATTGGAATTTTATTATTAAATATTGCTTCACCATAATTGTACAATTTTTTGGACCCGGATAAAGGTGAATAGTATGGATTCACCAAAACTACCATTTAATTATGTTATTATTATTTTATTATTTAAGTGGTGATTAAATAAATATATTTGTCACTATTAGATATTATTATTAATATTGACTATGTATATATTATTGCATGGTCTGTATGGAAATAGTGGTATATGAATATACATTATATATATGTATAATACTAGGATATAAATATATTATATATATTGATTATATGGGCATACAAATATATTTATGATTTATTAATATATATATATATATTTTTTTATTAATATATACACACACACACACACACACACACACACACACACCACACACACACACACATATATATATATATATATATATATATATATATATATATATATATATATTTGTTTATATATATATATATATATATATATATATATATATATATATATATATATATATATATATATATATTATATATAAAAAAACAAATATATATATATATATATATATATATATATATATATATATATATATATATATATATATATATATATATATATATATGTTGTGTATATATATGCATGGGTATGTGTATTTATATATAAATATTATATATATATATATATATATATATATATATATATATATATATATATATATATATATATATATATATATATATATATATAAATATATATATATATATATATATATATGTGTGTGTGTACATATATATATGTATACGTATATACATAAGTATTTAACTATTTGTGTGTGTATACATATATATATATATACACTCAATAAACCGTGTCACGCCCCAGAACCAGAATACTGGAGAGCGGGGGCAGACACAGCCAGCTACGTATATTGAAATAGAATACATCTCAACTATACGGTCACGGCTGTCTAGATATATTCTATTTCAATATACGTAGCTGGCTGTGTCTGCCCCCGCTCTCCAGTATTCTGGTTCTGGGGCGTGACACGGTTTAAGTGGTGGCCCATACAGGTCAGGGTGCGCAAATGGCCTTGCACTAAAGAGCGCAGGCCAGGGAATAGTGCGCAATCGGCCAGGTGCTAAAAAGCATTGGCCGAGAGCTCCACCATGGCTGAACTCTCAAGAACACCAAGAACACCAAGTTCAAATCTTCACAACTTAGCCAAATCAAAACCAAATTTAGATCTTCAAAGTTCTAACTTGAGTAAAATTGAATTCTCTTCCACATGGAAGCATCAAAACAAGCTAAAATCAAAGTTTAATAGATCAAAACCAAGGAATTCCGAAAATAACTAAAACTTAGATCTAGAACAATGGAGTCTCCAAATCACAAAATTCCAAGTTCTAATGTTGTTCTCCATGTCCTAATCTAGCTAATGAACAAATAAAATGTGGTGCTTATTTAATGGCAAGATGCACTTGCCTATAGGTGTGGGTGGAGGAAGAAGAAGAAGAAATTAATGAAGAAAATTATGGCGGAGAGAGAAGTAGGTGGGTTATAATGAGGGTGTTGTGGTGGAATGGAGGTGGAGTGTAGGCTTATGGTGTTCCAAGCATGTTGAACCAAACCAAACCAAACCAAACATTCTCCACAAAATAAAACCAAGCCATGGTTAAAACCTGCTTACAAGAATCAAAAGACCACATGTCCAGGAAAATAAAATACGTGCCAAAAATCAAATACGAGCATAATACGAAATACGGGAAATGGGGGGTGACAACTCTACCCACCTTCAAAGAATTCCGTCCTCGGAATTTAATCAAGGGGCTAAAGATTGCCACGACAAGCTATACTAAGCACAGACAAGCTACACTAAGCAGTTCAATCATACAATCATACAATGCAAGCAAGGAAGGGAAAGCGTAAGGCATAAGAAAGACATTATACCTCACGAGTCAAACAGGTAGGGATATCGCGATCGGATGTCGTCCTCACGCTCCCACGTTGACTCACCTAGAGAGTGATGACCCCAAGCAACACGGACTAAGTTAATAGTCTTGTTCTTGAGCGTCTTTTCTCTCCGGTCCAATATAGACACGGGCCTCTCCTCATACGAAAGGTTGGTACCAACAACCAATTCCGAATGATCTAGGATATGGCTCGGGTCCGGGATATACCGTCTTAATTGGGATATATGGAATACATCATGTACCTCACTTAGCGACGGCGGAAGAGCGAGACGATAGGACACATCGCCTACTCGCTCCAGAATATCGAACGGCCCTATATACCTAGGACTAAGCTTTCCCCGCACGCCAAAACGAATGACGCCGCGGGTAGGCGAGATCCTAAGGAATACATGGTCGCCGACGACAAATTCTAAGGGACGCCGATGAGCATCGGCCCAATGGCGCTAACGATCCTGAGCAACTCGGAGGTGATCTCTGACCTTCCTGACCACTTCAACCGTCTGAGAAATCAGTTCTGGACCGAGCATCTGCCTCTCTCCGACATCGTCCCATGCTAACGGAGATCTGCATTTCCTGCCATACAGAGCCTCGAAGGGTGCCATCTGGATACTAGCCTGGAAACTATTGTTGTACGAGAATTTCACCAGGTGCAGGTGATCCTCCCACGAACCACCAAAGTCAAGGGTACACGACTGCAACATATCTTCAAGAGTTTGTATAGTACGCTCTGACTGCCCATCTGTCTGCGGATGATACGCTGAGCTGAACTTGAGACGAGTCCCCAAACTTTGATGAAGACTGTGCCAGAAGTGCGATGTGAATCTCGTATCCCTGTCTGATACTATGCTGACTGGCACTCCGTGAAGTCGGACGATCTGCCTGAGATACATCTCTGCTAGCTGCGCCGTCGACTGTCCAACTCTAAATGGAAGAAAGTGTGCCACCTTGGTAAGCCTGTCCACAATGACCCAAATAGCATCTCTGCCTGCCGGAGATCTGGGTAACCCAGTCACGAAATCCATGGTAATGTGCTCCCATTTCCATTCTGGGATCGGTAAAGGTTGAAGAAGTCCAGCTGGCCTCTGATGTTCAGCCTTGACCTGCATGGGCCACCACTTAAACCGTGTCACGCCCCAGAACCAGAATACTGGAGAGCGGGGGCAGACACAGCCGTGACCGTATAGTTGAGATGTATTCTATTTCAATATACGTAGCTGGCTGTGTCTGCCCCCGCTCTCCAGTATTCTGGTTCTGGGGCGTGACACCCCCACTGCTGGACGGCCACCGCCGTCGACCAGCCAACTCACGGCCAGGCCGCGTGCGCGCGCGCGAAACAGGGGCGAGAACAGCAGCAACGGCGGTGCATGCCCCAACTTCGTGATCGAAGTGCACTCTCATTGCTCGATCGTTTTCCGAACTTTTTCTTCAGGTAAGATCCCGATACATACACCTTCGATTTCGATCAATTAGTTTGATTTTAGGTGATCTATATTGCCCGAAAAATTGAACCCAAAAACCCGAAAAACTGTCCAGAACGGAACAGTAAACCCAGCCCCAACTCCTGCGTTCGAAGTAGACTTCTGAACCCAATATTAGAAATTTCGAAAATCTATTTGAAGGAGTTTATTGACAACATGTAGGGCTCCACAAACCAATTCGCAGAAGTCAATTTCATCGACTACACGCCGAGAAATCGGATTCCGAAGTTGACCGAAAACCTGTTTTAAAATCAATAAAATTCGTCGACACGACGTGCGTCCCGCCAATCCGGGCGACGTGGTCGCGAACCGAAAGCATCAAAAGGTGCGTAATGGCATCTTGGTCGTGTGGGCTTTGACAGAATTCAAATTGGTCGCGTGTGCGCGACGAATTTGATGCGTATCCGTCGAAATTCACCGTATCGATCTCTGTGCAAATTTCTCAATTAGTTTGTGCACGTTCATCAGATCGAGACAAAACTTGTGCCAGCAGGACCGTATTATTTTTTTGGCCCTGTATGCCAAGTTTGGTTCGATTCTGAGACAGTTGATTGGATCGCCGTTTTGTGGGCCCTACGGTCCAACTCAACGGACGATTTTGTGCACGGCCCACCGAAATTCAACTTTGGACATACGGTTGGGTTCGTATTGTAAAATTGGACCGTAGACATGTAGTTTGACGATTTTAGAGACCGTTGACTCTGGCACGCTTTTCGGTACAAAGCGGGTCCAACGGCGGACACCGTTTTGACCCAAAATTACCGTTTTACCCCTGTGTCCAGAATTGGACTTAAGGACAGGCGATCCTAGCTAATTTGACTATTCTAAGAATATTGGTAATGTTTATTTCAGCTTTCGGGGACTGTTGTACGGGTTTTGACTATTGGGGCACATTGAGTGGTTCAGATTGTCGGTTTCACCAGCAGAGGACCACAGGCGAGTACAGTTTATTGTCTGCACTTCGATATTGATCTTTACTATATTTCATTGATTATTCATTGGTTATGTGATTTTTATACTCTATTATAAATTGTTGAGTCGGGAATGAGAAGTACCAAGGATGTGTGATCCGACCGTAGATAGTGTTTATTTTCATGCAGTAGACATCGTAGACAGTGTTTATTTTCTGCAAGTAGACATCGTAGACAGTGTTTATTTTCTGCAAGTAGACATCGTAGATAATGTTTATTTTTCTGTAAGTAGACATCGTAGACAGTGTTTATTTTTCTGCAAGTAGACATCGTAAACAGTGTTTATTTTTCTGCAAGTAGACATCGTAGACAGTGCTTATTTTTCTGCAAGTAAACATCGTAGACCGTACGGTGTAATGGCCCAGACTGATCACATATCAAAGGTACTTCTAACAGTTGGGAAAAGTATTTTGTGTCTATTTATTGCTATTGGTTTTTCGAATTTACTGTTTATTTTCAAAACTCATGATTGATGTCTAACCTTTGTTTTATAGTCATTTTTTTTATTTGAAATTGCATTCAGTGAATTGTGCTCGTTCCATTCCTGACTGGAAACCAATATTTTTCAGGTTAGCCGTGGATTCACTTAACTTGGGAAGTTCGGGTGTACTTGCAGACGAAAGCCTAGAGACTAGCTAGATAGTTGAGTTGTAGTCATTCATTTATTTGTACAAGTTTATATTTTTCTACAAATATAAAACTTGTGATCAATATAAATTAAATTAATTATGTGAATGAGCATTATTTGTGATTTTGATCTTCATGGCCGTGACAGCGTTCTACCGCCGACACTGCGGCGTAGGCTGGCTTGGGCACGTCTCGTATCCGTTTTAAAAAAAATGGGTACGAATCGTGACAAATTGACCCTAAGGCAACGAGAAAGACTACTGTTAATAATGTTCTATAACATGATTACTTAGTGTTGTCTTCTTAGGTGAGTTGGACCAGCACCGCTCGCCAGTACATTGATGATGTACTAACCCACGTTATGGGCAATATTACAGGTGCTCGTGCATGGGGAAATCGTTTGATCAGTGTTTAGCATCAATGAATCGGATGGATATACAGAAGCTCTTCTTGCAAGAGGATGTCTTCTGCTATACGGGACATAATGTATGGAACAGTGTAACTCAGTTGTACCAGTAAAATTGTAGCCAAATTGGCAAGTTCATTGTAAAGAAGTCGGTATATTCAGTTGTAGCCTAAATGGCAAGTATATATTCAGTTGGTTATTCAAAGTCTTGTAATCAGTTGTAAACTCTGTATTCCGCTGCAAGTCTTGTAATCCATTATAATTATCAATCAAGAGATACATTTTTTCATATCTTGTGTGACTTCAATTTATCTGCTTGGTTTTACTGTGTTGTCGTTATTTTATGAGAAATACCAGGAACTGTAATGGTTTTGCCTTGTACAAGTACAATCTAGACTTGTACGACATCATGTCCAATGGCTAGTTTTCGATCCTCCAGGATCGGGACGTAACAATATCACCAAAGGGTATAACCATAAGTAGAAATGCTATAGTGATTGTATGAAGATTAGTGATAATAAAATGCTAAACTTAATCGATTTACCATATTCAAGAATATGATATAATTATTGGGCCAACAAAGATGTCGTAGGCAGTTTAGAGAAATATTCTGGTATAACGTCGTCTTTGGCTCATCATGGTTTCTTTATTTCATATGTCCTGGTTTGATCTTTTTTTACTGCTTGTCTGCAAATACATGTTAGGTGAAAAAGCAATATGATATATTTTAATGTATAATAGGACAATGCTAAGTTTAAGTATCAATATGATAGTGATTGCATGAATATTAGTGATATCATAATGTTAAACTTAATCGATTAGCCATATTAAAAATATGTACAATCATTGGACTAACAATCTCATCTCGGAATATTGTGCCACCCTTGTCATTGTTTGCTTCTAGGTGTGGTTCACTACTTTGATGATGGAATAGTAGTCTATGCTATGTGTCACGACCCATACCCAGATGTTCGGACACGAGTTCGTAAGTCCGTCCAAACTATATGGAGTATCGACGGTAGTATGATATCTAAACCTTTTCCATAATCATCCAACAATCTATTAATAATTCATCATATTCATAAGTAAGTTTTACTCTAGCTCATTCACATTAAGTAAATAAATATACACGAATAATGACAGGAATTAGAAATTGCTAATATATCTTGAAAACATAATTTAGAGACATCCACCAATCCAAAGTTTAATACATACCAAAAAAAACGACAAATTGGGGACAAACCCGATTAATATGCTAAAAAAAATACTGACTAACTAGCTATCTACTCCTAATCTCCTGGGTAGGGACATGCTCCTCAACAGTGTCATCTGCTACATCCCGAGGACCATAAAATGTAGGGCATAGTCTTCATCATCGCCTAATATGTCAACAGATCTAGTTAGAATTGGAGCAA
This sequence comes from Iris pallida, assembly GCA_029216955.1. Taxonomy (NCBI): domain Eukaryota; kingdom Viridiplantae; phylum Streptophyta; class Magnoliopsida; order Asparagales; family Iridaceae; genus Iris; species Iris pallida. The sequence continues at coordinate 3,540,967 of JANAVB010041419.1, read as the reverse complement.
GTATCGATACACTATCATTTGGATCTAATCAGGAAAAAAACTTATTTACCCCAGTCTTCTTCGCATACAAGGATTCCAGTTTCTCCCATAGTGTTCTTGTGTACCCAATATTGGTGACGTGATTATACACAATCTCATCCACGAAATGTATGATGTACCCACACACCTGTATGTGCTCGAACTTCCAGTCCTATCAGATTTGTTACTGGATTTCTCAGAAGAAAATAGCAGAAGATACAGCTTCTTGACGAACAACAAAATTTTTATCTTGCTCTGTCAATAGTGATAATTGAAACCGCTTAGCTTTACCAAGTGTACCATCTTAGCGTCCATCTTTTCTCTTTGGTTTGATCGTCAACTCTAACACCCGATACATTGAACCCAAAGCTCTAATACCACTCTTTTGGGAATGAAGCACGAAAAATGTTCCCCTAAACCAAAAAGTCTCAAGAGAACCAAAGAAAAATGTATAAAACTAAATCGCCAATATCACACAAAAGCTAAAATATCGACAATAATTTTTGACGTGTAAAATTCTTGCAGGATGAACCACGGGACGATCATAGTCTAACCATAAAAATCATTCACTTGAATTAGAGTATTATAGCCTCTACAAGTATCTCACCGATCCAACCGGATTACCACAACTACTTGGATGATTAAAACAAATTACATACTTCCGAAAAATAAAAGACAACGAGAAGAACTACCCGTACTAAACTTTCCTTCAAAGTAGCTGTCAATCTCCTCTTTCTTTCTCCAAACGTTGCAAGCATAGATAGTTGTTATTGTTGGATTAGGGCTAGGAAAACCTAAATATATACCCCTTAATCCTACAATAGACCTGGACCATCCAAAATGATCCAACGATGTATACACTACCAAAATAAGACATATTAGCAACGTCATTAGCGACTTCGGAACTAAATGTCGCTAATGTTATTGAAATTAACGACGTTTAATATGACGTCGCCATGCGTCACTTGTAGTGATGTTCCGCGACGTCTATCGACGACCATTAGTATTATGGAAAAGGACATCGCCTAGGAGTCATCGAATGTCGCTATATTTTTAATAACGACGACGCTTGGCGACATCATATATTATACGTCGGAGTATGTTAAAATGTAACGTTTAGCGACGTCGGACTTAAACGTGGTTGTTGTTTTTCATATACCTGATCGTTCTCTCTTCCCCCTCAATCTAAATCTACCCAAATTCCAAATCATCCCCCCCCCAAAATGCCCCCCAAATTTTTCCCTTTCGGCGACCGTCTTCCACCCGCGGCCCTCTTTCCTCAGGCGCAGCTCTGCTTCGGCCCCCTCCTCCGTTCTCCGCTGCTCTCCACCCCTCCCTCCGCTCTAGCTACACTCCGGCGTCCGTCTTCCTCCTGCGGCCCTCCTCCCTCCGGCGCAGCTCTGCTTCGGCCCCCCCTCATCTTTCCTCCACTGCTCTCCTCCCTTCCCTCTGGCTCCACCTCCAGCTTCACTCCGCTGTTCAGGTAAACCCTAACCCTAGTCCTTGTGACACGAACACACATGCTTCTCTTCCCCTCTCTAACCATAATTTTTGCTTTCCCTCTCTAACCTATCACATGTACACACAATCGGACACACACCCTAGTTAATATGGAAATTTGATACATAAGTAAGGATTGGGTCGACAGACTTGGCATGCTTGCTTGCACAGGGTGTTTATAGGTGTGTAGTTGTATTTAAACCCTAACCCTATCCCCCATAGTGAAGAAGTATATTTGGATTCAAAAATTGGGATATGGAAATTATCGGGTTTTTTTGGATTGACATATAAGTGATGAAACTGATGATGACTTATAATATCGTACACTAATTAACATAATTTTATGTACAGGTGTCGAGGAAATATAAAATCGAAGAGCTGTATCGGATACCGAATCACCAAAATATAATGATACATAAATATGTTACACCGATACATAATGATACATGTAATATTGGCAATGAACTTGACAATGACTAGACGAGGCCAAAATTAATAGTCTGGACTGCCATATGGATGCTCCTCCCCATATGCCCCCTAGCACTTGACAATGATGATGAGACGACATAGCACTTTTTTCTATTGTGCAATTGATTGCTTTCATAGTTTCGTATTATCTTCGTGCTTCTAGTTCTATTCAATCATGGAAACTACACATGTATGATGAGAATTTGTGATATTACATATGAGCAGAACTTAGATAATCTTAGGTAATATAAACAAGAAAGAAATAAAATTTAGTTGTTATGCTGAGCTACACCCATTACATTGGTATAAAGTATTTTTGTAGTACATATAAAACACCCAAAAATGAGCTTCAGACCTGACTCGTGGTATACTGGTAGTATACCGCCAATATACCAAGTCGGCGAATTGAGACGGTACAAAAACAAGTCAAACAGAGCAAAAATTGCTTTAGCGACGGTACACCGGTTGTATACCGTTGGTGCACCGCTGGTGTACCGGTACAACTCTATTTTGCTAAAAATTCCCACTGAAAACTCTTCCTCCTTCGCCTTCGACTCTTCGAGCTTCTCCAACATACTGATGGCACTCGTCGCACTCTGGAATATTTTTCACATAGGTTAAAATTTTTATCCAAGTCCTGTGTGTGTGTGTGTGTGTCTATATATATATATATATATATATATATATATATATATATATATATATATATATATATATATATATATTTTGAAGCAATGGGCACTTGTGGCGAACTCGCCTCTACTGAGGCTCGAACTCCCGACCACTTGGGCCGCATGCATCACTCTTAACCACTAGGCTAGAGGTCATTTGCTATATATATATAATATATATATATATATATATATATATATATATATATATATATATATATATATATATATATAGAGGAAGGATAGGCATCCCCGCACTTTTTGTATCCCCATGCATCCTCCCTCTTTATACCGTTGGATGGTGCTTTAAGTCATCTAATCTTAACCGTTGATTTACCATTAATGGTTAAGATTAGATGACTTAAAGCACATCTAACGGATGTGAACATGGGGATGCAAAAAATGCAGGGATGTCTATCCTTCCTTATATATATATATATATATATATATATATATATATATATATATATATATATATATATATATATATATATATATATATATATATATATATATATAATAGTCGTGTTACATACCCGCATCAGGCTCGACCTGAAGACCCGTACCATCACTTGTATCTCACTGCATCCGGCCCGCACTCATATTTATTCCTCCACATGAAATTAAATGTGCTTCTCCCGTTGCTCGAACCTTCAACCTCTTGGGAGGATGTACCTCACTCTAACCAATTGAACTAGAGGTCATTGACATATATATATATATATATATATATATATATATATATATATATATATATATATATATATATATATATATATATATATAATAAAAAGATGGGGAGACGGGCGAAAGCAGGCTCTCTGGCCTCTCCGCCGGGAGCGGGGATCCTGGCCTCTCCGCCGGCTGGGATCTTCTGGATGGGCTGGCCGGTCGGCCTGCCGGGGGCGGCGGCGCCGATCCACTTTTTCATCCCTCTCGGAGTCCATCCCTCCCCCCCTGGATGACCGGCCCCCGCCTGGGCCTTGCCACCACCGGCCGTCTCTCTCGCCGGCCCCCCGCAGAGAGTATTCCACCGCTCCGTCCCCCTCCCTCTACCCCAGCGCTGACCTAGGCGGCGCCGGCGCATCCGAATTTCTTCCCCGGGCGCTGCCCCGCCTGATGCGCCTCCTCCCCGACCGGCGCCCCCCGCGGCTCCGCCGCCATCCTCCTTGGGAGCGTCAGCCCCGTAGTGGCCTCCCCCGCCACTGTCCTCGGGAATGCCTGCTCTCCACGTCGATCCCGTCTTCTCCGGTGGTCCTGGAGTCGTAGAGCCTCCGGCGCTCCCCCCCTTCGCAGCCCCCGCAACTTCGCCGGCGGCCCCTCCCCCCTCGGCGTCCCCTCCCATCGCAGCCTCTCTCTCGTGGCAAGCTCCTCCTGTCGCGCCGGCGTCTGCCTCCTTCTCCTCCCTCCCGTGGTCGTCGCCCAGCAGCCCCTGCCTGGCCAATGCCCCCGCCGTCTTCTCTCCCGGTTACTCTCCGGCGAAGGCGGCCTCCCCCTCGTGGGCCATGGTGGCCGCGTCGCACCCTTCGCCCCATCCCCCATCCTCGGAGAGCTCTACCCCCGCTTTGGCTCTCTCCCCCGGCGCCGGTCGGTGGCTCTTCCTCGGCGGTGGCGCTGCCGTCTCAGCCCGCTCCCCGCTCCGAGCTCCGGCGCTCTCAGTGCCGCTTGCCGCTTGCCCCCCTCCCCTTCTTCGTGTTCGGCCAGCGGCCGCCGCCTGCGTGATCGCCAGGCGCCCCCTTGCCGGAGCGGTCTCCCTCCTCCCCTTCCCTCCCTCCGTCCTCCCCTTCGCGTCGTCGACCCCTCCCCCTCTCTCTGATCGCACGCCTCCCGCAGGGACTCCCTCCCCTCCGGCGTCATCTCCCCCGTTCTTGCCGGAGCGGCGCCCTTCCCGTCCGGCTCCGGCCCCGAGCGCCGCCCTGTCCGCCTCATTCTGCGTGCGGCCACATGGGCCCCCGCGTGCCTCGAGCGGCGCGCACCGCTCTGGCGCCCTCGGGCAGACCAGCGGCCTCGGGACGTGGGCCCCCACGTGGGTCGGTCCTTCGGGTCCCGCGCGGGGTTTGACCGCCCTTTCCTTTTTTGAATTCCATTAAAAAAAAAAACTTATCAGGCTGTGTGCCACACCCCCCCCGGCCTATGGGCCTTGCGCTCGCTTTGGGCCGCGGGTCCAACCCTCTCCCGCCCAGTCTTCTCTTCAGTATTTGAAATTCGTTTTTCGAATTTTCAAATGGTGCTGCAACCCTGTAGGAACCCGTCATTTAGGTCTCTTCACTTTTATTAATCTGCTCTACAGGACCATTTTGTGTGTTTCGGTCCATGTAACCGCTTGTAGTGCTCCTTGGAGCACCCCTTTCTTATTTCAATAAAATTTGCTTGCTTTAATATATATATATATATATATATATATATATATATATATATATATATATATATATATATATATATATATATATATATATATATTTGGGCCTCATGCATCTATCTTAACCACTAGGCTAGAGGTCATATATATATATATATATATATATATATATATATATACCCGGCCACTTGGGTCTCATGCATCTATCTTAACCACTAGGCTAGAGGTCATTTGCATATATTTATATATATATATATATATATATATATATATATATATATATATATATATATATATATATATATATATATATATATATATATAATGAGGCTTCAAAACGGCTCAAAAGTGAGCCGTCTAAGTCGTCATTATATCACGGTCCATTTTATTTAAAAAAATAAATTTTGTTAAAATTGTTGAAAAAAGTTTAAATTTGTCAACATGAAGAATCGAACTCAACTAAACAAGAAAAATACCTAACACCTTAACCACATGAGTTAGAAGAGATATTTGATTATAGTTGGATACTATTCTTATTATCGGTTATTATACGTGCAAAGCACGTGCATTTACTAGTATATATAAAAGAAGGTGTACTTGGGACACCCTTGAAAACCCGAGGGGACAATGAAACAAGTAATTGTTATATATATATATGAACCAGGTAAATTGTTTATGGGATCGCTCCCACCAGGATTCAAACTCCTGACCACTCGGGCCGCATGCATCTCTCTTAACCACTAGGCTAGAGGTCATTTGCATATATATATATATATATATATATATATATATATATATATATATATATATATATATATATATATATATATATATATATTCTACTATATAATAGGAAAACTTGGATGGTGAAAATTTTGAATTCCGAAAATACCCTTGCATGTCTATAGTAATTAAAAATTGTTCATTAATTTTAATAAAGACAACTTAATAATTATGAAGACTACCCTTTGGTCTTCCTAAAGAGTCTTCCTAATTTAATTAAAAGAATGTTAAAATACGTACAAGGCACGTGCACATATGCTAGTATATATAAAATAGAAAATCTTGGTGGTGAAACTTTTGAATTCCTGAAATACCCTTGAGTACGGGCCGCATGCATCTCTCTAAACCACTAGGTTAGAGGTCATTTGCATATATATATATATATATATATATATATATATATATATATATATATATATATATATATATATATAATAGAAAATCTTGGTGGTGAAACTTTTGAATTCCTAAAATACCCTTGAGTATTTTATAAAGACTTGAATGTTATTTATGTTTAACGTCAAAGCAATAAAGTTTGCATGCTATAAAGTTTCATTTTTTCATACAATTCTTAATGTTCTAATGGTAATAAATTTTTCTATCCTTACCATTTTCTAAATGTTACTATTCTCAATAGAAAAAAAAATTCGTACTTCGAATCTCTTGGCACTATAGTCATCTGGAACATGACAGAAAGAATAGCTGATCTTATGATATTCTAATCTATTCTACTATATAATATGAAAACTTGGTGGTGAAAATTTTGAATTCCTAAAATACACTTGAGTATTTAATAAACTTGCATGTCATTTATGTTTAAAGTCAAAACAATAAAGTTTGCATGCTATAAAATTTTATTTTTTCATACAACTCTTAATGTTCTAATGGTAATAAATTTTTCTATCCTTACCATTTTTCAAATGTTACTATTCTCAATAGGAAAATAAAATAAAACTCGTACTTCGAATCTCTTGGCATTATAGTCATCTGGAACATGAATAGTCATCTGGAATATGACAGAAAGATGATAGCTGATCTTATGATATTCTAATTAAAATACGTGCAAATATATATATATATATATATATATATATATATATATATATATATATATATATATAAATATATATATATATATAAATATAAATATATATATACAGAAATGCTCATATACAAAAATGCTCCAAAACCAGCCGGCTGGTTTTGTATTATAGAACCACCCTATGTTTTATGTATTGGATTAAAATTTAGTGGTTGAGATTAAAAGGTGTAGACCCCACCACCTTTTAAAGTCATTTAATCTCAACCATGCAATTTCAATGCAACGTATATAATATAGGTTGGTTTCATAATACAAAACCAGCTGGTTGGTTCTAAAGCACTCCTCTATATCAGGGCGGCCTTGGCCCAGGGCAGGCCGGACGACGGCCCAGGGCCCCCTGACGAAAGGGGGAACCAGCATGGAACTATTTACAATAGAACTAGTATGTATCATGTATTTTTTTTGAACAAAAAATATTGTGGTGTAGTGATTGTAATGCTAGATTTATATTTAAGAGGTCCTTGGTTTAAATCTTGACTATAACAAAATTTTGTTTTCTATATACTTTTTTCTACATTATGTATGGGGGTCCATTTTGGAAGTTTCGCCTCGGACCCCCATCAGCTCAGGGCCGGCCCTGCTCTCTCTCTCTATATATGTGTGTGTGTGTGTTATATATATGTGCTATGGAAGGTTTGGATTCCATGCTCTCTTTAATAACCTTCACCAAATTCCAACGGCTATGATGAGAACTGCTACCGTGCTACGTTGTCCGTCTGCGTGCCAGTCCGTCCGTCATGTGTTACTGTCCCATTGACAGGACAACCGATGTGAGATCCGTGAATACATGAGGGGTCAATGGGGTGCGGCTATGCGGCGGACGGACTAGCCCGCCTGCGGGCAAGTTAGCTTTTGCCGGCTAAGATGGCCCCGGTAGATATGGTATATACAAAAGGTTACTTTCATATATATATTTCTCATCAGACTAAAGAGGTCCAAAATACTCCTCTAGTGGCAAATAAAAATACATACATACATACATAGGGGCCCATATATGCATGGCAATTAAGTAGATGATAATACTAATGAAATGTTTGATTCGCTTTAATAATGGTCCATGACATATCCAACAAAAGCAGCTACATAATATATATGTGGAATAGCTGACGCAACCAAGAAGGGAAGGCGCGCGGCAGGGATGGTTGCCACTCACGAGGAGAGGGGAAGGTGTCCCTTCTCCTGGAGGCTCTTGACAGTGTCATACAAAGACTGCGTCGCCGGCTTGAACTCCATGCCGAGGTCCCTAAGCCTCTGGTTCGAGAACTTGTAAGGTTGTTTCCGAGGGTTCACTTCATCGGAGCACCTGCACGACACAAATTCAAACTCGCCTTCATTAATAGAATATAATACTATTCATGTGTGTGATACGTTCTTAATCTATTATTTTGTGGGTACCATGCACGCTCCAACAGCAATTACGTAGAGAAAGTTGGATGAATGAAGACGCATCTTCATTTCTTGTTTGATTAGTTAAGAAACGTTGATTTCAAGTCAGCACAGATCGATGCAAATGGACATAAAGATATTGCTATCACAAGGCCCTCCTACGTACTCACAAAAAATGAATATTAATATATCACATGATAAGTATATTTTTATATGTGCGTTTTTGATGACTCATTATAGAATTCTGGTTGTAGTATATGACCAAACGTGTAGAAAAGCATATCCACGTGTTCTCCGACTAACATCTTCCGAAGATTAGTGTTCCAATTAAGTTCCACAATGAAGGGGATGATAACCAGCGCAGTATATATTTAGCTCAAATTGTGTCAACTATTTCTATATTTTAAGTTTATGACAAAATTTATTTCTACTTTGAAACAAATTATACGAACTATTTATATAGTTTATATTTTGTATAGAAACTTATAACATTTATCATCCCTATATTTTATAAAATTTATTAAAAAAAAGATAGTCGGTGTAATTATGGGCTAGGAATAGTTTTTATAATAGTCATGAAACATAGAAGCTCACTGTATAATTATTTACGTAGGAGCTCAGCAAGCTAGGTTTGGTGTTAGGCTGAGAATTAGTAAACTAACTTTACTGTTTTGTTTGGTACAAGCAAGCAATCAACATTAATTCTCATAATTAAAAAGTAGCCGAGTGAAATAAACAGTCCATCAACCGACCCACACCACCAACATCCCTCTTTCTTTTTTCCAATTGGAGTTGGTGGGCATGATGATAGCTACAAACATTTATTTAATTTCTTCCGCTTTATGTTTCCTTCTTTTTTATTTATTTCTCCGACTTTTTTTTTTCTTATTTTGATGCATGAAACACGGAAACCGGTCTTTTCTGTATATTTACTTTCGGTCCAGATATATAGTTTGATCAGGCTATATAGTTCGGTCGGTTCCATTCGAAACCCATCAAACCCGGTTAAAATCGATTAGGGCTCGACTTAATTAACACCTTGACATACCATACCGTGTGTCTTAGTAACTTGTTTTAAATATAAATATAAGATTTTAGAGCATCCAGAAAAATTATTAGAAGTAATGTAGCTAGCTTTAAAATATGAATGTGTAAATTTCCAAAGAGAAAAGAGGAAATTACGTTAAATATCTCTGTGTTTTATATTTATCATAAAAATATATATTTATACTTTAAAACTAATTATACGGGCCATTCTTTTATATTTTCTAAAAATTTTTATAATATTAACCAACTTTATGTTCTATTAAAATTATAAAATAAAGGAATAGTCGGTATAATTATTTTTGAAATAGGAATAATTTGTGTAATACTCATAAAAATTAACGGGAGTTAGGAATTTTTTTGTAGAGAATCCTGGATAGATATGGTAGGTAGATGGATTAGCGGCACAGTGGAGAGACAAGTTGGCCAGCACTAGGAAGCTAGGCTAGCTAGCATGATAGTAGGTGTAAGTGAAGGAATATATATATATTCCCTGCGCATTGTGAAGAAAGAACGGACCCGATTGTTTGTGCAGGCCACGCGTGCATACCACCACTCATTCGCTTCGAGATGGGACCATATTAATTTCGTGCAGAAATATGTGGGCATGCTCCTCTTTTTTAATCGGTTCCTCCGTGACACATTATTTGTAGATGGAGGTGCCCCCTAAGATGGGTCAAGGTCTGTGAACGTTGAATGGGCGAGTATTTTTTATAGTTTAGTGTGTTTGTGCTGTATTTTGTAGGTAACTTGACATGACACAAGAAAAATACATTCTGAACCATAACAAGTGCAGCTAACAACTTCCTTGTTCAAAAGAGTTATTTAGTTGTACTTTTTTTATAGTTTTTATGCATTTTGGTAACTATTTTTATTATTTTAAAAATAAAAAACATCTTTTTGGGTGCTTAATTTTTCACTTTCTTCTATGCATCAGAGGGATATAATTAATTAACTCTATAAATCAGGAGGATGTTCTTTATTTTTAAAACAACAAAAATAGTTAACAAAATGCGTACAAATCATAGAAAAGTATAACTAATTAACTCTGTTCAAAAACTAGAAATTGTAGAATTATTTCCATAAGATATGGACTGGTATCACTTTGAACTAGTGGTTCCTTGCCGTACCAATAAAATTGACAAAAGAGAGAGAGAGAGAGAGAGAGAGAGAAAAGAACGAACATAGTTGATAAGTCATAAATAAATAATTGAACAAGAATACTATTTGTATTATGGTAAGAGAAGGAGTTTAGGAGAACAAATAACTATATCATAGCATAATTATTAGCATACTAGAGATGGTGTTAAATTGAGAATAAAATGCAAGAAAATTCTTTTGGCCGCTAGACTATTTCTTTTGGCCAAAACCTAATAAGAGACTAATCGGCAAGGAACTAAGCGCGAAAAACCTCTTTATTAAAACAAATATTCCGAACGGCCTATTCGATAGCTGCTTAAGAGAGCATTTGTGCAAACAGAATATGATATTTAAAAGAGCTAAATTGAAAAAAAATATTTGCATAGTTCGACATTTTGTTGTTGTTGTTGTTACTTTCTAAACAATAATGCTAAGTCTACTACCAAATCCTTACAACCCTCTTACAACCACTCATCCATTTGCTGACATGTGGGTCCACATGTCAACAATGGATGAAGGTTGTAAAAGAATTATAAGCATTTGGTTGTAACTGTAGCATTACTCCTTTCTAAATCCATCTACCTACGAGCTGCTTACGACATTTTTCTTACACGTATACCTATGCTAGACTTCCTTATCTCTCTAATCTTTATTTTATAATCTAATATATCTTGCTCATTTTTCTGGTCTTATTCTAACCTAAGAATACACGTCACGATAAATTAGACCATCGAAGATGTTACAAGTCTTGACCTTTCTGTGGTTAGATGATCAATTTTTCTTGTAACCAACACCTTGTTTGATTTGTTACATGTCTCTCTCAATCGACCTACTCTCTTTTCTCTAGCGACTCAATTGACATTTGGACATAGCCAGAAGGCCCAAATGTTCAAACCAACCAATCTTCAAACTGACAGGAGCTACAGCCAGCACATGCACCACAAATTTCATTTTTGAAATTAAGGAACAAAAAAACACTAGAGGAACAAAAAGGAAAAACCAACCACTGCGTGATTATTCATTGAAGCACAACTTTACTATTAGAAAGTGAGCCCTACATAAATTCTCATATAACTAATAAAAAAAAAAAAAATTTAACCCACTACTTATATATCGCTCACTTAAAAAAAAATCTTAAAATCCTTATCATTACCTTTACATATATCCAAAATCATACATATATATATATATATATATATATATATATATATATATATATATATATATATATATAATCAATCCAAGTAAAATATATTTAATATTCAAATCATATTTAAACTAACTACATCATATATTCAAAGTTCGACAAACATATCTATAAGAAATTTTAATTAAAATATATTAAAATTATATTTTAAATTTTTATCTAATTTTTCAATAATATTTATTTCTTTAGGTTTGCACGTGAATATGACTAGTATACATACACAACCATAAATTAAATACCTATATCTTATCCGTTGTTCTATCATGATATTACTTTTTGAGATTCATTGCCTACGTGTCTCCAAAAACTACCCTATTGTAACCCATCGGCTAATACATAGAACATTTCATGCTACAAATACATTGTAGACTAATATGAAACTAAATATTATGAGTTTTTCTGTTTTAAATATTATTATCCAGAACTATATACTAAATTATTATAATTAACAACTAAATATTTTGACTTTTTAACTTGGTATCTTTGGATTTTTTTTATATTTCTTCATAGTATCCTACTTTATCATAATAGTGTAGAAAAAAGTTCAAGATATTTAATTGCTTAAAAACTTATGGTAGAGAAATTTTAATTTCAATAATTTTACTAGCCATGTGCAAATAAGAGAAACTTGATGCTATTTAGTTACAAATTAGATTAAACTATACTATAGTTCACCTGGCTTTAAAAGTTGGAAAATAAGATTTCTCATGAAAGGGTCAAGTATGATACAAATCAAGGTTCGCAACATCGGTATCAAAATCGGTATCAGGTCCTTCCTATGAGTATCGACAATATCGACGGTTTGGTATCGGAGTATCAATTTTTTTTGATATCAAAAAGCAAATAATTATCAGTAAATTATTAAAAAATCAATTAATTTTCTTTTATGCATTTAGACATAATTTAAAGTATTTTATGTATTCATATTAGTTTTGATATTGAAAGAACTAATAGTCACCGCTTGATGATTTGTTTGCATGTGCTAAATAAGTTTTCTTTCTTGTAGATGCTTTTACGACCACCTTACTGTTCTTTTACACCCTTATTGATTGCTTTTTGTTTTTTCAATTTTATCTGCTGAATTGACTGCAAGAAGATATCTAACGCTGGATATTGACCGGTATCGAATTGAGATATGCCAAACTGTATTGATATCGACCGTATCATATCTGTATCGAATTGGGGCATGCGCTAAATAACTTTTATGTTCGAAACGTATGAATAATTAGAGTAGTACGTAATGATTAACGAGGGAAGGAAGGAAGGAAGCTTACTTGGTCGGTATGGGGTATTCCGGGAAAAGTTTGGCAAGGATTCGAACAATGTCTCCTCTGTGGAGCACACTCTCCGCACAGAGGAACCTGTTCCCCTTGGCCTCCGGCGCCTCGAGGAGCAGCAGGTGCACCTCGGCGACGTCTCGCACGTCGACGTAGGCCTGGACGGCGTTGGCATACGTCTTCGCCGAGCCGTTGAGGTACTTGAGTATGTGCACGACGCTAGCGTTCACTGTGGGCTGGAGGAGCGGGCCCAGAACCAGGACTGGGTTCACCACTGCCAGCTCTATCCCTCGCTCTGCTGCCACCTCCCATGCCGCCTTCTCCGCCACTGCTTTCCCATAGCAATACCAGTTCTGCACGCACGCATATATATAATTCATTCATTCACTCACTCGCTCGCTTACATCGATCGACCGACGGATCGATCAATAAAGCAAAAATTGTTTCTCTATGTACCTTGGTTTTCTTGCAGAATTCCAGATCACTCCAGCAGGACTCGTCGACCACAACATCAGGGCCGCGATTCGGGTCCATCGTCACCGCTCCGATCGACGAGGTGAACACAACCCTGCCGACTCCGGCGTCCGCTGCGGCGTTGATGACATTCTGAGTACCCTTCACTGCCGGCTCCACCATCAGCTCCTACAATCAAGTACAAAATATGTATATGTATGTATCATCAAAAATGCAATCCAATCCAATGATGCCATGATGGTGTAGACGTAGTAAAGGTCTTTAATTATACATACAGGGTCGTCGGTGACGGGTGAGGCGGTGTGGAACACGCCATGGCAGCCTTCGATCGCGCCGCGAAGCGACTCTAAATCAAGCAGATCAGACTTGTACAGGGTCAGCCTCTCTGCAGCTCCCTCTAGTGCCTTCAGATGGTCGTTCTTCGGATCCTCTGATGTTGGTTGTCGTCAACATCGATCAACAAAAACCACCCAATATATAACAACTTTTCGTCACTAAAATGAAATTTCTACAGATATGTGTATATATATATACCTGGATTTCTGACGGTTCCTTTGACAGTGTAACCTTTCTCCAAGAGCAGCTTCACAAGCCAAGAGGCGATGAAGCCTCCGGCGCCGGTGACACACACGGTCTTGCCGTGGCCGGAGAGCACCGGTTGAGCTCCAGCAGTCATGGTTGTACTATGATAGTGAAGCTGGTGAAGTAATTGGAAGAAAAAGGAAGGGAAGTGCGATTAAGTAGGGGGGAAGTTGGTGGAGACGATGATATGGTGGAGTTGTTCGCATACACTACAAATTTATAATGGGATGAAGGCGTGGAAGAGCAGTAAAACCACCACAAGGAGTAGGTGGGGGAAGATTATTTACGGCAGTTACCTTTGAATTTGTGGTGGTTGTTCAAATCCGGTTGCAAAATGTTCCTCAAATTGGACCGGGCGCTCAGGTGGTCAGGTTTGGATGTGGTCGGAGACTATTTCTAATTCTGCACCTAACTTACTTGCAATAATGAACTCTTTACAAACTATAAATACTACAATCTTTCTATTATATGGTACTAGTGGATAACCCGTGCCATAATGGCACGGACACGAACCCGGCCTTCTCGACGTAGGCGTGCAGGCACCGGATCAGCGCCAGGGATTTTCGGACGGAGACGCGGCCTCTGGACCCAGCCTTCTCGACGTAGGCGTGCAGGCACCAGGCCAGCGCCAGGGACCCGAGCCCGACGGATGCGGACACGGCAAAGACCACAGTGGCGGCGTTCGGGACGGTGTGGGGCCACATGGAGGCAAAGACGCGCAAGGCCGTCGCGGGACGTCCGAGGGCGGCGAGGCCTGAGACGACGGCGGTCCCTGTGGGGCATTCCGTCGAACACCCGCAGGGCGTGGTCGGCGGAGCCGCGTCGGGAGTAGGCGGTGAACAGGACGGTCTACACGAAGGGGTCGGGCCAGAATCCGAGGAGGAGGGCGTGTGCGTGGAGCGACCTGGTGGCGGCGATGGCGGTGGTGGTGTTGAGCAAGGAAGAGAAGGTGTGGGAGTCGGGAGGGACGCGACGGCGAAGCATTTGGGAGTAGATGGAGAGTAGGTCGGCGGAGATGGCGATGACGGTGTTGAAGGAGAAAGGGTTGGTCATGGCAGAGAAGAGAGAGGCGGCAAAGGAAGGGTCGACATCGACGGCGCGGTGAAGGAGGCTGCTTGCGACGAAGGGGTTGCGGAAGAGGCCGACGACGACGGCGTGGACGAGAATGGAGCGGAGGCGGCGGAGGGAGGGGCGGTGCAAGAGGAGCTGGAGGCGGGGGTGCCGTTGGAACAACCGGTTGCTCCGCACCCAACATGTGACCTCCTCCTCTCTTATAGAGAGAGGGACAATTTAATCCTTTCATCATCGTTGAACCAAAGCACATGGGTCGGACCAAAAATCCACTGTGCTTTATATTATAGATAAGTATTCAAAATCTTACTAATTTTTTAAAGATTCCTCAAACCATCAAAAAATGGAGTTATGAGTCCCTCCAATTATCACAACTCATTCCAAAAGAAAATATTCCATTAATATTAACAAAAATATTATTTTTTAACCATGTTATAACCGAAAGTGATAATAAAAGTAAGAATATTGTCACCAAACGAATCCCACAAAAGGAAATAATCTATGCATAATCACTATAGGTCCATGCATAGTTCAATCGCCGAATAGGCAATTAAATAAAAAGATTGCAGAAATATGCCGAAAGAATGAGCATATTTTCTCAATGCTTGCAAGCTTTCAAAGTGCAGGTGGTACCAAGAAATAAAAGCATTTAAATTCAACATGGGACCTCCTCTCTTATAGAGAGAGGGACAATTTAGTCCTTACATCGTCGTTGAACCAAAGCACATGGGTCGGACCAAAAACCTACTGTGCTTTATATTATAGACATCTTATATGGCTAGTTTGGACTTAAATAACACAAACAAATATATACTATTATATAATGTGAAAAGTTACCTGCATCTAAAACTTTTCTTTCCAAATAGATTACAATTATTTATTAAAATTAATATGGTAGCTAGGTAATTACAGGACTTGTTCCTTCATCTTCATAAATATTCTTTGAGCATATTTAAAATAATATATATAATAGTATGATAATAATAATAATAATATAATAGTAAATTTAGAATAATTAGAATAGTTGTCTTTTAGCTTTCATAATTATAACCTATAAAATACATGCAATGCACATGCATGTATACTTGTTGTTATAATTAGACAAAGTTCAGTAACCCCTTTAAATCACATTTGGTCTTTTTCCTAACCTTAAAATAATTTTTCGAAATTTTCTTTCAATAAATGGCTAGTATTAATTTTTCCTTAATGATTTACAACTTATTTTAAGTTATAGAAACTTCTAAATTTTTATTTTTATTTAGGAAAATTAGTTATGAATTTTCTTTCCAAATTCCTAAAAGTTTTATTCTAATTAATTGATTAGTAATATTAAGCTATTATTAATTAAACGTTAACTAATTAATAAACTAAAGTTAGTGGTTAGCCATGGATAGCTAAGTCATGTAATTAGTAAGAATTTCCTAGAAACCTCTTCACACTCCCAAACTCCTTCCCATGCTCCTCTTTTTTATTAATATTATATTTGGTGCCACTCCCCACATGCTTGGAGAGCCACTTTTCATGCATACTTCTAACTTGACGAGTTCGCCGCAATAACGTCGTCAAATTACCATTTCAACTCTAGAAAAGTATATCTTGTTATTATTTACTATCATTTACATTTATTATATATTTGTTTATATTTTCTTTTATGATCATATATGATATAAATTGTGCGAGCAAGCTAGACGGTGCGATCGATGGAGTTCATCGATTTACGTGTCTTTTGTGTATTATTTGTATGTTAACCTATTATTAGTGAACTACCTTATGTTTGTAGGATATTTGCATGTCTTCTTTGGCCTTGACACATACATGACACAGTTTGTGATATCTATAATAGGGCATGGTCTATCGCACTCGATTGATCATCGATACATATGAGACATTTATTGATTAGAATGTAACTACTATAATTAGCATATTAGTAACTCTAGTAGTTATAAAATGGACATGTTTGTATACGACTTGTTCAGTCTTATTATCGAATGGGGATCATCTATTATGCGTATAGGTCGACCAAATTGGTGCACCATAGTCTCCGAAGGAACTATGTGAGTGATAACCCCATTTACAAATAGCTTCTAACGTTCGTTGATCGTTATACAAGTTTACAGATGTATGCAGTAAAAATATTTTTAGCATAGAAATAATATTAGCAATAGTAATATATATATATATATATATATATATATGTGTGTGTGTGTGTGTGTGTGTGTGTGTGTGAACCTAAATATTTTTAATAGAAAATATATTTTTCTTAATTTTTTTATCAATTAGTATTTATTATGTATAAACATATATGTGTAGTATATATATATAAAAACACCAAAACCCCGAGCCGAGAGGAAGAAGAAAAATAATTCAAAAAAAATTCTTATCAAATCCCTATCAAATCCACATGAAATCTTCCCAAATAAAATCCTATTAAATCTAAATTAGATTCTCATCAATCCTAATGAAAATCCAATAAGTTTAAATAAAAAATCAGAATTAAATTCTATATTTATACATATATATGTTGGTTCCTGAATTTTCTTCCAATCTTCAAAAATTCCTCGCGAACTTGGTTCTTCGGATTCCAGAGCCACACAGACGACCCATGGGCCCTTGCCCGCAGCCGTCGCAGACCGCCGACTGGTCGCAGCCACGCAGGCAGAAGCAGTTGCAAAAGCAGTCGCAGTAGGTAAACCCCCTGTTCTTCGTTGCTTTTCTCTCTCGTCATTTGATCGTTTTACGATCTACAAAATCTCACGTGTAGACAACCTAACCCCTACAAAACTCATCTCATAGAATTTATTAATACGCGATGTACACTTCGTAAATTGACTTCCAAAGTAAAAAAAAACTTAATTTTATAAATATAGAAATTGTCCCAAAACTCCAACTTTGAAGGCCTATTTCAGTTAAACCATTGATCAATTTAGAAATCCACTTGAAAATCCATGTAGACAACCTATACGACTACAAAATCCTTTTTTATTTTTAATTCTAGTTAATTAGACATTAAGAAAATCAGTTTAAAAATCACAAAAAATCTATTTTTGAAAACTAAAAAAACTCTGATACGGAGTCCATCCCGACAAACCAGATGACTTGGTCGTGAACCAATTGTATTGAAAGGTGCGTACTATAATACCTCGCTCCACACGGTGCATTATGCTGAGTCGTTGACTCGAAGAGTCGCATTGACCCGATTAAGTATCGATGCGAATCGATATAAGAGTTACCTTGTCCCGAGAATGCATCGAGCGGGATCGATGCAAAGAGTTACATTGACCCGAGGAACGCATCGAGTAAGATAGATGCAAGTGTTAAGTTGGCCCGAGAGAAAGCATTGAGTCGGCTCGAAGATTCTAAGAAATCGAATCGACGCAAGACATTAGTCCGATTCAGACAAGTATTGATTTTAGTTGGTTTCCTATGCAGGCTATACGTTTACGCTAAAATATAAGAGGTCGACATTTTGCCTTATTTGAAATGGTGTCCGCAAAACCAAATCGCCGTCTTGCTATGGACTGAAGTATAGGCACGGTAGGCCAAATCGCTTGGATAATTCAACGTAGCGCAAAGTACTGTTCGAATGGCCAAGTCAGAAGAGTTGGCAGTGCAACAAAGATAAGAAATCGAGCCGCATCGGCTCGACGAAACGACAAGGCGTATCGACTTAAAGTAGGGGAGACTTTGACTTATCTTTCCTACTCCTTCATGCCTAAGTAAAATATATCGTTGTATGCTAAATTAACCTATCGAGACCAAGAGTGTGGCTCGATCGAGAGATGAACATAGTGTGTGTCGAACACTAGATAGAACAATTGAAATGAAACGTACATCAAATGTACGAGTCGCTATGGAACATTGAATATCGCAAAGGCGAGCGCCTCGGTGCGCAAGCCATAAGAATATAGGATAACTGTATTGACAAGTGCCTCAATGCACGAGTCATTCCATGCCCCCTGTGTACGATTTAGTATGCTAGAACATTGAAAGACTATATCGGTGCGAGTGCCTCAGTGCATGAGCTATAGGACATTGAATACCCTATCGAGGCATGCCTCAGTTGCACCAGTCGGAGGGAAGAAACATACATTGAACACTAAAGCATAGAACATAGAATTACGGTATTGAGGCGTGCATCGTATGCACGACTCAAAGAATAGAGAACAACCATGTCAAAGCGTGCATACGTGTACTAGAATCATAAAAGATAGCTTCGTTGAGAAGAGAACAGTTGTGGCATGAATGTGACGGGACTGTCAGATATGACATGATGCCTTGAAAATGATCGGAACCTTCGGGTCGTTCGGTTGATGAGTATTGAGTTGGGCATGATGCCATTGAACATTGAAACAAAGTATGGAATATGAGAACATAGAAAGTTAATGTGAGAAATATGAGATGATACGAAGTCTGAGTCACGAACTCAAGATATGTTTGGTTGTTTAAATAAGACGCACGTTGCATGGTCGAATAGACTTGAAAAATGAATTAGAGATAATCTCTCGTGCATGGGTGTTCCCTCGAACGGGTTTGCGCCGGAGCGTCGGGACCGTTTGTCCTATAAGGGATGTTAAACTTTGTTGGGCACACATTTCTAAGATAATTAGCGACCGATTATTGATGTGAATGCTATACTGATTGGTATACAATGGTAAGCCTTCGATTATTGGGATAGCAACCAATCCCGTGAGGTGCCGGGCTACCCAAATTGAGAAAAGAAAAGAAAAGAAAAGAAAAGATAAAGAGAAACACCTTTAGTCCATTCTGGCGCGGATACGCCAACGACCTTCATATAGTTAAGGAACGGTGGGCCGAAAGTGCAGGAATAATAGATCCTACACGGAGCACTTATAACATGACAGGGAAGGAATGAGGCATATTCACCTTGCGTCGGTGCAAGGGCAAATGCGTTGGTAAAAAGTCATAAAATAACACGAGATTGCTAATATTTGCCTGCTTACTTATGCGAATCAAAATAACATGCTTGCCATGATAACATGCTTACTACTTTCGAATATGCCATAAAATCGATCCTAAGAAGAACATAGAAAGATAACTAAATTGTATTCTATGAATCAATTCATTACTAAATGTCAGTTTAGTTAAAGTGGGTCTTTGATCAGTACAACGAGGACGAAAGTACTAATCCCTCACTAGTTTGCTAGCAGGTTCTGGGAATGGTCTACTCGCGACGGAGCTTCGCTTGATTGTGCTGAGGCATGGAATGCCATAGCGTTTGAAGCGTGTAATCGTATTGACGCTCAAACTTGCAACATGATCGATGCGGCCGAGATATAGAAGGCATGATGTATGGAACGGTAAAATACTTTATGGGCAAGACAGAACTTGAGTACTGTAGCCAATCTGGCATATTCAGTTGGGCTATTGAAAGCCTTTGAAATGTTTGTTCATTTATCAATAACGATAATTGTTTCGTATACTCTATTTTCTTTCGTTTGCTAATATCAAATCAAAGATAACCATTTGAGAACTTGTCATCTTACCTTGTACGAGTGCAACTCTAGATTCGAATGACATCATGCCCCAGCGAGGACGATGATTCAGATAAATCGATCCGAGAACGAGCGATTTTCCAGGTCGGGGCTTGATAAATTGGTATCAGAGCTCTAGGCTCAATTTTTTCAGGACGCTTGCTTCGTTTCAATTCCAAAGAGTTTCCCACCACCAATCAAATCACTCTTGACTCTACTCGATGCCGCACTGGATGTTCTACACAATAAGTCTAATACAAATCGTGTAGTTTTGCCTCATGTGTTTTGGAAATTATATGATGTTTGCTAAGGAAATCGCAAAATATTTGTTGCATCGATTGCAACAAGCCGTGAAATAATTTTTTGCTGCAAGCGCAACAAGTCACGAGATGTGAATTGAGATATTTGTTGCTGCAAGTGCAACAAGTTGAGAAATATGGATCAAAATGTTTGTTGTTTCAATGCAACAGTTGAGATGAGAAATATCGATTGCATCGATATAATGAAAGTTGTAAAATGTTGCGGTATCAAATACAACGAGTTGTGAATGATGCGTTGCAAGGAAAATAAAAGTTGAAAATTGAATGTGTTGAACAAATTCGAGTATTGTTTTGAATATCAGAAGTAAAACATTGCACGAGATGTGCGCAACAGATAAAACTCAATAATACATTGCATGAGATGCAACGGATGAGACTGAATTAAAATGTTACACGAGATGCAACAGAGGGAACTAAATTATAAGATGATAAGAACGAATCGTTCAGTTACGCATCGAACTGGTGTTGGCAAATGAATACATTGGCCGAGTCGTGTTAGATTTTGATTAATCAAAAGTTGCGGTTGTGATCGGCATGATCACTGCAGAAATCGTGAGTCAGAATAGATTATTGGTTCATATCGAGTATGATGTGAGAGAAATAACTTAATTTCTGAGTGGTATATGCCATACCACGTATGCGATGAATGACTCGATTCTGAGTGGTATATGATATACCACTTGTGCGATGAATTGCATCGACGCGTTGTGAGAATTGCGAAAGGTTTGTCCGTAATGGACGAAAAAGTACCGAGACTCGATTAGAAATTTGTATGACGGTATGTTGATGCAAGTGTTCTTCGATCAATGGTTGGAACGATAAGGCGGGGACTCGTATCAATGAATGATACGTCGGACAAAAATTTATAAGTCTGTCGAACGACCAAGACTAACGAAACGATTATGCCTTGAAACAATAATCGGATCGACGAGATAGAAAACTTGAACCTATAAACGAGTCGCACGACTTGTGATCTTGATAGAAATATTGGGTGAGGTGAATCGTAATAGAATTGTACGACTTGCAATCTCAATAGAAATGTTGACCGATGCAAATTATAATCGGTTCGCATGATGTGCGACTTCGATGAAGAGTTGGTTGATGCGGATAAGTAGCACCTAATAGATAGTTGGTTACGTTACGGCAAAGCTCATTTGAGTACGACTGAAACGCATAAAACTTAGAGGGTATGATTGTATGACACGAGGGTTCGATATTGGATAATCGGTAACTCAGTTACGCGAGTATAGTGGGATGCAGCGAATTGAAAATGAGTTGATGCATATGGAAAAGTTTGTTGTGAACTTTGAAGTATACAATACGAACTAAAGTCGACGTTGATACAGATTCAAAGTTGACCCTCGTGTTATCGAAATTGATATCACCTACCGTAATCACTCCGCGTGAGCGCTGGTTTGGTGATTCATACAGCGGGGGTGATCGAACTTGCATGGCGTAAAAATTTGTATTCATCGACTTGTGGTTTGACGCGAAGGTGGATTCGAGAATGACTCAGTGTGTACTTGACGATCGAACTTGAGGATTGAGTAGGTCCAATCTGCGTATCGAGAATGAATTAGTCTAGACTAAAATAAGAGTTACGCCCAATTGAGAATAATTATTCCACGGGAGCGTTGTATGGTGATTCATGAACCACCGTGGATAATCGAACTCGCGTGAGATTGGGACGCAACATATTGTCAAGATAGATGACCTCGTGATCGAATACATGAATTGGTTAGAATTGGTGAATTTAACGGGTTGGAATATGCGTAACGAGTGCCTTAATACGAATTATGTGATCGTGCTCGATGTTTAAAAATCTGAATGATGCGAGCTTGGATAGAAAACTCCATACTACCGACTTTGGTTTGACCCTAGGATTGGGGTCAGTGTTGGCATTATTGTTGGGAAACTATGATTCCAATCCTGACATTGACTTTAGCCTTGAGAAATGGCCTAGCGGTTAGGCGATACGCTCCACTTTCAAGAGTTAGCAATCGAAGGATTGATCTTGAGGATTGGCATGGATGGATAGAGTGAATCAAGAGTATAGAAATACCCCTCACGAGATTCGGCTGACATGCATATATTTCAGGGACGCCTGAATAGGTGCACGATGCGACTCGAGTGAAAATGATGAATTCTCTATCATACGGCTTGGTTGAATGCATATATTTTGGGGACGCCTAAAATGCGTGCACGATCCAACCAAGTGATACGTTGAATTCAAATAAGACTTGGAGAATGGAAAAGTATCGAGGATTTTGATCGTGTTAAAGGTAGGATTGATACTTGTGCGAGCGTGGCTCGAAATCGAGGAAACGCGTAGGCGGAGTGTGTACGAGAGTCCTTGGATCAATGTGGTCATAAAGTAAGTACTCAGTTAGTTTCGAGAACGAAACTTATTCTGAGTGGTGTATGATGTAGTGCCCCATCCCGCAAAGTCAATCGGAGGAATCAAAACGCCGACGGCGTTGGGACTTAGCCTTGCAACGGCTGCTCGAAGACTCGCTCGGTCGAGGCAACTCCTCGCTCAGGTGGGGTAGTTTCGGTAAACTTGCCTCATCTTAGCCTTCACATAATAACTCGCATGTTTTCAACTTGCACAAGTTAGGCTTGATAATAAAAGAGACACATCCACATAGCTAAGAGAATAATCCCGACGGGTCGGAATGTCTTAGAACATGGAAAAGGTCCCACGGTCTGCTTAGAAGTTGGCTCAGCGTGCTTTTAAAATGACACTCAATCCTTCATCCTGTGGCTTGGGAGAAGGAAGCTGGCCTAAGTTGCTATGACACTCGAATTAGCCTAAGTCATATGCGTCGTCCGCGTGAATGCTTGATAAAACATGCACGGTCCCGTCGTCCAAGGCTTGACATAGCCTTTGCATGTCCCGTGGGTTAGGTCATTTTGCACAGATTTTAGCTTAAGTCTAGGAACTCGAGAACTTGGTTGTTCAAGTCGAACGCGTGTATGGCACGTTCCCTCGATGCGAAGCTTGGTGCAGCCTTTGCTCGTCAAGTCATTGTATAATTGAGTTAGGCAAAGTTATACCGGTCGATCTAAGCCATTTCTAGCACTGTCCTGCTCTATTGCGGTTGTCAAATCGCGTAGTCCCTCGAGAACAAGGCTCGTCATATAAAGTATATGACTTGAGCGATAGCGTCGCCTAGAGAACAAGGTCTGTCTAAGGCACGAGCCATGGTCAGTTTAGTAAAAAGTATGCCACGGACAAAGAAAGTCCATGCGACTGGTTGTCGCCGAGATCGGTCCTGCTACTTGGGAGTCTCGCTAAGTCTCGATAAGGAATCACGTGAGATCGGTCCCGCTACTTAGGAGTCTCGCTAAGTCTCGATAAGCCTCGCACACGAGACCGGTCCCGCTACTTAGGAGTCTCGATAAGTCTCGATAAGGAAGTTCACGCGAGATCGGTCCCGCTACTTGGGAGTCTCGCTAAGTCTCGATAAGTCTCACACATGAGATCGGTCCCGCTACTTGGGAGTCTCTATAAGTCTGGAAAACCAAGCACGCGAGATCGGTCCCGCTACTTGGGAGTCTCGATAGAAAGAGGGAAAGCATGGTCATGATTAAGAAATGACTTGGTAGATCGAGTTGAGTCTGCATGGTCATTGGACAACTTGTCGACAAGGTGTAGTCTTCTCGAATGATCGCCGGGGTGCCGAGATCATGTCGGCCCGGGAGAAGCGGGACGGCTCAAAGTAAAATGCTGGATAATCGTATGGGAGATTCGACGCCTCCGGGGCTAGCTACCCGCAGAGGGACGGTCCGATATCCCCGAGCCGGGTCTAAGATAGCTTGACATTGCTAGTGACCACTCATATAGATGGGTCGACAGAATAGCGGTAAACCGTGTGTATGCCTTTGGATTGAGTCTAGAACTTGAATGCATATCCAGTCGGTAACACAATGTCTGGGCCTAAGATTGGGCTGCAGCATAGGCACCGTAAAAGGCACGATACTTGGCGTCGAGATGTTCATAAAATCGACACTATGTTTCACAAGTCTTGTCTAAGTTAGTTTATGAGTCGAACAGGTAGGCCACAAGGCGGTAGCATGGTTAAGTCTTGATAAGTTGTGAGGCACGGCCTCAATCTTGAAGCACGAACAAGTCTAAGCAAGTGTACTGGCACGACCTGCACGAGTCGTCCCCTTGATGTCGTTGGCACGATAATGGTCTTGAGGCACGTCAAACAAGTTAAAGTCTTGGCACGGTCGCGTTGTGTAGGTTTTGCTCAGCGAGGCACTGCCTTGAATACATTGAAGTCACAATAGAGAATAACATGACCTTGTCGTTGCGTTGACAAGTATAGGCCAAGACGTCTTGTTCTAAAATGAATCCTAAGGCAAGACTAGAAAGATAATCGAAAGGGATTTAAGCTGCACAAAGTAAATAAATGTGTCAGTTTTGTATGGGTGGGCGAGAAGCTCACTCCACCAGTACAGTTGAGTACTGACACCCACACAGTTTTCATGTACAGGCACAGGTAGAAGCTCGTGGTGCAGAGTTCGCTTGGATGCGTCGAGGCACGGAGTTCTTTGGCGATTTGAAGCGTACGGCCGCGTGAAGTCAAGACTTATATGGAACATAATGTATGGATATTGCCTTGCGAAGTTTTTGTTGGCTCCAGCATTGTATCGAGAGATGAAAGAGAGAAAGCAGAGTGACTTGTATAATGAGAAAAAGAGAGCATGAGAGACTTGTAATCATGACATTGCGCCTATTATAATTTGATTGTTCAGTATCAACAAAAGAGCACTTTTGAATAACTTGTGTTTTATATCTAAATTTTTGCTGCATGTTTTAATATTTCTGCTTGGGACTTCTGTGCGACGACCCCGTCGCAGCCGCTGTAATCGGCCGTTATAAAACTGTCTTGTACGAGCGCAATCTAGCCTCGTGCGGCATCACGCCTTAGCGAGGACGATCGCTCCTACGGAAGCGGTGTCACGACCCGCACCCTAGAGTAAGGGCACGAGACGTGGGTACGTCCAGCCTACGTCGCAGTGTCGGCGGTAGAACGCTATCCTAGGTCAAACATCTAATAATATAAAGGTACCTGTATAGTATATACACTCCGAATGGAGGTGACATAACAAATACAATGTCAATTACATCTAAGGTAGAGCATGATAACAAATAGATAGATAGATAAGAACAGAATGAATCCACAGAGAAAATAATCCAGATAAAGTCTAAGTGTCTAAGATAAATACATATCCAGAAACATCAGATAAAACAACTCCCAGTATATATATACAATAATGTATCAATGAGAAGACAAAGTAAGAGTCTAAGCTAGCAATCTAAACTACTGGTGGTAGATCCTCTACTGCAAGTGGGTCCAAGTCACAAGTGTTGTCTAAAGCTGCACCATAATGGGTAGACACCAGAGCCTCATCATTCTCTGTAAAATTTTTAACAGGTCCAGTCAGGACAGGAGCGAGCACAGTACATCTCAACAAATCATAGCAGGTCAGGATATATAATCATGCTAGAGAGTAAGATACAAGAACTGAAGGAAATAACATGATAAAAAGGAAGACTGTAAATAAATAGATATCATATATAGAGAACTATCAGTGACTAGTAATTTATAGCACAAGA
This sequence comes from Iris pallida, assembly GCA_029216955.1. Lineage (NCBI taxonomy): Eukaryota > Viridiplantae > Streptophyta > Magnoliopsida > Asparagales > Iridaceae > Iris > Iris pallida. Next base: position 3,514,444 of record JANAVB010041419.1, on the reverse strand, counting down.
CGGTTATGTAAACGGCATGATGTTGTACACGAGTAATCTACAGAGGGCATACACGAGTAATCTACTGGATTGATTACATAACCACTTCTACTCCCCCGCCCCAATCAATACACAAGGATCTAGCCAAGTTATGTTATTGTACACGAAGGTCATGTGAATACATGATTATACACGATTTCACACGTTTCGTACACGAATGTCACGAATACAAGGAATACACGATGCTCACGATAAAGTACACAAATACGAAATATCCGATGTATCCGCTAAGGGGATAACATCGCACGACAAGATCCATATAGTACTAATTCGTGTTTCTGACGTGTCAGCATCATGTAAAGTAATCTAAAGCAGGAAAATACTCCTAATGCAGGATATGAAATGATCAGAGAATGTACTCACCTGTATCCTGAGTATCTAAAGAATATCTACTGTCCGAGGAGTGGTGTCTGTCTCCTATAGAACAGTACAAGTCACTATGAGTCTAAAATGATAATAAGATGCAATTCAATGCATTCTACATGAATCTAGGTCAATCTAGACCAAAGTCAACTCTTGGTCAACTCTAGAAGTCAAACTAGGTCAACTAGGTCAAACCTAAGTCAAACAAGTCTATACTAGTCTAACTAGTCTATTCTAGGTCTAAACAAGGCTAAACAAGTCTAATCTAGACTCTATACTGGCATTCAAGCCACCCATAGGCTAAGAGCCATAGGCTATAGGCTATCTCATGCCTAAAACCAACCCATAACACACATATACACATGTCAATTCATATATCTAATATAATACACATATTGATATATTTATATAATATAATATAGAAATACACATTAACATATGGGCTACCTATATGTATACACACATACATATATATATATATATATTATATATATAGAGAATAGGAAAGTGTAATGTGCTCATGTGTTCAAGTGTGTCTGTGTGTGTGTCATGAGAGTACGAGAGGGCATGTGTGTGTATTAGTGAGACACTTGTGTGTGTGTGTGAGACATGGCATACGGGTGTTCCTGAAATCAGTGAGCATATTAGGAAAACAGGAAAAACAGGAAACAGTGAGCTAACTATAGGTAATCAGTGAATACATATGAGAACAGTGTGGTGTTCCTGGAAAACAGTGAAGTATTCATTGATAGTGTGTGTGTGTGAGGCAAATGGAAAACAGGGAATGAAAGGTGTTAGTGAATCCTGTGTGTAGTGTCAATGTAAAACAGTATACATTGTCCTGAAATCAATGAGCTAACTATAGGTGTAACCTGGAAAGAAAACAAGATAGTTTACATGCACTAAATCTCAGTTAATAGTTATATTAATTTCAATTTCAGTTAACTAGATAACCATTTCTCCCATTCCACCATTTAATCAATGAACAAAAATACAATGTATGGAAATTCACATTCAAATGCTCATTCGATTTCAGTTTAAAGAAGGGAAGGAAACTAGTTCTCAGGTTTAGTGAGTTCTAACTAATGACAGTTAACATGTAACTCCATTTCAGTAAAAAGAATGAAAGGAACCTATACTCAAGAAGGAAGGGAATCAATTCATGATATTAAAGATTGAAATAAAACATTCAATTACAGTTCATTAAGGAATAAATTAATCTCAGGTATAGGAAAGGAAATCAGTTCAGGCTTCCTGAAATTTTGAAACCCAACCCATTCCACATAATTTCGAATCACATGAAACAACCAATCACCCAATGTAATATAAGAATTCATATGCAGATAAAAAGAAGGAAAGATAACCAATTTCTCAGTTATCAGTTCATTAATGGACAGTTGACAGTTAGTATTTGAAAACAAAATCAGTTCAATTACATTTGAAACCAACACATTATCAAAAATCCCATTCCATATCAAAAAGCCTATTCTAAATAAGTAATCATGGATTAAACATGAACTAAAATATGTGGGGATCATTTAATCAGTGAAAAACATCCATAAAACTGGGATTTAAATGTTTAGGAAATTTGAAAAACCAAGTATCAGTAAATGAGTATCAGCCGATTGCCATCTTTCCAATTCGAATCCAAATTCCACATCAAACACCTAAACTAACATGTAAACTCAATCTAACATACATTATTAATCATGTTAGGATCTAATTAGCAATTAAAATCACAAATTAAATCATTAAAAACTGAATTTAAAGCAGTGAACAAGTGACAGGACTGTGCACGCACAGTGCATTCCCCGTGCACGCACGATACCGTGTCCGACACGACACGAGGACCCATAAAACTTCAGGGGCCTCGTGTCAGACACTGTCCGCACCCACGTGTCAAGTTACACGTGTCCAAGTGGTGTACACTGTGCGCAGTGCACCCCGAGTAGCAGGGGAATGCTACCCGCGCGCGCGCGTGTTGCACCCCGCGTGTTCCCATGTCCATTGCGACACGACACGACTCCAAAACAACCTCAGAACACTGGAAACCCATAAGCGAGGTTAAAAATTAATTTCCTATTCAAACCAAATTGGAAAACAGTGATGAAATGTCCACTGTGGCATTTCATCGAACACCTATACGTATCCACTGATACGTGTCCGATATGGACACGTATTGGACACGAAACCTAGAAGTAGCTATACCTACAGTTAGGGTAGACCTAGGGCTTCCTATTTATGCAATTAAAACACCATTTAATGGAGTGGATTCGAATTTACCTAGGGGTTTGAAATGGTTCAAAAAGCCCCAAAGTGACTTGTTCCTCAAGCTACCCAAACTCTTCCAAATTGCCCCTTCCCTGAAATTTCTCACCATAGCCATAAAGAGCACAATAATTAGAATCTATTGCAAGAAATTAGAAGGAAAAAGGAGTTGAAATGGAGGAGTTATGGATTGGGGAAGAATGGGTTTACCTCTATTTCTCCAACTTGATAATTCCTAAAGGAGGCTAGCCCTAAGTGGTAGAGACATTAAATAGGGTGAGGAAACCAAGGTATGGCTGGCCACTAGTGAGGGATTAGGGTTTTGGGATGATCTAATGGCTATAAATCAATCTAGCTAATTTAATGGTTCACAAGCCTAGGTTTCATTCTAGTCAAGTTGTGACCAAGTTGCTCTATCTAATCATGACTTAACCAAAACCAATAAATCCTAACTAATAGGGGTGTGCATCGGTCGGTGGTCGACCTATTTGGTCCAAATCGAAGTCGAACCGAAGTTAATCGGTTTGAAAATAAACAAAATCGAACCAAACCAACCAAATGGTCGGTTCGGTTTTGAAACCGACCGACTTGGTTCGGTTTGGATTGGTTCAACTTGGTCGGTTTTGATCACATAAAAAATGGACTGTATGTTTTTTTTCTTTTGTGAAACCTTAGTCAACTTGTACTTTGCAACAGTAAATACAATTCAGCAGCTTCAATTCAACTTGCGCTTTACAGGTGTAGAAAAATGCCAATTATATATATAAAAAAATCATATACATTCAACCAAAAGCTCCTTTCATGTGCACAGGAGCAATTAGAAAAGAATATGAGCCACAAGCACTCCTCTTTGAGACTAGAGAGGGAGAGAGAGAGAGAGAGAGAGAGAGAGAGAGAGAGAGAGAGCTCTTTCAACTTCAACTTGATAAATGGTTGTGATGTGAATAAATGAACCAAACCGGTATAATACAACCCAATGTACCCATACCCAACCGGCCAACCCTAATTATTTAACAAGGATTTGGTTCGGTTCGGTTCGGTTTAGTCGGTTTTTGGCATAACCAAACCGTGAACCAAACCGAACCGGTCGGTTTTAAAAAAATTGAAGCCCAACCAAACCAACTGAACCATCGATTCGGTTTAAAACCAATCGATTCGGTTTGGCTTGGTTCGATTTGATCGGTTTGACTTAATTGTGCACAGCCCTACTAACTAACACTAACTAACACTAGCCATAGCTAGCTATGACTAATCTAGGTTAGGTCAAGTCTAGGTTAGGGCTAACCACACTACAAGGCAATGAATTAAATCATATTCAAATCACACCATTACAATACTCATATTAAATTCCAATTAAATATATATTAATTCAAATAAATTCAAAATGATAAGAATACCCTCAAACTAGAAATAATAATTAAATCATCCTAATGGCATGGTTAGGCTCTAGGTCATGCAGTCTTTAGGGTTTCACTAGCAGCACATCAAGATCATAAGTCATGACTTAAAACAATTTTTAAATAGTTTAAAAATGATTAAAAATCACCAAAAATCGTAATATAAAATAAATATCAAGAAATAATAACTATAATTATAAAATTTCAAAATTACCCTCATCTGGAAAACTGGGTGTTACAAGCGGGGCGTGACATAATGGTATCAGAGCACGGCTTTATGTCCTTGGATTACCGATTGAATTCTTTAACTCCGTTGTTTCCGCAAACTCTGAAGTGTTGCTTTCGCAAAGTTGATATCGTTGGTGCGCTCTCTCTCAAATGTCCTACGGCATGTCCATACAATAAGTCTAAATATTTTCAAAAGCTCGTACAAGTGTTCAATTGAACGCATCGACAGGCCACCGCCGAACGCATCGGTAGGCCTTTGTGCCGAACGGTGTCAAACTTGACTTGATAGAAAACACGTGATAAAGTTAGCAAGTTGCATGCGTACCTGAATAGTCCTACATCGACATTAGCAAACGAGTATGCAAGATCAAAGTATAGTCCGTACGGGATGGCTATGCATACGGCCTTTTGGCTAAGTTGTGCCGCGTGTCGCGCACCTCGACTTTTTGGTGCAAACGAGTCACAAGTAATATTAAGTATCGCTCGGTCAAAAATGGAGATACACTTAGAGTGTCTATCGATAGAACGCTATCGGACTAACGCTTAGGCGTTCACAGAAGATTGTGTTAGATTTTGGGGAATAGTTCGAAACGACTTAGTACGTCGACTCGACGCGAGCGATTGCACTAGAGATTTGTCGAACAAATCTAAAAGATGTTTTAGACGTGATTGTGGAATAAATTGGATGGCTCAAATCCTGAGTGGTGTATGATTTGTCTTCAAAATCATTCGAGCAAAAATTGAGGATTACGAGTAGCAACGAGTATGTCAGCGAGGCGATGCGATCACGCAAAGCATTAGAACGCGTCACGCTTAGTTGGTCGTGACTTCGAATGTCCCGAATGAGATGTCGTTCGGACAACTTGTGAATGGGCAACACGAGTTAGAAAATGTTTCAGAACGATGAATAAAAATGGATGTTTGATCGAGAAAACCTAGAGGATTGCACTTGTGATTTTGGATTTGATCGAATGGAATTGTGGTATATCCAATTCGGACAATAACATCAGTTGTACGACTCGGAGTTCATTACAAAGGAAGATCGTCAGGTTACGTACATCATCGATGGTATTGAGGCGTATCAAAGATCGATGTGCGATAACTCGGGGGTACTCTGATTCGAGGAACGATGATCGTGTAAAATATCATTGTTCCGATGGATGCGATACTCGGGATGTTGAAATATGTCGAAAAAAAGATAGACTTGGCTCGAGGATTTTCTAGTTGAACGAATGACGGTCAGACTATCGAATTGACTTGGCTTGGATGAAAATGAAATGTTTGGATTGCTTCGACGATAACCACAACGTTGACGTTCATGTCTTATGCGAGTGCAACTCCAGCCTCGCACATGCGTCACGCCGATTAGGGCAATCACTCCGCGTGAGCGCTGGTATGGTGATTCATACAGCGGGGGTGATCGAACTTGCATGGCGTAGAAATTTGTATGCATCGACTTGTGGTTTGACATGAAGGAGAATTCAAAAATGACTCAGTGTGTACTTGACGATCGAACTTGAGGATTGAGTAGGTATAATCCGCGTATCGAGAATGAATTAGTATAGACTCAAACAAGAGTTACGCCCCGATGAGAATGATTATTCTGCGGGAGCGTTGCATGGTGATTCATGAACCACCGTAGATAATCGGACTCGCGTGAGATTGGGATGCAACATATTGTCAAGCTAGATGACCTCGTGATCGAATACATGAATTGGTTAGAATTGGTGAATTGAACGGGTTTGAATATGTGCAACGAGTGCCTTAATGCAAATTAGGTGATCCTGCTCGATGTTTAGAAATTTGAGTGACGCGAACTTGGGTCGAAAACCCCGTACTACCGACTTTGGTTTGACCCTAGGATTGGGGTCAGTGTTGGAATTATTGTTGGAGAACTATGATTCCAATCCTGACATTGACTTTAGCCTTAAGAAATGGCCTAGCGGTTAGGCGATACGCCCCTCTTTCAAGAGTTAGCAATCGAAGGATTGATCTTGAGGATTGGCATGGATGGATAGAGTGAATCAAGAGTATAGAAATACCCCTCACGAGTTTCGACTGACATGCATATATTTCAGGGACGCCTGAATAGGTGCACGATGTGACTCGAGTAAAAATGACGAATTCCCTATCATGCGACTTGGTTGAATGTATGTATTTTGGGGACGCATGGAATGCGTGTACGATCCAACCAAGTGATACGTCGAATTGAAATGAGACTTGGGGAATGGAAAAGTATCGAGGATTTTGATCGTATTAAAGGTAGGATTGATACTTGTGCGAACGTGGCTCGAAATTGAGGAAACGCGTAGGCGGAGTGTGTACGAGAGTCCTTGGATCAATGTGGTCCTAAAGTAAGTACTCAGGTAGTTTCAAGGAAAAAACTTATTCTGAGTGGTGTATGATATAGTGCCCCGTCCCGCAAAGTCAATCGGAGGAATCAAAATGCCGACGGCGTTGGGACTTAACCTTGCAACGGTTGCTCGTAGACTCGCTCGGTCGAGGCGACTCCTTGCTCAGATGGGGTAGTTTCGGTGAACTTGCCTCATCTTAGCCTTCATATAATAACTCGTATATTTTCAACTTACACAAGTTAGGCTTGGTAATAAAAGAGACGTATCCACATAGCTAAGGAAATAATCCGACGGGTCGGAATGTCTTAGAACATGGAAAAGGTCCCACGGTCTGCTTAGAAGTCGGCTCAGCGTGCTTTTAGAATGACACTCGATCCTTCGTCCCGTGGCTTGGGAGAAGGAAGCTGGCCTAAGTTGCTAAGTTGCTATGACACTCGAATTAGCCTAAGTCATAGGCGTCGTCCGCGTGAATGCTTGATAAAACATGCACAGTTCCGTCGTCCAAGGCTTGGCATAGCCTTCGTATGTCCCGTGGGTTAGGTCATTTTGTACGGCTTTTACCTTAAGTTTAGGCACCCGAGAACTTGGTTGTTCAAGTCGAATGCGTGCATGGCACGTTCCCTCGATGCGAAGCTTGGCACATCCTTTGCTTGTCAAGTCATTACACAATTAAGTTAGGCAAAGTTATGCCGGTCGATCTAAGCCATTTCTAGCACTTTCCTGCTCTATCTGCGATTGTCAAGTCACGTAGTCCCTCGAGAACAAGGCTCATCATATAAAGTATATGACTTGAGCGATAGCGTCGCCTAGAGAAAAAGATATGTCTAAGGCACGAGCCATGGTCGGTTTAGTAAAAAGCATGCCACGGACAAAGAAAGTCCACGCGACTGGTTGTCGCCGAGATCGGTCCTGCTACTTGGGAGTCTCGCTAATTCTCGATAAGAAATCATGCGAGATCGGTCCCGCTACTTGGGAGTCTCGCTAAGTCTCGATAAGCCTCGCACACGAGACCGGTCCCGCTACTTGGGAGTCTCGATAAAGAAGTTCACGCGAGATCGGTCCCGCTACTTGGGAGTCTCGTTAAGTCTCGATAAGTCTCGCACACGAGATCGATCCCGCTACTTGGGATTCTCGATAAGTCTGGATAAGCAAGCACGCTAGATCGGTCCCGCTACTTGGAAGTCTCGATAGAAAGAGGGAAAGCATGGTCATGATTAAAAAAGGACTTGGTAGATCGAGTTGAGTCTGCATGGTCATTGGACAACTTGTCGACAAGGTGTAGTCTTCTCGAATGATCGTTGGGGCGCCGGGATCATGTCGGCCCGGGAGAAGCGAGACGACTAAAAGTAGGATGCTGGATAACCGCATGGGAATTCGGCGCCTCAGGGGCTAGCTACCCGCGGAAGGACGGTCCGATATCTCCGAGCCGGGTCTAAGATAGCTTGACATTACTAGTGACCACTCATATAGATGGGTCTGCAAAATAGCGATAAACCGCTTGTATGCCTTTGAATTGAGTCTAGAACTTGAATGCATCTCCAGTCGGTAACACAATGTCTGGGCCTAAGATTGGGCTGCAGCATAGGCACCGTGTAAGGCACGATACTTGGCGTCGAGATGTTCATGAAATCAATACTATGTTTCACAAGTCTTGTCTAAGTTGGTTTATGAGTCGAACAGGTAGGCAGAAAGGCGGTAGCATGGTTAAGTCTTGATAAGTTGCGAGGCACGACCTCAATCTTGAAGCACGAACAAGTCTAAGTAAGTGTACTGGCACGACCTGCACGAGTCGTCCCTTTGATGTCGTTGGCACGAGAATGGTCTTGAGGCACGTCAAACAAGTTAAAGTCTTGGCACGGTCGCGTTGCGTAGGTTCTGCTCGGCGAGACACTGCCTCGAATACATTGAAGTCATAATAGAGAATAGCATGACCTTGTCGTTGCGTTGCCAAGTATAGGCCGAGACGTCTTGTTCTAAAATGAATCCTAAGATAAGACTAGAAAGACAATCGAAAGGTATTTAAGCTGCACAAAGTAAATAAATATATCGGTTTTGTATGGGTGGACGAGAAGCTCACTCTACCAGTACAGTTGAGTACTGGCACCCACACAGTTTTCATGTGCAGGCACAGGTAGAAGCTCATGGTGCGGAGTTCGCTTGGATGCGTCGAGGCACGGAGTTCCTTGGCAATTCAAAGCGTGCGGCCGCGTGAAGTCAAGACTTATATGGGACATAATGTATGGACATTGCCTTCCGAAGTTTCCGCTGGCTCCAGCATTATATCGAGAGATGAGAGAGAGAGAGCAGAGTGACTTGTATAATGAGAAAAAGTGAGCATGAGAGACTTGTAATCATGGCATTGTGCCTATTGTAATCTGATTGTTCAGTATCAATAAAGAGCACTTTTGAATAACTTGTGTTTTGTATGTAAATTTCTGCTGCATGTTTCAATGTTTCTGCTTGGGACTTCTGTGCGACGACCCCGTCGCAGCCGCTGTAATCGGCCGTTATGAAACTGCATTGCACGAGCGCAATCTAGTATCGTGTGGCATCACGCCTTAGCAAGGATGATCGCTCCTACGGGAGCGGGGCGTGACATAATGGTATCAGAGCACGACTTTACGTCCTTGGACTACCGATTGAATTCTTTAACTCATTGTTTCCGCAAACTCTGAAGTATTGCTTCCGCAAAGTTGATATCGTTGGTGCGCTCTCTCTCAAATGTCCCACAGTATGTCCATACAATAATTCTAAATGTTGTCAAAAGCTCGTACAAGTGCTCAATTGAATGTATCGGTTGGCCATTGCCGAACGCATCGGTAGGCCTTTGTGCCGAACGGTGCCAAACTTGACTTGATAGAAAACACGTAATAAAGTTAGCAAGTTGCGTGCATGCCTGAATAGTCCTACGTCGACATTAGCAGATGAGCGTGCAAGATCAAAGTATAGTCCGTACGGGATGGCTATGCACACGACCTTTTGGCTAAGTTGTACCGCGTGTCGCACACCTCGACTTTTTGGTGCAAACGTGTCGCGAGTAATATTAAGTATCACTCGGTCGAAAACGGAGATACACTTAGAGTGTCTATCGATAGAATGCTATCAGACTAACGCTTAGGCGTTCACTGAAGATTATGTTAGATTTTGAGGAATAGTTCGAAACGACTTAGTACGTCGACTCGACACGAGCGATTACGCTAGAGATTCGTCGAACGAATCTAAAAGATGTTTTAGACGTGATTATGGAATAAATTGGATGGCTCGAATCCTGAGTGGTGTATGGTTTGTCTTAGAAATCATTCGAGCAAAAATTGAGAATTACGAGTAGCAACGAGTATGTCGGCGAGGCGATGCGATCACGGAAAGCCTTAGAACGCGTCACGCTTAGTTGGTCGTGACTTCGAATGTCCCAAACGAGATGTTGTTCGGACAACTTGTGAATGCGCAACACGAGTTAGAAAATGTTTCGGAAAGATGAATAAAAATGGATGTCTTGATCGAGGAAACCTAGAGGATCGCACTTGTGATTTCGGATTTGATCGAATGGAATTGTGGTATATCCAATTCGGACAATAACATCAGTTGCACGACTCAGAGTTCATTGCAAAAGAAGATCGTCAAGTTACGTACATCATCGATGGTATTGAGACGTATCAAAGATCGATGTGCGATAACTCGACGGTACTGTGATTCGAGGAACGATGATCGTGTAAAATATCATTGTTTCGATGGATGCGATACTCGGGAAGTTGAAATGTGTCGAAGAAAAGATAGACTTGGCTCGAAGATTTTCTAGTTGAACGAATGACGGTCAGACTATCGAATTGACTTGGCTTGGATGAAAATAAAATATTTGGATGGCATCGACGATAACCACAACGTTGACGTTCTTGTCTTATGCTAGCGCAACTCCAACCTCGCACATACATTACGCCGATTAGGGCGATCACTCCGCGTGAGCGCTAGTATGGTGATTCATACAGCGGGGGTGATCGAACTTGCATAGCGTAGAAATTTGTATGCATCAACTTATAGTTTGACGTGAAGGAGGATTCGAGAATGACTCAGTATGTACTTGACGATCGAACTTGAGGATTGAGTAGGTCCAATCCGCGTATCGAGAATGAATTAGTCTAGACTCAAACAAGAGTTACACTCCGATGAGAATGATTATTCCGCGGGAGCGTTGCATGGTGATTCATGAACCACCATGGATAATCGGACTCGCGTGAGATTGGGGTGCAACATGTTGTCAAGCTAGATGACCTCGTGATCGAATACATGAATTGGTTAGAATTGGTGAATTGAACGGGTTCGAATATGCACAACGAGTGCCTTAATGCGAATTAGGTGATCGCGCTCGACGTTTAGAAATCTGAGTGATGCGAGCTTGGATAGAAAATTCGGTACCACCGACTTTGGTTTGACCCTAGGATTGGGGTCAGTGTTGGCATTATTGTTGGGGAACTATGATTCTAATCCTGACATTGACTTTAGCCTTGAGAAATGGCCTAGCGGTTAGGCGAGACGCCCCTCTTTCAAGAGTTAGCAATCGAAGGATTGATCTTAAGGATTGGCATGGATGGATAGAGTGAATCAAGAGTATAGAAATACTCCTCACAAGATTCGGCCGACATGCATATATTTCAGGGATGCCTAAATAGGTGCACGATGCGACTCGAGTGAAAATAATGAATTCTCTATTATGCGGCTTGGTTGAATGCATGTATTTTGAGAATGCCTGGAATGCGTGTATGATCCAACCAAGTGATACGTTGAATTCAAATGAGACTTGGGGAATGGAAAAGTATCGAGGATTTTGATCGTGTTAAAGGTAGGATTGATACTTGTACGAGCGTGGCTCGAAATCGAGGAAACGTGTAGGCGGAGTGTGTACGAGAGTCCTTGGATCAATGTGGTCCTAAAGTAAGTACTCAGTTAGTTTCGAGGACGAAATTATTCTGAGTAGTGTATGATGTAGTGCCCCGTCCCGCAAAGTCAATCGGAGGAATCAAAATACCGACGGCGTTGGGACTTAGCCTTGCAACGGCTGCTCGAAGACTCGCTCGGTCGAGGCGACTCCTCGCTCAGGTAGGGTATTTTCGGTGAACTTGTCTCATCTTAGCCTACGCATAATAACTCGCATGTTTTCAACTTGCACAAGTTAGGCTTGATAATAAAAGAGACGCATCCACATAGGTAAGGAAATAATCCCGACGGGTCGAAATGTCTTAGAACATGGAAAAGGTCCCACGGTCTCTTAGAAGTCGGCTCAGCGTGCTTTTAAAATGACACTCGATCCTTCATCCCGTGGCTTGGGAGAAGGAAGCTGGCCTAAGTTGCTTAGTTGCTATGACACTCGAATTAGCCTAAGTCATAGGCGTCGTCTGCGTGAATGCTTGATAAAAGATGCACGGTCCCGTCGTCCAAGGCTTGGCATAGCCTTCGCATGTCCCGTGGGTTAGGTTATTTTGTACGGCTTTTAGCTTAAGTCTAGGCACCCGAAAACTTGGTTGTTCAAGTTGAACGCGTGCATGGCTCGTTCCCTCGATGCGAAACTTGGCGCAGCCTTTGCTGGTCAAGTCATTACACAATTAAGTTAGGCAAAGTTATGTCGGTCGATCTAAGCCATTTCTAGTACTGTTCCGCTCTATCTGCGGTTGTCAAGTCGCGTAGTCCCTCGAGAACAAGGCTCGTTATATAAAGTATATGACTTGAGCGATAGTGTCGCCTAGAGAACAAGGTCTGTCTAAGGCACGAGCCATGGTCGGTTTAGTAAAAAGCATGCCACGGACAAAGAAAGTCCACGCGACTGGTTATCGCCGAGATCGGTCCTGCTACTTAGGAATCTCGCTAAGTCTCGATATGCCTCGCACACCAGACCGGTCCCGCTACTTGGGAGTCTCGATAAGCCTCGATAAGGAAGTTTATATGAGATCGGTCCCGCTACTTGGGAGTCTCGCTAAGTTTCGATAAGTCTCGCACACGAGATCGATCCCGCTACTTGGGAGTCTCGATAAGTCTGGATAATCAAGCACGCGAGATCGGTCCCGCTACTTGGGAGTCTCGATAGAAAGAAGAAAAGCATGGTTATGATTAAAAAAGGACTTGGTAGATCGAGTTGAGTCTGCATGGTCATTGGACAACTTGTCGACAAGGTGTAGTCTTTTCGAATGATCGCCAGGGCGCCAGGATCATGTCGGCCCGGGAGAAGCGAGAAGGCTCAAAGTAGGATGCTGGATAACCGCATGCGAGATTCGACACCTCCGGGGCTAGCTACCCGCGGAGAGACGGTCCGATATCCCCGAGCCGGGTATAAGATAGCTTGACATTGCTAGTGACCACTCATATAGATAGGTCGACAGAATAGCGATAATCCGCGTGTATGCCTTTGGATTGAGTCTAGAACTTGAATGCATATCCAGTCGGTAACACAATGTCTGGGCCTAAGATTGGGCTGCAGCATAGGTACCGTGCAAGGCACGATACTTGGCATTGAGATGTTCGTGAAATCGATACTATGTTTCACAAGTCTTGTCTAAGTTGCTTTATGAGTCGAACAGGTAGGCCGTAAGGCGGTAGCATGGTTAAGTCTTGATAAGTTGCGAGGCACGGCCTCAATCTTGAAGCACGAACAAGTCTAAGCAAGTGTACTGGCACGACCTGCACGAGTCGTCCCCTTGATGTCGTTGGCACGAGAATGGTCTTGAGGCACGTCAAACAAGTTAAAGTCTTGGCACAGTCGGGTTGCGTAGGTTCTGCTCGGCAAGGCACTGCCTCGAATACATTAAAGTCACAATAGAGAATAGCAAGAGCTTGTCGTTGCGTTGCCAAGTATAGGCCAAGACATCTTATTCTAAAATGAATCCTAAGTCAAGACTAGAAAGACAATCGAAAGGAATTTAAGCTGCACAAAGTAAATAAATATGTCGGTTTTGTATGGGTGGGCGAGAAGCTCACTCTACCAGTACCGTTGAGTACTGACACCCACACAGTTTTCATGTGCAAGCACAGGTAGAAGCTCGTGGTACGGAGTTCACTTGGATGCGTCGAGGCATGGAGTTCCTTGGCGATTCGAAGCGTGCGGCCGCGTGAAGTCAAGACTTATATGGGACATAATGTATGGACATTACCTTCCGAAGTTTTCGCTGGCTCCAGCATTGTATCGAGAGATAAGAGAGAGAGCAGAGTGACTTGTATAATAAGAAAAAGTGAGCATTAGAGACTTATAATCATGGCATTATGCCTCTTGTAATCTGATTGTTCAATATCAACAAAGAGCACTTTTGAATAACTTGTGTTTTGTATCTAAATTTTTGCTGCATGTTTCAATATTTCTACTTGGGACTTCTGTGCGACGACCCCGTCGCAGCCACTGTAATCGTCCGTTATAAAACTGTTTTGTACGGGCACAATCTAGCCTCGTCTGGCATCACGCCTTAGCGAGGACGATCGCTCCTACGGGAGCGGGGCATGACAGGACAGGCCTACGATATCAGAATTTTTGAGAATAGCAATACGGAAGTGTCGAACTGGTTGATCGTAAACTTTGTGATTTATCAGGGCGAGACTATAAAGTCATCGATGATTGTTTTGATGCGTATACCATCTCGGGTGTCGACCGTAGGTAGAAAGATTCGAACTCAATACGAGTAGATGTTTCGTAAAATACAAAATTATCAACGGTAGTGCATGACTTTACTCGAAGGATAGTTACGCGTCAGTTGCGCCGATAGAAATAGTTTTTTTTCCAAATTTGGGTAGTCGCATAGAAATCGTCGGAACATAATTTGGCTCCAAAATATTATATCATATTTCGTAGTAACTGTCATTCGTTAATGATCCACAATTATCGAGCATAGCTTCGGGGCAGCTAACCCTAGATGACCGTTAAATCAAATTGAATATTGCCGACCATAAGATGACCCATGCGATATCGTATATAAAATTGCATCGTTAACAAATATAATGTAGTGCATGTTGATGATAAGTCTAGGCAATTTTAAAAATCATGCTATGCATGGGAGCGAGCGGTAAGAGAATGACTTACGAGTTATGTCGTTAGATTTGGATTCACCTTACAATTGAGTTTGCGTGAATCGAACTTATATTCGATGTTGCGAGATGGATAAGTTAAAAATTTGGCTAGTGAATTTCCTACTCGATAGGAATCGAACGTAAGACGCAATAAAGACCTTCGTATCAAAGCGATTGTTGCCTTTGAGCATCGTCGACTCGAATTGAACTTTTATGTCGGATAGATTGTGGCCTTTGTGCAATGTCAATTTAAAGTTGCGTCGAGAGAATCTAAGCACGATGTCTTAGTAAATCATCTAGTAGGCGTATCCCTGAGTGTTGATGCATTTGCAAGTCAACAAAGAAAATTGTATCAAGATAAGTTGCATAGCCAGACTTCAGAAATAGTTGGGCGGCGACTTCGAACGCAAGACGTTGCGAAGGATCGTTGCGATCGGATACGCGACGGCTTGATGCAACGCATAAAAATTGATAGTCCATACAAAACATACGAAACGAGAAATGCAATTTTGAATCATGTCGCGTGTAGCGACTTTATTGAATGAATCATGTATGCATCGAATATACGTATGTAATAAAATTTTAAGAATAGTTGCTATAGATAAGTCTGATAGGGAGTACGAGATGGCAAGCATATTATTGAAATTACCTGTCAGCTTTGTTCCAATTCTCTACCATTGGGCTTGGCTGAAATATTCATATTTTTGGGACGCCTTGAATAGGTGTACGATCCAAATCAAGTTGTATACTGAATTCCAATTGAGCTGCAGGAAGGACTGAAAGTTAATGAAAGCTTGCCCGAGTGTTTGAAATGGAACAACGATAGTTGGGCGAGATCGTGAAACGATCTAGAAAATACTTGAACTGAGTGTTGGTTTTGGTTCGAGGACGAACCTTATTTTGAGTGGTATATTATGTAATGCCCCGCTCCGCACGGTACATTATGCTGAGTCGTTGACTCAAAGAGACGCATTGACCCGATTAAGTATCGATGTGAATCGATACATGAGTTACCTTGTCCCGAGAATGCATCGAGCCGGATCGATACAAAGAGCTACGTTGACCCGAGGAACGCATCGAGTAAGATCGATGCAAGTGTTAAGTTGGCCTGAGAGAAAGCATTGAGTCGGCTCGAAGATTCTAAAAAATTGAATCGACGCAAGACATTAGTCCGATTCGGACAAGTATCGATTTTAGTTGGTTTAGTATACAGTCTATACGTTTACGCTGAAATATAAGAGGTCGATATTTTGTCTTATTTGAAATGGTGTCCACAAAACCAAATCGCTGTCTTGCTAAGGACTGAAGTCTAGGCACGGTAGGCCAAATCGCTTGGATAATTCAACGTAGTGCAAAGTGTTCGAATGGCCAAGTCAAAAGAGTTGGCCATGCAACAAAGATATGAAAATGAGCTGTATCGGCTCGGCAAAACGACAAGATGTATCAACGTAAGGTGGGGGGAGGACTTTGACTTCTCTTTCATACTCCTTCATGCCTAAGTAAAATATATCGTTGTATGCTAAATTAACCTATCGAGACCACGAGCTTGACTCGATCGAGAGATGAACATAGTGTGTGTCGAACACTAGATAGAAGAATTGAAATAAAACGTACATCAAATGTACGAGTCGCTATGGAACATTGAATATCGCAAAGGCGAGCGCCTCGGTACGCAAGCCATAAGAACATTGGATAACTGTATCGACAAGTGCCTCAATGCACGAGTCATTTCGTGCCCTCCATGCACGAGTTGGTATGCTAGAACATTGAAAGACTATATCAGTACGAGTACCTCAGTGTACGAGCTATAAAATATTAAATACCCTATCGAGGCATACCTCAGTTGTACGAATCGGAGGGAAGGAAGATACATTGAATACTAAAGCATAGAACATGGAATTATGGTATCGAGGCGTGCATCGCATTCACGACTCGAAGAATAGAGAACAATTGTGTCAAAGCGTGCATACGTACACTAGAATCATAAAAGATGGCTTTATTTCGAAGAGAACAGTTGTGGTATGAATGTGACGGAACTGTCAGATATGACATGATGCCTCAAAAATATTCGGGACCTTCGGGTCGTTCGATTGACGAACATTGAGTTGGGCATGATGCCATTGAACATTGAAACAAAGTATGGAATATGAGAACATAGAAAGTTAATGTGAGAAATACGAGATGATACAAAGTCTGAGTCACGAACTCAAGATATGTTTGGTTGTTTGAATAAGACGCGCGTTGTATGGTCTAATGGACTTGAGAAATGAATTAGAGATAATCTTTCGTGCACGGGTGTTCCCTCGAACAGATTTGCGCCGAGGCGCCGGGACCATTTGGCCAAGGAAGGACATTAAACTTCGCTAGGCACACATCTCTAAGACGATTAGCGATCGATTATTGATGTAAATGCTGCACTGATTGGTATGCAACGGTAAGCCTCCAGTTATTGGGATAGGAACCCATCCCGTGAGGCGTCGGGCTACCCAAATTGGGAAAAGAAAAGAAAAGAAAATATAAAGAGAAACACCTTTAGTCTATTCTGGCGCGGATACGCCAACGACCTTCATATAGTTAAGGAACAATGGGCCGAAAGTGCAGGAATAATAGATCCTGTACGGAGCACCTATAACATGACAGGGAAGGAATGAGGTGTATTCACCTTGCGTCGGTGTAAGGGCGAATGCGTCAGTGTTGGTAAGAATTCACGAAACAACACGAGATTGCTATTGGTTTCTTGTTTACTTATGCGAATCAAAATAACATGCTTTCCATGATAACATGCTTACTACTTTCGAATATGCCATGAAATTGATCCTAAGGAGAACATAGACATATAACTAAATTATATGTTATGAATCAATTCATTACTAAATGTCAGTTTAGTTAAAGTGGGTCTTTGATCAGTACAACAAGGATGAAAGTACTAATCCCCCACTAGTTTGCAAGCAGGTTCTAGAAATGGTCTGCTCGCGGCGGAGCTTCGCTTGATCATGCTGAGGCATGGAATGCCATAGCGTTTGAAGCGTGCGATCGCATTGACGCTCGAACTTGCAACATGATTGATGAGGCCGAGATATAGAAGACATGATGTATGGAACGGTGAAATCCTTTGTGGGCATGAGAGAACTTGAATGTTGTAGCCAATCTGGCATATTGAAAGCCTTTGTAATCTCTGTTCATTTATCAATAAAAAGAATTATTTCGTATACTCTGTTTCATTCTGTTTGCTAATATCAAATCAAAGATAACCATTTAAGAAATTGTCATCTTGCCTTGTACGAGTGTAACTCCAGACTCGTACGATATCACGTCCCAGCGAGGACGATGATTCGAATAAATCGATGCGAGGACGATCGATTTTTCGAGTTGGAGCATGACACGTACGAACTTCACGGACGTGTGGAATTTGACAGAACTCGAATTGGTTGCATGTGAGCAACGAATTTGATACGTATCCATCAAAAATTATAATATCGATGATTTTATAACTTTTCTAATTATTTTATGCACGCTCCTCAACTCACGATAAAAATTATGCCATCGGACTCGTAGCATTTTTCTGGTACTGTGAACCAAGTTTGGTTCGATTATGAGACAGTTGACCGGATTACCGTTTTACGGATCCCACGATCTGATTCAATGGACGATTTTGTACATGGCTCATCGGAATCGAAAATTGGACATACCATTGAGTTCTTATCGAAAAAATGAACATGTAGAATATAGTTTGATGAATTTAGAGACCCTTAGATTTGGCACGCTTTCGATGCAAAGCTGATCCAACGACGAACATTATTTTGATCTAAAATTATCGTTTTGTCCCTGTATCCAGAATTGGACTTATGAGTAGACTAACTTAGTTATTTTTTTATTTCGAAAACGTTGGTGATATTTGTTTCAGCATCCAGAGACATTTTTAAATGTCCATCTTTTGATGCTTCTATCAGCTTGACGAATTTGCATATTGGACGTCGTCAAATCATCACACTACCACCAGGAAATTATATCTTACCAATATATTATGTTTGTTTATTGTTATTTCATTATGTTTGTTTTTATTATTTATTTATTTGATTATTTATTTTATATTAAACTGTGCTTCTAAGTCATACTTGGACGCAAACGACTGAGTTAGTCATTTCTGTTGTTTTTATTTATTTTATGCATGTTGACCTAGTTTTATAGGACCACCCTATTATTGTGAGATATCGGTATATCTCCTTTGGCCATGACACATGTGTTCCACGATTTGTAAGTCTTATCTAATATTCAGACTTGCGTATTCGGTTGGCTACCGATACGTATGAGACGTACGATAAGACTTAACTGCTAATGGAATAGAACGATAGAGGACTTAGCAGTTAATAGTTTACTATGTTGTGGATACAATATAGATAGAATTATTGGGTGGGGAGGACATACACTGGATGCTTGGGCAATGTCGTGTAGAGTCGTGTACTCGTGTCGCATCTGGTGTTGCTAGTGCCTCATTTGACACTACTTGGTATATTGCTAGTGACTCATGTTTTCCATAAATAAATTCACTTTATTTATTTTATATCTGAGAAAATTACAACTGTAGGAATCTAATCTAGAAGACGATTACTTTATCCCTTGGACGATGCGATGAAGAAAACTCGAACTTCGAAGAACTTGGACAGCAACTGGGCAATCTCTCTGTTCTCTCTGAAAAATGACCTGTCGTGTCTGATGAAGATGAAGAAACTCTTTTTTATAGAGTTCAGGATAACTGTCCTTAAGCATACGCTCAGGTAGTTACTTGATGTGTGCATAACTGCAGGGACGCGTGGTGAATTCTGATGGAGACACATTAGCGTGCGGTTGAAAGTAGTGGAGCATGTTCAGGAGAGATTGATGGCCTGGATGCCACGTTGCACAACTTCTAGAGAAGTGGATAACTGGTACAGGACACGTGAGAACGTGTGTTGACTGTAATCCTGGATATGATTGCTGTATTACGCTGCCTCGTTGAAGAAGAGTTATACGCTGACTTGGACAGCGTAGTGCCATAGGAAATCCATACGCTCACTTTATGGGCAAGGAGTTGTATGGAGATCATACGCTCGCTTGGTTAGCAAGGAATCATGTGAGGTCCATACGCTCACTTGGCTGGGTGAAGAAGGAGTCATGTGAGGTCGATACGCTCACTGGAGAATTGGCCACGTGGCTATCATCAATCTTCTTTGGTACACCATATCTTCCCATAACTGACAAAATCTTCTCGAACGTCGTGACTACGGATTTGACGGCTGACAGACTGTCAAAACTGACAGTAATGATGGCTTTTGTATTTATGAAGGCTGCTGAGTTGTCCTCGTAAAAGACAAAATCGACTCTTCGAAAACCTATACGACGGTTACTTTTCTCGTGACAGCTGTCTTTGCACGAAAGATAAAGTGTCAGATTCATTCCTCATTTAAACATATGCTGTGCTGTCACTTCAGTAAATAATAAAATATTTACTGAGCGTATGGCTTTTGAAATGAGCGTACAACTCTGAACTGAACATATGGCTCTTTAACTGAGCGTATAGCCTTGAGCGTATGACTTCTGTTTGAGCGTATGGATGAAAATGACAGCGTGTCATAATTTTCCACATCCTACAAGACCCCCTTCAAAGTTTTCGAACTTTATGAGTTTCAAAAGTTCGAAATTACTTTGAACAGAAAGTGGGAATGAGTCCTGACACGCTGGCATTAAGTTCATTAAATGTCATGATGACTCTTCATTTTTCGAGATTGATTGAATCTGATGGAAGAATATGAACAGCCAACAAGCTCTATTATATAAACCGAGAGAATTCAATTTTTGACTTTCATCTTTTGAAACTATGACTCCAAAGGAAGCCGCTGAAGAAGAAGCACGTAAGTTGGGATTCTGTTCCCATGGTGACCCCACTTTTGGGGGCCAAGAACCCGAACCTGTCGTCATCGAGCTCAAGGACGACCCTACGCATTTAGCCAAGAATTTCTTGGGCTACTTTGGTCTGGACGGCTCCTCTTCTTCTGATGGGCAGAGCCTCGCAGAGAAGCGTAAAATGTTCGTTGCTCTGTTACGCCGCATGGGGGTCCAAAGCGTAGAAGAGTTAGGTGTCAAGCTTAGTCGCTCTTGAAAATAGAGCGTGACTTTATTGCACTCCTTTCCTTTTCCTCCTCCTCTTTTTTTGTAAGGCCATCAATGCCTTAATGAAAAAATGAATATTCAATAATCCTCTGTTTAGTCTAAATCTGTGTTGAAAACCAACGTGCACCGATGAATAACTGTAGAATACGCCGTCTTCCAAGTTGTAAGTTACGCTAGATAGCGTATGCCAATGAAATAGCGTATATTACGCTATTTTCCAATGTTTTGTGAATTCCGCTGAATAGCGTATGTCAGCGTATGTTACGCTGTCCTTTAACGTTGTGAATTACGCTAAATAACGTACGCCAATGAATAGCGTGCACCAATAAATAGCCCGTAAGTTACGCTATCTTCCAACGTTGTGGAAAGCACTCTTTGAATATTTCCAAGGCTGTACTGGTTTCCAAAGTACACGTGTCATTCATTCCACATTTACGAGCGCTATTCATGCGGATCCTTTCCAAGAATAGGTTCATGCTCCATACTTTAAATAGATGGATGAACTCCACGCAAACTCATCTTCCCATTCTTCTTCCTCTCTTCTGAGAATGAATTTTCTATGAGAAGGAAATAGGAAAGCCATGTTGTCTGATGTCAAATCTCTGTGCACGCTACCAGACATGGATCTGTCAATCTTTAGCAGCAAACTCAGCGGTAAGTTCAATATACACGCATCGAATTTTTTGTTTGCTAAGGACAAATTCATCTTCCCGAAATGAACAGAATGCATCTGTCTTTGCTTGGCCAATTTCTGTTGACTAATTTTTCTTTATTGTTTCTTGCAGAATTTTGGCTGAAAATCTTCTTCAGAACTGGCATTGGTGATATGAATGCTGTGGACAATGTTCTTCTGACATCTACATCAGGGAGCTCATACGCTTTTGACGCGTACATCAGACAACTCAGAACTCTTCGTGGGATAGAAGGGTCTTCCTCAGATGGTAGGAAGAGCCTTTATACACGAGAGTTAGATGGTGGAGTCAACTCTACCTCGAGAAATCGGGTAGTAGAGTTCCTTTCACGGCAGAACTAGGAATTGTATCCCAAGGTTTGGATACATTCCTATCTGCTTGAGGTGCCGCCATTCCTCCATGCGCTGTATTGGCAGCAACACGCCATCGTGTTGCTATACTCTGTGGTTCTCCTCTCGTCTGAGAGATAAGACCAGAGTTTGATTCCTGCTGGACACCCAGGAATTGCCACAAACAACGAGATTGCCAGAGAAGATCCAAGAAGAAATAGATCTCAGTTGTACATAGAATGAAAATCCAAGATTTGTAATAGATTTCCATTATGATTTGTAGGAAATTCTAAGAAATGTAATAGACTTTTTATGAAAATATGATAATGGAAATGATAAATCTTCTTTATCTGAAGTGATTTTGTATCTCTCTGGATGTAAAAAGAACATGATAAATAGAAATCTTGATTTCTTTTTTTTTAGAGTGTACAATACCATCAGAGGTAATATGGACGTGATAGGATGTAAAGACTCAAAAAAGAAAGTCAGATTTGTATTTATACAGAGGTCAAAGGTTATGAAAATGTGAAAGATAACGAATTCCAATCGATAGAAGATTATGAACAGACGAACCATCGGATGAATATAATAAATGCACGGATGAACCGTCAAGTATTAATGAATGAATATCGGAAAAAGACACGTTCCTTTAATTCTGGCAAATATATGCCTATAAATAGAGCATCTCTTTGAGTAGAAGGATCACACATTATTCTCTTTTATTCAAAATGTCTTCCGAAGAGAACACGAAGAAAACCGAAGTCGTCTCCAAAGTCGATAAAAATGCTAAAGAGCATTCGACTCCACGAAAGAAGGAGGCGGGCGAAAGCTCGTCTGCTCCCAAGCTGCCAAAAGATATCTTGAATTTCCTGGTCGAACAAGAAGAAACCGAAGAAGAAGAAGCAATGAGGCTGGCTGCCTGTCAGTTCTTGGTGCGGTCAGGAAGGATGTATTCAATTCTTTTGCTAATTATGTATGTGGTCCTCGTCCCAAGTACGAAAGGGATACCAGTGATCTTCCATGATGATGTATTTCTTGAAGAATTTGTCTCAAATAAACTCTGTTTAAAGAAACTTTGTTTATGATGTATCCTTCCTGCTTTATATTATTTTGCCTTTTTAGACTCAGAAATCAAAAGGACGAGATATCATTTTCATAGAATATGGTACATACTGAGATAGAAAATTCAGAGGTGATATGGACATGATTTTCTATACAAGATCTTTATTAAATTCACTGGGAATCTAATAAGACAAAATATCAAATTCTCTGGGAAAATGATACATGGTAGAATATCAGTTTCCACTGGGGATAACGACATCGAAATAGCTATTGTAGAGAAGAATAAATTTTTGATTTTACACTTGCTGGGGAGTAATAAAAATATTATATATATTGATGAAATTTATATATAATATTTCTTTAAGAATTTGCCATTGATAGGCATCATCGTGACTTTTCCGTCCATAGAGGCAAGCTGATATGCTCCATTAGAGAAGACTTTGTTTACTACGAATGGGCCTTCCCATTTCGCGTCAAATTTGCCTTTGCTCATATGTGTTATGGTCATCGGACGTCTGACAGTAAGGACCAATTCTCCCTTCTGATATGTTCTGACTTTGACTTTCCGATTAAAAGCTTTTGAGATTCGGGCTTGATATAGCTCGATATTTTGTTGCGCATACAATCGCTTTTCATCTAAAGCTTCCAGCTCTTGAAGTCAAAGTCGATCATTATTCTCTGTTGTAAATTCATTGGAGATTGCAACTCTCAAAGAAGGAATTTGTATCTCGAGGGGAAGAACAGCTTCACACCCATATACCAAAGAGAAAGGTGTACATCCGGTCGCATTACGAACTGTGGTACGATAAGCCCATAAATATTCACCAAGCTTCTCACTCCAGTTACGTTTATTGGAAGAAACGAACTTTTTCAAGAGTTTGATGATTGTTTTGTTGAAAGCTTCTGCTAGTCTATTGGCTGCTGGATTATATGCTGTAGAAGCCAGATTATTAATCCGATGATCATCACAGAATCGAGTAAATTTCTGGCTGACGAACTGTGGTCCATTATCATGGATAATACGCCGAGGAACACCAAATCGATAGATGACATGATGTTTGACAAAGTTGATAACATTAGAAGTCTTGACTTCAGATAACGGGATTGCTTCAGCCCATTTAGAAAAGTAATCAGTTATTGCTAGAATAAACCGATGTCCTTTTGATGATGGTGGATTGATAGGAACGATGACGTCCATGCCCCAAGCTTCAAAGGGCCATGATGCCGCTGTTGGGTGTAAGAACTCCGATGGTTGATGGATAAAGTCTGCATGAATTTGACAGGCTTTACATTTCCGAGCATATTGAATGGTATCAGCTACCATCGTGGGCCAATAATAACCCATACGTCGGATACGATCTTGAAGTTTTGGACCTGGCTGGTGAGCTCCGCAGACGCCATCATGTGCTTCACGGATTATCTGTTGTGCTTCTTCACCAGCGATGCATCGAAGGAGAAGACCATCATAGGCTCGACGATATAGTGTCTTCGTAGTATGATTATAATAGAATCTGAGAGACCGACGCCGGATAGATGCTGCTTCACTCGGGTTATCAGGAAGTATGTCATACAACACAAAGTCTAGAAACGGACGTCTCCAGTCTTCAGTTACGGTGTCTATTTTGTTAGAAAAGACATATTCTATAGTAGAATCGGAAGAAGACAAGGACACTTTGTCAAACTTTAATTCAGCATCAAAGTTGAGAGAATCTTCGTCTGGATTATGGAGAAAAGCCAAAGCCAGATTATTTTCAACGCAGAATAGTTCTCGGTTATAAACCACTATCACTTGCTGACGTCTGATTGGTATAGCTAATACAGCAGCAAGATTAGCCAAAGCATCAGCTTCTGCATTATAGGCTCGTCGAACATGTTCAATAAAGAAACCTTCAAAGGAGGAGGCCATAGAGAGTGCTGTTCGATGATAAGGTATCAAATCTTGATGACGAACTTCATACGTTCCTCTGATCTGATTGATGATAAGCTTAGAGTCTCCATAAACTTCTAAATATTGAACATCCAGATGTTTAGCGAGTTGAAGACCAATGAGCAACGCATTGTATTCTGCAATATTATTTGAACATGATTGATCCAGAGAATAAGCCCTCTGAATAGTTAATCCCTCTGGGGATACAAGAACAATTCCAACTCCGGCGACAATATCGCCGTTAGGACCTATTCTAGATGCTCCATCAAAGAATAGACGCCAGGTAGGAACTTCTTCAGAAACCATATTTGAATCCAGAACTTCATCGGGAATCTCATCATATAATTTAGAATCTTCTGGGACTGCATGAGCTGCTAGAAAATCAGCAAGAGCCTGTCCTTTAACCGACTTCTGAGGAATATAATACATGTCGTATTGGGCTAACAAGATTCCCCAATTAGCTAGTCTGGAGTTGAGAATACCAGGTTTCTTCATCATAATCCTGATGGGATTCACTCTGGAAATGACATGAATCGTTTGGCCGATAATATAATATCGCATTTTCTGAACAGCAAACATTAATGCTAGGCATTCTTTCTCGATTGGAGAATAACGCGGCTCAGTACCTGTTATTGTGCGACTGAGGTAATAAATAGCCTGTTCGTGGCCATCTTTGTTTTTCTGAGCGAGCAATGCACCGAGAGAATGATCCATGGCTCAAACATATAGGAGAATGGTATTCCCGAGACGGGAGGTACCAAAATTGGAGGGTTTATGAGGTACTGTTTGATGTCGTCAAATGCTTTTTGACATTCTTCGTTCCAGATGAAAGATACACCTTTCTTCAGAAGTTTGTGGAATGGTCTGCAGCGTCCTGATAAGTTGGTAATGAATCTCCTGATATAAGCAATTCTTCCTTGAAATCCTCGTAGCTCTTTTAAGGTGCGTGGAGGACGCATCTCTTGGATGGCTTTGATCTTCTCGGGATCCACGTGTATACCTTTAGCGGTAATGACGAAGCCGAGAAATTTACCACTAGAGACGCCCAGGAAGGACTTAGTAGGGTTCATTTTAAGTTGATGCTGACGCATTAAATCAAATATAGTCTTCAAATCTTGGATATGATCCTCCTTTCGTCGACTTTTGACTGCAATATCATCAACATAGCATTCGACTATTTTTCGGAGATGTTCGTGAAATATAGTGCTCATTGCTCGCTGATATGTTGTTCCTGCATTCTTGAGACCAAACGGCATCACTGTATAACAATATGTACCGATCGGTATTCTGAAAGAAGTATGTCTCTCGTCATCTGGAAACATCTTGATTTGATTATACCCCGAATACCCATCCATGAATGACATTCGTTCGAAACCACATGTGTTATCAATCATTACATCTGTAATTGGAAGAGGAAACTCGTCTTTAGGACAAGCAGCATTGAGATCACAAAAGTCTATACCGACTCGGATCTTGCCGGTCTTCTTGAGGACAGGAACGATGTTAGCCACCCATTCAGGATGTTGTTCCTCTCTGATAAATCCGGAAGCCATAAGCTTGTTGACTTCAGCTTCAATTGCATCCATAATGTCTGGACGAAATCGTCGCTGTTGCGGTTTGACCGGTTTAGCATTTGGCATAATATTAAGCTTGTGCATTGCGATCTTCGGATCTAGTCCTGGCATATCCTCATAGCTCCAGGCGAAGACATCGATGTAATCACGAATAAGCTTGATCATATCTTGCTTATCTGTTTCTGAAAGACTCTCACTGATGAATATTGGTTTAGGGGAACCTTCTTCACCAACATCAATTTGGATCAGTTTATCTTCAGTAGGAGGTTCCCTCTGCTCGAACCTGAATTCCCATTGATTATCTAATCTTTGAGCCCATTGTTCTGATTCGGGTGATATTTCGAAATCATCTTCATCTTCATCATTTTCTTGTGGGCCATCAACAGAGACCATATTGATGGATAAAATAGAGCGATGAAGATCGCCAACACTCGTATCAGAATCCCAAGAAAGGGAATCAGAAGACTCAAATCGTTCATCTTCAGATTGTTCGTCTTTATTGAATTTTGACTCTTCATGAACTATGTTGATAAAAGGGGTGGGAGCAATGTAACCTAAACCACATTTTGTCCTTCCGTATTTTAATGGAGGAATTCGAACAGGCATTCTTCTTCCTTTTCCATTAAGACTGGTTCTGAAATCATAACCCATATTCTTGATGATATTTTTGGATTGCTGACTGTAGCAACGTAGCTGTAATCTTTCAGTATCGTCATTTATATCATCCTCCTCCAGATTAGGAGGATTCTGAGGTCCTTTATAGAAAAATATTGGATTTTCTCCCTTCTTTCGACTGGGGACCACAAAGTATGATTTCTGTATAGAGTCTAATGATACGTCTATATGAAGAGCTTGAACAACCCCTATAGTTAGTGGCTCTAAGCTATCTAGCAATTGTAAATAACTTTGTACATAACTACAAACATCAATATACTGCAAAGGAGATGCTTCATTAATACTAGATGCTGTATTTACAACAGAAGGCTGAGCCTTATCAGACTTAGTCAGATTAATGACAAAGGGGGAAGAAGAAGAACAGTTAGAATTTTTGTTTCGATTAAGATCGATAACAAAAGGCTCAGAAGAGGTGAGCTCCCTTGAAGAAGACCGTGGATAAGTAATGCGTCCACTGACTGGAATGACTAGAGTATCTGATCTAGCCTGAGAAGATGGAGGGGGAGTGATGAGTCCACTGACAGAAATAATCAGTGAGCCTTGTGAAGCTTGGGAAGATGGTACAGTAGTGCGTCCACTGACAGGAATTATCAGTGAGCCTTGGGCGGATGATGAAGTAGTACGTCCACTGACCGGAATTATCAGTGAGCCTTCTTCAGATGTTTTAACAGACTGTGGAGGAGTAATACGCCCTTTTACAGGAATAATAAAGGTGTCAACTTTGGATGTCTCATCTTCATTATCCATAGCTTGCAAGACTTTCGAGTATTCATCTTTGTACATGCGAGCGTCATTGAAGTAAGCTTCGACTCCTTTGAATGGGTAAAGATCTGCCACTTCTTTTTGAACCTCTCCATTATCATCAACATATTTGAAGCACTGATGAAGAGTTGAAGGAACAATATTATGTTCATGCAAGAAAGGTCTCCCCAATAGAGCATTGTACGAGCAACCATGATTGTCGATGATATAAAAAGTAACCTTAGTACGAAGATCGCCTATTTGAAATTTAAGACAAATCTTGCCTAAAGGCTCACTTTTTTCTTGATTGAATCCTAAGATGGTAGTGATAGTACTGGAAAGACTATGCACAGGTATCTTCAATGCATTTAACATAGCCTTTGGCATAATACTGAGAGCGGATCCTGGATCAATCAGTAAACGATCAACCTTCATAGAATCAATATATCCTGTATGATATAAAGGACGATCATGTCGATTATCCTCTAGCAGCATATCGTCCTGCGTAAAGATAATGTTTGGAATAAATTCCAATACATTATGGCAGTGAGAGACAGGTTCTGTTTCCAACTTCTTAAGGAGAGTTAAGCAGGTTTCTGCTTGCAGCAGTGCTTCACTCAAAGTTTCTCGAGTCTCTTTAGAGAGACGTAAGAGTTCGAAGATTGACAATTTAGCTGGTGTATTGGCTAGTTGAGCCAATATATCAAAATTATAAGGCTTTTCAAGTCCTGTAGGGGATGATTTCTTCAATGGTTTGTCGAAGCAGACTTGTTGTTTGCCCTTGTCAGCTGTTGTTGGTCTAGAAGGAACTGTCTCAATAGGAACATTTAAAGGCTCTTCAGTAGAGACTGGAGTTGAAGCTGTAACCGGAGGAACTTCAGAAGTTTCTTCAAGAACTTCAGCATAATCTTTCAGATATACTTTTCCTGACCGAGTTCCAGCATGAACTTCAACTTCAGATTCTGGTTCAAGGTCTATGGAAACCATGCTGCAATTCTTTATTTTGCTCTTGGTTCTTTTATGTTTGATGAGAGCTTCATTCCAGAAACCAAGGCCAACACGAGATTGATTATGTCTCATGGTAATGGCCAAAGGTGCTCGGAGTCCCTTGCCTGAATTCAAACCAGGAACAGTGGCTAGATCATAACCCATCTTCACCATCAATTCACGAGATTGTGAACTGTATAGATGAAAAGCAGGCTTGTACCTATCTTCAATTTGAGATACAGATTTTATTTCCGTAGGGAATGAATTTCCTGCTGAGATAAAAGTAGAGGTTAGATAAAAATCGGGTGTGAAACTAGAAGTCACATTGCATGACTTAGTCTTCCCGAGCTTCTTTTTAGACGAGAAAGTCTTCCGAGGAGAAGAGGAAGACGTTTCAAACTCCGTCATTAAATCCGGGTGAATCCACATGATCTCTCCCTTCTTAGTTGTGACAGGAACAAGTCCGTCATTCTGTGCTGGTGGGATGTTTATAACTTCGAGAGTTGCTTTGGGGATAGGAACAATCCCACTTTCCACCATTAAGGAAGGGAAGTCACCGAACTGCATTGAAATTACATTTGCTGTGACTGTTTTGTCTTTGGGTGTTAATGTCACAGCTCCTGATTTAATCATCTCTTGAATCTTCCCTTTTAATACATAGCAAGACCGGATTGTATGACCCAGCATTCTATGATATGGACAGTATTTTGGATGATCTGTCTTATTGGCTTCATCAGGCTTTTTAATTTCTGGCAATTGTATTTTATTACCTTTGAGCAAGCATTCAAAGATACCCTGAACATCGTCATCATCGAAAGAATATTCTTCTTTCGGCCGAGGAGATCTCTGTTGTTGATTTGTTGGAGCTGAAGTAGCTTGGGTAGTCTTTACTTCTTGAATACTGCTTTGGAGATTGACTTCAAGAGCTTCTTTCCCTTTGCGATTGTTGGGTCGAGTACTATTGCTAGCACTCTGATTTGATTCTTTGGGAACCATTTGTACCCCCAGACCTTTGAAGGTCTCAGCACTGACTTCGGCAGCTTTGGCACTGACGATGAATGAAGGCCAATCTTGGAACTGAGTGGACCCTGTCCACATGCTGATAATTGGTAAAAGGTTCGACTTGCAAGTGTCGATCGTAACAGCATCGGGAGTTCCAAGAGGCATTTTGAGGGCTTCTCTTCTGAATCTCTCAATGAATTCCTTAGTGGTCTCATTATTCTTCTGTTTGATTCTTATGGGGCCGACATGGTCATATCATTGAGCCCTTCGTAGAATCGTTCAAGGAACATTTGTTTGAAACCGGCAAATGAAGTAATACACCCATCAGGGAGACTTCTATACCATTCATAAGCCGTTCCTTTGAGACATCCAACAAACACACGAGTAAGGAGGGCATCGCTTGGTTGCAATTGATCAGTCATTACTTCAAAGTGATTAATGAACTGACTTGGGGAAGTAGTCCCATCAAAGAAGGAGATAGTCAGAGGCTTGTATTTAGGAGGATATGATACTTGCTTCCACTCTATCGGGTAAGGTTGCTTGATACCTAACCTTTGTAAACCATCCTTCTGTTTGAATGCCTCAAACTGAGTTTTGAGATTCTTTAACTCTTCTGTAACAATTCCAGAGGATTGTGGAGTTGTGACTTGTTGAGTGTAATTGGGAGGAGGGACTGCAGCATATGTACCACCCCCAGCTCCAGAGTGACTTGGGGTGGTTTGTACAGGAACATTAGATTGTACCCCCAGAATAGTAGAGGGTTCGGGGTTTGGAATAACAGGGATATTCAATACCACTGGTGGTGCTGTCTGTTGTTGAGCCTGCATTAGAGTGTGCATAGCACTCAATGTATCTGCCATAGCTCGCAATTGTTGTTCTAAAGAAGAAATCCTCTGTTCATGAGCCTCATTGCTAGTCGAAGGTTCATGATCACCTTCTGCCATGTAAGTGGTAATCATTCGAGGGATAGACGATGAAACAGTTTGCTCTGAATCATCGCTGTAAGAATCAGTATCTTTCCCGGGACTGTTTACAGGAGTTAATGCCGGAAAGTTGGACTCTCCAAGGAAATCTTCCGTGATCTCCGGATTATTACTTGGATGAGAAGAAGAAGAGATTCTGGCCAAGGCTCCGGTCCTGGATCGGGTGCCAAGATAAACACCATCTTCAGAATCTGATATAGCGTCAGACCGGATTCTACCCCCAATATTTCTGGAGGTCATGTTGACAAAAGCATAAAGAGGTTCATCTTCATCTGATGTTGGTTCATATTGGATCCGTTCGAAAACAGATCGTCTTTTCGGTGAACAATAACATTGGATGACAACCCGAGGTTGGAAGTCACAACCATGCTTTTCATGGCAAATATGGGCAATGTCATAGCCAGATGGAGTGTCGATTCTCCGTTTGTTTTGTAAATATTCCCGGAGATCTGTAGGGATAGATTGAGAAGTACTGGAAGATAGTTTCTGTGTAGAAACTTGTCTTTTGTTCTTCTGTCTTCTTGGTTCTTGAGTGTATAGAGACCGATTAATTTGAGCCACATAGTTCCTGGCATATTCAACATCAGGGTCTAGTACATTTGTCTCAATTTGATAAGACTTTTTAATACCAGAAGCATAACTGTGGTGATTTTGATTAAGCTTGTTACAAAGATCCGTGGGAGATATGACTTTGGTATCAGTCTTGGATACTTGTTACTTGCCTTTCTCAGATCGAAAAATTTTGAGAGAAGGGAGATGAGTATTATTCCGACTAGGAGTCGGTAATAATCCATCTTTAGAGGAATTAGCCAAAAGGCATTTTCCTTTATTTGAGCTAGTAAAAGTACTAGTCAAATTAACTCCAGAGGTAAAGACCTCAGAAGTAGAGGAATCGACTAAAGAGCCTTTCTCCTTGGTTGGCACAAGATGCGCAAGTTGTGGGAGAATCATTTGTAGGTTCTGTGAAAGAGAACCCCCAGTCTGATTTTGAGAATCAGTCAAAGGACTGTATCTGTCAGCATACGCCAACTTCTTGTTAGCATATGCTGGCTTTTGCTTAGCGTACGCTGCCTTCTTGTTGGCATATGCTGGTCTTTGCTCAGTGTACGCTGACTTTACTACATGCTGCCCTCTGACTGCTGTACGCACAGAGTCATCAATGGCTAAAGAGCCGACTGCTGTCGTAAGAGCAGAAGGAGAAGGGACTTTGACATGTCCAGAGATGGTTTTCCTTGGACACACTGACTTGGTTAAAGAACCAATTTTGTCAGCGTGACTAGGGGAAACCATTGTTGCTGTGTTCAGGGAAGCAGAAGTGTGCTTTGTTGAAGTTGAAGATGTGTTCTTGTCAACGTGAGAAGTGACAGGAACATCTCGGGCTGTCGAAGAAGACTTGGGGACACAGACAGAACGTCCCGTCTTCT
The DNA here is from genome assembly GCA_029216955.1 of Iris pallida. Taxonomy (NCBI): domain Eukaryota; kingdom Viridiplantae; phylum Streptophyta; class Magnoliopsida; order Asparagales; family Iridaceae; genus Iris; species Iris pallida. The sequence goes on along the minus strand of JANAVB010041419.1, from coordinate 3,482,215 downwards.
TGGCAGCAGGAAGAGCGGAGGAAGCAGTTCGGCCCTCCTTCGCCTTGAGCATTTCTTCGTAAGCAGATTGGTCGAATTGTACGACCATCGTCTTCTTCGTCGAGCCGATCGACGAAGTATCGCATTGAGTTGTTGCTATCTCGTTGGAGGAGACAGCTTTTCCCAGCAGAGTCGCCAATTTGTTTTCTATAAATAAATTCACTTTATTTATTTTGTATCTGAGAAAATTACAACTGTAGGAATCTAATCTAGAAGACGATTACTTTATCCCTTGGACGATGCGATGAAGAAAACTCGAACTTCGAAGAACTTGGACAGCAACTGGGCAATCTCTCTGTTCTCTCTGAAAAATGACCTGTCGTGTCTGATGAAGATGAAGAAACTCTTTTTTATAGAGTTCAGGATAACTGTCCTTAAGCATACGCTCAGGTAGTTACTTGACGTGTGAATAACTGCAGGGACGCGTGGCGAATTCTGATGGAGACACATTAGCGTGCGGTTGAAAGTAGTGGAGCATGTTCAGGAGAGATTGATGGCCTGGATGCCACGTTGCACAACTTCTAGAGAAGTGGATAACTGGTACATGACACGTGAGAACGTGTGTTGACTGTAATCCTGGATATGATTGCTGTATTACGCTGCCTCGTTGAAGAAGAGTTATATGCTGACTTGGACAGCGTAGTGCCATAGGAAATTCATACGCTCACTTTATGGGCAAGGAGTCGTATGGAGATCATACGCTCGCTTGGTTAGCAAGGAATTATGTGAGGTCCATACGCTCACTTGGCTGGGTGAAGAAGGAGTCATGTGAGGTCGATACGCTCACTGGAGAATTGGCCACGTGGCTATCATCAATCTTCTTTGGTACACCATATCTTCCCATAACTGACAAAATCTTCTCGAGCGTCGTGACTGCGGATTTGACGGCTGACAGACTGTCAAAACTGACAGTAATGATGGCTTTTGTATTTATGAAGGCTGCTGAGTTGTCCTCGTAAAAGACAAAACCGACTCTTCGAAAACCTATACGACGGTTACTTTTCTCGTGACAGCTGTCTTTGCACGAAAGATGAAGTGTCAGATTCATTCCTCATTTAAACATATGCTGTGCTGTCACTTCAGTAAATAATAAAATATTTACTGAGCGTATGGCTTTTGAAATGAGCGTACAACTCTGAACTGAACATATGGCTCTTTAACTGAGCGTTTAGCCTTGAGCGTATGACTTCTGTTTGAGCGTATGGATGAAAATGACAGCGTGTCATAATTTTCCACATCCTACAACTCATTTGAGCGTTACTCGTGTATTCTGCAAGTGATTCATTTGAGTGCTACTCGTGTTCTAGTGGCCAGTCGTGGTCATTCGGTCTCCCCTTTGTGTTAAGTGATGTTCTAAAATTGTATTTACACATAGAATGGTTAGGTGACCCTATACCTGATCATAGCATAGAATAATATTTTGTTACAGAATAGTGTGTCATACCTTGTTCCTTTTTGGTTGTAGGTGTGGTTCACAGTTTCGATGATGGAATACTGGACCATATTATGATCTAGATTATTTTTTACTTTTACTTATGATTTTGTGATATGTTTATATTCAGTCTATATGGCATGCTTTCTGTATCTTGTTACGTCTCTCTGTTGACCAGGTAGTTGATTGCATGGAGTTAGTTCGTTGATCTTGATGGTATTTCTATTTCAGATTCAGGTATCTTTGGTGATTTCATATTTATATTATTACTTTCATTCTGCTCATTAGCCTAGTTTTATAGATTAATATTGTTCTTCTAATCTATTCAAAAATATATGTTAATGGACTGCAAACTATGACTCATAATGTTCATTCTTCACTTTTATTCTCTATATGGATTAAAATATTGATAAATATTAGATACCAAGACAACTTATATATATTCTAGCTGGGCTGGAGTCCACTGGTTACGTAGCTGACATGTCTACGTATTTCCAGTCATATGTAATTTGGGACTGGAACATGACATTTTTGTGGTGGCCCATGCAAGTCAAGAGCATATCGTATCGGTTACCCATTGGAAGGACCTGCTCGTTGTCGTGGTGATGAAGGTATTTGTGGTCCATCTAGTGTACTCATGGACATAGTATCCTTTTTTTTTACCCTTTGAAGTCTTTGGCCTCTTGTAAACAGTGTAAGCCTTTCATGGAAAATTTTGTTTTTGTTCTTTGGGTGGTCTTGGTGGCCTTGGTTCCTTGGTATTTTCTATTTCCCTCCAAATGGTCCTCCCTGACAACCTCTAGTATTATGATCCGCTGGTAACTTGCACCTCTCATAAATCCTCTCCTTCTTGGCAGGTCTTGGAAACTCATCAACCTCCTTCCTCCTAACACCCTTTGGTCTTCCAGGTAGCCTACTTCTAACAGGTGGATCAACTTCATATGGTGGCTGCAATATATGGACAAAAATATGTGTTAACTGTAGAACTTAATTGATCCATAAGCTTAGGTAGTAATGTTGTAGTTACAATATATAGAACACAAGTAGGATAAGAAAGCATTGTTTAGAACTTACTTGATCCCATAAGCTTAATTTTGTTGAAGCAATAGAATAATCTTTCCAGCATAAGCATCCTTGTAGGTAGTGGCATGATAGTAGTTGTAATGCCCCAGTCCCAAAATATGTAGGACCAGGTATATGAATACATGCCAGCAGCACTTCACCAATGGGCCAAGCTACATAACAAGCCCATTAGCGAAATACTTAAGCTGTAAATTATGATAACATCCTAATGTGCATATATATATATATATATATATATATATATATATATATATATATATATATATATATATATATATATATATATATATATATATATATATATATATATATATATATATATATATATATTTTACACAACACAGTCCACAAGTGCATATATATATATATATATATATATATATATATATATATATATATATATATAATCACATCCAGTGAGTCTACCAAGAGATCAAGAATAAATAAATAAAATTTCTCAAATATCCAGCAATAAAAGTAATGAAGTCTGTGCGGATAAAATATTTCGAAACCACAGAGAAAGAAACAAAGTACCAATCAACTACAAGTCCGATGAAAAGAAAAGGAAATAATGTAGCAAGACTAAATATGAAGGTGACGTGATCATGAGAAATCCTCTGGCACTATCTCGTCCTCCTGTGCCGGTATGTCTCCGGTCTCAGCTCCCGAACCGTAAACCTCCCGGTAGTCTTCAGCTTCGTCTAAGCCTAGGGGATAGCCAGGTCCTCAGCGGACTAGCAAGGTGCATAATATACATGCCAAGGTACAGAAATGAAAATATGAACTAAGACAATATACTGTATCCGTCTATGTGTTATGCAAGTGAGATACTTTTATAGAATACCAGACCCCTTCCACTAAGGCTCGCTAACACCTCAGCAAGATATTGTCCCCAGTACCGTGTCGTGGAACCAAGGATAATCAATTCTCGATAATGATAATCCCTTACTCTGCTACAGAGATAAATGTCACTAATTAACGGGCTACACGAAAAAAGTCTGATATTGTAGTCAAATTCTTTCCAATTTCTATGTCTAGAATCTAGCAATGTCAAGTCTGTACAATCATCTCGAAAGTAATAGCAATACTGATAAAGAATTCTAGAATGCTAATACGAGGTCAATACCACGAATAGTCATGTAAACCTCGCATCATAAATGTGCCGGTGTCCTGTGGTCAAACGTGTCAATGGACACATCAGTATATACATAATGCCTAATGTTAATACTCGATGTCACTATCATGACATCGGTACCCGTCTATAAACAGACACTAAGTATCAACGTCCTACATCATACAATGCTAATCAAAATGAACAACAAGACAGAAAAAAAAATCTATAACGAAGGCAAGGTACGTTTGCCTGTAACTGCTGTGCGCGGGTAGGCCTGACCAACTCTGGTGTCCTTGTCAATCCTCCCAAGCTCGCCTATAATAATATATTATATTTAATATTCTATATCAACATACAATATATAAATTATATGAATATCAACGTCTCCTAGTTGCCACAACGTTGTTATGACATTATATCTATTATATAAGTACATATAGGCACCAAATCCTCTCGTAAATACTTTACAATTATAAAAAAATAATATATTTAAATTCTGGATATTATCTATAAATACCTATACATTGCTACAATTGTATTTTCAATGGTGCCACTCTTTCACAAGAGGTCCTATGTCAATACCACATATGACTACCTCAATTCGACCCATTAATTTAGTCCCGAAACAATGACTAATTAAAATTACTAAATTCTGTAAAAATCCCAAAATTTAGTTAAAATAGTATTTATAATATTAAACCTTGCACAACATAAAGTTTAATATGGATTCATGGAGCTTTGACACTTTTGGACACAAGGAAAGCAGAATTTTTTGGAGTTCGATGACACGAAAAATGTCATGAATTTTTAAAAATAGCAAACAGAAGCGAAACCTAACATATAGATACACGTCGAAAGATCTCGACGTCTATATTCTAAATAAAAATATTAGAAGGTTAGAAACTGAACTTAGATAGGTAAAAAATGGCTCGCAACAAAATTCATCGGTTCTAGATACCCTGTCGTAGAATCGATGCCACGGGCAAACTGCTTGGAATTGGAGGATCCGGTGATCAGAGTTGGAGTAGACAAACAAAGGTAACCCTCAGATTTGGTTTGAAGTGAAATATATAAGAAAAAGTGGGTAAAACATCATCTATAAGTCGACTAACCTGCTGTGACGTTTTAGACTTCGATTCGACGGAGTTTCGATCCAAGTAGCACGTCGTGCACTTCTCTAATAGTCGTAAGATTTCTCCTACATTTGCTAAGGTGGAAGAAGACGTCGAGGGGGTCGCGTGAGTGGTGGCGGCACAGAAATTGAGAAAAAAAATTGGGTTTTGTGAAGGGAAAGAGGGTCGGCTATGCGGTGGTTGGCCACAAGGTTTGGCCGCTTGGTTGGGAAGGTTTTATGGGTCGTGGGTGGTTATGTTTGAAGGGGATTAGTTAGGGTTTGATAGGTATTTATGTAGTAAGGGTTTGGCTTTGGTTTGGACTAATTTGGATATGATTTGGTCCTCCTAAGTATACTTTTAGTAATAGGTTTCATAATTTGATTGGATGTTTGACCAAGTCAAAGCTATAGAAATTATTGCTCATGGCTGTAATTTAATCTCTAAAATTTGCTTAAATATATGTTCACTTACTTCTGGTAATCTTAGTTGGGCTCTAACTAGTAGGATTGACTAGGTTTGGGCCCGAGTAGTATTTTTAGTCAAATTGGAACCGAAAATCAATTTAATGAGTCTCATGTGCCATATATAAATAAGTAGTACATGGAAACTCAATTGGATGGTACATCCTACGCATATGCGTCGTAGACTCAAAATGGATCAAAACTATATATTGGGTCATACGGCTTCGATCTATGTCAAGTCTCGAAATCAAATTGTAAGTTGGCCTAGAATTACGATAAATGATCAAATTAGCCTAAGTTGACTTGAAGTTGTGCGAGGCCAAAAGAATGTTGACAAACAAATTGGATGGGATATGATATATCAAACTGAAGGTGGACGAGTCTAGAATTCAAATATGGAATTGGATTGAGAAAACAATATTTGTTGTGCTTCAAAAATCAAAGCTACGGTAAACTACTAACATAGCCATTATTGACTTTAATAAATTAAAATATCCATATAAAATGAAAAATAATTAAAAATAAAATCCAAAAATTAAGGGGCTTACAGTAGTGACTTGTGAACCTATACCAATATAATTAATTATGAGATTTCTTAAATTATTGGTTATGTATAACTCTACTGTTAGTGTAACTCTACTGCTAGTGTAACTCTGTTAATTCCCTATACCAAGACAATCTATTGCTAGTGTAACTCTACTGCTAGGTATCTCTACTGTTAGTGTATCTCTACTTATAGTATATCTCTGCTGCTAGGTAACTCTACTGGTAGTGTAACTTTACTGCTAGTGTAACTCTACTGCTAGGTATCTCTACTGTTAGTGTAACTGTTAATTCTCTATACCAAGACAATCTTCTGTTGGTGTAACTCTACTGCTAGGTGTCTCTACTGCTTGCGTATCTCTACTGCTAGTGTATCTCTACTGCTAGGTAACTCTACTGCCAATGTAACTTTACTGCTAGTGTAACTCTACTGCTAGATATCTTTGTTAGTGTAACTCTACTGCTAGGTATCTCTATTAATTCCCTTTGGTACTTATATTGTTAATGTGGGCCTAATAGGTAACAAAGTAGCTACAACATGCACACATGGTATCCTTGTTAAATCCTATACATGACAGTCATAACTTTTGGCTTCAATATCAACTATCCATCTGTTTTCAATGGAGAACACACTTGTGACACAAAACAACCCCTCATCAGTACCATTAACCTGAAACTTGTTGACTAGCTTTGACCTGTGCTCAATGATCTTCTTAGCTTTTGGAGTCAAGTCATCCTCATCCCATGCTCTAGGAACTATCTTCCTACCAAAGATCAATTGCATGACCATCATATGAAACATCTCCACAATCATAGTGATGAGCTTACCTTAGATGTCTCGTATCCAACTATTGAATCTCTTAGAGAAATTATTGGTTATGTTCTCACACTTGGCTATTTTGTAAAAGAATGCTCTACACCATCTGCTCATGTGTTCTTCCATCATATACTCAAGACCATGTGGACACTATTGAAAAATTGCTTCAATCCATTTAGCAGTATCTACCTCTACGTAGGTCCTAGATGCACCCCATGTAAGATGCTTCAGCTATTGGCTACCACTGACATGTGACTTGTAGTTTTTGTAGAAATTCCTGAAGCAAAACCTGTGGGGCTGTCCATAGAATTCAGTGTCAAGAGCACTCCCAGGGCCTTTCTGTCCGTCAGATAAGAAGGATATCTTCCATGGATGTTACAACAACTTGTCTTTAATTATTGAAACGAAATAGCCCATGTAACTTCACACTCAGATGTGCAAAGATAGATGACAAGTGGGAACAATCCCATTGTTGCCATCTAAAGCTATTGTTGACAAACACACCCTATGCTTTCCTTTCAAATGATACTCATCTAATCCAACTAATGGTCTACAACCTTTTACGAATCTAGTAAGGCTTGCAATGTACCCTCTGCATAAATAGCCAAATTCAGTTGTCCCTTGTGTATTTCCACAGAAAGCTACATTCCCAGGATTGGATTTCATCACCTGGTTTGCAACCTCAGGACATTTTCTATAACTTTCATCATAACCACCAAACAACATCTCTTTGACTCTGAATAATGCTATATGTGCTTTCCAATATGGGACATAGACTATAAACTTGGACCACATCTGCTTCTGAATATCCTTTGACTTCCTTGAAGTATGGTGTGCCTTAATGTCATCTTCCAACACTTCAGAGATGAACTTGCTATTAGCCATTTTGTTTTGAAGCTTTAAGGTGTGCTTATAAATGTTGGTTTCATTAAGCTGTCTTAGTGTACAAGTAGTCTTGTCTAGTAAAATTCTGACCCTGTACATCTATAGGCATGTCTCTTCTTCACATACACCCTAGATCCTCTTCGATTCATTCTGAACAAATTTTATTTCAAACCTTTTCTTTATAGCTAAAGTCCTTAAATATATTCTGCACTCACTAGGGTTCATCCATTGCTGACCTAGGACTAGATCACCCACATCTCTATCTGTATTCCTCCTCACACATCTCACCCTCACTGTATAAATCATCAATTTCATCAGCTCGATGATCACATTCAGAAGCAGATGATGCGTAACTATGGTATTCCTCTTCAGGCTCAAGTTCATCAATTTGAAGTCTATTTCTCCTCTGAAACTCTCCATTAAAATTCTTTTATTGCAAATTTTAATACAAACAGAACAGTGTTACAATATAGGACTTAGACGTAGTCCTAGGAGTACACTTTTGTTTATCTGGGTCCCTTGTGCCGATGGAGTGAGTGGTAATGCGTTGACTCTGTTGACGATCTGACGACGGTTATCGGTTCTCTGAAGGCTTGGATTGCTCTAGGTGCTGGAGCTTGCTGAGAGGAGGAAGACGTTGAGTGTCTGTATCTGCCTCTCTAGTGGTTGTGTGGTCTATCCGTGTGTAGGTAGATAGGTGTGTCCGTTACGGAAGAAGGAAATGATCCCTCTATTTATAGTTTTGCAGGCTGGCTGCTCATGTGCGCATGTAGGATGCGCCTGTATACGGGGATGCCACGTGTTGATTACTGATGGAGGCGTATGAACGATGCGCCCTGATCGAGGCGTTGAATTCTTCATGCTGCTGTTGTGGATCGGCACGTAGCAGAGGAGAAGATCTTTCTATTGCTGAGATCTTGGGTGAGTCGAGTCAAAGGACACGTGTCATCGACCCATGGCTCGGAGATCTCTGATTTGGTGGGGAATGATCTGGTAGGATGCGCCTAGGATTTGGCGCATGAGGAGGCTTTGGCTCGTAACCTTTAGGAGTCACGAACCATTCGGGGCGCATGGCTTTTGAGACGCATGCGAGGCTTCAGAAGTGACTTAGCTCCTGTCTTTCGGGATCATAGATAAGTCTGGGGCGCATGGCTTTTGAAACGCATGCAGAGCTTTAATGGTGACTTTTCTTCTGTCTTTAAGGATCAGTGAAAAGTCTGAGGCGCATGGCTTTTGAGGCGCATGCAGATTTGGGCACATGGCTGCAGAGGTGCATGCAAGTGGTTGAGTGGCCACGTGGCAGTAGCCGTCGGAAGAAAGTAATGATGATGCTGACGTTGGCGACGCTTCGTCTTCTGAACTGTTCAGACTTCGGGAGGCGTACTGCCAACTCTGTCAGTTCAGCATTTAATGTTTGTGACATTCGATAGACAGCTGAGTGGGCGCATCGGTTGGCGTTCCACTAGGCGTATGGGGACGCATGGGGGACGTATCCCTGTGATGTGCTTGGTACTGAAGGGCACATCTGTGTGATACGCTTGATGTTGAAGGGCGCGTCTGTGTGATGCGCGGTCTGGCCGACGCATCTGCTTCGTGACACATCTTTAATGGTACGACTATTACAATCTTCGAGTGCTTTAAATAGCTGTCTTGACTTAGCTGAATTCGAAGCGTCCGGTTCATCCATCTAATACAAATTCATTGCACGAAATTCGGAGAGCCATTCACTTGGCACGTGGGTTTGATTTGCCCGGCCTATAAATAGTGGCATGGAGAGAGTTTGCTTCTCGTTCTCTCACGTCCTTCCGACATAAATTCATTTACTCGGATGCATTCTGTTGATGAGATGCTCCCGAGGGTGAAGATGCAACGTAATGTCTTCATTGATGCACTTGAAGGTGACTGTTACATCAAAAAGTCGGAGTCGAGGGGTTCTGAGGCAGGCGGAAGGTGCCTGTTGCAACCAATGATAGAGATACTCGAGCCTCGTCTTCGTTGTACAGGAAGAACCGTAGATCGGAATAGCGGTGCTGCGGCTTTGGTGGCTCTTTCTTCCTTCAAAATGGGTATAGCCTATTCTGGTTGTGTTGAAAGCTGCTCCTTTAGCCGCGGTTTCGATCACGGTCTTCCTTGGCCTTTGGAGGCTCTTTCGAAGCCTCCCCCGGCCACATGTTGGCTTGTGGTTCTTTTCTCTTCCTCACTAGAGGGTTGATTGCCACCCTCGTTCTGTTCAATAAATGCTTCATTAGTCGAAGAATTTAGACGGCGGTGAGCCTGGCTGGAAGAGCGGCGCATAACTGGGCTGCTGAAGGGATGCACATAACTGAGCTGCCAAAGGGATGCACATAACTGAGCTGCTGAAAGGATGCACATAACTGAGCTGCTGAAAGGATGCACCTTGCTGAGGGCGCATGGTGGGATACGCCTGACTGGGGGCGCATGGTGATCGCTGCGCCTATTTGAGGGCGCATGATGGCTGCTGGCTGTAGACTTAGGATCTTTTCTTTGTAGAAATTCTCCTTTGTATAATCTTTTCTTAGACATGTAATAGACTTTTATATGTAATAAAAAGTCCATTTTCGATGTCTATATTCGATGTTTTTGCTGTGAAGTACTCTGTCCGAGCTCTGGCGCATGTAGTGTCTGGCGCATAGGATTTATGGTCCTAAAATTCTATGCTTCTACAAGACCCCCTTCAAAGTTTTCAAAACTTTTGGATAAGTTTTGGAATACTTTGAATAAGAAGCATGGTGGCAGGGGAGCATGACTGTCGGGGCGCATAGATACTCCGCGCATCAGTGATAGGGCGCATGCTCCACTCAGTTAATGCAAATAATGATGCCTCGATAACCAAGAAAGATTAATGACGATCTTTTTGGTTTTATTTGCGGTTATCTCTTCACAGAACTCGAGGCGACGGCTGAGGTCACACTTTATCGGTTCACGCGTGCGACCAAGCCAATAAATAGGCATGAGATGGAGAGAGAGAGTTCTTCTTCTCCTTGCTTTTGCTTTTTAGAGTTCTTTTTCACAAAACCCTAGCTTTATTTTCTCAAGCAATGGCTCCCAAGACTCCTCGTGGTGGTGTTGGACGAGGCAAAGGGAAAGAGCCTGTAGAGGCTGCTGTGACTGATGTTTCCCGTCCACCTGTTGAAGTTCGGTCATCGGTGGTTGGTGAGTTTCATCATCCCATTCTTACATCATACATACGCCGACGCGCATGGACCTTGGGTCTTGATGATGTGCTGAGGTTCGCCGACGTGCATGGGTTTAAACCCTGAAGATGCGCCGAGGATCTACTGCTGATGCGCATGGGTTTAAGCCCTGAAGATGTGCCAAAGCTCCACTGCTGACGCGCATGGGTTTAAGCCCTGAAGATGCGCCGAAGCTCTACTGCTGACGCGCATGGGTTTAAGCCCTGAAGATGCGCCGAGGCTCTATTGCTAACGCGCATGGGCTTGACGCTCTTTGGTGAGAAACGTGGCTTAGATTTTTTGTTTGTACTGAATCTTTGCCTTCTTTGTTTGAACACCAGTGTCGATGACTGTCCCACTCCTGAACGAGGTGCTTCTGGATGCTGTCCTCTGCCAGATGGGAGTAAATTATGATGAGGAGGTGATAAATCCCGCTCGAACTGCTATCATGCTAGATCAGCCTCCCGAGAGAATGACTCAAATCCAGGAACAATCATATAGGTTCCTCAAATGGATGATGGAGCATGGTATTTTGAAGTCTGCCACATCTGATAAATTGGCCTTCTTGAAGCCTGAGTTCCTGTTTGGGGACCGCCTTACCTCTACTGAAGCAAAGGTGTTGAAGGTCAAGGAAGACTGGTTCTTTACAGCAAGGGGAGTGCACATGACCGTTAAGCAGCTCGAACGCCAATGGCCTCTGACGGCCTTCTGTCGTCTTGCTTCCAAGAGGAGGATGTCTTGGGATCTAACCCCATCTCAGGGGGGAGCGGTGGCAGGCATCCTAAAGATCGACTCTACCTCAGATCAAAGGGATACTTTGACTGCCGTGCGGGCTGGGCCTTCTTTCACCTGGCAGACTCTACGCCCTGGGAGTATTTATAGTGATGTTCCCGCCAATACATTTGCCTTTGGCACTTCGACTTTTGCCAATCGCATGCTTTTAATGGAGCGATCGTACCCGAAAGGTGAATTTCGGGTAGAGGGTTGGTGTCATTATGTTGCCAAATGGGACAAGCTGACACTCTGGATGCTGTCATAGTTTCAAATCGAACTCCAAGAGGTGGGATTGTTAGGCCTCGTACTTCATGAAATGTACGAGGTATCAAAGCTCCCTTGGGGATCAGAACCCTATGAGGAGTACTTCCCGACGAACGAGGAGTTCCAAGTCCTGGGGGACAAAGCTGAAGAAATGATGGCCGTCTTCAAGGAAGTGGCGAGTCATCATTACTATATGCAGAAGAGGGATAAGAGCGGATCGCAGCCTCATATGATCGCCTGGAGGGATTACATCTTCAATCAAGACAAGGAGGATCCATTCTATTTACTACTCCGCCAGCGCTTTTCCGTAGCGAAGTGCTTTCCGAAATGGGCAGGTTAGGTGAGAAGAATCCCCGGGAGAACGAGGACCAGCAATCGGATGAACGCTCCTACAGCTGTTTCTGGCACCTAACTCATCGGATGTCGTCGAAAGCAGTATTAGCTGCATATCTAATGGTTTGGCTTCGAGATTATGTTTTCTCGGACGGGTCAGGCTCCGTAGAGAGGGTAAACCGGAACTTAATCCTACCAGCAGTGAAGTTGGTTTTCGACCGGCGTTTGGCTCTTCTCTCCTCGATGGTGTGTAACCTGCTATGAGGTTTACGAGAGTTTACGGGAAACGTGGTCCATGATCGCGGTAGGAATGACAACTTTCCACGTGTCGAACTGCCATTTCACTATCTAATGGGGTGGTTGATTTTACACCATCCAAATGTAATGAGTCCGGGTTCGGAAGAAGACCATAGGGCCGGAGATGCATTCCTTCGTCGTTTCTGCCAGAGGAGCTGGTTGCATTCTGGCGTCCCTGTTTGCAGGAAGGTTTTATCCCGCCTTCAGGGGTGGGAGATCACTAAAGTAGTACCTGTTTTTTCGGGTTTTGAGGCCGATGAGGACTTGATGGATTCGGACGAAGATGCCACCACTCTGCCTCCATGGGGATTCCGCTGGTTGTAAAGTATTCGGCCATCCCATCTGGTATACCGAACAGGAATCAGTGCTATCTGGAACCGTATTTACCGAGCCGCTTTGTACGGCAATTTGGTTATGCGTAGCTGATGTTGGATAATCCCAGTATCACCCTGGGGCATGCTGGAAGTTTGTTGGATGGTGCACGAGCTTGGCATTACTACAATGCTGGATGTACCGGAGCTCGCTTTATGCTGCCCGTCCAGAATCTACGGCCGCCCATTCTTTACTTGGCCGCCAAGTTTTACTGTGTAATGGCTGCCGCGCCTCCCGGGTATGATAGGAAGACAAGTCTTGTTGCAGGTACCCCGTTAGCGGTGACCGGGCATGTATCGGCTAGGGCCCGATCGCACCGTCCGCCGGTGGTGGGTCATCAAGGTGCCCCTGCCGCATCCCCAGGGGGTCAGGCCGAACCTTCGATTGATCAACCGAAACGACGTGCGGGTACAGAGGTTGGCTCTTTTGCGTCAAAGAGGCAGAAGAAGACATCATCACCGATTGTGTCGTCGAACTCAGCATCTTTAGAGGTAAGGATGTCCCACATAATCTGGTTTAGATTCAATATTTTATGTAACCAATACTTCCTTTTTGTAGGAGCCGCTAAAAAGGAGGCCCCGTACTCCAAAATCTAGTGGGAGCCGGTCAAAGGAGATGGCAGGCTCGTCTGAAGTGCGCATCCCGCCGATTATGATGTCTCCCATGGAGGAGAATCCAGAGGATGTTGTTGTCGTGGAGATTCCAGCATCCCCAGATTATGTCAGAAGGGAAGCTGAGGATGCAGCAGCTTCCGAGATGATAAAGGCCGCAGCGGGGGCCTTGGATGCCGAGGGTCCAGCAGACACAAGGCTTCCTGGTGATGAAGTGGGGTGGAGTTCGTCGTCTTCAGATGACATTGCTTCAGAGTTGTAAGAGTCTGTTGCGGGGGCAACAGATGTGGTTGGAACAGAGGAGAGGGTTGATTCCCCTCCTTGTCACGATGAGGGGAGGTTGGCTGTATCATTACCGAGCCCTACCCCAGACTCAGCAGCAGAAGCTGAGGTGGCTACCGATCAGGAGGTAGCGACAGATCCTGTCCCTGTAGAGGGATGTGATGAAGAGGCAGAGACTCGTCTGCCGGTCCTGACTCCTGGGGCGGGTCAGGAGACAAGTGTTGATCTTTCCGTTCTGCCAGGGGAAGTACTGGTTGTTGATTGGACGTTGGAGGCTGAAGAGGTGGCCGCTGACATCGGTGGTTCTTCCGAGTTTGGAAAGGATAAGGGTGTGATGGAACCCTCTGTTGCTCCTTCTACTTGGGGTACTATTTCGACGCCTGTTTCGGCTTCGTCTGTTCCTGTGGCTCCTCGGGCTAGTAGTCAAGCCCCTGTTGATGAAGAGCCTGCTGATGCCGAGGTTCCAGCCTCGCAGGTTGAGGTCGGCGGGTCTTCTTCCGGTCCACTAACCAGAGCAGCTCCTCCAACTCCTGCCATGACGCCGCAGGTGCTGGCGGATGCAGATGAATACTTGAAATTCATCGTCGAGGCAGTGTATAAAATGCTGTAGAGGGGGGTGTCGACAGTGATGGATGCCAACGGGAGCTTTGCGACGACAAGAACTCTGGCGTTGCCTCATATCAACCTGATCCGTCTTCACCAGGGCCACAATCATATGGCCGTCATTCTGGAAGCCACGGTGGCTGAGTTGGACCAGCGGCTTTCCGAATTACAGTGCATCCAACGAAATGACCTCTCCGTCCTGATAGATGCGGAGAAGAAGAAGCTGATCGCCGAAATTGAGTCTTCCTATCAGGCCACTGTGAGTGTCTGGGAACATGAAGTGGCTGAGACTGAAGATGCAGTGGAGCGGTTGTCTCAGTCTATGCGGGAGACAGTGGAGGTGTGAGCTGCATTGGACGCTAATATCAAGGAGATTGACGCCCAGATCGGCCGCCTTGAGGACCAGCAGGCCCGACTCCTCTTAGACGCTGAACGTGTCCAGGCTGAACACGTAGCATTCAAGAAGGAAGAAGCAGCTTTCACTCACCGGGCTCTCACCCTGGCTCAGCAACGGCAGCAGTTGGATGAGAAGCATGAGAACGATACTTCTCCTGAGGCTATTGAAGCGATGCGTCAAGAAGCTGAACGTCGAGTCCTGGCGACTGTGGAGACTCGAGCGGCGGACTTGAGGCGTCGGATTGAAGAGCTTTCAGCCAACCCTGGGGATGTTTAGGGATTGTGGTCTCTTTTTTTTTTATCTTGCAACTCTTGCTGGGGATGTAAACTTTTACTCTCTATTTAAAAATAAAGAATATAAAGTTTTTTTTGTGGTGTGTTCATTTTTGCTGTCATGAACTTGATAATTTGTGTGGACCTATTATCTTTTGTGCACCTTAGTTTTTAGGTACAGATAATAAGTTTGAGAGAACCCTCATGTTTGCTCAGAGGTGATGTGGACATGGCAAATATGGGATTCAAGTGGTGGAATCTTCCTACTCAGAGGTGTTATGGACGTGGTAGGAATGATCCTGGGGGATACGCAGAACTACTCAGTGGTAATGTGGACGTGGAAGTTCTGCGATCAATGTACGACAACGCAAGGGTTGTCTGTACGGGATGTTTACTCAGAGGTAATATGGACGTGGTAAACATGGTGGGTAGCGTAGTCTTATAGGATGTAAGATTCTACTTTGTAGGATATAGGGGGGACAACTCAGAGGTGATGTGGATGTGGTTGTCCTTCTACTGGAGGATGCTACGGAACAGCTGGGTTCCGGAAGCGTATGATTTTGTGAAAGGGAATTGTCTGTGAGTCCTGATGATTGGGTCCACAGATCCCCGGGTGGAAGCACATGTCTGAGAGATGTCAAGAGTAGTACTTCTTTAGGAACTTGTCGTTGATGGGCATCATGAACAAGTCCCCATTGGATTTGGCGAGGCGGTAAGCACCGTTTGAGTATACCGTCTCTATGATGAAAGGTCCTTCCCATTTGGGCTCGAACTTTCCTGGTGTCTTGTGAGTCAACACCATCGGCCTCTTGACTGCCAAAACCAGGTCGCCAACTTGGAAAGTCCTCTGCTTGACCTTCTTGTTGAAAGCCTGTGATATACGGGCTTGGTAGAGTTCGATGCGTTGTTGAGCTAGGAGACGCTTTTCGTCAAGTGCCTGCAGTTCCCGCAGACGACGACGTTGATTGTCCTCTTCTGTGAGTTGGTTTGTGATTGCTACGCGGAGTGAGGGTATCTGGATCTCGAGAGGTAGTACCGCTTTGCTTCCGTAGACCAAGGAGAATGGTGTGTTGCCTGTCGGGGTCCGTACCGTTGTGCGGTAGGCCCAAAGGCATTCGCCGAGCTTTTCGTCCCAGTCGCATTTGTTAGATGACACGACCTTTTTGAGTAGCCTGACGATAGTTTTGTTGAACGCCTCGGCCAATCCGTTTGCTGCCGGATTGTAGGCGGTTGATGCCACGTTTTGAATGCGATTCTTGTCACAGAATCTACTGAAAACATGGCTAATGAACCGAGGACCATTGTCGTGGATGATCCTCCGGGGTACTCTGAAATGGTAGATGACGTGGTGCTTGATAAAGCGGTGTCCTCTCGATGAAGGAGGGGTGATCGGTCCCACAATGTCCATGCCCCAAGCTTCGAAGGGCCAGAAGGCGACTGTAGGATGTAGTGGTTCTGACGGTGTATGAATGAAGTCTGCGTGAAGCTGGCACGCATGGCACTTCTTAGCATATTCGACAGCGTCAGCGGCCATGGTTGGCCAGTAGTAGCCCATGCGTCGCAGTCGGTCCTGTAACTTAGGACCAGGTTGATGGGCCCCGCAGGTTCCATCGTGAGCTTCTCGAAGGGCTTCGGCTGCTTCTTCATTGGACAAACATTGAAGGAGAAGTCCATCGTAGGAGCGTCGGTACAGCATTTTAGTAGCCGTATCGTAGTAGAATCGAAGAGAGCGCCTCTTGATTGAGACGGCTTCTTTCGGGTCCTCTGGGAGAATTCCGTAGACAGCAAAGTCGATGAATGGAAATCTCCAGTCTCGGACATTAACCCCAGCACTCGTTGACATGGCATGGGCCACTTGTGAGCACAGGTTATTTTTAGGGCAGACCAGGTCTCGACCCACTACCGTGACGTAGTGTTGAGTTCCAAAGGGTACCGCTAATGAGGCTGCGAGGCCGGCCAGAGCATCAGCCTCTAGATTTTGCAGACGTGGTACGTGTTCGATGAAGAACCCGGTGAAGGTTGAAATGATGTTCAATGCAACTTCATGGTAAGGGATCAGATCTTCGTGGCGAACCTCGTATTATCCTCTGACCTGGTTTACGACGAGTTTTGAGTCGCCGTAGGCTTCCAGATGATTCACCCCCAGCTATTGTGCCAGCTGGAGTCCCATAATGAGCGCGTTGTACTCAGCAACATTGTTGGAGCACGGCTTTGAAAGGGAGTAAGCACGCTGGATGACCAGCTGATCGGGGGAGACTAATACCACCCCCACTCCTGCGACGATTTGGCCTTTGGGGCCTGTTCTTGAAGCGCCATCGAAAAACATCCGCCAGATGGGACCTTCTTCGGCGACGTTTGATTCTTGGACCTCACCCGAGATATCTTCATAGAGTCTTGAGGACTCTGGGATGGGGTGTGCAGCTAAAAAGTCGGCCAAAGCTTGACCCTTAACAGCTTTTTACGGAACGAACACCATGGTGTATGGTGTTAGCAAGATCGCCTATGTGGCTAGCCGGGAGTTCAATGATCCTGGCTTCGTCATGAAGACCCTGAGCGGATTGACTCGGGAAACGACATGAATTATCTGTCCCGAGACATAATGTCGAGTCTTTTGGATGTCAAATACCAAAGCTAAGCACTCCTTTTCAACGGGATTGTACCGGTGTTCGACCCCGATCAGAGTTCGACTGAGGTAGTAGATTGCTTGCTCATAGCCTGTGTCGCTGTTCTGAGCTAGCAGGGCGCCGAAGGAATGATCCATGGCACGGACGTAGAGGAGGAATGGTTTGCCGACGACTAGTGCCACCAGGACCGGCGGGCTTGTCAAGTAAGCTTTGATGTCATCGAAAGCTTTCTGGCATTCCTCTGTCCAGACATAAGAGGCTCCTTTCTTCATGAGCTGAGTGAAGGGTCGACATTTGCCGAAAAGGTTTGCTATGAACCTCCGGATGTATGCCAGACGCCCCTGTAGGCCTCGAAGTTCTCGAAGATTCTTCGGAGGGTCCATATCAAGGATGGCTTTGGTCTTCTCGGGATTGACATGAATGCCTTTCGCCGTGATGATGAAGTCCAAGAACTTTCCGCTGGAAACCCCTAGGAAGGATTTAGCGGGGTTCATCTTGAGTTGGTGCGCCCGTATGAGATCGAAGACTGTCTTGAGGTCTTGCAGGTGATCTCCTTTGAGACGGCTCTTGACTGCGATGTCGTCAACATAGCATTCGACTGTCTTGCGAAGGTGTTGACGGAAAATGGTGCTCATAGCTCGTTGGTATGTCGTACCAGCGTTCTTCAAGCCGAAGGGCATCACTGTGTAGCAGAAAACGCCCTTTGGAGTCCTGAATGACGTGTGTTTTGCGTCATCAGGGAACATCTTGATCTGGTTGTAGCCCGAATACCTGTCCATGAAAGACATGCGCTCGAAGCCACATGTGTTGTCGATCATCACGTCGGTGATTGGAAGCGAGAATTCATCTTTTGGGCAAGCAGAGTTGAGGTCCCTTAAGTCGATACAGACTCGTATCTTTCCATTCTTCTTGGTGACGGGGACGACGTTGGCTACCCAATCTGGGTGTTGCTCTTCACGGATGAAGCTGCTGGTCAAGAGTTTGTCTACCTCCTGATCGATGGCGTTCATGATGTCCGGACGAAAGCGCCACTGTTGTTGTTTGACAGGCTTGGCATCAGGTAAGATGTTCAGCTTATGCATCACGATCTGGGGATCAATTCCCGGCATATCTTCGTAACTCCAGGCGAAGACGTCGATATACTCTTTAGCCAGCTGGATTAAAGATTTTTGGTCTTGTCCTTTTAGGCTTTTGCTGATGAAGATGGGTTTGGAAGAAGATCCATCCCCAAGGTCGATCTGTTCGACTTCGTCTTCGGTGGGAGGTTCACGTAATTCAAAACGAGACTCCCATTGTTGTCCTAGGCGTTGAGCCCAGGGTTCTTCTTCGAA
Organism: Iris pallida; assembly: GCA_029216955.1. Classification (NCBI taxonomy): domain Eukaryota; kingdom Viridiplantae; phylum Streptophyta; class Magnoliopsida; order Asparagales; family Iridaceae; genus Iris; species Iris pallida. Next base: position 3,463,372 of record JANAVB010041419.1, on the reverse strand, counting down.
GAATTCTGGCGCTTGGTCTTCGCCTTCTTCTTCTTGAGATTGTGCAGACGCCATGTTGGCTGACAGCGCCCTCTTGAAGACTGAGCCGATACTTGTATCGGAGTCCCACGTTGATGCTTCAGACGAGTGAGAATGTTCTACTTCTTTCGTATCTGAACTCTCTGGAGTTGACGGCGGCGTGACATAGCCTACCCCCCATCGAGTTCGATTGTAATAGTGCTGCGGCTTTCCTTTAGGTGTTGGAAGCCGGAGAGGGAGACGGCGACCCTTGTCGTAGTTCAGGCCTTTGTCGCTTTTTAGGTCGTAACCCATCTTTTGGATGAGGTACTTTGCCTTGTCCGTGTACCGATAGAGTTGCATTCTGCCGGCATCTGGTTCTGGCTCGAGTGGCGGGAGGTCTTGATGACGCTCAACCTTGCCGAAGATGATGGATTCTTCGTCTCGACTCCGTGGTGGGACTATGTAACAGACCCCTTGGGACGGGACTACTCGATTTATATGATGGACGATCGTTATTTGTGTTTGCAACGACCGTAGAGCGTTATCTAATATATACATGGTATTCCAATGTGGAAGACTAGAATAATTAAAAGACACTCTGTTATTGATAAAATATGAGATTTTATCTCGCGGGATTACATTGTCTAGAGAAGGGGCATCTACATCAGCCGAGATATATTTCCCCAACTCTTCATCTGTAAGCACTGGAGTAGGATCGGGAGAGTCCACCACAGCGTTGGCTTTGGAGTCCGAGAGGACTACGTGTGCCTTCTCTGGCGGCTGAGATGGCGGCGGCTTGCCCTTAAGACGCACCTTCAGAGGTGCCTCCACTGTAGCTCCAGTAATTGGCGCCTTCCCCTGTAGTTTTGCCACGAGGGGAGCCGATGTTTGAGGCAGCTTTCCCTTGAGCCGTATCTTCAGGGGAGCTTCAGGAGCAGCTGGTGCTTTCCCGGGCAGTTTAATGCTCATAGGAGGCAACTTCTGAGGCGGTTTGCCTTTGAGTCAGATCTTCAAAGGAGCATCGGGAGTGACCTCAGGCTCCATGTCTGGCTCTGCTGTCACTACCACATTTCTAGTGTGAGAGTATTTTTGTCATTTTTGGGGTAATTTAAATTTATTAGAATTTATTTGAATTTTTGGGAATTTTTAGGAATTATTTTGGAATTGATTGGTGCTAGTTTTAGACGTTGACTCATGTTGACTTAGGAGGCTGTCCTATAGGCTAACCTAGGTCAGGACTACTTGGTTAGGTTAAGAAACCCTAGTATGACCTAAGTTAGTGAATTCAAGTTCATTAGAATTATTTTGAGGGAATTTGGAGTTAGTTTGGTCTAGGAATGACTTGTGAAATCACAAGTCATGATCATGACTTAAAACCTTAGAGGCTCAACCTAACCTAGTGAAACCTTAGTCCAACCTCACTTGGCCGGCCACCTTAGTCTAACCTAGGGATTCCCCCATCTATAAATACACTCCTAAAATCTAGGGTTGCCACTTTCTTAGGAAAAGCTCTAAGTTCAAGGAGGTTAGTTTCTATGGTATTTTAATCCCTAGAACTCCTTTCCTCTTCCTTTTTCTTTATAATTTATTCCATTAGGTTCTGATATGACTATTCTTGCTGTTGCTAAGGTCTCATCTCAGTTTGAGGTTGTTTTGATTGGATTGGGACATCAAGAGGAGAGCCATTGAAAGAGGGGTTTTCTTGAGAAGTTCAAGCTTAGGTAACTTTCTCTACACCCCATGAAATTTCGATTGGTCTTCATGATTAGGAAACCCTAAGAGTCCCCTAAGTGTCAGTATAAGTTTCGTGTCAGGTATCATGGGTTTCGTGTCCGTTTTGGACACGTATCTGTGTCCCTATACTGGTGTTTGTGAAAATGCCACAAAGGGACTGTTGGTGTTATTTTTGAAATGTTTTTAAATAAGAAATTTAGTTTTATCATTGATTATTGGTTCCTGATCTTCTGTGGTGATTTTAGAGTCTGCTTGTGTCGGATTCGTGGAGTGGACACGCGGGTGCACACGCTCGCGCGCGCGCTACAGTGTTCCCCTGCTACTCGGGGCATGTAGCGGACACGACACTGGGTGTTTGGACACGAGATTTTGGGGGAGTCTCGGGGCACCCACTGACATGCCATGTGTCAAATTTTATGGGCCCACGTGGCGTGTCGAAGGATTTCTGGACAGTGCACTGATCGCCACTGTCAGTCCCAGGCTGAGTTTCTCGACACTGATACAGCCTAATTCTATGGACACGACATGTTAGGACCTAATTCAGGCTGACACACTTTTAGCTGGACACTAGGTGTACCTATTGACATAAGTACGAGACACTGTGGTGTCCTGTGTCGTACACACGACACGAGTGCATGTGTGCACTCGACAGTGCACTGTCGTGTCTATTTTGAGTTTCCTTATTCTGGACACGTCGTGTCCACTTGGGTGGACACCATTAGGTTGTATGACACAAGTATAATATATATTTTGATTACCAACTCATTATTCTGTATCTTAATGATTTTTCATGAGGTAATTATCAATTTACAAATTCTGACACTGTGCACTGATCCTAAATTTTTCCAGGTTTTGACTCTAAACCTGAACATCAATTTAACCTAGTTCCACACTATTAAATGCATGTTTTTAAAGCTCAAATCTATTCTCCTACATGTCATCTAATGCTATGTCGATTTTGGTTGGAATTGGTGGAAGTTTGGGTTGAAATTTGGGGATTGAATAGCTGTGGGCTGTTTTAATGGTTTAAAGTAATATGTATTGTATGAACTGTTTTGAACTATTCTTTTGGTGTTTATTTGAATCAATAGGTGATGACAGTTTTGTATCAAACCTGGGTTCTTTTGGGCTGTTTTTACTGTTTGAGTGTTCTTCAAAAACTGAGTTTTGATATATAAAACCTGAGATCCTTTTGATATATGTAATCTGAGATTGAATTTTTGGGTTAAAAATCAGTATAGGGACTGGCCCCTTACTGCTAATTTCCTGTGTGTAATTCCTCCCCTTGAAGTCCAGTTTTGGCAATTGTATTGCTTACTCACTCACTGATTTGATTTCTCTATACACACACTGTTCTCTCTCTCTTTCACTGTTTGTAATTCCTGCACATTATTTTACCTCACCACACACACACACACAATTTTATCTACACACACAACCACATGCCACCTATTCCCATTTCCTGTCACTTGTTGCCACACACCACACCCACACACAGTCTATAGTATCTCTCTCTCTATATATATATATATATTTTTCTCTATATATATATATATATATATATATCTTAATCTTCTAATTGTAGGTTATGTATTGTATGAATACCTATGTATTATGTGTAATGTATATATATGCATAGGTGTAATGGATGTTTGGATAATGTGTAATGTAGAAAGTAGCTAATGTGGCCCAAGGTAAATTAGTGTGATGGTTTGATTTTGGCTTGATATAGTTGTGTACTTGTTATTGGTCTATGTAGACTAGATAGCCTGGTTAGACTTGGTTAGACCTTGTTGACCTAATTTGACTTCTAGGGTTGACCAGAGTTGACCAAGAGTTGACTTTGGCCTATATTGACCTAGAATCATGTAGAATGCATAGTAGGACTTTATTTTACCATTTTAGATTTGTTGTGACTTGTGCTGTTCTGATTATGAGCCAGACACCACTCCTACGGTACCTTTCATATTGGACACTCAAATACAGGCGAGTACATTCTCTGATCATTTCATATCCTACTTAGAACTATTTCCTGCAGTAGATTACTTTACTTGTACTGTCACGTTGGTCACACGGATTGGTACTATATGGATCCCTTTTTGAGATGTTATCCTTAGGGAGCATCGGGTACTCTATGTTCTGTGCGTTTTACTTACATAGCGTATCACTATGCTTCATTGGTTCTTCGATCACTTGTGACATATACTCTTATGATCACAGAGTCTTCCTGGAATCCTTATCCCATTTATGGGTCTACTATATATCACCCTTTGGGGGCTTATCACCTTTCGGAGGCTTACCACCCTTCAGGGACTTATCACCCTTCGAGGGCCTTACATAGTATCATAACATAACCTGGTTGGATCATTGTGTACTGATTGGGGGTACGGGGGAGTAGAAATAGACATGTGAATACTATCCCAGTAGTGTAGTATCAGAATCTCTTCCATAGTGTAGCATCAGAATCTCCTATGCCATTTACATGTCTATATTATACTCTGACTCACTAGTCACATGTTAGCTCTCTATTTATAGTAGATATTTCTATTACAGCTTTCTCTCTCTGTTTACATACTGCACTTCTTTCAGTACTTGTATCTTACTTTACTGTATGATTATATCATCTAACCTGCTATGAACTGTTGAGATGTACTGTACTAGCTCCTGTCCTGACTGGACCTGTTGAAAATATTACAGAGGACGAGGAGGAGACTGGTCTGGATACTTACTACGGGGCAGCCTTAGATGATACCTGCGAGCTGGACCCTCAGGAGGACCCAGCTCTAGCTGAGGATATCACCCCGATTGCCTAGATTAGATTAGTTAGGCTTATCTTACTTTATGCAGTCTTGAGACATGTTTTAGCTAGACTATATTTGGAGTTCAGAGTTGTATATATTCTTTCATTCTGTATCTGAGACCATGTACTTCTGGATATTGCTGGGATTATCATAGACTACTTTTTATCTATTTATTTCCTTGAGTTCTATTTCATATCGTGCTATCTCTTCCTTAGTTGTGATTGAGTTTTACTGCTATGTCACCCCCATTTGGGGAGTATAAACTGTTTAGAGATATATTGCTAGATGATTGTTGACCTAGGACAGCGTTCTACCGCCGACACTGCAGCGTAGGCTGGACGTACCCACGTCTCGTACCCTTACTCTAGGGTGCGGGTCGCGACACGTTTTTAGTGGTGGCCCATGCAGGTCTAGACTAGAAGTGTAGTGGTATTCGAACTAGAGTATCACTACAGCCTGCAGTAAGTTATAGAACATTAATTTTAAGGTACTTAATCACTTTAGGAAAAATTCTTTTATTGCCATCTAAATCCTTTTTGTCAGCTGATCATTTGAATTATAATTGTCCGCCTTTGTTATTTCGCTTCTTTCTCAGAAATTGATACTCTTGTTTGTCTATCTTCAGGATGGTAGAGACTCGATCGCAGCGTGCCATTCATGAGGATGCTATAGAGGGGACTGCTACCTCTCAGCCAGTACGGCGAGGCCAGGGGACTGCATCTCCTGCCACCTCAGCTCGTATTGAGACCTCGGCAGTAGCAGCAGGGGGTATGCATCCACCGACTCGGAGGCAGGACCCGATCATTCCAGAGGATCCCTTTTAGCAGCCACCACCTCCAAGATACGTGGACGTAGCTCAGATGTTCACGTATTTTCAGCAGTTCATGGACAGATAGCAGGCTCGACAGGACAGGGGCAATGAGTTGGCCGTCACGATAGCCGCAGCTCGACCAGTGGTACAGCAGCCGAGGACACCGGGGATCGAGCAGTTTCAGAAGATGAGTCCCAGAGACTTTTTGGGGACCGAGGGGATCCTATATGTCGATGAGTGGATCGAGCATATAGAGGAGATCTTTTGCTTGGCCAGGATTCCAGCAGATCTTCAGATCGAGGCCGCAGCTAGCCGGATGCGAGATCTCGCTCGCACCTGGTATCAGTCAGACCCCAGGATGGAGGTACCTGGGCAGACTTGGGAGCAGTTCAAGGGCTTCTTCAAGAAGAAGTTCTTCCCAGATTCAGCACTCAGAGCCTTGGAGTCGCAGTTCGAGAGCCTAGTCCAGGGGAGTCTATCAGTGGAGGAGTTCGCCGGGGAGTTCGGTCGCCTCGGCAGGTTTGTGGAGGGCTTGAGCGAGACGGCGAAGGCCCAGAGGTTCCGGAAGGGCCTAGTCAAGGAGGTCAAGTCCTTGACCAAGGGCAACCGGGATGCCACGTTCGAGAAGATCTTGACAGGAGCCTTGTTGGCAGAGGATGATCTTGTGCTTAGGCTCAAGAGGGAGAGAGACCCAGTTGGAGGCAGCAGCAGCAGCGGAGGCCAGGCCAAGAGGCCCCACTTTCAGTACCAGCAGCTGAGGCAGTTTCAGCCGCAGCCGATTCAGCAGAGGCCAGTTCACCAGCAGCAGCAGCCGAGGCAGCACCAGCAGGGTCAGAGACAGGATGGTACTTGTGCCTACTGCAAGAAGCCTGGGCACGTCTTCAATGAGTGCCGGAAAGGGCTGGGCCAGTGCTTGGTGTATGGCTCAGCAGACCACCAGATACGGGAGTGCCGCATGGGACGAGCAGCCCAGGGAGCAGCAGTCAGAGCTCCAGCAGGCCAGCAGAGGGGACCAGCCCTGCCGACGCAGCAGCAGAGGTTTGTCCAGCACCAGCAGCAGGCCAGGAGAGGCCAGCAGGGGCGAGCTTTCGCCATGGCAGCTGGAGATGCAGAGGTGATAAGAGAGCTGATTGCAGGTTTGATTCTTCTCGACTCCAGTCCAGTATTTGTATTATTCGATTCCGGTGCTTCGCATAGCTTCATATCAGTATCTTTTGCGATTAGACACGGTATTATAGCTGAATCGTTGCCTAGGACTTACAAGATCACGATCGGGGGTGGCATTATCCTCGTGAGTGGTGTTTGTAAGGGTCGAAGAGTAGTTTTGGGAGGCCGTGAGTTGAAGGTGAGCCTGCTCGTAATGCCATTGCCGAACTACGATATAGTACTAGGCATGGATTGGTTGAGCAGGCACCACGCCAGCATTGATTGCAGAGGGGGTAGAGTTCTCTTCAGAGCACCGGGGGAGCCAGAGTCCGAGTACTCCAGACGTCAGGCAGAGCAGAGCAGCGGAGTCTACTGTGGAGTCTCGGTTGAGGAGCAGGCGATTTCACACCCCTTGATAGCAGAGTATATGGATGTTTTCCCAGAAGAGTTGCCGGAATTGCCACCAGACAGAGACATAGAGTTCTCGATAGACTTGGTTCCAGGAGCGAAACCCATCTCTCAGCATGTCTATCGGGTGAACAACAGCGAGCTGGTGGAGCTGAAGAAGCAAGTGGATGAGCTGCAGGACAAGGGCTTCATCCGCTTGAGTTCGTCGCCTTGGGGTGCACCAGTGTTGTTTGTGCCAAAAAAGGATGGGTCAGTATGCATGTGTATTGACTATAGGGCACTCAACAACCTCACGATCAAGAATAAATATCCACTGCCGCGGATCGACGATCTATTTGACCAGTTGAGCGGAGCTAGAGTATTTTCCAAGATTGATCTGAGGTCGAGATATCACCAGGTGAAGGTGAAGAGGGAGGATATTTCTAAGACCGCTTTCAGGACGCGGTACGGGCAGTTCGAGTTTTTGGTTATGCCGTTTGGGCTAACCAATGCACCAGCAGTGTTTATGAACCTTATGAACAAGGTGTTCCACCAGTATCTGGATCAGTTTGTGGTGGTGTTTATTGACGACATCTTGGTATATTCCAAGACTGAGGAGGAGCACGAGGAGCATTTGAGGATCGTGCTGGAGACTCTCAGGAAGGAGCAGCTTTACGGGAAGCTCTCCAAGTGTGAGTTCTTCTTGGATCGGGTGGACTTTTTGGAGCATGTGGTGACTGGAGATGGTATCTCAGTTGACCCCAAGAAGATTGTAGCTGTTGAGGCATGGGCAGCGCCGACTTCAGTTGCAGAGATCAGGAGTTTCCTGGGGCTGGCAGGGTATTATCGGAGATTTATGCAGGATTTCTCCCGGGTTGCAGAGCCGTTGACTCGGTTGACCCGGAAGGATGCTGAGTTCGTTTGGTCAGAGGAGTGTCAGACAACTTTTGATGAGTTGAAGAAGCGGCTTACGACAGCTCCGATTCTGACATTGCCTTCAGGATCAGGTGGTTTTACTATGTATAGTGATGCTTCAGGAAAGGGGCTGGGTTGTGTGTTGCAGCAGCACGGGAAGGTGATTGCCTATGCTTCCAGGCAATTGCGTTCCCATGAGAAGAACTATCCTACCCACGACCTGGAGCTGGCAGCAGTGATATTTGCTCTGAAGCTGTAGAAGCATTATCTGTATGGTGAGAGGGTGGAGATCTTCACAGATCACAAGAGATTAAAGTATGTGTTCACTCAGAAGGAGTTGAACATGAGGCAGCACAGATGGCTAGAGTTGATGAAGGATTTTGACATCCTACTTCAGTATCACCCAGGAAAGGCCAACGTGGTTGCCGATGCCTTGAGTAGGTATCCGACAGCCATGTGTTTGACCATGGATCGGCATTTGCTTGCCGACTTGGAGAGCCTTGGGATTGAGGTGATCGTGTCCGAAGTGCAGATGTAGCTATGGGGGATGCAGATTCAGTCAGACTTGGTGGAGAGGATCAAGTCGGTACAGTTTGAGGACGTTGCTCTGCGGTGTCTCCGAGAGCAGGTTCGAGCAGGATTGCTGGAGGGCGAGTTTTCTCTTGCAGAGGATGGTGCCTTGAGGCACGATTCCAGGTTTTGTGTGCCCAGTGGAGACCTCAGAGAGCAGGTTATGCAGGAGGCCCACAGATCTCAGTACTCTATACACCCGGGTGCCAACAAGATGTACCGAGATCTGCGGGAGCATGTTTGGTGGTCAGGGATGAAGCGGGAGGTGGCTCGCTTCGTGGCTAGGTGTTTGGTCTGTCAGCAGGTCAAGGCAGAGAGACAGAGGCCCGGTGGATTATTACAGCCGTTGCCCATTCCCGAGTGGAAATGGGAGCATATCACTATGGACTTCGTATCAGGATTGCCGCGTACTCCAGGGAGGAAAGACGCAATTTGGGTCATCGTTAACAGGTTGACCAAATCGGCCTACTTCTTGCCATTCAAGGTAGGTACATCTACAGAGAGGCTGGGGGAGATGTATATGCGGCAGATAGTCAGGATTCACGGAGTTCCAGTCAGCATCGTCTCAGATCGGGATAGCCATTTTACTTCCCATTTCTGGAGGAGTCTGCAGACCAGCTTGGGCACTTAGCTCAAGTTTAGTACTGCATACCACCCCCAGACGGACGGACAGTCAGAGCGGACTATTCAGACCCTTGAGGATATGCTGCGGACGTGCGTCCTGGACTTTGGAGGTTCCTGGGAGGATCATCTTTATTTGGTGGAGTTTGCCTACAACAATAATTTCCAGGACAGCATTGAGATGTCACCTTTCGAGGCTCTGTACGGGCGTAGGTGCCGTACACCCTTATCCTGGGATGATGTTGGTGAGCGAGCTTTACTAGGGCCAGAGATGGTTGTTGATGCGGCCGAGAAGGTGAAGCTCATCAGGGACATACTTCGCGTGGCACAGGACAGACATCGGCACTGGGCCGATAGCCACCGGAGGCCCTTGGAGTTTGAGGTACAGATTAGAGTAGGATTATATTTAGGTTTCCTTGTTTGTGATTTTTGATCATGTTTGTTTATTATAATTAATTGAGACCTTGCTTGTGATTAGGTCGGAGACCAGGTTTTCTTAAGGATATCTCCGACTCATGGTACGATATGTTTTGGTGGAGGCGGGAAGCTTAGCCCGCGCTTCATTGGCCCTTTCGTTATCAGCGGGAGAGTCGGTGACGTTGCTTACAGGCTAGACTTGCCGCCTGTACTAGTGGGGATCCACAACGTATTTCATGTATTACAGTTGAGATGGTATGTGGCTGACCCTAGCCATGTGTTCGATCATTCAGAGATAGAGGTTGGGCCTTCTCTCAGCTATCCAGAGCAGCCAGTGGAGATTCTGGACCGACGGGAGAAGGTTCTGAGGAACCAGGTGATACCCTTGGTACGCGTCGCATGGAGGCATCATTCTCCAGGAGAGTCTACCTGGGAGCGGGAGGATGAGATGCACGAGCGCTACCCTTATCTTTTTGGACCGTGAGGTATGCTTTCTATCCTTCTCATCAGTTGTATTTCGCCTTTCAATTTCGAGGACGAAATTCTTTTAAGGAGGGTAGATTTGTCACTACCACATTTCTAGTGTGAGGGTATTTTTGTCATTTTTGGGGTAATTTAAATTTATTAGAATTTATTTGAATTTTTGGGAATTTTTAGGAATTATTTTGGAATTGATTGGTGCTAGTTTTAGACATTGACTCATGTTGACTTAGGAGGCTGTCCTATAGGCTAACCTAGGTCAGGACTACTTGGTTAGGTTAAGAAACCCTAGTATGACCTAAGTTAGTGAATTCAAGTTCATTAGAATTATTTTGAGGGAATTTGGAGTTAGTTTGGTCTAGGAATGACTTGTGAAATCACAAGTCATGATCATGACTTAAAACCTTAGAGGCTCAACCTAACCTAGTGAAACCTTAGTCCAACCTCACTTGGCCGGCCACCTTAGTCTAACCTAGGGATTCCCCCAACTATAAATACACTCCTAAAATCTAGGGTTGCCTCTTTCTTAGGAAAAGCTCTAAGTTCAAGGAGGTTAGTTTCTATGGTATTTTAATCCCTAGAACTCCTTTTCTCTTCCTTTTTCTTTCTAATTTATTCTATTAGGTCCTGATATGACTATTCTTGTTGTTGCTAAGGTCTCATCTCAGTTTGAGGTTGTTTTGATTGGATTGGGACATCAAGAGGAGAGCCATTGAAAGAAGGGTTTTCTTGAGAAGTTCAAGCTTAGGTAACTTTCTCTACACCCCATGAAATTTCGATTGGTCTTCATGATTAGGAAACCCTAAGAGTCCCCTAAGTGTCAGTATAAGTTTCGTGTCAGGTATCATGGGTTTCGTGTCCGTTTTGGACACGTATCTGTGTCCCTATACTGGTGTTTGTGAAAATGCCACAAAGGGACTATTGGTGTTATTTTTGAAATGTTTTTAAATAGAAAATTTAGTTTTATCATTGATTATTGGTTCCTGATCTTCTGTGGTGATTTTAGAGTCTGCTTGTGTCGGATTCGTGGAGTGGACACGCGGGTGCACACGCTCGCGCGTGCGCTACAGTGTTCCCCTGCTACTCGGGGCCTGCAGCGGACACGACACTGGGTGTTTGGACACGAGATTTTGGGGGAGTCTCGGGGCACCCACTGACATACCATGTGTCAAATTTCGTGGGCCCATGTGGCGTGTCGAAGGATTTCTGGACAGTGCACTGATCGCCACTATCAGTCCCAGGCTGAGTTTTTCGACACTGATACGGCCCTAATTCTATGGACATGACACGTTAGGACCTAATTCAGGCTGACAAACTTTTAGCTGGACACTAGGTGTACCTATTGACACAAGCACCAGACACTGTGGTTTCCTGTGTCATGCACACGATACGAGTGCACGTGTGCACGAGGCAGTGCACTCGACAGTGCACTGTCGTGTCTATTTTGAGTTTCCTTGTTCTGGACACGTCGTGTCCACTTGGGTGGACACCATTAGGTTGTATGAAACAAGTATAATATATATTTTGATTACCAACTCATTATTCTGTATCTTAATGATTTTTCATGAGGTAATTATCAATTTACAAATTCTGACACTGTGCACTGATCCTAAATTTTTCCAGGTTTTGACTCTGAACTTGAACATCAATTTAACCTAGTTCCACACTATTAAATGCATGTTTTTAAAGCTCAAATCTATTCTCCTACATGTCATCTAATGCTATGTCGATTTTGGTTGGAATTGGTGGAAGTTTGGGTTGAAATTTGGGGATTGAATAGCTGTGGGCTGTTTTAATGGTTTAAAGTAATATAATATATTGTATGAACTGTTTTGAACTATTCTTTTGGTGTTCATTTGAATCAATAGGTGATGACAGTGTTGTATCAAACCTGGGTTCTTTTGGGCTGTTTTTACTGTTTGAGTGTTCTTCAAAAACTGAGTTTTGATATATAAAACCTGAGATCCTTTTGATATATGTAATCTGAGATTGAATTTTTGGGTTAAAAATTAGTATAGGGACTGACCCCTTACTGCTAATTTCCTGTGTGTAATTCCTCCCCTTGCAGTTCAGTTTTGGCCCTTGTATTGCTCACTCACTCACTGATTTGATTTCTCTATACACACACTGTTTGGATGTTTGGATAATGTGTAATGTAGAAAGTAGCTAATGTGGCCCAAGGTAAATTAGTGTGATGGTTTGATTTTGGCTTGATATAGTTGTGTACTTGTTATTGGTCTATGTAGACTAGATAGCCTAGTTAGACTTGGTTAGACCTTGTTGACCTAGTTTGACTTCTAGGGTTGACCAGAGTTGACCAAGAGTTGACTTTGGCCTAGATTGACCTAGAATCATGTAGAATGCATAGTAGGACTTCATTTTACCATTTTAGGCTTGTTATGACTTGTGCTGTTCTGATTAGGAGCTAGACACCACTCCTTGGACGGTACCTTTCATATTGGACACTCAGATACAGGCGAGTACATTCTCTGATCATTTCATATCCTGCTTAGAACTATTTCCTGCAGTAGATTACTTTACTTGTACTGTCACGTTGGTCACACAGATTGGTACTATATGGATCCCTTCTTGAAATGTTATCCTTAGGGAGCATCGGGTACTCTATGTTCTGTGCGTTTCACTTACATAGCGTATCATTATGCTTTATTGGTTCTTCGATCACTTGTGACATATACTCTTATGATCACAGAGTCTTCCTGGAATCCTTATCCCATTTATGGGTCTACTATGTATCACCCTTTGGGGGCTTATCATCTTTCGGAGGCTTACCATCCTTCGGAGGCTTATCACCCTTCGGGGGCCTTACATAGTATCATAACATAACCTGGTTGGATCCTTGTGTACTGATTGGGGGTACGGGGGAGTAGAAATAGACATGAATAATATCCCAGTAGTGTAGTATCATAATCTCTTCCATAGTGTAGCATCAGAATCTCCTATGCCATTTACATGTCTATATTGTACTTTGACTCACTAGTCACATGTTAGCTCTCTATTTATAGTAGATATTTCTATTACAGCTTTCTCTCTCTGTTTACATACTGCACTTTTTTCAGTACTTGTATCTTACTTTACTGCATGATTATATCTTCTAACCTGCTATGAACTGTTGAGATGTACTGTACTCGCTCCTGTCCTGACTGGACCTGTTGAAAATATTACAGAGGACAAGGAGGAGGCTGGTCTGGATACTTACTATGGGGCAGCCTTAGATGACACCTGCGAGCTGGACCCTCAGGAGGACCCAGCTCTAGCTGAGGATATCACCCCGATTGCCTAGATTAGATTAGTTAGGCTTATCTTACTTTATGCAGTCTTGAGACATGTTTTAGCTAGACTATATTTTGAGTTCAGAGTTGTATATATTCTTTCATTCTGTATCTGAAACCATGTACTTCTGGATATTGCTGGGATTATCTTAGACTACTTTTCATCTATTTATTTCCTTGAGTTCTATTTCATATCGTGCTATCTCTTCCTTAGTTGTGATTGAGTTTTACTGCTATGTCACCCCATTCGGGGAGTATAAACTGTTTAGAGATATATTACTAGATGATTGTTGACCTAGGAGCGCGTTCTACCGTCGACACTGCGGCGTAGGCTGGACGTACCCACGTCTCGTGCCCTTACTCTAGGGTGCGGGTCGTGACATCTGCTGCCGTTTCTGCTTCGTCGTCAGCATCATTGGCTTCCTCTCCGTCAAGTGATTTGTATAAGTCAGCATCGGTGAAGTAGGCTTCAATCCCTTTGAAAGGGTCGATGTCCGCGAACTCCGTACGGATGACGTTGTTGGTGGACACGTACTTCATACATTGGTGGAGCGTGGACGGCACCACCATGTACTCATGCAGCCATGGACGACCCAACAGAAGGTTGTAGTTGACTTCAGTGTCCACGACATAACAAGTGACCTCCGTTCTGAGGTTACCGATGTGGCACTTTAGTCGTATTTTGCCCAGTGGTTCGCTTTTGCTGGCGTTGAAGCCACTGATTGTTGTGTTGGAGGGCGCCAGTCGGTACATTGGGATTCCCAGTGTTGAGAGCAGCATCTTTGGGATGATACTGAGGGAAGACCCCAGATCGATCTGATTCCGCTTCACCTTGACTGAACTGATATACCCTGTATAGTACAGCGGCCTATTGTGTCGGTTGTGTTTGAGCAGCATGTCTTGTTGGGTGAAGGTTATATTGGGGATAACCTCATCCTCACAATGACAGTACGTGCACACAGTCGGGAGATCTTCAGGCTGCTTGACCTGATTGAGAAAGGATTCAGCATCCTTCAGAGCTTCACAGAGAGCTTCTCGGGAGTCTTTGGAAAGACGAAGGAGCTCGAACAGCGATAGGCGGGCAGGAGTACTGGCCAGTTGTGCCAGTATGTCGAAGTTGTGGGGCTTGGCTAGTCCCGAAGCATTCTCCTTTCGTAGAGGCCTGTCGAAGCAGGCCTCTATCTGCTTCTGCTTATTGGCTGCTGGGGGATTAGACGGGCCCTCGTCCTGGACAGCAGGAACGGTGCCAGGAGGCACCACCTCGACGGCAGCTTCGTCGGGTTGGACGTTCTGTTGTGAACGTGTCTGCACAGGAAGTGCCTCTTCCGCTGAAGAAGAGACCGTGCGGCAAGACTTGATCTTTCTGCCTTTGGATTTAGAGGTAGGACGTACCTCCGGTAGAGTCACCTCGGAGACGATATCGGGGTGAACCCATAGGATCTCTCCCCGAGATGTGGTGAGTAGGATGAGTCCACTCACGTTGTCACGGGTAGGTGGTAGGTTAACCACCTCCATTGTCGCCTTAGGGATGGGGACGACGCCATCCTGTGTTGCAGTCGGCGGCAGGGTGCCAAACTGGAGTGACACCATATTGGCTGACACCGTCTTCTCTTCGTAGTCGACGGAGATTACATCCGCATTGATCATACGCTGGATGTAATTCTTGAGGACATAGCAGTCCTTGGTTGGGTGTCCGACAAACCGATGGTAGTGACAGTACCTCGGGTTGTCCACTTTCCCAACCTCATCGGGACGCTTCGGGTCCGGAAGCTTGATCTTGTCACCCTGCTTCAGTATCTCAAAGAGTTGCAGGGTATCTTCGTCGTTGAACGAATAAACCTCCTTCGGCCTTGGTGCAAGTGGAGGTTTCTGAGCAGGTGCTGACTCACCTTTTGAGGCATTGACAGTCAATGCCTGTTTCCCCTTTGTCTCTCGTCGGGGTTGTTGGCTGCAGGTCGTTTCCCCTTGTCCTCGAAGGCAGGGAAACTGACTCCCAGAAGACGAGCATTGGCCGTCTTCTTCTCTGCGGCTTCTACTTCAATGGTCAAGGAGCTCCAGTCGGGAGGATGAGTAGAGTTAAGCCAGAGTTTGACTGCAGGCAGCATGTTCATGCTGCAGGAGGAGAGAAGCGCATGTTCTGGCATGCCCGGGGACAGTCTGAAGTAGGCCTGTCGGAAGCGTTCGATGAACACTCGGACTGTTTTCTTCTCCTTCTGGCGTATCTCTATAAGGGACGCCATTGTCATGTCCTTTTCGCCATCATAGAAACTGTCACGCCCCGATTCGGGAATCGTTCGCCTCCGCTTAGATTCACGCCAAATCGTTCGTCCTCGCTAAGGCGTGATGTCGTACAAGTCTGGAATTGTACTTGTACAAGGCGTGCTCGTGTTCCTTTTATAAAAGAGACATTTTGAATAGAGATTCGCAGCGGATGATAGAGAAGTTTTGGCAACACAGATATGATCTGAAATAAGTTCTTTATTGATATCTTTGAAATTACATTGCATAAACATAAGGCTCTCAAACAGCCGAGATGAAAGGCCAAACTTGGCTACAACTTGCAAAAATATTGAAATGAGATACAACTTGTTCCATACATCATATCCCTTTATTAATAATGCAGCAATAACCACCTTCAGCAAAATGCCTTCTTCTTCAAGTGGAAACTTCAAGATGTACGAAGCTTCTAAAGAGTCGGACAGCAAGCCTTCAGCGTCTATGATTATCCACTAGGTTCCCGGCACCTGTGGAGACGAGGGTCAGTACATTGCCACATATGTACTGGTGAGCGGCCGTAACCAATCTCACCATAAATCAACAGTAGTAAAATTACATGAATGTTCACTATTGATTTGTATTCTTTCTATCTTGCCTTAGGGTCCATTAACAATTCATATATTTGATAAGAAATATAAGAAGCATACAGTGATGTTAGAAACATAAGCAATTCATGTTGTTCTAACATAAGCAGTTCATATTGATCACCAATTTGGTGAATCTTACCCACGGTCGATAGCCATCCCTGTACATATTTATGAATACCACTTACTCTGCCTGCATAAGACAATATTAGCTATGCCACCTGTCTATATGAAGGTCACTGGCGACACGCCATCCTGGACCGTCTTACTTGGTACAACGGCGCCCTTTCAGTGCGGGTAGCTAGCCCCACTGCAAGTCCCGTTTACCGATGCCAGTACGTCGGCATAATTCCTTGTTCCCCCTAGGACGAACCGGGTCCGTGGCCGCGGATTACCGTTCTGGGAACTACCTTGTATACAAGTTGTCCATGACCATGCATGCAATGCAACTTAACTAATAAGAGACACGACATGCATGATAATAGCATCTTCCACACATATTCGTAGTTCTCATTTCATCTTGCCATTTTCCCATCTTTCCATCTTACCAACTTGTCTTGAGCCATAGGCTCGTATATTCGTTCATCCAACCAAGGGACTATTCATGTTTAACCCATTCTTTCAAACCGAAGTCCGATATACTTACCGCCCAATACTTGGGTCTTTGCATCACCTGTTAAACAATTCATATAGCATACGAGCATCATTCGATTTGCAACATAAGCCTAGCCATGTGATAATTTATCTTTTATTATCTTTCCCGTATTATTACTAGGCATCTTTTATTAAGCACCGAACGCAATAACAAGTCTACCATTGTTATGCACGAAGATCAAGGATCGTCGAAGGATCAAAGCCACTCACTTGTTGGTGAATTGCCGAGAGAAAGAGGTCTTCCACGCAACGTCACCCTAGGTTCACCGCGTTAGCACCTGCATTGGCACCAACGTCTGGTCAGCATACTTCTTCTCTTTCTCTCAGTTATTCGATATGAAATGCGTAGACGGTGAAAGTAAATCCATGAAAACATTCATCGAAAACAATCACGAAAACGCACACAAAAGCCAACAGCAAAAGCGACATCAAAAACCAGCAGGGCAACGGTCTCGGGGCAAGCGACTCTTATATAGAACTCTTCCCCCAAGACGCGCGCCACTGCATCTTGGGCATCATTTCAAAAGAGTCCAATCCATAACGAGGAAAGGATCTCAATTTATTATCCCGCGATCCTGGTAAAGTTTCCCCAATTCTCATCCGACTCGGCCATTCGGCCGCTAGCCCGCACCGTGCTCCGCAACGGATTCAGGGCATTATAGAAACGGTCGAGAAAAAGACACGTCAGGTCGTCGGAGGAAGATATTGAATTGTCGGAAAGGCTGCAGTACCAGTCGTACGCCACTCCTTTCAGTGCCCCAACAAATATGCTGGTAAGTAGTGCGTCCTCCTTCGGAAGATGTCCCGTCTGAGACTGAAAATACGTCAGATAGCGATGCGGGGAGTCCTTCTCGTCGTATGGCGTCAGTATTTGTAGTTTATACTTAGGAGGATAAACCACTTTATTCCATTCGAGGGGATAAGGTTGGGGGATGCCCATCTTTTGGCGCTCCTCTTGTCTTGTCTTGGACTCAAAGCGTTCGCGCAAGTCCCTGATCATCTCGACCACGTCTTCTGTGGAGCTGGGAGTCGTGGAAGGTGGTACCACCGGGAGTTGAGCACTTGAGGGCTCCGATGTCCGAGGTGCTTCGCGACGATCTATGTCCGAGGATACCCATTGAAGGGGTACACTCGATTCTCCATTGGCCCCTGGGTCGGGACCGACAGAAGGTGCCCTGGCCAATGCTGACCGTATCTCAAACACCGCTTGAGTCAGTGTTTGTATGGAGGCAGAGAGGGTTTTGAGTCCTCCCTCCAGGGTATCCATGCGCTGGACGAGGTCCGTTGGCGGCGCATCAGACTCGATATCAGCCCCAGTCACATTTACTGTCATGATGCGGCCGGGAGTAGATGGATGGGTTGAGGCTTCACTCTCGGCCTCACTCTCTTGTGGGGGAGTTGCCTCTCCTGGAGCCTCGTCTTGGCTACCCCCGGCTATGTTCGGGAGAACATTCACCATGGACGCATCTGCAAGGGCCTGATTACCCTCAGCTCCGTCTTGAAGGGCCTCTGCGTCTCCAAAACTCGGGTCCGCAGATGCTAGACTACTCCCAGCTATGTTTTGGGGGATATTCTTATCTCCTGGGAGGCTGACAGGATCCGCCCCAGATGTGCTTTGGACACCCTCGTCTTCGGACTCGACAAGGGTCTGACTACCCCCAGCTTCTTCCAAGATCTTCTTCCTTCCCCGAGTGCCTTCGAACACTCCGGAGGACGCGACAGCTGTCTTGGTTTTCCTCGGCTGGCTTTTGGACGAGGAAGAGGAACTGCCAGTCGCCTTTCGGACTGACGAGAAGTTGGAGATCACGTTGCATGAAGCAACCCTTGGCTCTTCTTCTGTTGACACCTACTTTCCGAGGCGACGTCGGAGGGGTGTCGATGATTGCAACCGCTGGAACACCGACTGCCTTGGTGGGACTGCCGCTTTGCAACAGCAGTTGATGGTGACCACCGCACAAGTATGCCCCGTGAGAGACGTATCGTGCTTGTCAGTCGACTCTCCTGATCGGCGCTTGTGAGTGATCATGTTACGCAGATCGTTGGAGGAGAGTGCCACCTTCACACCCCCTTCAGGCGCATGGCAAGGCCAAGTGCCAGGGTGGTCAAGTGAGTGCTGCGCCCCCTGATCTAATACCAAACAGGCATCCCGATCAGTAGTGGAGGAACCACAGCATTTGAAGTGACTTGAGCGGACCTCAGACGCACAACCAGAGGAGGCGCGGGAGTTCAAGACCACTGGATTTGCCTTACTCGACTTGGTTGTGCACGCAATAGATGCGCCCAAGCGAGACAAGGACTTTGAAGGTCGGCTCGTTTCTGGCGCCGTAGCACTCGAGTCGACCTTGTACAGCTTACCACCAGCAGCGCGCATGATTGTGAGCGCATGCTTCTGGCTTGCTGCTGGCATAGCACGTTTGGGGCGCATGGCCTGTGCTGCCTTGGATTTCTTCGTACCAGTCCGCTGGGGAGCATAGTACTCAGAATCTAAATTCTCCTCGCCATTACAGCGAGTGAGTCTGTCAAAGACAGAGACTTTCTGTGGCGCATCAGAGGTGATGCGCGGGGCATTGGCTCTGCCCCTGCTCCGTCGACGCATCTTCCTCGCCTGAGAGGGAGATGGCTGGGGAACGTGGTTAGCCGCATGTTTTTCTGAGAGATGTGCTGTACCAGCAGGCGCATCTTGGTTGCTAAGGACGTCAGCAGGAAGGGAAGGCTGGATCGGCACATCCCCTTCGGTGGTGGTGCCCAAGGCGACGACCTTGCGCACCCAGACTCGACGAATCTTCTTCGGCTTCGGCAGCCACTTCGAAGGACTCGCACTGCCTTCAGAGATGAACTCTTCATATGCCTGTTGATTGAGACGTACGACCAGCGTCTTGTGGGAGGAGCGCACCTTCACGTCGTCGGATTGCGACACAGCTTTCTCGGTGGAGGAAAAAGAGGTCCCGAGCAGAGTCGCCAGCTTGTTTGCCATTAAAATTCTTTTATTGCAAATTTTAATACAAACAGAACAGTGTTACAATATAGGACTTAGACGTAGTCCTAGGAGTACACTTTTGTTTATCTGGGTCCCTTGTGCCGATGGAGTGAGTGGTAATGCGTTGATTCCGTTGACGATCTGACGACGGTTATCGGTTCTCTGAAGGCTTAGATTGCTCTGGGTGCTGGAGCTTGCTGAGAGGAGGAAGATGTTGAGTGTCTGTATCTGCCTCTCTGGTTGTTGTGTGGTCTGTCCGTGCGTAGGTAGATAGGTGTGTCCATTACGGAAGAAGGAAATGATCCCTCTATTTATAGCTTTGTAGGCTGGCTGCTCATACGCGCATGTAGGATGTGCCTGTACGCAGGGATGCCACGTGTTGATTGCTGATGGAGGCGTATGAACGATGCGCCCTGGTCGAAGGGTTGAATTTTTCATGCTGCTGTTGTGGATCGACACGTAGCAGAGGAGAAGATCTTTCTGTTGCTGAGATCTTGGGTGAGTCGAGTCAAAGGACATGTGTCATCGACCCATGGCTCGGAGATCTCTGATTTGGTGGGGAATGATCTGGTAGGATGCGCCTAGGATTTGGCGCATGAGGAGGCTTTAGCTCGTAACCTTTAGGAGTCACGAACCATTCGGGGCGCATGGCTTTTGAGGCGCATGCGAGGCTTCAGAAGTGACTTAGCTCCTGTCTTTCGGGATCAGAGAGAAGTCTGGGGCGCATGGCTTTTGAAACGCATGCAGAGCTTTAATGGTGACTTTTTTTTTGTCTTTAAGGATCAGTGAAAAGTCTGAAGCATGGCTTTTGAGGCGCATGCAGATTTGGGCGCATGGCTGCAGAGGCGCATGCAAGTGATTGAGTGGCCACGTGGCAGTAGCCGTCGGAGGAAAGTAATGATGATGCTGACGTTGGCGACGCTTCGTCTTCTGAACTGTTCAGACTTTGGGAGGCGTGCTGCCAACTCTGTCAGTTCAGCATTTAATATTTGTGACATTCGATGGACAACTGAGTGGGCACGTCGGTTGGCGTTCCACCAGGCGTATGGGGACGCTTGGGGGGCGCATCCCTGTGATGTGCTTGGTACTGAAGGGCGCGTCTGTGTGATGCGCTTGATGTTGAAGGGCGCGTCTGTGTGATGCGCGGTCTGGCCGGCACATCTGCTTCGTGACACGTATTTAATGGTGCGACTGTTACGATCTTCGAGTGCTTTAAATAGCTGTCTTGACTTAGCTGAATTCGAAGCGTCCGGTTCATCCATTTAATGTAAATTCATTGCACGAAATTCGGAGAGCCATCCACTTGGCACATGGGTTTGATTTGCCCGACCTATAAATAGTGGCATGGAGAGAGTTTGCTTCTCATTCTCTTACGTCCTTCCGACATGAATTCGTTTACTCGGATGCATTCTGTTGATGAGATGCTCCCGAGGGTGAAGATGCGACGCAATGTCTTCATTGATGCACTTGAAGGTGACTGTTACATCCAAAAGTCGGAGTCGAGGGCTTCTGAGGCAGGCGGAAGGTGCCTGTTGCATCCAAAGATAGGGATGCTCGAGCCTCGTCTTCGTTGTACAGGAAGAGCCGTAGATCGGAATGGCGGTGCTGCGGCTTTGGTGGCTCTTTCTTCCTTCAAAATGGGTGTAGCCCATTCTGGTTGTGTTGAAAGCTGCTCCTTTAGCCGCGGTTTCGATCACGGTCTTCCTTGGCCTTTGGAGGCTCTTTTGAAGCCTCCCCCGGCCACAGGTTGGCTTGTGGTTCTTTTATCTTTCTCGGCTAGAGGGTTGATTGCCACCCTCTTTCTGCTCAATAAATGCTTCATTAGTCGAAGCATTTAGACGGCGATGAGCCTGGCTGGAAGAGCGGCACATAACTGGGCTGCTGAAGGGATACACATAACTGAGCTGCCAAAGGGATGCACATAACTGAGCTGCTGAAAGGATGCACATAACTGAGCTACTGAAAGGATGCGCCTTGCTGAGGGCGCATGGTGGGATACGCCTGACTGGGGGCGCATGGTGATCGCTGCGCCTATTTGAGGGCGCATGATGGCTGCTGGCTGTAGACTTAGGATCTTTTCTTTGTAGAAATTATCCTTTCTACAATCTTTTCTTAGACATGTAATAGACTTTTATATGTAATAAAAAGTCCATTTTCGATGTCTATATTCGATGTTTTTGCTGTGAAGTACTCTGTCCGAGCTCTGGCGCATGTAGTGTCTGGCGCATAGGATTTCTGGTCTTGAAATTCCATGCTTCTACAACTCTTTCCTAAAAAACTTTGTTTCTTAACCCTATTCTTGATTGTTGTTTTCTAAAATGTAATCATCACTTCTTGGTACATATTTCTCGTCATTCTCTGTTGCTTCCTCTTCAGCCTAAATTTCTTCCTTTTCAGCATCTATTTCTGTCTCAGCTTGTGTACCTTCAGCCTGTATACCCTCAACATGCGTACCATTTTCATTATCAGCCTCTGCATGTGTACCCTCAGCATGTGTTCAAGTTTCCTTATCAGCCTCTGTATTTGTACCCTCAGCATGTGTACCGGGCAATTCTTCAGCTTCACCTTATTTTTCAGCCTCTGCTTGACCATCTTTACCCCCCACTAGTGAAGACCCTTGATGGAATTTCATCCAACTGCTCATCTGGGAGGTCCACACCACTGTCATTAGGTAGTGGTTCAACATTATCATGTACCAATTGAACAACAGGTTTTCTATGTGATTTATGTGCTACTCTCTTTAAAAGTTGTCGCCTTTTTTTTCTCGGTTGCTTGTAGCTGATGTTTGTGTCTAAATAGGTTGTGGCTCAGGTTGTTGTTCTTGACTTGTATAGGATTACCATTCTCTTCTAAGAACATGTGTATTTCTCCATTCTTGTCAGGCAATTGGTTTCCAAACATGTCCAACAACCCAGCATCAGAAAGAACCTCTACTCTTTCACTTTTTTGGAGTCATCAATCTAGTGGTACTTATAACTTGCCTCCAAAGTGTTACTCTGAATTATATAAGCTATATCCAACAAACTTACCAAGTATGGGTCCACTTCAACAACAACCGGACTACCCTTCATATATTATCTGACTTTCCATATTGAAGTACTGCCCAATTTCCATTTTCCACCATAGTGGATCCTAAGCATGAAGTTCCTACATAATAATACAAGCACACATATAATAGCATGCTTACACACAAGAGACAATAGTGGGCCCATTCAGAAAGCAAAACAATGAATAGAGAGGAAAGTATAACTTACAATGGGAGTCTGACTTTCATCATCGCATCTACCAGAGGAAGCTCTAGACGAGAAAAAAGTTTTTATTTATTGGGGATGTTAGGTTATAGCCAAGATCTGAACAAAAGAAAAAATGTCGAAGATGCTCAGAGAGAAAAATGCATAACCAAAATCTTTTATACATTCAAGGGAAAAATCCCAACAAAGTTTTATATTACTTGCCTTGCAGAGTTCGCCATGGGAGATGGATGAGCATTGATGAACCCTAAATGTTTTGTAACAGCCAACGAGATCGAATGGAAGCACTATTGGAGGTTAGGTAATAGTCGAGATCGAATGTAATGGAAATTGGGGATTAGGTTACAGCCATGGGGGATTCGATTGAAAATAGAGATGAGAGAGAGAGAGAGAGAGAGAGAGAGAGAGAGAGAGAGAGAGGCGGTTAAAAGTTTATTAAAGGGAGGGATAGTTTAGGAATTACATAAAGAGTTTTTATTGATTGATGTTAACAATTCAAAGAAAGGATATTTTCGTCATGAAATGTCCACGAATGGGATTTTTTGTTAGTCATGAACGGAATCTGTTACAAATGGGAGGAGTTATACATTAATGTAAAACAGTAAAGTGCACATAATGATAAATAAATTGGGGGAAAAAAAAATCAAATTTTTTCTGTAGTTAATTATAACTAACAACAACACGACTAATAGCGTACCACCTTTACATAAAAGTGGCTGTCAACTACCATATTTTGTTAAAAAGATGATAAGAAACATAGAAACATAAAGATCTTGTTGTTTCCAGTGCACCAATGTGATTAAAAAGAAAACATTTCTAATATAGCATGAACCCTCTCTACGAAGAGAGAGGCCCTTAATTTTTTGATCATCCTCATGTGTGCACCTTTGTCCTTGTCCATGCATGTACCTAAGTGAATTGAAGATCGAGGCACATTCGGGACTAATTTTGTATTCATAGGTAATTTTATATTTGTTATACAAATCTTGTTAACTAAAGTTTGAGCCCGATCGAGCTATGTCCTCTTGAAATGATTGAGGTGCGAAGACCTTTTTTTTCGGAAATATTTGGTTCGACACTCGTCACCTGACATGTAAAAGAAACATGGAAAAGACTTTGTTCCATAATATAATTTATTGGATTGATTTTTTTTTTTTTTTTTTATATAATTTTATTGGATTGATTAACATCGAAATAGGGGAAAGAAATGACCATATTTTTGTTGGATAGGAAAAAAAAAACTAATAATTGTGGCTGCTGGGATTCGAGCCCAGGTCTCCACGGCCACAACGTGGAATTCTAACCACTAAACTACAGCCACATTTGCTTTTAAAGCCACATTTATATATAAAGTAAGGATTGTGGTATTAAGAAATTCGATTCCTATTTATGAACAAGATTGGTCGATAACCTTTTCTCTTAGAATCTGTTTGGATTGAGTTTAAGAGACTGTTTGGATTGATGGAAGGAGCTGGGTAGAAAGTGGCCAATTTTTGTCACTGTTCATTGAAACACTTTCACTTGATGTCTCCTACATTCACCCCTCCCACCTGCATCAAAAAATCACTGCAAATCTCCCGCAACGCAAGTGAAGAGAGCGACAAAGACTCTCTTCTTTGTGAGCCTTCCCGCAGGTCGTCGGAGATCGACTGGAGCAGGAGGTTCCGGGGTGGATCAGCCTCGTCGACATCCACTGGAGACTGGACCGACGTCGGAGGAAGAAGATCAGGTTAACTCAGGCCCGCGGTGGTAGGAATGAGGAGGATCAACTCGGGCCGGCGACGGCCAGTTGGAGACAATGGGGGTTGTGTACGCGGTGGCCTGGTGCCTCCAATGTCGTCGGTGACCATTTGTGATTTTTTTGGGTTAATTTCTGGGTTGGATTTGGTAATTAAATTGGTGATTATGTAGGGACAGTTTGATAATTAATTTGGTGATTATATTACTTATATGGAATGACCTTCAAATATCGAAACTCATTCTCTTTACTTGCGGGAGACAAAAAGTACTCTATCCAAACACATTTTGGAAAGTCATACATGTTACAAATGCACTGCATTACAACATGTTGTAAGTGTCACTTTCACACTTTCGAACATTTACTTTTATCCAAACAGCCCCTAAGAGAGTTAAAGCGAGAGAAAGTTAAGTGAGAGAAAATAAAAATTATACTTGATTTGAGAGTGAGGATGTTATAGAGGGTTAAGTGAGTGTTTAACTCACTTTTGTCAATTTTTTAATCCCAAATCAGAAGGCTAACGACAGGGATTGAGAAATTTGGTTTAAAAGGTCATAAATATTCCTTATTTATCCTATAAAATATTATGACTTTTTCTATTTTTTCTTGCTTTCAACATGCTGTTCCCCAACTTCCTTATTTGCGAAGATATTTTGACAAGTTCTAATTAAATTTTCAATCAAATTAATTTTATGTCATATGTAATAAAAAAAAAATTTATAACTATTATATTTATTAATTATTCTCTCACTTAAAATCTTCAAACCAAAAAAAATTATTAAACACACCACACTTAACCCTCCCTTTAATCCAATAAAAGTTATTGTATATATTGACTATACTCCCTCTCGTTTTTCTTCACTTAACATCACTTTAGTTTGCTTATCTTTTTTCCCTCAATCCAAGCAGAGCCTTAAAACATATGTTATGATATATTTTATCTTCCTAATTATCCAGATTCGATTGAAAATTAAAATCATTACTATTCTCGTGGAGATTTGTGGTCGCCTTGATTATCTCCACCATTGCAAGAGCATCCACAGAGAGTATACTCCATATCATATTCCAATGTTTTTTTTATATAGTGTAAATTACTATTTTTAGAGTATTTTCTTTTTATATTGATACACAATGATACACTCCAAATAACATATCTAATCTATACTCCAAATTAATCTTCTCTTTTCATTCCTCTTTTTTTCTTTATGTTTTTTTCTCTCTTCTTGGTGGGTCCAATTGTATTACTGTTCACGAGCAAGGACAGATCCAGGTATTGGATGGGGTGGAACCCCAATTTCACACTCCCCCCCCCCCCCCCCCCCCCCCCCCCCCCCTCCCCTTTTTTTCACATGATGTTTTATTTTTATTTCCCACATGTAGTCCATCCAAACCCGCTCTAGTCCACCCCAGTTTTTATTTCTGGATCCACTCCTGTTCACGAGTTAGGACAAACTCTAAATTTAGAGTATCTTGATTTGCTAATATTTTACAGGTGTAGACAAGAGTCCACTGTATAAGTCCCCATGTGCTATAAATTTTGACTAAAGTAGAAATATAACATTTCAAAAGGCAAATTCTATTGGCATCTCAAGTTTTACTTGAGGGCAGTCATTTTTTTTTTTTCAATTTATTTACAAGTTTGTCACTCCAAATTTTTACTTGAGGGCAGTCCACATATTTGGATTTGAACTGCCAACAAAGTTGGCAGTCTTAACATAAAGTAGGACGTCAACATTGTTGCAGTCCTACTTTATTGACAGTGCTAATTTTTTTGGGTAGTTTGGATTTGGACTGCCAACAAAGTTGACAGTGCTAAAAATTTGGGTAGTTTGGATTTGGACTGCCAACAAAGTTGATAGTCCTAAAGTAGGACTGGTCCTAAAGTATGACTGCCAACTTTGTGGACTGTCCTATTTTATGTTAGAACTGTCAATTTAGACAATCCAAAGTAAAATTGGAACTGTCCTGAGTAAAAATTATATCAAATTGGACTGTCCTGAAGTAAGAACTGTCATAGAGTAAAATGTGGAGTGCATGCAGAATTTGCCTTTCAAAAGTGTGGATGCACTAATAGTACTTCTATCACGTCGCAAAATGGGGAATATGGCACATAAACAAGGTCCGCACACATATGACAACATTGACAAAGCAAAAGATAGCAGCAGTAGAAATAGATCTTTGTTACCTACAATACGTTTCATTACACACCGATATTAATGTGCACAGCGCAACTAATTAGAACTCTGACGTTTTCCTCTAAGTAAATGTTCGTTTGGGTTAACCGTTCAAGAACGCACATTTGAGCCCGATTGACAAATTTGAGCAAACGCCAAGGTACAAGCCTACAAGGCAAGTCAATTGGCATTTTTCACTAAGTAGATTTTTGTTCTCACTGTAGTAAAAAAAACACACACACACATATATATATATGTACTAGTGTCGGGTACACGCGTTGCGTGTGCAACATATTTTAGATTTTAAAAATATTGATAACATCTTCATCTTATGTAGCAAAAACAATTATCATAATTTAAATGTAAATAACCAAATTCATATATTATTGTATTTGATCTAATCCATAATTTCGAATTTATGATTTAAAATCTAATATACCATAATTTAAATATAATATATATATATATACATGTTATTAAACATAACTAGTAAATGCACGTGTTTTGCATGTATAATAACGTATAGTAAGAATATTATCCAAGTTTAGTTAAATATCTCTTCTAACTCATGTGGTTAAGGTGCAAGGTATTTTTCTTGTTTGGTTGAGTTCAATTATCCATGTTAACAATTTTTTACTTTTGTCAACAATTTTTTACATAATTTAAAAAAAAAGGACCGTGATATAATGACGGCTTAGACGGCTCACTTTTGAGCCGTTTTGAAGCTTCATCTGTAGGTCTCTTCTCTGTTTGGTATTGTTATTGTTTGTTTGTTTTCTAGGTTGGCTGGCTAGCTAGCTAGCTAGGGAGGTAAGGGAGACGAAGAAGAGAAACAAAAGTTAATAGATTTTTATGGGAATTAGTCTATATTTTCTGACCTGGCTCTGTTTTTTTAGTCGTATGCGGTAGGCATGTGTTATGCATGATGATGATGGTGAAGATGTAGTAGTAGTATTTGTATTACTTAATTTTCTCCTCAATATACACTAAATAAATAAATGAACAATCTTCAAGAAGAGGATATTTTGTTCTTCATATGTTTGTCATTGCCTCTGTTGTGATGTTCTCTGGTCCCGTTTCTAAAATGGTTTTCAAATATGCACTCGCCTCCATTCTTTTTCTGTTACCATTACTTTGTATATTCATCTGACAACAGTATGGATGTTAGTTGCAAAACCAATCTGGCAATGTGATTGATCCTGTACCATTTTGGAGCACAGTAGAATCACGCCACTCAGGAGTATTTTTCCAATACAACATCAGTTTTTTAATACCTATTCAAAGTTTCTGAGAAGTGTCTGGTTAAGGTGTGCATCTGTTGGATAAGGGAAATTATGTGAACGCTGCTACTGCTGTTGCATGTTTTTTAACGAACTATGTATTTGACATCTTTTTTATTAGATCTAGCATATTTGTGATATCGTCTTTGTTTTTCGGTTCTTTTGCTGCTGAAAATTGACAATTTTGCTCATATAAACTAAATGAGTTGAGGATTGATGTAATCTGGATAGCTCTCTTGCGATGGTTTTGTGCTATTTTTTGTTAAGTTCAAGGCATGTCGTATATCAAAGCTCATTCTACACTGCAATACCTTTTCGAATATATGGGCACAATCAGCAAATCAAATTGAACTATATATGTATCGAAGCAAAGCAGGACACAAAACTCTAATACAAAAATTTGAAGCATTTGAAAAAACTTTCAGTTGTTCACAAACACTAGAACATAAAATTGAACTTTATACTGTCATATATCAAAGTTATTTATACCAGAAAGAGAGCTTTACTAAACAGAGTTTTACTGAAGAACTTTCAAACCATAAACACCATTCAACAACATTATGCTTAGAAAAATGTATATTGCTACATAAGAAGAAACCAGCTAGTTCCTTCAAAAATGCCAGCATGCATCACCACCACTCCTAAGAATAAAAGAACACACAACAAATCCTTCCCCAATCATCATCAACAAGATGACTTAATTAATTCCATTCTGGTTCAGAAAAGAATAAAAATAGAGTTTGCTCAGTAGTAATAAAGTCACTCCCACTCAAGCCAAAATCGAAGCAGAAACAACCTTCAATTACTCCACCAGTTCAAGTTCAATTGCAGGTGGATGCACCACCAAACTGCAAGCTCGAGTACTTCTTGTACACAACCTCAACTTGTCCAGGGGAGCAGCAGAATAGGACTTCACCAAAAGCTGAACGCAATCCCTGGAAATGGAACACAGTTTATAAGTTGTGCTTCGTTTACAAAACTTAACAGCGTATGGTTGATAAATAGTTCTAATATTACTGCACCAGCTAAACACACAAATCAATTCCAAAAAATTAAAATATGGGAGAGGGGGCTTACACCTACTTATTTTGATACTTTAATAATGAAGTGTAATAATGAAGGATGTCTAGGAGATCAAAATAGTACTTTGACATGAACTTTGCTAGATAACATGTATGCCTAATAGTTAGAGAATGACAACAACAAGATTCCTCTTCCATTCTCTAGTGCCATATGGAGCATTTATACCTCCGCCAAACATTAAGGAACCAATGTGTTAAACTTTTAACAATATGTGTTGCACATATTGATCTTCAAACCAATTCAAACTTAGTTTAAGACCAAAACATGGTCTGACCCTCCCTGACTGTAATGTCCCATCCCGTTAAGTTCAACTAGAGGAAAACGCAACAGATTTTGGACTTGGCTATGCAACGGCTTGCTCAAAGTTCCGCTCGATCGAGGCAGCTCCTCACTAAGATGGATGACTTCGATGAGCTTGTCTCAGCTTTGCCTTCATACTAAATAAATGAATATTTTCAATTGCATTGAGTATGTATGCTAATAAAAGAGGCGAACCCACATAGCTAAAGGAAATAATCTCGCTCTGAGTCAGATTGTGTAGAACATGGAAAATGTCACTTGTAACCTAGATGTTTCTTCACGATGAGTTTTTAAAGTTGGCACTTGGTCATATGATCTCATGATTGAATTGAGCAAAGTTATGCCACGGACTATCGACTCGATGGCATAGCAGACACGTTTCCACGGTCTTACTACTAGTTATAGCAAGCACGTTTCCACGGTTTTATTGCAACGTTCCCACCGAGTGAAGGCTTGTCACATAGAGTATAGTTGATTGGAGGTACGACACGGAACACGGTTGGGTCAAGTTTGTCATGTTTTGATCCGAAAAATCGTTCATCCTCGCATCAATTTATCCGAATCGTTCATCCTCGCTGGGACGTGATGTCGTACGAGTCTGGAGCTGCACTCGTACAAGACAAGATGACAAGTTCTCAAACGGTTATCTTTTATTTGATATTAGCAGCAAAAGAAACAGAGTATATGAAACAATTCTCTTTATTGATAATTGAACTGAGATTACAAAGGCTTTCAATAGCCTAACTGAATTTGCCAGAATGGCTACAACACTCAGGTTCTCTCTTGTCCACAAAGGATTTCACCATTCCATACATCATGTCTTCAAAATCTCGGTCGCATCATCCTGTTGCAAGTTCGAACGTCAATGTGGTCGCACGCCTCAATACGTTACGACATTCCATGCCTCAGCGCGTTTAAGCGAAGCTCTGCCCCGAGTAGACCATTCTCCGAACCTGCTAGCAAACTAGTGGGAGATTAGTACTTTCATCCTCGCTGTACTCATCAAAGATCCACTTTACTAAACCGATATTAAGTAGTGTATTGAATCATGCAGCATACAAGTTAGTGATCTTTCTATCCTTACCTTTGGGTGAGTTTCATGGCATATTCGAAAGCAGTAAAATATGTTATCATGGCAAGCATGTTATTTGATTCGCATAAGCAAGCAGGCAACCAATAGCAATCTCGTATTGTTTCGTGACTTCTTACCAACATCGACGCACTCGCCTTTGCACTGACGTAAGGTGAATACTTCTCATTCCTTCCATGTCATGTTATAAGTGCTATGTGCAGGATCTCTGTGTTCCTGTACTTTCGGCCCACCTCTCCTTAACTATACGAACGTCGTTGGCGTATCCGCACTAGAATGGACTTAACTTGTTTTTCTTTTCTTTTCTTTTCTTTTCTTTTTTTCTTTATTTTCTCAAATTGGGTAGCCCGGCTCCTCCCGTATTGGGTTTCTATCCCAATAACCGGAGACTTACCGTTGCATACCACTCATTGTGGCTTTCACATCAATAACCGGTCGTTAATCGTCTTAGAGATGTGTCCATCAAAGTTTAACATCCCCTCCTAGGCCGAACGGTCCCGGTGCCCCGGGCCAATAACTCGTTCGAGGGAACACCAGTGCACGGAAGATTATCTCCAGTTCATTTCTCAAGTACATTCGACCATGCAACGCGCGTCTTATTCAAACAACCAAACATAGTATTGAGTTCGAGACTCAGACTTCACGTCGTCTTATAATTCTCTTACTTTCAATGTTCTCTCTTTCTATGTTCTTACATTCTTTGTACGATTTCATTCTTCATTTAAATGTTCAATGACACCATGCCTCAACTCAATGTTCGTCAAACGAACGATCCGAAGGTCCTGAATATTTCCAAGGCACCATACCACATTCAACATTTTGTCACATTCATGCCACAACTGTTCTCTTCGCAACGAAGCCATCTTTTATGATTTTTGTGCACGTACGCATGCTTTAACACAATTGTTCTATATTCTTTGAGTCGTGCATATGATGCACGTCTCGATACCGTATTTCCATGTTCTATGCCTTAGTGTTCAATGTTCATGGCTCGTGCACTCGCCTCAATTATCTTTCAATGTGCTAGCCTTCAAACTCGTACACGGGGGCACGAATGACTTGTGCACTAAGGCACTCATCGATACAGTTATCCCATGTTCATATGGCTTGCGCACCAAGGCGCTCGCCTTTACGATATTCAATATTTAATGGTGACTCGGACATTTGAAGTACATTTTATTTCAATTGTTCTATATAGTGTTTGACATGTACTATATTCATCTCTCTATCGAGCCACATCTGTGGTCTTGAGGTTAACTTAGAATACAATGGTACATTTTACTTAGGCATGAAGGAGTAGCAAAGAATAGTCAAATTCCTCCCACCTTAGTCGATACGCCTTGTCGTTTCGCCGAACTGATGCGGCTTGATTTCATAACTTTGTTTGCACGAGCAACTCTTCTGACTTAGCCATTCGAACACTTTATGCTACGTTGAATTATCTAAGCAATTTGGTCTACCGTGTCTATGCTTCAGTTCGTGGCAAGGTGACGATTTGGTTTTGCGGATACTATTACAAATAAGGTAAAATATCAACCTCTTATATTTCAGCGTAAATGTATAGCCTACACACAAAATCAACTAAAATTAATACTTGTCTGAATTGGACTAATGCATTACATCGATTCGATTTATTGGTTCTGCGAACCGATTCTTTCTTTCGGGCTAACTGAACACTTGCATCGAACTTACTTGATGCATTCCTCGGGTCAACGTAACTCTTTGCATCGATTTGCATCGATACATATTTCAGTTCAACGTAACTCTTTGAGTCAACGAGTCAGCATAATGCACCGTACGGAATGAGGTATTACAAAATTTAGCAGAAAGACTATGCAGTAGTCATTCATGGGTTTCAAAAGGTCACATCAAAAGTTTATGCGACCATTTGTTGCTGAGGCGGTCCCTCGTTCGGAAGTCTCCAATGTAGTATAGAAAATATGGTAATACGGATACGAGTAAAGACTGTATAGGATGGTAAGTTGAGTCGAATCCTGCATAGTTATTGGATAACTTGTGTACAAGGGCGACAATTCCTTGGACGACAACTTGGGGCCATAGGACTGATCCGTCTTAGGAGGAAATGCGATAGATGTGTTGGATTGTACCACACCGATAATTTGAGGCTTTCGACGGAGCTTGCTATCCGCGTCGATCGACCTCGTCTACACCAAGCTATATAGTCCACGGATAGCTTGTCATGCTAGTGACCTTTCATATAGATTGAGTCGGCGTACTTGCGACAATCCGGGTGCATGTCGTAAGATTGAGTCGAGAAGTGTTTGCACGGTACAAATGAGTCAAGAAAGGTATGCATGATTTGCATTACAATTATTGAACCTAAGATTTGGCCCTAATAGAGTCGTATGTTTGGGCACGATTGTAGCGTTGGTTTTAAGAAAGTTTGACTCGTGCTTCGTCACGAGATATTATGTCGTGTTTTGAGTCATTGACACAAGTTCTTAAGTTTATGATTGAGTCGTTTGTACGCTGAAACAGGGAAGGCCGGAAGGTAAGTATGGGTAAGTGGATACTGTTGAGTAGCACGATTTTGGCCTCACCAATGAGCTTTATGGCTCGATCACTATGTTATGACACAATGGTGTGTTATGCCGTAAAATTGATCCTAAAGCAAGATTAGAAAGACAACTAGAATCATAGTGCACGCTCACTAAATAAACGTATTGGTTTTGTATAGGTGGACGAGCGGCTCACTCACCAATACGGTTGCGTACTGACACCCCACCAATTTGTATGTACAGGTTCAGGTACTTGCTTGTCGGGACGGAGCTCGCTTGGACGAGCTGAGGCATAGAGTTCCTTGGTATTTCGAGGTGTGCGTCCGTGTTGGAGTCTTCACCTATACAAGACACAATATGTGGACATCACCGTTTGAAGCATCCGGAGGTGGTAAGCCGAAGGGCATTATCATTTGTATTAAAAGATGAGAGAGATGAGTGATTGTAAGCAGAATGTGTGCACTACAAAATTACAGATAATTAGCGACAGAAACATCCGTCGCTAAACCTAACATATCTGTCGCTATTAAGTAATACCGACGGAATACCGACGGAAACGATACGTCGTTAGATTTATTGTGTAGTGCCCCATCCCGCTCAGTCAATCGGAGGAATCGAAACGCCGACGACGTTCGGACTTAGCCTCGCAACGGCTGCTCGAAGATATTGCTCGGTCAAGGCGACCGCTCGCTCAGGTGGGGTAGTTTCGGTGAACTTGCCTCATCTTAGCCTTCACATAATAAATCGCGTGTTTTTAACTTACACAAGTAGGCTTAATAATAAAAGAGACGAATCCACATAGCTAAGGGAATAATCCCGACGGATCAAATTGAGTTTAGAACGTGAAAAACGTCCCACGGTCGGATTAGAATGAATGCACAGTGTGCTTTGAAAATGACACTCGGTCCTTCGTCCCGCGGCTTGGGAGAAGGAAAAGTTGGTCTTCGTCACAAGCTAAGAGTTAGCCTAAGTCATAGGCGTCGCGCGCGTAAATGCTCAATAAAGTATGCACGTTTTCTCGAATGCAAGGCTCGGCGTAGCCTTGATTGTCCCACGAGCTAAGTTGTATCGCACGGCTTATGGATTAAGTCTAGGCATCCAAAGAGTTTGGTTGTTCAAGTTGAGCGTATGCACGGTCCCACGGTTCTACGGCTGTATATAGCCATTTGTTCCCACGGTCTTCAGGCTCGTCACATAGAAGTACGAGGCGGTCCCTCGGTTGGGAGTCTCTCGGTTCCTATACACGTTATCAAAGTACAAGGCGGTCCCTCGGTTGGGAGTCTCGTATTCCTATACACGTTAAGAAGTACGAGGTGGTCTCTCAGTTGGGAGTCTTGCGTTCCTATGCACGTTAAGAAGTATAAGCGGTCCCTTGGTTGGGAGTCCCACGGTTCTGATGCACATTATGCAAAGGAAAGGGTGGTTTAGAGCACGAGTTGCTAAGTATAGTTCCAGTCGTACCAACAAATTAGGCCATACATTTACGTGAGTCTAGATGTCTCGTAGGTGCGTGGTCATTGGACAACTTGTCGACAATAATTTCTGCCTAGACTGGTTATACGCCTGGGCACCGGGCCAAGTCGTCCTAGGAGATAGACGTTATAGCAGTGCATGCTTTTATTGCGTGGATAGTCGGGGGCTTTCAACGGGGCTCGCTACCTGTGCTGAAGGACCCGCCGCCTACCCGAGCTATGTCCACGATGGCTTGTCGTGCCAGTGGCCTTTCATCTAGATAATTGGCGTGCTAAGCGACGAATCCGCATGCACGGTGTCGATCATAACAAAGAAAGTGTAAGTACGGTATGTATTGAGTTATGTAAAGCATGCACGGTATGCACATAAGGTATTCGAAGTATTAAGATTTGGCTATGCGTAAAAACACATGATTGAGTTCTCAACACCGGTTCCACAAGTTGGGTTATACGTTTCGAGTTAAGCCTGGAAGGGTCGTAGGGCAAGTTGGTTAAGTTATGTTAAGTTACAGGGCACGACCTCGAAATGTGAGGCATGATCGCGTCGTCCCAACACAAGTATTGGCAAGACTTAGTGATGAGGCACTGCCTCAGAGATATTGATGCACGAGTCGAGTTCATGGCACGACCGAGTCGTTACGTCCCAGAGTATGGCACGAAAGACAAGTATGAGTTGGTGCATTGACGTTGCAAGCACGAGAAAGGTCTAGAGGCAAGGATAAGGAAGTTATCGGTGCAATAGCACGGTGACGGTCTAAAGACACTGAATAGGCTGAGAGTGTCCTAAAAGCGATCCTAAGACAAGAGTAGAAAGACAATCGTAAAGGATTATTTTGCACAAAAGTAAATAAACGTGTCGGTTTTGTATGGGTGGGCGAGGAGCTCAATCCACCAGTACAGTTGAGTACTGACACCTACATAGTTTTTATGTGCAGGCGCAGGTAGAAGCTCGTGGTGCAGAGCTCGTTTGGATACATCGAGGCACGGAGTTCCTTGGCGGTTCGAAGCGTACGACTGCGTGGATTCAAGACTTATACGGGACATAATGTATGGACATCGCCTTCCGAAGCTTCCACTGGTTCTAGCATTGTATCGAGAGATGAGAGAGCAGAGTGACTTGTAACTTGAGAGAAAAGTGAGCCTCAGAGACTTATAATCAGGGTCTTGTGCCCCGTTATAATCTTTGTATCAATATCAATAAAGATCATCTTTTGAAAGACTTGTGTTTTGTTCTAAATTTCTGCTGCATGTTCAATGTCTCTGCTTGGGACTTCTGTGCGACGACCCCGTCGCAGCCGCTGGAATCGGCTGTTATGGAACCAACCTTGCACGAGCGCAATCTAGGCTCGTGCGGCATCACGCCTTAGCGAGGACAATCGCTCCTATGGGAGCGGGGTGTGACATAATGGTATCAGAGCACGGCTTTACGTCCTTGGACTACCGATTGAATTCTTTAACTCTGTTGTTTCCACAAACTCTGAAGTGTTGCTTCCGCAAGTTGATATTGTTGGTACGCTCTCTCTCAATTGTCCCACGGGATGTTCATACAATAAGTCTAATATTTTCAAAAGCTCGTACAAGTGTTCAATCGAACACATCAATAGGTGATGGCCTTTGGGCCGAACGGTGCCGACCTTGAGTTGATAGAAAATGCGTGCTAAAGTTAGCAAGTCGCGTACGTGCCTAACGTGTCCTACGTCGACATGAGCGAATGAGCGTACAAAGTCGGAGTATAGTCCATACGGGATGGTTATGCACACGGCCTTTTGGCTAAGTTGTGTCGCGTGTCGCGCACCTAGACTTTATGGTGCAAGCGAGTTGCGGGCGATATTGAGTACCGCTCGGTCGGAAACGAAACTAACTTAGAGTGGCTACTGATAGAGTGCTATCAAGCGATGATAACGACTATGCGATATAGATGAGCGTGATTGAAATTCGAGAAATGGTTCGAACGGGATTCAAAGAAGTCGATTTTGTTTCGAATGATAGTTTTGAGGATTTGTAGAATGACTTGACCCTGAGTGGTGTATGGACGTTATAGAAATTGTTCAGGAAAAACTAAAGAAATTACGGATAGTACGAGTGCGTCGACAAGCGATGATATCGCGAAGCCTTAGAACGAGTAGCTCTTAGTTGGTCATGATTCGAGAGTCGCAAACGAGATATCGTTCGGACGATTTGTAAATGGTAATGCGAGTTACGAAATGGTTGAATGGATATTCTAAACGACAAAATAAATGGATGACTTGATTGAAGAAATGATACGAACCGTATACGAAAAGTTAGCACGATGGGAAGATAGTGTGTACGAAAAAGTTTGATTCGAATGTTTGAAAATGACTCCGAGGATTGGAATGGATGTCGTTCGATGATTAAGATGAATGTTGGGTGAAAGTGATCGTGTCTTGATGGTTACACGGATAACCACAGCGTCGACGATCTTGTCTTGCGTGAGTGCAACTCTAGCCTCGCACATGCGTTGCGTCGGATTTGGGGCGATCGTTCCGCGTGAGCACTGACATGGTGATTCATGTCGCGGGAATAATTGAACTCAGAAAATCAGGATGCGACAACTTTGATTATTTCGACTTGTTGGTTTGATGCGAAGGAAAATTCGAGGATATTTGGACTTGCGATTGATGATTGAATAAACTTGAGGATTATGTAGGTCTAATCCGCGCATCGAGAATAATTTAGTCTAGACCCAAAATAAGAGTTACTCCCCGATGAGAATGATTATTCCGCGGGAGCGTTGTATGGTGATTTCATGCCCACCGTGGATAATCGAACTCGCGTGAGATTGGAGCGTGGCATATTGTTAAGTTAGACGACCTTGTGATCGATTACGTGAATTGGAATAGATAATTTCAGAAACGTGAAATATGAATTATGGTTTAGCGATAAATTGTGTCGTAGTGTGCTTGACTTGAGAAGGAATGATAGGCAAACTTATGTCGAACGTGTTCGAAGAGATAAACTATGCGAAACGGCTTGATGAACGAACGATATTGATATGACGTTGAATTGGTTGAAACGTGAGTTATCGTAGGATGGCTTTACCGAACGACTCGGACCCCGTGCGATGAATATTAGGATGTGCATAGGAAATCGATGCTCAAAGTTTAGAAATCAGAGTGATGCGAGCTTGGGTAGAAAACCCCGTACCATCGATTTGGTTTGACCTTAGGATGGGGTCAGTGTTGATATCGTTGTTTGGGAACTATGATTCCAGTACTGACGGAAAGACATAGCCTAGCGGTTAGGCATACGTCCGAGTGCGAAGCGATAGAAAATAGTAGAGGCACCACTCATGAGGCTCGGTTGACATGCATGTATATCAAGGACGCTTGAATGTGTGTACGATATGACTCGAGCGGTGATGGCGGATTCTCTATCATGAGGCATGGCTGAAATGCATATATTTTGGCGATGCCTGGAATATGTGCACGATCCAACTAAGTGATACGTTGAATCAAGTAAGACTTGAGGAACGAAAAAGTGTCGAGAATTTTGAGATCGTGAGTTTCGAGGAAATGTTGATGGTAATGCGATCATTGGATTGAGACGAGTTTGAATGTTGGTTGATCGATTGGTGTGCCTTACGACTAAGTTAGGGATAAGCACGAGCGTGGCTCGAATTGAGGGAACACATAGGAGTAGTGTGTACGAGAAACTTTGGATGTTGAATCAAGTTATAAGCCGATAAGTGTACTCAGTTAAGTTTCGAGGATACAACTTTTTCTGAGTGGTGTATGATGTAGTTTTCCGTCCCGCTTAGTCAATCGGAAGAATCGAAACGCCGACGGCGTTCGGACTTAGCCTCGTAACGGCTGCTCGAAGACATTGCTCGGTCAAGGCGACCGCTCGCTCAGGTAGGGTAGTTTCGGTGAACTTGCCTCATCTCAGCCTTCAGATAATAAATCGTGTGCTTTCAACTTAAACAAGTAGGCTTAATAATAAAAGAGACGAATCCACATAGCTAAAGGAATAATCTCGACGGATCGAATTGAGTTTAGAACATGGAAAACGAACCACGATCGGATTAGAATGAATGTGTCACTACCACATTTCTAGCTTGAGGGTATTTTGATCATTTTTGAATTTTTAGAATTTATTTGGAATTATTGTGAATTATTTAGATTTATTGGAATTTATGTGATTTTAATATTGATTAATTAAACTGATAAGTGGTATGTTGATTTGAGACTAGTTTGGACCTTGTAGACTAGCCTAGAATCTAAACCTAGTTTTAGTGACTTGGTTGGATTATGAAACCCTAGGTTAATTTAAGTTAACCATATTCTAGTTATTAGAATCAATTTGGAAATAGGAATTA
This sequence comes from Iris pallida, assembly GCA_029216955.1. NCBI lineage: Eukaryota > Viridiplantae > Streptophyta > Magnoliopsida > Asparagales > Iridaceae > Iris > Iris pallida. The sequence goes on along the minus strand of JANAVB010041419.1, from coordinate 3,424,465 downwards.
GAATAGAGAATTGATTAATGACTTGTGACTTCACAAGTCATGATTAGTGATTTAAGCACATAGAGGCCCAAAGCCCAATACCATGTGAACCTAACCTAACCCTAACCCTAGCATGGCCGGCCACCTAGCCTAGGGAATCCCACCCTATAAATACTCTCCTCCATTAGGTTAAGCCTCTTTAGAAAAGTTCACATTGGAAAAAGAGGTAAATCCCAACTTCATTAATTCATAGAAATTCTATTTTAATTCCTTTTTCCCTCAAATAAATTACAATAGGTTCTAATCTAGGAATACTTGCTGTTTGTGGTGTTCAATCTCAGTTTGTGGACAATTTGGAGCTATTGCTAGCAAGGAGAACCCCCCAATTGAGGCTTTTCTTGTATTTGGACACCAATAGATAAATCTATATAAACACCATTAAAATTCCAGTTTCTTTGCATGTTTGGAAAGCCCTAGGTCTACCCTAACTGTAGGTATGCCGAGACCTAGGTTTCGTGTCCATTTCGTGTCCTAAATGGACACGTATCAGTCCCTACTGTAGGTGTTTGACGAAATGCCCCAAAGGACATTTCGATTTGTTTTTTTAATTATTTTTGAATAGGAATGATCGATTTGGTGTGGGTTGTTGTTTTTCGGTGGACTGGGATTGATTTGGTGTCGTGTCGTGTCGGTTTGGACACGTGCACACGCGGGTGCACACACGCGCGTGAGCAGTGTGCGTCTCCTGCTACTCGGGGTGGATTCCTCACTGGATATAGCACGAGAACACGTGAGATTTTGAGGACACGTTGGGGTAGTGTCTGACACGACACTCCCCAAGTGGCACGACCTCTCGTGTCGTGTCGAGGAAACACGAGAAACTGTACTGGGTTTGCATTGACTGTTCAGTCGGGTTTTTTGTGCATTGATACGCTCTGTTTGACACGACACAGGGACACGCCGACCCAAATCAGGGTGACACGTAGGTAGACCTATCCTAGATGAACCTAGGTTGGTGAGCACGAGGCCTGGTTTGGCCTGTGTCGGGTGCACGACACGCGTACACTTGTGCACGTGGCTGCACTGAAAATTCAGTGTCCAGTGCTGTTTTGGGATTCTGTCGATTTGGGCACGTTTGTGTCATTGTGGTGGACACGTGTTGGACCCTGGGACACACTTACATCATATAATTGAATTACCAACCATTTATTTTATATTTTAACATGTTTTATATATCAAATTCTCACTTACCCTATTTTGTGGACTGATACATAATATTCAGTATTCCCAGTTTAATTCCAGATTTCTAAAACTGAACTTTGGCAGTTAATTTGACCTAATTACTACTGTTATTAGCATGGTTTAAGTCCCTTATGTTGTTCTCCTATATGAAATCTACATGTGTGTGAATTTTGGGTAATTTTTATTGAATATTGGATTCTAAATGGGGTTTTGAATAAAGTGGGCTGAAAACTGAAACTGTTAAGATGAATTGAGTTCCTTTCCTTCTTCCCTGTTTTGCTGAAACACTAGACACTTATACACACTCTACTCTAATTCATACACACACACTCTTAAACTGTGAGCACATTACACACACAAGTCACATTGACTCCTCTCACACACACACACTTTACTCACTGTCCTCATGACAGTACACTCCCACTCACCTTGCCTAGTATCACACACATATGCACACTCTCACACTCTTCATTGATACACACACACACCCACCTATAGCTAAGTCTCACTCTCACTCATATGTTCACACACACACTTGACTGTTACACCCTTCACTATTTTCATTCCATATACACACACTATCATTTCCACATACACACACATATGTTTTCATTTACATGCCTATGTATATGTAATATATGTATATGTGTGTACTATTATATATATAATTTATGTATGTGTGGTATACCTATAGGTAGCCTAAATGTATAAATATATGTATGTATTATGTAATTTCCATGTGCAGGCCTAGATGCAATAATAGGTTGTGTGATGATGGGTTTGACTTTGTGTTGTATAGGTTGTATGGACTTGGTATACTAGCATAGGCTAGTTTAGCCTTGTTTAGACTAGTATGGACTAGTTAGACCTAGAATGACTTGTTTGACCTAGTTTAGACTTGTTAGACCTAGTTTGACCATAGTTGACCTAGTTTGACATCTAGGGTTGACCAGAGTTGACCAAGAGTTGACTTTGGCCTAGATTGACCTAGATTCATCTAGAATGTATTGAGTTGCATATTGTTATCATTTTAGACTTGTTGTGACTTGTACTGTTCTGATTAGGAGCCAGACACCTCTCCTCGGACAGTACATTTTATCAGGACACTCAGATACCAGACGAGTACATTCTCTGATCATTTCATATCCTGTTTAGAATTATTTTTCTGCTTTAAATTACTTTACTTGATACTGTCACGTTGGTCACACGGATTAGTACTATATGGATCCCTTCTTGAGATGTTATCCCCTCAGGGAGCATCGGATACTTCATGTTCTGTGCGTTTCACTTACATGGCGTATCACTATGCTTCATTGGTTCATTGAATCACTTGTGATATGTACCCTCATGATCACAGAGTCTTCCTTGAATCCTACCATTTATTGGGCTTCCTAGAATCCCCATTTATGGGACTATCATGTACCACCCTTCGGGGGCCGTTGCATGAATCATAACATAACCTGGTTAGATTCTTGTGTATTGATTGGGGTACGGGAGAGTAGAAGTGGACATGTGAATAATATCCAAGTAGTGTAGCATCAGAATTATTCCATAGTGTAGCATCAGAATCATCCTATGCCATTTACATGTCTATATTGTACTCTGACTAACTAGCCACTGTTAGTTCTCTATGTATAGTAGATATTTCTATTACAGTTTTCTCTCCGTTTATATACTGTATTTCTTACAGTACCTGTATCTACTTTACTGCATGATTATATTTTCAAACCTGCTATGAACTGTTGAGATGTATTGTGCTCGCTCCTGTCCTGACTGGACCTGTTGAAATTATTACAGAGGACGAGGAGGAGGCCTGTGTGGATACCTTCTACGGGACAGCCCTAGACGACACTTGTGAACTGGACTCTCAGGATGATCCAGCTCTAGCTGATGACATTACCCCTATTGCCTAGACTAGCTTAGTTAGCCTTTATCTTACTTATGTTTTCTTGAGACTAGTTAGTTAGACTTTATTTCTGTCTTGAGATCTGGGTTGTATATATTCTTTCATATTCAGTATCTGAGACTTGTATTCTGGATATTTGCTGAGATGTTATCTTAGACTCTTCTGATCATCTGTATTTTCTTTGAGTTCCATATCATATCGTGCTTCTTCTTCCTTAGTTGTGATTGAGTTTATTTCTGCTATGTCACCCCCATTCGGGGAGTATAAACTGCTTAGAATTCTATTGTTAGATGTTGTGACCTATGACAGCATTCTACCGCCGATACTGCAGCGTAGGCTGGACGTACCCACGTCTCGTGCCCTTACTCTAGGGTGTGGGTCGTGACACGTTTCTAGTGGTGGCCCATACAGGTCAAGACTAGAAGTATAGTGGTAATCGAACCAGAGTATCACTACAGCCTGCAGTAGGATATAGGACATTAGTTTTCAAGGTACTCAATCACATTAGAAAAAACTCTTTTATTGCCATCTAAATCTATATTGTCAACTGATTCTTTTGAATTTTAACTGTCCGCCTTTGTTATATCGCTTCTTCTCAGAAATTGATACTCTTGTTGGTCTGTCTTCAGGATGGTGGAGACGCGGTCGCAGCATACCATTCATGGGGATGCTGTAGAGGGGTCTGCTACCTCTCAGCCAGTTCAGCAGAGACAGGAGACTGCAGCTCCTGCCACCTTTGCTCGTATTGAGACTCCAGCAGCAGCAGCAGGGGGTATGCCTCCACCGGCTCGGAGGCAGGACCCAGTCATCTCGGAGGTGCCTTTCTAGCAGCCGCCGCCTATATGATACTTGGATACGGTACAGATGTTCGCCTACTTCCAGTAGTTTATGGAGGTACAGCAGACTCGGCAGGCCAGGAGCATGGAGTTGGCCATTACGACAGTCGCAGCTCGACCAGTAGTCCAGCAGTCGAGGACACCTGGGATAGAGCAGTTCCAGAAGATGAGCCCCAGAGACTTCCTGGGGACAGAGGAGATTCTATATGCTGATGAGTGGATCGAGCATATAGAGGAGATCTTTCGCCTGGCCCGGATACCGACAGATCTCCAGATAGAGGCAGCAGCTAGCCGGATGCGAGATCTTGCTCGCACCTGGTATCAGTCAGACCCCAGGGTGGGGGTAGCTAGGCAGACCTGGGAGGAGTTTAAGGGCTTCTTCAAGAAGAAGTTCTTTCCAGATTCAGCGCTTCGAGCCTTGTAGTCGCAGTTCGAGAGCTTGGTTCAGGGGAGCCTGTCAGTGGAGGAGTACGCTGGGGAGTTTGGCCGCCTCGGCAAATTCGTAGAGGGCTTGAGCGAGACGGCGAAGGCCCAGAGGTTCCAGAAGGGTCAGGTCAAGGAGTTCAAGTCCTTGACCAAGGGCAACAGGGATGCCACTTTTGATGAGATCTTGACGGGAGCCTTATTGGCTGAGGATGATCTTGAGCTTAGGCTCAAGAGGGGGCGAGATCCAGTTGGGGGCAGCAGCAGCGGAGGCCAGGCCAAGAGGCCTCACTTTCAGCACCAGCAGCCGAGGTAGTTCCAGCCGCAGCCGATCCAGCAGAGGCCAGTTCACCAGCAGCAGCAGCCGAGACAGCACCAGCAGGGCCAGAGACAGGTTATCACTTGTGCATACTGCAAAAAGCCTGGGCATATCGCCAATGAGTGTCGGAAGAGGCTGGGCCAGTGCCTAGTATGTGGTTCAGCAGACCACCAGATGAGGGAGTGCCGCATGGGACGAGCAGCTCAGGAAGCAGCAGTCAGAGCTCCAGCAGGACAGCAGAGGGGACCAGCCCTGCCGACACAGCAGCAGAGGTTCGTCCAGCACGAGCAGCAGGCCAGAAGAGGACAGCAGGGACGAGCTTTCGCCATGGCGGCCAGGGATGCAGAGGCGATAGGAGAGCTGATCGCAGGTTCGATTCTTCTCGACTCCAGTCCAGCTTTTGTATTATTCAATTTTGGTGCTTCGTATAGCTTCATATTAGTATTATTTGCGATTAGACACGGTATTGTAGCTGAATCGTTGCCTAGGACTTATAAGATCACGACCGGGGGTGGCATTATCCTCGTGAGTGATGTTTGTAAGAGTCGGAGTGTTATTCTGGAAGGCCGTGAGTTGGAGGTGAGCCTGCTCGTAATGCCATTGCCGAACTATGATATAGTACTCGGTATGGATTGGTTGAGCAGGCACCACGCCAGCATTGATTGCAGATAGGGTAGAGTTCTTTTCAGAGCGCTGGAGGAGCCGGAGTTCGAGTACTCCAGACGTCAGGCGGAGCAGAGCAGCGGAGTTTTCTGCGGAGTCTCGGTTGAGGAGCAGACGATTCCACACCCCTTGATAGCAGAGTATATGGATGTTTTTCTAGAGGAGTTGCCTGGATTACCACCAGACAGAGACATTGAGTTCTCGATAGACTTGGTTCCAGGAGCGGAACCCATCTCTCAACATGTCTATCGAGTGAACAACAGTGAGTTGGTGGAGCTGAAGAAGCAGGTGGATGAGCTGCAGGACAAGGGCTTCATCCGTTCGAGTTCGTCGCCATGGGGTGCACCAGTATTATTTGTGCCGAAGAAGGATGGGTCAGTACGGATGTGTATTGACTATAGGACACTCAATAACCTCACGATCAGGAACAGATACCCACTGCCGCGGATCGACGATCTTTTTGACCAGTTGAGCGGAGCTCGGGTATTTTCCAAGATTGATCTGAGGTCAGGATATCACCAGGTGAAGGTGAAGGGGGAGGATATTCCCAAGACCGCTTTCAGGATGCGGTACGGACAGTTTGAGTTTTTGGTTATGCCGTTTGGGCTAACCAATGCACCAGCAGTGTTTATGAACCTAATGAACAAGGTGTTCCACCTGTACCTGGATCAGTTTGTGGTGGTGTTCATTGACGACATCTTGATATATTCCAAGACTGAGGAGGAGCACGAGGAGCATCTGAGGATAGTGCTGGAGATTCTCAGGAAGGAGCAGCTTTATGGAAAGCTCTCCAAGTGTGAGTTCTTCTTAGACCAGGTGGACTTTTTGGGGCATGTGGTGACTGGAGATAGTATCTCAGTTGACCCCAAGAAGATTGTAGCAGTTAAGGCATGGGTAGCGCCGACTTCAGTGGCGGAGATCAGGAGCTTCCTGGGACTGGCAGGATATTATAGGAGATTTGTGCAGGATTTCTCCCGGGTTGCAGAGCCGTTGACTCGGTTGACCCGGAACAATGCTGAGTTTGTTTGGTCAGAGGAGTGTCAGGCAGCTTTTGATGAGTTGAAGAAGCGGCTTACGACAGCTCCGATTCTGACATTGCCTTTAGGATCAGGGGTATTCACTATCTATAGTGACACTTCAGGAAAGAGGCGGGGTTGTGTCTTACAGGAGCATGGAAATGTGATTGCCAATGCTTTCAGGCAATTACGTCCCCATGAGAAGAACTACCCTACCCACGACCTGGAGCTTGCAGCAGTGATTTTTGCTCTAAAGTTGTGGAAGCACTATCTGTATGGAGAGGGTAGAGATTTTTACAGATCACAAGAGCTTAAAGTATGTGTTCACTCAGAAGGAGCTGAACATGAGGCAGCACAGATGGATAGAGTTGATGAAAGACTTCAACATATTACTTCAGTATCACCCAGGGAAGGCCAACGTAGTTGCCGATACCTTGAGTAGGTATCCGACAGCCATGTATTTGACCATGGACCGACACTTGCTTGCTGATTTGGAGAGACTTGGGATTGAGGTGATCGTGCCCGGAGTGCAGATACAGATGTGGGGCCTGCAGATTCAGTCGGACTTGATGGAGAGGATCAAGGTGACACAGTTTGAGGATGTTGCTCGGCGGTGTCTTCGAGAGCAGGTTCGGACATGATTGTTGGATGGTAAGTTTTCTCTTGCAGAAGATGGTGCCTTGAGGCATAGTTCCAGGTTATGTGTGCCCAGCGGAGATCTCAAGGAGCAGGTTATGTAGGAGGCCCACAGATCTCAGTACTCTATACACCCTGGTGCCAACAAGATGTACCAAGATCTGAGGGAGCATGTTTGGTGGTCCGGGATGAAGCGGGAGGTAGCTCGCTTTGTAGCTAGGTGCTTGGTCTGTCAGCAGGTCAAGGCAGAGAGACAAAGGCCTGGTGGATTGTTGCAGTCGCTGCCCATTCCCGAGTGGAAATGGGAGCATATCACCATGGATTTCGTATCTGGATTGCCGCGTACACCAGGAGAAAAAGATGCGATTTGGGTCATCGTTGACAGATTGACCAAATTGGCCCACTTCTTGCCATTCAAGGTGGGTACATCTACAGAGAGGCTGGCAGAGATGTATATGCGACAGATAGTCAGGATTTATGGGGTTCCGGTCAGCATCATCTCGGATCAGGATAGTCGCTTTACTTTCTATTTCTGGAGGAGTCTGCAGACTAGCTTCGGCACTCAGCTCAAGTTTAGTACCGCATACCACCCCCAGAAGGACGGACAGTCAGAGAGGACTATTCAGACACTTGAGGATATGCTGCGGACGTGCGTCCTGGACTTTGGAGGTTCTTGGGAGGATCATCTACATTTGCTGGAGTTTGCTTACAACAACAGTTTCCAGGCCAGCATTGAGATGTCACCTTTCGAGGCTCTGTACGGGCGTAGGTGTCGTACACCCTTATCTTGGGATGATGTTGGTGAGCGAGCTTTACTGGGGACAGAGATGGTTATTGACGCAGCCGAGAAGGTAAAGCTCATCAGGGACAGACTTCGCGTGGCGCAGGACAGACATCGGTACTGGGCTGATAGCCACTGGAGGCCGTTGGAGTTTGAGGTACAGATTAGAGTAGAAATTAGATTTAGGGTTTGTGTTTGTGATTTTGATCATGTTTGTTTATCATAATTAAATTGAGACCTTACTTGTGATTAGGTTGGAGACCAGGTTTTCTTGAGGATATCTCCGACTCGTGGTACGATACGCTTTGGTGGAAGCGAGAAGCTTAGCCCACGCTTCATCGGCCCTTTCGTTATCAACGGGAGAGTCGGTGACGTGGCATACAGGCTAGACTTGCCACCTGCACTAGTGGGGGTCCACAACGTATTCCATGTATCACAGTTGAGACGGTACATGGCTGACCCTAGCCATGTGCTCGATCATTCGAAGGTTGAGGTTGGGCCTTCTCTCAGCTATCCAGAGCAGCCAGTGGAGATACTGGATCGACGGGAGAAGGTTCTGAGGAACCAGGTGATACCTTTGGTTCACATCGCATTGAGGCATTATTCTCCAGGAGAGTCTACCTGGGAGCGGGAGGATGAGATGCGCGAGCGATACCCATATCTTTTTGGACCGTGAGGTATACTTTATATCCTTCTCATCAGTTGCATTTCGCCTTTCAATTTCGAGGACGAAATTCTTTTAAGGGTAGATTTGTCACTACCACATTTCTAGCTTGAGGGTATTTTTATCATTTTTGAATTTTTGGGATTTATTTGGAATTATTGTGAATTATTTAGATTTATTAGAATTTATGTGATTTTAATATTGATTAATTAAACTGATAAGTGGTATGTTGATTTGAGACTAGTTTGGACCTTGTAGACTAGCCTAGAATCTAAACCTAGTTTTAGTGACTTGGTTAGATTATGAAACCCTAGGTTAATTTAAGTTAACCATATTCTAGTTATTAGAATCAATTTGGAAATAGGAATTAGAATAGAGAATTGATTAATGACTTGTGACTTCACAAGTCATGATTAGTGATTTAAGCACATAGAGGCCCAAAGCCCAATACCATGTGAACCTAACCTAACCCTAACCCTAGCATGGCCGGCCACCTAGCCTAGGGAATCCTACCCTATAAATACTCTCCTCCATTAGGTTAAGCCTCTTTAGGAAAGTTCACATTGAAAAGAGAGGTAAATCCCAACTTCATTAATTCATAGAAATTCTATTTTAATTCCTTTTTCCCTCAAACAAATTGCAATAGGTTCTAATCTAGGAATACTTGCTGTTTGTGGTGTTCAATCTCAGTTTGTGGACAATTTGGAGCTATTGCTAGCAAGGAGAACCCCCCAATTGAGGCTTTTCTTGCATTTGGACACCAATAGGTAAATCTATATAAACACCATTAAAATTCTAGTTTCTTTGCATGTTTGGAAAGCCCTAGGTCTACCCTAACTGTAGGTATGCCTAGACCTAGGTTTCGTGTCCATTTCGTGTCCTAAATGGACACGTATCAGTCCCTACTGTAGGTGTTTGACGAAATGCCCCAAAGGACATTTCGATTTGTTTTTTTAATTATTTTTGAATAGGAATGATCGATTTGGTATGGGTTGTTGTTTTCTAGTGGACTAGGATTGATTTGGTGTCGTGTCGTGTCGGTTTGGACACGTGCACACGCGGGTGCACACACGCGCGCGAGCAGTGTACGTGTCCTGCTACTCGGGGTTGATTCCTCACTGGACACAGTACGAGGATATACGAGATTTTGAGGTCACATTAGGGTAGTGTCTGACACGACACTCCCCAAGTGGCACGACCTCTCGTGTCGTGTCGAGGGAACACGAGACACTACACTGGATTTACACTGACCGTTCAGTCGGGTTTTTTGTGCACTGATATGCTCTGTTTGACACGACACAGGGACACGCCGACCCAAATCAGGGTGACACATAGGTAGACCTATCCTAGGCGAACCTAGGTTGGTGAGCACGAGGCCTGGTTTGGCCTGTGTCGGGTGTACGACACACGTGCACTTGTGCACGAGGCTGCACTAAAAATTCAGTATCCAGTGCTGTTTTTGGGATTCTGTCGATTTGGACACATTTGTGTCATTGTGGTGGACACGTGTTGGACCCTGGGACACACTTGCATCATATAATTGAATTACCAACCATTTATCTTACATTTTAGCATGTTTTATATATCAAATTCTCACTTACCCTATTTTGTGGACTGATACAAAATATTCAGTATTCCCAGTTTAATTCCAGATTAACTGAACTTTGGCAGTTAATTTGACCTAATTAATACTGTTATTAGTATGGTTTAAGTCCCTAATGTTGTTCTCCTATATGAAATCTACATGTGTGTGAATTTTGGGTAATTTTTATTGAATATTGGATTCTAAATGGGGTTTTGAATAAAGTGGGCTGAAAACTAAAATTGTTAAGATGAATTGAGTTCCTTTCCTTCTTCCCTGTTTTGCTGAAACACTAGACACTTATACATACTCTACTCTAATTCACACACACACTCTTAAACTGTGAGCACATTACACACACAAGTCACATTGACTCCTCTCACATACACACTTCACTCACTGTCCTCATGACAGTACACTCCCACTCACCTTGCCTAGTATCACACACATATGCACACTCTCACGCTCTTCATTGATACACACACACACGCACACCCCCTTATAGCTAAGTCTCACTCTCACTCATATGTTCACACACACACTTGACTGTTACACCCTTCACTATTTTCATTCCATATACACACACTTTCATTTCCACATACACACACATATGTTTTCATTTACATGCCTATGTATATGTAATATATGTATGTGTGTGTACTATTATATATATAATTTATGTATGTGTGGTATACCTATAGGTAGCCTAAATGTATAAATATATGTATGTATTATGTAATTTCCATGTGTAGGCCTAGATGCAATAATAGGTTGTGTGATGATGGGTTTGACTTTGTGTTGTATAGGTTGTATGGAATTAGTATACTAGCATATGCTAGTTTAGCCTTGTTTAGACTAGTATGGACTAGTTAGACCTAGAATGACTTGTTTGACCTAGTTTAGACTTATTAGACCTAGTTTGACCATAGTTGACCTATTTTGACTTCTAGGGTTGACCAAAGTTGACCAAGAGTTGACTTTGGCCTAGATTGACCTAGATTCATCTAAAATGAATTGAGTTGTATCTTGTTATCATTTTAGACTTGTTGTGACTTGTGCTGTTCTGATTAGGAGCCAAACATCTCTCCTCGGACAGTACATTTCATTCAGACACTCAGATACCAAGCTAGTACATTTTTTGATCATTTCATATCCTGTTTAGAATTATTTTCCAGTTTTAAATTACTTTACTTGATACTGTCACATTGGCCACACGGATTAGTACTATATGGATCCCTTCTTGAGATGTTATCCCCTCAGGGAGCATTGGATACTTCATGTTCTCTGCGTTTCACTTACATGGCGTATCACTATGCTTTATTGGTTCATTGAATCACTTGTGACATGTACCCTCATAATCACAGAGTCTTCCTTGAATCCTCCCATTTATTGGGCTTCCTAGAATCCCCATTTATGGGACTATCATGTACCACCCTTCGGGGGCCGTTGCATGAATCATAACATAACCTGGTTGGATCCTTGTATATTGATTGGGATACGGGGGAGTAGAAGTGGACATGTGAATAATATTCAAGTAGTGTAGCATCAGAATCATTCCATAGTGTAGCATCAGAATCATCCTATGCCATTTACATGTCTATATTGTACTCTGACTAACTAGCCACTGTTAGTTCTCTATGTATAGTAGATATTTCTATTACAGTTCTCTCTCTGTTTACATACTGTATTTCTTTCAGTACCTGTATCTTACTTTACTGTATGATTATATTTTCTAACCTGCTATGAACTGTTGAGATGTATTGTGCTCGCTCATGTCCTAACTGGACCTGTTGAAAATATTATAGAGGGCAAGGAGGAGGCCTGTGTGGATACCTTCTACGGGGCAGCCCTAGACGACACTTGTGAGCTGGACTCTCAGGAGGACCCAGCTCTAGCTGATGACATTACCCCTATTGCCTAGACTAGCTTAGTTAGGCTTTATCTTACTTATGTTGTCTTGAGACTAGTTAGTTAGACTTTATTTCTGTCTTGAGATCTGGGTTGTATATATTATTTCATATTCAGTAGCTGAGACTTGTATTCTGGATATTTGCTGAGATGTTATCTTAGACTCTTCTGATCATCTGTATTTTCTTTGAGTTCCATATCATATCGTGCTTCTTCTTCCTTAGTTGTGATTGAGTTTATTTCTGCTATGTCACCCCCATTCGGGGAGTATAAACTGCTTAAAATTATATTGTTAGATGTTGTGACCTAGGACAGCGTTCTACCGCCGACACTGTGGCGTAGGATGGACGTACCCACGTCTCGTGCCCTTACTCTAGGGTGCGGGTCGTGACACGTTTCTAGTGGTGGCCCATGCAGGTCTAGACTAGAAGTGTAGTGGTAATCGAACCAGAGTATCACTACAGCCTACAGTAGGATATAGGACATTAGTTTTCAAGGTACACAATCACATTAGGAAAAACTCTTTTATTGCCATCTAAATCCTTATTGTCAACTGATTCTTTTGAATTTTAACTGTCCGCCTTTGTTATATCGCTTCTTCTCAGAAATTGATACTCTTGTTGGTCTGTCTTCAGGATGGTGGAGACGCGGTCGCAGTGTACCATTCATGGGGATGCTGTAGAGGGGTCTACTACCTCTCAGCCAGTTCAGCAGAGACAGGAGACTGCAGCTCCTGCCACCTCTGCTCGTATTGAGACTCCAGCAGCAGCAGCAGGGGGTATGCCTCCACCGGCTCAGAGCAGTACCCAGTCATCTCGGAGGTGCCTTTCCAGCAGCCGTCGCCTACAGGATACGTGGATGCGGCACAGATGTTTGTCTACTTCCAGCAGTTTATGGAGGTGCAACAGACCCGGCAGGCGAGGAGCTTGGAGTTGGCCATTACGACAGTCGCAGCTCGACCAGCAGTCCAGCAGCCGAGGACACCTGGGATAGAGCAGTTCCAGAAGATGAGTCCCAGAGACTTCCTGGGGACAGAGGGGATTCTATATGCTGATGAGTGGATCGAGCATATAGAGGAGATCTTCCGCCTGGCCCGGATACCGACAGATCTCCAGATAGAGGCAGCAGCTAGCCGGATGCAAGATCTTGCTCGCACCTGGTATCAGTCAGACCCCAGGGTGGGGGTAGCTGGGCAGACCTGGGAGGAGTTCAAGGGCTTCTTCAAGAAGAAGTTCTTTCCAGATTCAGCGCTTCGAGCATTGGAGTCGCAGTTCGAGAGCTTGGTTCAGGGGAGCCTGTCAGTGGAGGAGTACGCTGGGGAGTTTGGCCGCCTCGGCAGATTCGTAAGGGGCTCTGAGAGACTTGTAATCAGGGTCTTGCGCCCCGTTGTAATCTTTTTATCAATATCAATAAAGATCATCTTTTAAAAGACTTGCATTTTTTTCTAAATTTTTGCTGCATGTTCAATGTCTCTGCTTGGGACTTTTGTGCGACGACCACGTCGCAGTCGCTGGAATCGGCCGTTATGGAACCAGCCTTGCATGAGCACAATCTAGGCTCGTGGGGCATCACGCCTTAGCGAGGACGATTGGTCCTACGGGAGCGGGGCGTGACATATTGTCTCTAAGAAAAATCTGTCGGATATCCGATGCTGCGGCGACAACTTACCGAAGGATTTGACGACATCAAAGCAGCGACGGATAGCAACGTATTATTTCCGACGGTAATCCTTGCGACAGTTTTACGTCGGATTAGCAAAAGAATTTTGTGAGACCACAATTATAATTTTCAGAAGGTTACTGAAGAAAATTTTCGTTGGTAAGACGTCTGATATGCATTTGGGTATTAGACAACACGTTATCAATGGAAATATCCGTTGGTAGTGCGTTCGTGGGATGCAAAAATTCGTCGGTAGCTGTCACTAATACGTCGGTGACCTACAGCAATCCGTCGGTAATCGATCGCTGGTCCATCATCGAGTTTGTCATTACTGCCAAAACAAATGGTTTCTGCTATGCTCAAACCTGTCAATATATATTCAATAGAAATATACTATATATTCAATAAACTAAAACACAAATATATATAACATTGAAGGACATAGACTCAAACATAAATATTTATACAATCAACTATTTTCTCAAACTATGGAGTAACGACAAACTTCTTCAATATATATAGTACACTTACAGAAATCCCTCAAATAAAACATAAACTCCATAAAGTCATACAAACTGATCAAGTACAAAAAAAATCATACAAAATTCTCCAATATATCAAACCGCTGGTAGAGAAGGTGGCGGAGGCAGAGGCGGCTGTTCGCACGCATATAATTACACCATCACCAAACTGATAATCCGCTGTAGGTCCTGGGCAGGAACATTGTCTAGAACAGTCGTCGACGTGACATGAGGTATTGTGGTCGAAGTAGAGCCGACGTAGGAGGTGCTGTAATTGAAGAAGGAGCCGGTGTATGAGGCGTTGAGGTCGAAGCAGGAGCCGTTGCAGTGGTAGCAGGAATCAGACCACAAGTGTCTAGAATGTAGGTCACCTGGGTCATATGACCCTGTAGGAACACCAATATCTGTGTAGTCTTCTCCAAACAATAGGTTCCAATAGTAACGTCGGTCTGTGTACCTCACGTGAGCTTGAGTAAATTGTAATTTTGGCCTCGAGCTACTGTAGTCTTACGTTTTTAATATCCATAAAGAATAACTTGTTTTCTAGACCTCTTGTGTTATTCAAGTTCTTTGCTTGGAACTTTTGTGCGACGACCCCGTCTCTAAGCTGCAAAATCGTTCGTTATGGTATTCATCTTGCATGAGCGCAACCTAGACTCACGCAGCATCTCGCCCTAGCGACGACGATCGATTCTGCGAAACCGAGACATGACACTGACCATGTTGTTGATACGAATCCTAAACCCATTTCTGTGTCAGTCACGCCCCGACCCGAAATCCACCCGAATCATCGTCCTCACAGGGGGCGTGATGCCGCACGAGCCTAGAGTTGCACCCGTGCAAGGCAAGATAACAAGTTCTTAAAATGGTTATCTTAAATTTGATATTAGCAAATGGAAGAAAATAGAGTATACGAAACAATTCTCTTTATTGATAATGAACTGAGATTACAAAGGCTTCAATAGCCCAACTGAATTTGCCAGATTGGCTACAACACTCAGGTTCTCTCTTGCCCACAAAAGATTTCACAATTCCATACATCATGTCTTCTATATCTTGGCTGCATCAATCTTGTTGCAAGTCCGAGCGTCAATACGATCGTACGCTTCAAACGCTACGGCATTCCATGCCTCTGTGCGATCAAGCGAAGCTTTATCGTGATAAATCCATTTCCTGTACCCTGCATGAAAGCTGGTGGAGGATCAGTACGTTCGTCCTCGCATGTACAGATGAAAAGAACCACTTTCTAAACCGACATTTAGTATTTATGTTAAATCATACAACTTAGCTTATGAACTTGCTATATTCTCCTTAGGTTCAATTTCATGGCATATTCAAAAATGGTAAAGCATGTTATCATGGCAAACATGTTATTCGAATTGAATAGGCAAGCATGCAAGCAATTTCGTGTTTGTTTCGTGGTGCAACTTCTTACCAGCATAGACGCACTCGCCCTTGCACCGACGCAAGGTGAATACGCCCCATTCTTTTCCTGTCATATTATAAGTGCTCTCTACCCAGGATACATACGTGCCCGCACTTTCAATCCATCGTTCCTTAACTTTTATAAGGTCGTTGGCGTATCTGCACCAAAATGGACTAAAGACGTTTCTCTTTTTCTTTTCTTTTCTTTCTTTTCTCCTTTTTTTTCTTTCTTTCTTTTCCCTCTTTCTTTTCCCTCTTTCTTTTCTTTCATTCTTTTCTTTCTCGAATTGGGTATCCCGGCACCTCGTAGTGGGTTGCTATCCCAATTACGGAGACCATCTGTTGCATACCATCATTTGCGGCATTTCACATCTCGCTAAGCCATCGCTAATCGTCTTACAGATGTGTTCCTATCAAAGGTTATATCTCTCCTAGGTCGAACGGTCCCGGTGCACCCGTTAGGAGGAAACGTTCCGTGCACGGAAGATTATCGCAATTATCTCAAGTTCATTCGACCATGCAGCGTACTATTATTCAAACAACCAAACATAGTCTTGAGTCCAAGATACAGACTTTATCATCTCGTATTTCTTCCAGTAACTTTTTATGTTCTTACATTTCATACTTCATTTTAATGTTCAATGGCATCATGCCTCAACTCAATATTCATCAACCGAACGACCCGAAAGTCCTGAACACCTTTTGAGGCATCATGCCACATCTGACAGTTCTGTCACCTATATGCCACAACTGTTCTCTTTGCAAAAAAGTCATCTTTTATGATTCTCGTGCACGTAGGCACGCTTTGACACGATTTTTCTTATTTCTTCGAGTCGTGCATGCCATGCACGCCTCGATACCATAATTCCACGTTCTTAGCCTTAATGTACAATGTTCGTGGCTTGCATGCTAGGGCGCTCGCCTTCAAAAAATTTTAATGTGCTAGTCTTTCTAACTCGTGCACGAAGGCACAGAATGGCTCGTACACGAAGGCACTCGCCGAATACAGTTATCCCATGTTCTTGCGGCTTACGCACCGAGGCGCTCGTCTTTGTGATATCCAATGTTACATAGCAACTCGTGCATTTTGATGCACGTTTCATTTCAATTGTTCTAACTAGTGTTTGACACACACTATAATTTATCTTTCGATCGGACCACGCTCGTGGCATCGATAGGTTAACTTAGCATACAATGATACATTCTTACTGAGGTATGAAGGAGTAAAAATAAGAGTCAATCCTTCCACCTTAAACCGATACGTCTTGTCGTTTGTCGAGCCGATGCGGCTCGATTTTATATCTTTGTTGCACGGCCAAATCTTCTAACTCAGCCATTCGGACACTTTTTATTTTATTGAACTACTCGATCGATTCCGGCCTACCGTGCCCAATTCTCAACTCATTGCGAGGCGGTGATTTGGGTTTTACGGACTGTTTGACATAAAAATCAACATGTATTACAGAACACTAGAATTGATTGTAAACTCGCTTGTACAAAAAAAGGGCCTAGAAAGAAAGTCTAGAAACAATCTAAGTACAATTGTTTAGTTTTGATTCTGGGGGATGACAGAGGAGGCTCGGAAAAGTGCTATCAACTCTGCCTTACTCCGTGGACTATCTGATGCAGTATCTAGCTCGTGAAGGTATTGCTTTTTTCTTGAAGGTTGTCAGCCTTTTGCAGGGGTGTGGCACCCTGCTATTTATAATAGGATAGATTTTCAGCCGCATAGACAGCTTGCGATCACGTGGCTGATTAGCATGCGAAGACCCGCTATTGGGCTGCCATCTGTCAGTTTGTTAGAATTTTGTTGCAGCAAATCTGGGTAGTTGAGAAATTGGTCAGATTGCCACGTGTCCCGTTGCATATAGCATTCTCAGTCTTCGATCATGCAGGGTCGCATGAGACTCATGCATGCGGCCTGGATCACAGTTACTCCCGGCTGCCTATAGTTCTGGAAATTTTGGGGCCGTATAAGGTGGGCCGCATGAGGTTCGTGCGGCTTGGATGACTCTTTCTTGGCCGTATGGAGGCGTACGAACCCTGTTTTTGGACGACGTCTCACGTCTTATCTTTCTTTTCGAAGTGTCAGAACTGTCATGGCTTGCCAGGACTTGTCAGCTTTATCAGTTGAACTACTCCTCCTTGGTCGCATATTTTCTTTCTACAGCTGTTCGATGATGGGCCGCATATGTCTTTAGACAGTCATGCGGCTTTCTTTCATGCGGACCTGTTTGGCCCAAGGTATCTATGCGACAATTTATAATCCGCATGAACTCCATATTTTTTATGTTTCTACAAGACCCCCTTCAAAGTTTCTAAATTGCAAATTTGGAATACTTTGAATAAGAAGCATAAAAAATATGCCGAGCCATAGGGAGTCTTCAAGTTTACAGAAAGTAGTTTTTGAACTTGAGTCGCAGAGAAATACTGAGCCGCAGGGAGATCCTGAGTCGCAAAGTGTCTACCAGCTGTCACTGCTGCATTTAATGCTCTCGATTCGATTTCGGATTTGGGTTCTCTTTTTTCGAGATAAAGCTAACGGTTACTAGGGATAAAATCCCCAAACGTCATCATTATCTTTAATGATCTCGAGAATCAAAGCGGCACCCTTTCTGGAACCTCTATAAATAGGAGTGATTTTAAAGAGAATTTTTTCTCTTTTTACCTCCTTCTCTTTCATCTTCGGCTTCCTGTTTTCAATGGCTCCCAAAGCTTCCAAGTCGACTGCGGCCAAAGGAAAGGGGCTTGCTTCTCCATCGAAGGCGGCGGACTCCTCTTTCACTCACTCTGACGTGCACCCTCCCATCAAAGGTAAGGACAGTAGGAAGACGATAGCTATGTAGTGCTATATCGCTTTCTGTGTAGTAAACTTTGGTCGATGCGTGCGCTATCTCAGTTGAACCACATGTGTTCTGTATGATAGGGCCGTATGAGCTGAGTCGCATAAGTGCTGCATAAATGACTCAGGATTGATCTTCATCAATGCTGCATGGTTATGCCGCATAAGTGTCTCCTGACTGAGCCGCATGGGTATTTCATATCTCGAGTCGCAGGAGTGCTTCAAGCCGCATAAGTACCTAATTATCGAGTCGTGTGAATATTTTGTAACTGGGCCGCATAAATGTCTCATGACTGCATCGCATGAGCACTCTTTTCGGGCGACCTAAGTGTCCCCCGACTGTGCCGCATGAGCATGCGACCTAACCGCATGCGTCTCATACCGTAGAAGTCTTTATGTTGGCAAAGTTGATCGGATGAACTTCTAACTTTTATTTCTCTTCTGTTTTTTGCAGTGGACTTGCCTTTAGCTCCTTCGGGGGAACTTTTTATAGGATATGCCCAATCTGTGTTGGGTGTGAGACTTGACCAAATAGTCGATCGTGTGTTGACTCAGATTATCCGAAATCAGCCCGAAGACAGGTTAAGGGAGATCAGGAACCATTCGTTCTTTTACTTGCTCAGTATGATAAATTCTAGGAAACTAGGGAGAATTCATCTGAAGCCCTCCTTTTTGTTCGGAGATGCTATAGTTGTCTCAAATCCTCGCCCCTGGAGCTTTTTTAGAACTGGGATTTTCTTTCCAATGAGCTATCGATCCATCTTCCTCAGATGGAACGCCACTTCTCTCTGTCAAGTTTCAACATGGTGCCTATCGAAAGGCGAATGGCGAACCCCATTACCCAGGACCGGCAAGCCATCTTCGTAGGCAACATCCACTATAATAGACGAGTGCGGTCGGCGGTCGCGATTAGGGAATCGATCAGTTGTTCCTTCATCGGGCTGGCCCCTAGTAGTTTTATAAATGATCTGAGGCCCAATAATCGGCTCACTGAGGCTGACACCATCCTGAACCAAATTGCCCGTAAAGGATCATATCCCATGGGTAGACTGTCGCTGCAAAATTGGATGAGTCGCTCCCCTCCATGGGTTAACTTGGCGCTCTGGATCCTGTCGACTTATGGGGATATTTTACAGCAGCTCGACCTCTATTATACCATAAGGGGCACTTTCTATGGTCTTCCTTTGAATGCCAAGCTGTTCATAGCGCTCCTCGAGATGTATAATTGTCGTACGGGGACCTTTTACACACCTGCTGGGGAGATGGGGCTCGCCCTTCACGAGATGCATGTTGTCTCTAAGCTGCCCTGGGGGAATGAAGTTTATGAGGAGTATACTCCTACGAATGAGGAGTTTGATGAATTAGAGCGACGGTTTCCCTGGTTCTTTGTCGTTTACCGGGAGGTGTTATGTCATCATAGCACTTGTCAACAAATGTCAAAGAAGAAGGACGAGAGTTCTGAGGGGACCCTTCCTCATACGAAGGCCTGGGTTGTCCCTCGGAGCCCCCAGACCCATGCGGAAGTGGACGCTCAGGTACAAAGCGCTAAGAGAACCAAAGCTTCTGGTGACAGATTCGGAAGTCAGTCTGACACATTCAGCTACTTCTATCAGGATACCTAAACTTTGTCCCATAAAGCCATTTTGACTGAATTTCTAATGATATGGCTGAGGATTTGTGTGGTCTCAGGAGGTGCTGGTTCGATTGAGAGAATCAGCCGTAATCTGATCCTTCCTGCTGTCAAGTTAGTTTTCGGAGGCAGGTTAGCTCTACTCCCAGCCATGGTGTGCAGCATCCCCGGGGTCTTCGTCTTTTTACGACCAGAATGATAGCTCATGATTTTACAAAGAATTTCCACCGAATTGAGCTACCCTATCATTATCTGATAAGATGGCTGTTAATGTACTGCCCTTCTCTGATTCGACCTGGCCCTGAGGGGAACGCGACGATTTATGATGCATTCATTTATCAATATCATGATATGCCTTGGACCTATTTGACCATGCCCGAATACCATGTTATGCTCGCGCGGGTGGATAGATATTCCTTCTTTGTGTCGGTCCCGCCTTTTACTGATAAGGAAACGATGCGTCTTCATCTCGATGGCAGTGTCGTGTCCCAGGTTTTATCTGAGTGGATGTTCTGTTGGTTGCAGAATATCCGTCCTGCGCATCTGGTGTACCGCAACCGTCACGTTGCCTTTTTGGAACCTTATTTGCCCAGCCGGTATTCTAGACATTTCGGGTATTGTCAATTGTTTTTAGATAACCCGAGTCCCTCCTTAGGTTATGAGGGCAGCGTCCTAGATGGTATTCGGGCCTAGCATTATTACAGTGCTGTCTGTACCCAGACTATCTTTTCTCTTCCTGATACCAAGGATGTAGTGCGCATCTCGTACATGGCATCCCTCTACCACGTCTTCGTGAATGGGCCTTCCCACAATTTCGATACGAGTACAAGTTTTATAACCAGTACTAGGCTGGCGGAAAAGCGTGAGGGGTCCAAAAAGAGGAACAGGGCGGGGAAGATGAAGGCCGTTGTAATCCTGATTCCGATTCCACCTATACAGAAGAGGAGGATGAGTACAACGATCTGCTGCCTCCTGCGACTACTCTGGTGACGCTCCTGCCATCCCCTGTGCCGAGCCCTTCGCCTAAACGAAGTAAACACGGACCATCCGTTGCAAATTGGCCTCGTTCTCAAAAGCGGGTCACATTTAAGACTCGAGGTTCTAATCATGCGAGAGAGGGAAGTGATACCGAAGCCCTCCCGGAGGTAAGTTTCATTCCGGCCAACTACCACGTTACTTCAGGTATCTTATCTGATTGTTTCTCTCTCTTTCTCTCGTGTAGACTGTTGAAGACATAAATCCTCCGGTGCCTGGGGCTGTGTTCGAGACTTCTCCAGTTATGAATACTTTGGTCGAAGGGGGCGCCAGTTTTCCAGAATCAAATGTCGAGGCTATGAGGTCACGATTGGTCGTAACCGACTCAGCTTCACCTCCCTTTGGATTGATAGGGACTGGAGCGACAAATGTAGATGATTCGGCTGTTGCTATTGAATGGGATACATGGACAGTGGAAAGAATCATGACTGTCCAGAGCGAGTCGCGGACTCCTCCGTCCTCCCCTGGTAAGCTATGTCATATTCTTACCGATGAGGAGGTTCATTCGCTCCTTCATATTCTTCGAGTCAAGTTGATGGTTGGTTGTTCTGGACCTACAGGCCTTGCCTCTCCGCTAACGATAGTGGATATGACCACGGAGGAGGGGATAGAAGACGACGTTGGGGCAGACCTCCTTTCGAAGAGAAGAAATGGACCTCCCCTCCTACAAATCGAGAAGAACCCGGCTGAGCTGAGTTCCGCGCCTCTTCCACCACCAACGACGGAGATGGTGGTTCCTATACCAGCATCTAAGGGGGGTAGGATTGTAACACCCAGTTTTTCAGATGAGGGTAATTTTGAAATTTTATAATTATAATTATTATTTATTGATATTTATTTCACATTATGATTTTTGGTGATTTTTAATAATTTTTAAACTATTTAAAAACTGCTTTAAGCCATGACTAGTGATTTTGATATGCTGCCAGTGAAACCCTAGAGACTGCATGACCTAGAGCCTAACCATGTCATTAGGATGATTTAATTATCATTTTTAGCCTAGGGGTAATTTGGTTATTTTGACTTATTTGAATTATTTGATGATTTATTGAATTGGTGAATTCTAGTTGACCTTGACTTGTTGAGACCTAGTGGACTAGCCTAGAAGCTAACCCTAGCCATGGTGACCCTAGCCTAACTTAGGTTAACCTACTTTTAGTCATTAGAAACTAATTTTGGATTAGGAGGATTAGTTTAAGTGAAATCATTTCATGATTTATGGTTTAATGAAATAACTTGTGATTTAATGATTTAAGGACTTGTGACTTAAGCCCATAACCCATTAGACTAAACCCTAACCCTAATTTTTCACTTTATAACCAGCTATAGGGCTCCCCCTCCCTATAAATACTTTTCTCATTTAGTTCTTGCCTCCTTTGTGTCATTCCAACACTTAGAGAAAGGAAAGGTAAATTCCCATTCTCCTAAATTCCTATTTTATTCATTTGATCTCCTTTTTCATCCTAGTCTTTTGTATTGGGTTCTAATTGAAGTTTACTATTTCAGTTTGGGATCAATTTGGAGCATTTGGCCATCAAGAAGAACACCCTCCATTTGAAGCATTTTCTTGCAATTTGCACTTATAGGTAAAACCCTACAAATTGCATTTTTATTCTGATTTCTTTGCATATTAGGCTAGATTTAGGTGTCCCCTAGCTGTCCCTCAAGTTTGGTTGGATTTCGTGTCCGTTTGGTGTCCGTATCGGACACGTGTCTATGTGTGTGCTTACGTGTTCGACGAAATGTCGCTATAGAATGAATTATCGTATTTTCCAAAAATAATTACATGTTTTCGAAGCTTTTGATGTGTAGATTAATTATTTTGAGGACTGAGCACGATTTGATGCACTTTTCGTGTCCAAATCGGACACGCACCGCATGCACGGGACACAGCACAGGCCTCGTACAGCCCCCTGCTGTTCGAGTGTCCTAGCGGACACGACACGACACGAGACACCACGAAAATTTGTAGGAACGTGCGGGCACCCACTGACGTCACCCCCACAAAATTTCACTGGTTCTCGATCAGTGTGCGTGGAGAAATCAACCGCGCACCGATCTTGTACTGCTCGTGCACGCTGTGCGCATCCCCTGCATTTCGGGGCTGACACAGGACACAACACTTCACTAGGACATGTGAAATTTGACGAGGTGATGGGTCCCATGTCTGACTAGACCCTCACCAAGTTTCGTGACACTTGGTTGCGAGTCGAGGAAGTTCTCGAGCTTGCATTGAAATTCCTGACACGCACACACACGAAATTCTAGCCACTGATACGGTCTCGTATCGACATGTAGACACCACTTGGACACGGGACAGGCACTTGGACACGTCCCCCTAGTCTAGGTGAACACGTGTGCACGGCCATGTGTCTCCACGTGGCCTGTGTCGTGTGATAGAACCATGTGCACGCGTGCACGAGGACTGGGAAATCCTGTTTCGGACACCGTTTCGATTCAGTTTTTGGACACGCTCGTGTCCAGTTTTCTGGACACGAATGAATTCCTTGCACACGTTGACACATATTTCATGTGGGCACATTCACATTGGCATTTACTGGGTTTAAATGGGGTTTTCGATTGGTTTCGAATGTATATGTCGATGGTTTGATTTCATTCCAGTTTTTTTTGACAGTTTCGAGTGAGGAATTCATTAATCCATTTCCTTACTGTTAACTTATGTGTTGATGTAGTTAGTTGACCTGGGTTAGTGTTGGGGGTTGGGTTGGAGTGGTATTACAATTTCGAAAGGTTTTAAAATCGAAATTGAGGTTTCTCCCAGTGCCAACTGTCACTTGAACTTACAATTTCTGAGAACTAACCTGAGAACAGTCTTTTTTTTATACACTGTCTTCATACACAAGATGTTCTGAAATCTTGAGAACTATGTTGAAATACACTACACACACAGGTATACACTTGCACCCATCATTAGTCACTGTTTCAGTTCTTTTCCCCTTCCTATTAAATGAATGCAATGTATGTATCCATGTATATATGTTAACTGTCATCTGGGTTTTTCATTTCCTGAACTCACATTCCTGCTCACAACACCCACACACATTACTTGATTTCCCTTCACTATACACACAATATTCCCTACACTGTTAGCTAAATTCTGAGATTCCCATTGCAAATACACACCTCTACACACTACAAACTAAGATTGATGCCATGTAAGCAAGTATGTTAATTGAATGAATGAGTAATATATTCTCAGATTTTTCCCCTTTCCATTCCTTTCCACTCATGCTCTAGTTTTAAATCCATGTCCATATTTCCATCTAAGGTTCAGTTCCTATTCTATTGGCACATCACATTACACTGATTTGTGTGGACACTTACATGTATACACACAATAGATGCACACATTACACACAAATACCTGAGATTGGCTCACACACTCAGTCACATGTACCATCACACACATGCTTTAAGTTTAGTTTCCTACTTATAGTGGTGTCCTGCATCCTTTACAGGGTGTGCAGATATGTATGTATGGGTTCAGTCATGGGTTTTGACCCTCACTCCATAATTGATGTTCAGATCCCTGTTTATATAAATACCCCCCTTCATCCATTTGGTTTAGTTTGATGTCAATAGAGATTAGGATATTCTCATTTCTAAGTATCTAGTCACAGCTACTAAATTTATCATTCTCCTCCTTGTGATATCAGTCCATTTGATGTGCCATTAGATTCATCCTTTTACCTATTCTTGAATCAGTCCTAAACACACCTGTTACTCCTTTGTACCATGCTTTTAACCTTACAAATCATGTTAATCTCATCTGCCTAATCCCTACAGTTATTTCAAGACCTACTTTACTGTCCAGTTCATATTTCATAGAGCTAACCATATTATCCTTGCTTGGCATCCTATATTCATAGTATATAGTAAACAAGATATCATTTGTTTATATTGTAGATGTTAAGAGTTGAGTATGTATATCCTATAGCTAAAGTATGAGATATATTGTATATATATAAGTTATGGTTTTTAATTAGGGACTTTAAGTTTAGTGTGATATATGATTAGGCTATACCAAGTTGCCGTCTACATAGCCTTAGCCAAAACCTTAGGCTAGATTATTAAAGACCAATGTGGACCAAAAATCCAAGTAACTGAGTTGACCAACCTTAAAGTTGAACAATAGTTGACCATTGACCAAGTGACCCTTGAAAGCCTAAGTTTGAACAGTTGACCAAGATAGCCTTGTTGTTGACCTAGTTTGACTAGACAGTTGACCAGGTTTGACTTAGAGTTGACTTTGACCTAGATTGGCCTAGAAATTATGTAGATTGCATCATAAATATCATTTTCCTTGTTTTAAACACATTATAACCTGTACCGCTCTATTTAGGACATTGTGACTCCGGTGCAAACATCTGATATTACACTACTCTTTTCAGAGTATCAGGCGAGTACATTCTCTGATAGTTCTCTCATTTATTTGCCAGTTACTGTATTTTAGTTCTATTTAGTTTTATGTGATTCTCTGATACCACACGTTTAGATATTTCTGGATTCATGTATGCGACACACTTACCATATTGTCTGGCCTCTATTACTGGAATCATTTCGGAATTATTACTAGTATCGTGTTTGGCTGGACTCTCTCGATTCTCGTGTCTTGTACTGGATTCACTTGTATTACGGGGCGGGAAAATATTGCGTAAGGCATGTAGACATACCCCAAATCTGGAATCTCCAACTGGAATCTACTGGAAGCATAGCCATCTCTCGCCTGATCAGTGAGAGATGTGCCCGATACATACAGCCGTTTACATGTCGATCTCGGTATTTTAAAACACACTGTTAGAGTATAGCTGGTCTCACCTGGATTCTTGATCACTGACTAGAATCATCTTATACTGGATTCATCTTGTATTAGATTCATCCCGTACTGGATTTACATAGGTTTTACACTTGCTACATTTACTGTCTGGACTTATCATATTACTCTAGTTCAACTATATTTATTTTACAGTCTTTATTGCCATAATTCTTCTCTTGTTTAGTTACCTTACTTACCTTTTACTTACCTGTCTTTCCATACCATCACCTGAATATAATCCACCATGTTCATCAATAAAATTGTCTATAACTGCTTTATAGTTCCCTGTCATTACTTGGATTTTCTTGTTGAGTTGTACTCGTTCCTGTCCTGACTGGACCTGTTGTAAATTTTACAGATGATTGCCCTGAGGACACATGCCCTACATATTACGGACCAGGAGATGGCTTAGCTACCTATGGCCCCGACACTCATGAGTGATCCGGAGTTTAGCTAGTTGTCCTGTTTTAGCTTTCATGTTTTAGAACTGGAGTTGTATATAAGTTGAGATTTGTAGTTGAGTTTGTTTGAGATTATATTATTAGTTGTTGGTTTTATTTCTATTATTAGTCTTAGTTTTAATCTTCTGTGCTATCATATCGTTCTTAGACTGTGATTGAGATTCATTATATCTATACTTGTCCTCCGTTCGGAGTTGAGATTTGATAAGTATATTATATAATTGCGTGAGTTGTTGATTAGATAGTAACCTAGGACAGCATTCTACCGCCGACACTGCGACGTAGGCTGAGCGTTGTTACGTGCTCGTACCCTCACAGTGGATGCGGGTCGTGACACATTTTTAGTGGTAGCCCATGCAGGTCGAGAGTCGCATTAGTGCGATATCGTGGTAGTACGGCGACTTAGTTGTACTGCTGCGAGCCTGCGATAGGATTGAGATATAGGCTTAACGGAGAGGTACTAAATTACAGTTAGGACTACTTGAGACGATTCCTGGGATGGTCCTTGAGAATCTCATTATAAACTATCTCGAAATTCGATTCTGACAGTATCTGTCTATCTTCCTTGATTCATCGTTGAATTTGATTCTTGGTACTCATTATTGACTTGATTTTCTACCAAGATAACATTATGGGCTAGGTTGCCTCAGTCATGGAATCTAGAGTCTTCTACAGCCATATCAGCTGGTTGGGCGATGAGATAGAGTCTGATTTTGGATATATTTCTCGGGTATGGGAATTTAAAGTTTCTGCAGCCAAGCTAGCGGCAATGCAAAAAATTTAAATACCATGATTCTAGAGGTATGTACATTAGTTGTGGACTCTATGGATTATCGTAGCCATACTTACTGGTGTGACGAGGATTCTGGTAACATGGTTCTAGATAGACGGGTATGATTATCAGATTGCAGAATAGATACCATATAGATGGTACCCTAGTATAATTGAGTAGAATATCAGGGTGGATACTACTTGAGTGTCAAAGATTAGATAGAGAGAGCTAGGCCACCTGTAGTGCAGCACCGTGCCCCGCACCATCAGAGGGATATACCCCAGAGGGGCAGGACTTTTGCGCTGACAGTCGAGTAGACCGACGCTACGGGTGACGGGTTAGCAGGTCTGTCTTCATGTTCTTCTTTTCATCTTGTTGTGTGATTCCATTAGTACCTGCCAGGATATTGCTTGTGATTGCTAGATAGTGTAGCTATCCTGTTCGAGACTGTGAAATCACGACCAGTAGGATTGTGTTGCGTGTTATCTTTGACTTTGATTTGCTGGGGGTTAGACCTAGTAGGGATATGATCATTTTAATTTCGAGGACGAAATTTTTCTAGGGGGTAGGATTGTAACACCCAGTTTTCCAGATGAGGGTAATTTTGAAATTTTAAAATAATAATAATTATTTATTGATATTTATTTCATATTATGATTTTTGGTGATTTTTAATAATTTTTAAACTATTTAAAAACTGCTTTAAGTCATGACTAGTGATTTTGATGTGCTGCCAGTGAAACCCTAGAGACTGCATGACCTAGAGCATAACCATGTCATTAGGATAATTTAATTATCATTTTTAGACTAGGGGTAATTTGGTCATTTTGACTTATTTGAATTATATGATGATTTATTGAATTGGTGAATTCTAGTTGACCTTGACTTGTTGAGACCAAGTGGACTAGCCTAGAAGCTAACCCTAGCCATGGTGACCCTAGGCTAACTTAGGTTAACCTAATTTTAGTCATTAGAAACTAATTTTGGATTAGGAGGATTAGTTTAAGTGAAATCATTTCATGATTTATGGTTTAATGAAATGACTTGTGATTTAATGATTTAAGGACTTGTGACTTAAGCCCATAGCCCATTAGACTAAACCCTAACCCTAATTTTTTACTTTATAACCAGCCATAGGGCTCCCTCTCCCTATAAATACTCTCCTCATTTAGTTCTTGCCTCATTTGTGTCATTCCAATACTTAGAGAAAGGAAAGGTAAATTTCCATTCTCCTAAATTCCCATTTTATTCATTTGATCTCCTTTTTCATCCTAGTCTTTTGCATTGGGTTCTAATTGAAGTTTATGGACTATTGGTGGAGAGCTATTTCAGTTTGGGATCAATTTGCAGCATTTGGCCATCAAGAAGAACACCCCCCATTTGAAGCCTTTTCTTGCAATTTGTACTTATAGGTAAGACCCTACAAATTGCATTTTTATTCTAATTTCTTTGCATATTAGGCTAGGTTTAGGTGTCCCCTAGCTGTCCCTCAAGTTTGGTTGGATTTCGTGTCCGTTTGGTGTCCGTATCGGACACGTGTCTATGTGTGTGCTTACGTGTTCGACGAAATATCGCTATGTAATGAATTATCGTATTTTCCAAAAGCTAATTACATGATTTTGAAGCTTTTGATGTGTAGATTAATTATTTTGAGGACTGAGCACGATTCGATGCACTTTTCGTGTCTAAATCGGACACGCACCGCACGCACGGGACACAGCACATGCCTCGTGCAGCCCCCTGCTGTTCGAGTGTCCTAGCGGACACGACACGACACGAGACACCACAAAAATTTGTGGGGACGTGCGGGCACCCACTGACGTCACCTCCACAAAATTTTACTGGTTCTCGATCAGTGTGCGCGAAGAAATCAACCGCGCACCGATCTTGCACTGCTCGTGCACGCTGTGCACGTCCCCTGCATTTCGGGGCTGACACAGGACACGACACTTCACTAGGACACATGAAATTTGACGAGGTGATGGGTCCCATGTCTGAATAGACCCTCACCAAGTTTCGTGACACTTGGTTGCGAGTCGAGGAAGTTCTCGAGCTCGCATTGAAATTCCTGACACGTACACACACGAAATTCGAGCCACTGATATGGTCTCGTATCGACACGTAGACACCACTTGGACACGGGACATGCACTTGGACATGTCCCCTAGTCTAGGTGAACATGTGTGCACGGCCACGTGTCTCCACGTGGCCTGTGTCGTGTGATAGAACCATGTGCACGCGTGTACGAGGACTAGGAAATCCTGTTTCGGACACCATTTCGATTCAGTTTTTGGACACGCTCGTGTCCAGTTTTCTGGACACGAATGACTTCCTTGCACACGTTGACACATATTTCATGTGGGCACATTCACATCGGCATTTACTAGGTTTAAATGGGGTTTTCGATTGGTTTCGAATGTACATGTCTATGGTTTGATTTCATTCCAGTTTTTTTTTGACAGTTTCGAGTGAGGAATTCATTAATCCATTTCCTTACTGATAACTTATGTGTTGATGTAGTTAGTTGACCTGGGTTAGTGTTGGGGGTTGGGTTGGAGTGGTATTACAATTTCGAAAGGTTTTGAAATCGAAATTGAGGTTTCTCCCAATGCCAACTGTCACTTGAACTAACAATTTCTGAGAACTAACCTGAGAACAGTCTTTTTTTATACACTGTCTTCATACACAAGCTGTTCTGAAATCTTGAGAACCATGTTGAAATACACTACACACACAGGTATACACTTGCACCCATCATTAGTCACTGTTTCAGTTCTTTTCCCCTTCCTATTAAATGAATGCAATGTATGTATCCATGTATATATGTTAACTGTCATCTGGGTTTTTCATTTCCTGAACTCACATTCCTGCTCACAACACCCACACACATTACTTGATTTCCCTTCACTATACACACAACATTCCCTACACTATTAGCTAAATTCTGAGATTCCCATTGCAAACGCACACCTCTACATACTACAAACTAAGATTGATGCCATGTAAGCAAGTATGTTAATTGAATGAATGAGTAATGTATTCTCAGATTTTTTCCCCTTTCCATTTCTTTCCACTCATGCTCTAGTTTTAAATCCATGTCCATATTTCCATCTAAGGTTCAGTTCCTATTCTATTGGCACATCACATTACACTGATTTGTGTGGACACTTACATGTATATACACACAATAGATGCACACATTACACACAAATACCTGAGATTGGCTCACACACTAAGTCACATGTACCATCACACACATGCTTTAAGTTTAGTTTCCTATTTATAGTGGTGTCCTGCATCCTTTACAGGGTGTGCAGATATGTATGCATGGGTTCAGTCATGGGTTTTGACCCTCACTCCATAATTGATGTTCAGATCCCTGTTTATATAAATACCCCCCTTCATCCATTTGGTTTAGTTTGATGTCAGTAGAGATTAGGATATTCTCATTTCTAAGTATCTAGTCACAGTTACTAAATTTACCATTCTCCTCCTTGTGATATCAGTCCATTTGATGTGCCATTAGATTCATCCTTTTACCTATTCTTGAATCAGTCCTAAACACACCTGTTACTCCTTTGTACCATGCTGTTAACCTTATAAATCATGTTAATCTCATCTGCCTAATCCCTACAGTTATTTCAAGACCTACTTTACTGTCCAGTTCACATTTCATAGAGCTAACCACATTATCCTTGCTTGGCATCCTATACTCATAGTATATAGTAAACAATATATCATTTGTTTATATTGTAGATGTTAAGAGTTGAGTATGTATATCCTATAGCTAAAGTATGAGATATATTGTATATATATAAGTTATGGTTTTTAATTAGGGACTTTAAGTTTAGTGTGATATATGATTAGGCTATACCAAGTTGCCGTCTACATAGCCTTAGCCAAAACCTTAGGCTAGATTATTAAAGACCAATGTGGACCAAAAATCCAAGTGACTGAGTTGACCAACCTTAAAGTTGACCAATAGTTGACCATTGACCAAGTGACCCTTGATAGCCTAAGTTTGACCAGTTGACCAAGATAGCCTTGTTGTTGACCTAGTTTGACTAGACAGTTGACCAGGTTTGACGTAGAGTTGACTTTGACCTAGATTGGCCTAGAAATCATGTAGATTGCATCATAAACATCATTTACCTTGTTTTAAACACATTATAACCTGTACTGCTTTATTTAGGACATTGTGACTCTCACTACTAAAATACCCCACTTTACCGACGGAAGTTTAGCGACGGACGGATTCCGTCGCTAATAGCGTCCAGTTTCCGACATCTTAGCGACGGATTAGCGACAGACAACATAACATAATTTTTTCCAATTTTAAATGTAAAAATTTGTCGGGTTTCCGTCGCTAAGTCGACGAACGTTAGCGACGGATTCTTTTTCGTCGCTTATTCGTCGCAAATGTTGGCGGCAAAATCTTTAAAACATTGGCGGGAACTTTAGCGACTAACTGGCGACGGATATATCCGTCGGAAAACAGCTTTTAATTGGCGACGGTTTAGCGACTAATTTATTCCGTCGCTATTCCGTCGCTAAGATCTGTGCCCTAACTTAAATTGAACCGACGGGGGGGAATTTTTCATTCCCCCCAAAACTCTCTCTCTCTCTCGCGGCTCTCTCTCTCTCGCGCGCAGCTCTCTCTCTCTCTCGCGGCTCTCTCTCTCTCTCTCTACCAGGTATCTCTCTCTCTCTCTCTCTCTCTTTCTCTAATTTTGGGTTTTGGTGCCGGGGGGGGGAGTGGGGGGGGTCGGCTTCGCGGGGGGTGGAGAGGGCGGGGGAGGGGTGGTGAATGGGGTCAGGGGGTCGAAAGGGTTGCTTCGGGTTGCCAACAGCATGCCCCTCTTCTCTCCCGGTCTACATATACCTCAGATTCGCCAAGGCTTCCTTCAATCTCCACTGCGACGCCAACAATCCCGACTCCGGTCAAAACACCCATTTCTTTTTTTAGTAACCCATTCATTTTTCTATTCTAAATTCTTTATTATTATTGTTGTTTCTTAATCTTCTTTTGGGGGAGGGGGTGGGGATTATGACTTTTTCCATTCATATTTTTTTAATCAGTGTTGCATTCTAGGGTTTACATAATGTGAGAAGAACTTGTTAATAATCATCAGCAACGAAGACGAATCCACGGAAGTATATTAACAAATAGTATTTGCTATACTACTACTACTACTACTCAGTACTACTTAATTGCTCCTTTAGTTAGTGACCCGATAGTATTTTCATTCACTGGCGAGCGGTGGCATGGTCTCGCCGTGAGGTGCAGACGCAACCAGGGTGTTTGTTGAATTGCCCCATATATGCAGTGACTGTCTGGCAATTGCTTTTATCCATTGCACTTGTTCGAAGGAAGGAAGAAATAAAGAAAAGAAAAGAAAACTAGCTCATCCATCTTCGACAGTTTCTTAAACTACCCAACACTCAGATAGATCCATAAACCATTACGGGGGACGAACAATTCCCAAACATTTTCTCTTTCGACTTCAATACCAGTATCGGTATCGGCCGATATCGCAAACTATGATTTAGAAGCTACCGAATACTGATTTTCCTGGGTTGACTGTATTATTCATTTATTTGATACTTACTCGCTCGAGCTTTCATGCCTATGCAAATTTTCTCTTTGAATTATTATCTCATGCGTGCTCTCTCGTTGACACTTAACCTGAAGCTTTATCTTAACTCTCCTGTATGGTCGAGGCTGGTTTTACATTTCTGATACTTCATATATCATTGTAACCACTGTTTCCTATTTTTCTTAACGATTAATAATATGTGTTATCTAGAATTTTATTTCTGAATAGCTAGTTATTATGTTAGAGTTTATGTGTTGGGATGTTGGGTTCATGTGGAGAATTAATTGGGATTTTGAATGAGGATTTGACATTGAGTTTGGATTGGAATGTGGACTGATACAGTCCTGGATACATTCCTGTTTGAAACCGATTTTAATTCCAGTTCTATACTGATTTTTGCAAGTTCTTTTCCATGTTTAAACAACATGTTAGATTAGATTCCTGTTAGTTAGTTCACTGATTAGTTAGAATTCAATTTGGCGATTACAATTCGAACTTGGTTAATGTTAAACTGTCATTACACCATTTAGATTCCTGTTAGTTAGTTCACTGATTAGTTAGTTCACTGATTAGTTAGAATTCAACATGTTAGATTCATTTCCTTAATACTTGATATTGATTCATCCCTTTTAAACTGATTTGAAGATTGATCCATATTGATTAAATGTGTTGGGTTAATTAGTTATTTGATTTTCGATGTTAGTCCACTGGCATTGAGTTCCTGTAATTTTTTCGTTCAAATTGATTTTGATTTAATATTCTTGTCAATATTTTCCAATGTCTGAGCCCACATGAACACATGCCCACTGTAAGTTGGTTCCTGAAATCTGAGTTTCCTATTTAATGTTTACTGTTTGTTAAATCCTGAGAAATTCTTAATCACTTTCTTGGGTCGAACTGAGAATGTAATTCCTGAAACACTCATAAGCTCATAGCTCACACATACACCTGTTTTATGGTTCACTGTCACCTGGAATACACACACAGAGTTTGGTTCACACGAGTATTGATATCACCGATGCCAATACTCGTAGGAATATATAGTCCGATACCGATTCCGATACCGATACTTTGAACCTTGATTTAAATACATATTAGTATAGTGTCTTCACATATATGTTAAGAGTATATACATGATTAGCAAGGTAACTAGATACAAGTTATGATACAATGTAAATGCAAGTATACATGTTAGCTAGATAGCTTAGACTTATATTGCAATCTCCTATTCACACGAGTATTGATATCGCCGATACCAATACTCGTAGGAATAGTCCGATACCGATATACATTGTAGAGCTCTGTTTTGCTATTCTGGACATGTTGTGACCTGTGCTGTTCTAAATAGGAGCCAGACACACTCCTGAGACGGGGGAGTATGTATAGTGATGTGGATTCTTACTAACTTATCATGTGAACCCATTTATGGGCCCTTCATTGAACCTTCTCATGTGCAACTTTCAGTCCATTCACAGTTCCCTATATTGTACTCTACATCACCTAGTTCACTTATATCTAACATCCTAACCCTAATCCAAATTTATGAGTATCGGTATCGGGCTATTCTTATGTTTAGTTTGTCTTACGATACAGATTTTCACATCCAAATTGAGGATGAGTCGTTATTTTGTTGATCGTACATGGATGTACAAACGGCAACACGAGAGTAGAATTGGTGTGAGTGACGATTTTCAGGCAGGCGTGGAAGTATTTCTTAATTATGCAATGAGCAAAGCTCAGTACATGGACGGTAACAAAATTAAGTGTCCATGTGTTAAATGTCACAATAGACGTTACGAAGAAGTGGTGACTGTGAGAGATCATTTGACCCGTAAGGGTTTCGTACGTAATTACGGCCTGTGGTCATCGCAAGGTGAACTATATTCAGAAAGACAGGCTGCGGAAGCTGCTACTTATGCTTTTGATGATAATGCTGCAACGGATGTCATCGAAGACCACGGATGCTCTGTTGATTATGGAGATCTGCAGAACCTTGCACGAGATATGGTGTATGATGCGGCAGGACCTAATTTTGATCCGGAGGATCCTAATCCCGAGGCGAAGGAGTTCTATGACATGTTTCAGGACGCAGATACTTCTCTATATCCTGGTTGTGAGACTCATTCCGCACTGTCAGTGACGATGCGGTTGTTGAACATAAAGTCTGATTTTAACTTGCCACAAGCTTGCTATAATCGGATCACAGAAGTAATCAAGGAGGTGTTACCGAAGGAATCAAAAGAGCTACCAAAAAACTTCTACAAGTCAAAGATGATGGTCCGACAACTGGGACTGGGGTACGAGAAGATAGATTGTTGTCGCAACGGGTGCATGTTGTACTACAAAGAGAATTGCGTATCAGAAAGTTGCAGCTTCTGTAATGCGGATCGTTACAAGCCAGTACAGGGAAAAGGAAAGTCGACTAGAAAACGACGTCCTTACAAGTATATGCATTACTTATCGATCACGAAGCGCTTGCAGAGGATGTATATGTCTCTAAATACAGCAGAACACATGACGTGGCACAGCGAAGAACGCATAAAGGACGAAGGAGAATTGTCACATCCTTCGGATGGAGAGGCGTGGAAACATTTTGATTTGTGTCATCCAGATTTTGCTGCAGAGCCTAGAAATGTACGCCTGGCGCTATGTGCTGATGGCTTCGCCCCTTTCGGACAGTCGGGATCTCAGTACTCATGCTGGCCGGTCATTCTTACCCCTTACAATCTGCCACCATGGATGTGTATGAAGACTCCTTATATGTTTCTGACAGCTATCATACCCGGTCCTAAAAATCCGACGAAGAACATCGATATATATTTACAGCCGTTGGTGGATGAGCTGAAACAGCTGTGGGAGATCGGCGTCACGACTTATGATATTTCCAGGAAACAGAACTTTCAGATGAGAGCTTCACTCATGTGGACAATCAATGATTTTCCAGCATACGGTATGCTGTCGGGATGGAGTACGTACGGCAACATGTCTTGTCCGATATGCATGGAAAATAGTAAGGCGTTCCGCCTTAGGCATGGAGGAAAAACTTCTTTCTTTGACTGTCACCGTCAATTTCTGCCCGCGACCCATCCTTGGAGAAAGAATAAGGACGCGTTCAGATATGGAAAACAAGAATTTTCTCAACCTCCTGCCAGATTTTCGGGATACGATATTTGGGAAGCTGTAAAGGAATTGCCCACCGCAATGGAAGATCCATCGAACCATCGTGTCGAGGGGTTCGGACAAAGCCATAACTGGACCAAACGGAGTATCTTCTGGGACTTGCCTTATTGGAAAGATAATCTTATAAGGCATAATCTTGATGTCATGCATATCGAAAAGAACGTGTTCGATAATGTCTTCAATACCGTCATGGATATTAAAGGAAAGACGAAGGACAATCCAAAAGCAAGACAAGACATAGCCGAGATATGCAAGCGTCCTCATCTGAACTTGATACAAAGGGGTGCTGGTGGACAATTAAGTAAGCCTATAGCGCCATACACATTGAGCAAGGAAGATAGATTAATAATCTGCAAGTGGATATCTAATTTAAGATTTCCCGACGGCTATGTTTCGAATTTGTCTAGATGCGTTGATCTCAATGAACGCAAGCTAACGGGAATGAAGAGTCACGACTGCCACGTGTTTATGGAAAGATTACTGCCCATTGCTTTGAGAGAGTTGTTGCCTTCTGCTGTATGGGTTCCGTTGGCCGAGCTGTCTACATTCTTCAGGGATATCTGTTCAACTAAGCTGACGGTGCAACATATGGTACAACTTGAGGAGAAGATTGTCTTAACAATCTGCAAGTTAGAGAAAATATTTCCACCGGGCTTTTTCGACAGCATGGAGCATCTACCGATTCATCTAGCATACGAAGCCCGTGTCGGTGCATCTGTTCATTATCGATGGATGTACCCCTTTGAAAGGTAAATAAAAACCGATATAATTTAAGTGAAATTTAAGTGGATTTTACAATTCATTGTTAATTCTCAAGATAATTTGTCTCTTTAGGTACCTACACCATCTAAAGAAGAAAGTTGGCAACAAGGCTCATATAGAGGCTTCGATATGCGAATCATATCTTATCGATGAGGTGTCAAATTTTTGCTCCATTTATTTCGATACTCATGTCGAGACAAATCGAAATAGACCTCAAAGGAATGAAGAAGACGTTGAGGATGGAGGTATATTCAATTTAAGGGGCAAGCCTATTGGGGCTAGTAAGAAACGGTGGTTGACCGACGATGAGTATGATACCGCTCACCGATATGTCTTGTTAAATTGTGACATACAAGAAGTGAGAGATTTGGAGAAGTAAGTGACTACGCCTCGTTATAATCTCTAATTTGGTGAATTAAGTGACTACACTTATTTTTATTCTCTCTAACAGTGTATTTAGAGGTGAAGTCAAAATGAGGACACCATATATTACAGATGAGGGACTTCAAAGAGAGGTTGATTGTACCTTTCCGTCCTGGTTTCGTAAATACGTAAGTAACTGAGATAATATGTTATGCGGCTACCATTAAAATATATGCAGCTAAAATATTTAAATTATCAATACATGTTTACAGGTTTTATTGCCTGAAACAACACTCATAAATGAGAGCATTCGTTATTTGGCATTGGGACCGAAGAAGCATGCAAAGACTTTGTCAGGCTATGTCGTTAATGGCTTCAAGTTTAAGTCAACTCAGCATGCTATAAATGCCGAATTTCTCAATGACGGCTTCGATACCAAGAATTCTGGTGTTTGCATAAGAGGCACCATCTATGACGACGAGCCGAACTTTGACTATTATGGAGTGCTTCGGGAGATTGTAGATTTACAATATAGTGGCCCATATGATATGCATATTGTGATGTTCAAATGTGAGTGGTTCGATACGAGACCAAATATCGGTTGGAGAATCGATAAACAATTTGGATTCGTCGATATAAATCATCGCAGGAGGTATAGAGGGTCCGACACGTTTACGATAGCAAGTCAGGCTGTTCAAGTCTACTATACAAGCTACCCAAGGCGTCGTAGAGATCGATTTGACTGGTGGGCAGTATGCAAGATTAAATCTAGAAATACATTTAACGTTGGAGACCCAGCATACCAAGAGGACCAGATCGAGAAGCCCCAATACATGGGACAACAGTCGGATACCATGGACGTGGAAGATGTCGATATACCTCATGCTGAGGAAAATAGAGGGGAGAAAGAGGTTGATATACAAGACTTAGCTGTCAACCAGGGGAGAAAGAGGCGTCTTGTCCCAAGTATTGAGCCTGAAGAAGAAGAAGAAGAAGAAGAAGAAGAAGAAGAGGATGAGGATGAGGATGAGGATGATGATACAGATGAAGTCGACGATGAGGATGATGATATAGATGAAGTCGACGATGAGAATAAGGATGAGAACGATGACGATGACGATGAGGACGAGGACGATAACGATGATTAGATTAAATATCGGTATATATTAGAAGCACTTACAACTAACTTAGTGAATTCAGTTTAGACGGACACATTCTTATTTCAGTTTATGTTTTTGTCGTTCGATCATCTACTTATTGTATGATTTTCTTTTTACAGATGGCACTCTTAGTTCTCATTGTCTTGA
Source organism: Iris pallida (assembly GCA_029216955.1). Classification (NCBI taxonomy): domain Eukaryota; kingdom Viridiplantae; phylum Streptophyta; class Magnoliopsida; order Asparagales; family Iridaceae; genus Iris; species Iris pallida. The sequence continues at coordinate 3,386,120 of JANAVB010041419.1, read as the reverse complement.
CGGCACTCGCCGCCCTGCTGCTGGTATATATATTTTAGTTCAGTTTTATATTTATTTATACTTCTATATTGTTAATTATATTTATGTGTTCTATTTACAGGTCATGGTCACTACCACTCGTGCTGCTGGTAGCCGTGGTGGTGCTGGTGGTGGCGGTACTGGCCGTGGTGGGCGTGGTGGTAGCGGTGGCCGTGGACGTGATGGTAGCGGCCGTGGACGTGATGGTAGCGGTCGTGGTGGTAGCGGTCGTGGTCGCCCTCCACATACCCCGGATATAGAGTCCTTCGATCCCGACCTGGAGAGCCCGGCCACAGACTCTTCCCGCCGTCGATCTATCTCTGCGACCCATCCTTCATCTTCATCGAGGCCTGAGACTCCATCCGCTAGCGGATCCGTTCCGCCCCCGGATGCACCAGCGGGTACACCATCAGTTACTGCAGGGTGGGCTCCGGAGTACCCCCGGATTCAGCTTCATCCTGCTACCGGTGAGTACATCCGCGGACCCGCGGATCCTCCGACGCCTCCAGAGAGGCCGATAGGCGAGAACCGACGAGAGCTATGGCCCGCGGGTGATACGTAAGTAAATTTAAGTTAATTTATTAAATTTGTTTCATTTATTCAAGTTAATAATCCAGTCTTTGCTTCTTTGTAGGTTTTTCCCGTATGATGCTGCCCGGATACTCGGGCAAATTATCCGGGAAAACTACCATGGCCCCTACCTCAATTTTTCTGAGGTGCCTCAGAACATGCAGTACGTCTGGCTCGAGGAGATGAAGGTATATATATATCTTTTGGTTAATTATTAATTATTCTTTAATCTACTAATTTTTTAATTACGTGATAATTTAATTTGTATGTCAGACGACGTTCTGGTGGCCCCCCCATCGCGATGAGTTGATTCGCAAGGCCTACAAAGCCGCCGCCGGAAAGAAGATACGGGATGCGGTGTACGACGTTCGTACGGCGCATTCGAGGAAGAAGTGGCTCCGGGAGGAGTACTACGAGCAGATGTTGGATAAGATGAATACTGCTCAGTACAGGGAGAAATCAGAGAAAGCGAAGGCGAGCAGACAGGCCGCTGGTCTGCATACGGGAGGTTCAAAGCCCCACGCAGCGACGCGTGCAGATTTGGTGAGATACCGCAAATTCATTTCACTATTAAATTCGGTACTATTAATATACGTAGTTAATTAAATTCGACGTATATTTCGTATGCAGGCAAAACGGGCGGTAAAGGAGGGGAGAGAGCCGGAGTCGGTCACCGCCTACGATGTATTCCTGCATACACACAAGAGGCGGGCAGACGGGAGCTTCGTCGACGCGAGGGCCCAGGCGACTGATGTAAGTAATTACGTTTATGAGATTTATATTAGAAATATAATTATTGTTAACTTAATTAGGTGAACGTAGGATTCAAATTATAACTTAGGGAAACATAGGATTTAGATTATAACTTAGGAAAACTTATAGTATAAACACATTCATTGGATAGGCTGCATATCGTGAGGCCCTTAGTCAGATTGAGCCCCCTGCCGAGGTTGTCGGCGAAACGACGCCCACCCAGACGCCCTCTTCTATGGCCGCTCGCTACGACGACGTGTTCGTAGAGTCTGTCGGCGGCTTTAATAAAGGGCGCGTCTACGGCGTAGGTTCCCTGGCGGCGTCGTTGCAGGGCGCGACTCCGAGATATCCACCGCCCCCGCCTCCTCCCGCGCCCCCGTCGGACGATATGAGGACGCAGCTTGCGACTCTCACCTCCGATATGTCGGAAATGCGGAGTCTAATGTCGGATGTGCTGGAGCGCCTTCCGCGTCCTTCTTCTGCTCCCGGTCCAGATCCGTCTGCTCCCGGTCCGTCTAGTACGGTTGCCGGTCCTTCCGACCCTGGACGTTATTCATTTGACCGTTCTGCCGAGGTCCGCCTGGTACCGGATACTGCGCTCATTGGGCTCATGGACATGATGTCGCCAGAGCAGCTCCACAACCTTCCAGAGCATGTGTTGTCCCAGGTGCCGGCGTACATGGTGGAAGAGTACATCCGCAGGGCCGAACGACGACGCGATCCATCTCAATGATATTTGTACTGTTTTTGGATATTTGTACTGTTTTTGGATTTTGAATTTTGGATATTTTGGAAGCGTACATGAATGTTTGGATATTATGAATTTGTGTATTTGTGTTTGGATATTTCTGTTTGATATTGGATATTATGAATTTGGATATTTGTTGATCGTACATGGATGTTTGGATATTGGATATTGGATATTATGAATATGTGTAATATTTACGAAAAGGAAATAGAATGTTTCTGTAATTTTTTTTATTAATGTTGCATTTAGCGACGGACTAGCGACTAACTAGCGACGGATATTTGCAGTTACCGACGGACAAGCGACTAACTAGCGACGGACTAGCGACTAACTAGCTAGGTCATATAAATATTTGCAGTTACCGACGGACTAGCGACGGGATATCCGTCGCTAACTGGGTGATATAAATATTTTGCAGTTAGCGACACCCTAGCGACTACCTAGCGACGGCGAGTCCGTCGCTAACTGTTTGAAATAAATTTGCAGGTAGCGACGAACTAGCGACTAACTAGCGACGGAACTTCCGTCGCTAACTGGGTACAATTAATATTAGCGACGGAATGTCGACTACCTAGCGACGGCAAATCCGTCGACATGGTTCTGGAAATATGGTAGGTTTCCAGAGACTTAGCGACGGATAGTGTGTCGCTACTCCGTCGCTAATCTGTCGAGGATGACGACGGACTAGCGACGGCTTAGCGACCCATTATCCGTCGACATGGTTCTGGAAATATGGAAGCTTTCCAGAACCAGGCCGACGCCCTACCCGTCGCTAATCCGTCGCTATAACGTCGAGGTTAACGACGAAATGGCGACGGAATAGCGACTGATTTTGCGTATCAGGAACCTCTCTGATACGCTTTTACCGACCTATTTACGACGGCTTAGCGACAGATATTTTAATATTATATGGCATGTAAACCGACGGGAACAAGTCGCTAATCCGTCGCTAATCCGTTGAAAGGCAACCGTCGGTAATCAGTCGCTAGTCCGTCGGTTAATCATTTGTCCGACGGCTTAGCGACGGACAAATTGTAGCGACGACGTATTTCCCGACGGCCATTTTTATCAAATATCCGTCGCTATGCCGTCGGTAATTCATGTTACCGACGGACGAGCGACGGATGTGGCCGTCGCTAAAGTTGGTTATTTTGGTAGTGTCTGGTACAAACATCTGACTTTACACTACTCTTTTCAGAGTATCAGGCGAGTACATTCTCTGATAGTTTTCTCATTTATTTGTCAGTTACTGTATTTCAGTTCTATTTAGTTTTATGTGATTCTTTGATACCACACGTATGGATATTTCTGGATTCATGTATGCGACATACTTACCATATTGTCTGGCCTCTATTACTGGAATCATTCTAGAATCATTACTAGTATCATGTTTGGCTGGACTCTCTCGATTCTCGTGTCTTGTACTGGATTCACTTATATTGCGGGGTAGGAAAATATTGAGTAAGGCATGTAGACATATCCCAAATCTGGAATCTCTAACTGGAATCTACTGGAAGCATAGCCATCTCTCGCCTGATCAGTGAGAGATGTGCCCGATACCTACAGCATTTACATGTCGATCTCGGTATTTTAAAACATACTGTTAGAGTATAGCTGGTCTCACCTGAATTCTTGATCACTGACTAGAATCATCTTGTACTGGATTCATCTTGTATTAGATTTATTCCGTACTGGATTTACATAGGTTTTACACTTGCTACATTTACTGTCTGGACTTATCATATTACTCTAGTTCAGCTAGATTTATTTTACAGTCTTTATTGCCATGATTCTTCTCTTGTTTAGTTACCTTACTTACCTTGTACTTACCTGTCTTTCCATACCATCACCTGAATATAATCTACCATGTTCATCAATAAAACTGTCTATAACTGCTTTATAGTTCTCTGTCATTACTTGGGTTTTCTTGATGAGTTGTACTCGTTCCTGTCCTGACTGGACCTGTTGTAAATTTTACAGATGATTGCCCTGAGGACACATGCCCTACATATTACGGACCAGGAGATGGCTTAGCTACCTATGGCCCCGATACTTACGAGTGATCAGGAGTTTAGCTAGTTGTCCTGTTTTAGCTTTCATGTTTTAGAACTGGAGTTGTATATTAGTTGAGATTTGTAGTTGAGTTTGTTTGAGATTATATTATTAGTTGTTGGTTTTATTTCTGTTATTAGTCTTAGTTTTAATCTTCTGTGCTATCATATCGTTCTTAGACTGTGATTGAGATTCATTATATCTATACTTGTCCTCCGTTCGGAGTTAAGATTTGACAAGTATATTATATAATTGCATGAGTTGTTGATTAGATAGTAACCTAGGACAGCATTTTACCGCCGACACTGCGGCGTAGGCCGGACGTTGTTACGTGCTCGAACCCTCACAGTGGGTGCGGGTCGTGACACGTGCCGCGAGGTATTCGACGAGCTCTATGTCCTCTTCGGCTACCCCCTGCGATCCCAGAGGTTGGGATGCCGTCCTGGGAAACTTGACCACCAAGGGTTGAACTTGAGATATTGGCTTGCCTGAGTATGTCGGATCGGCATTTAGTTGCCGGCTCGTCTTAGAAAGACGAGTGGCAATTGGCTCGGCTAGGGATTTTACGTCTTCCGATTGTCTTCGAATGGATTTTGGTAACTGGATCACCATCGGCCCTATGATGGGCTACGACTTTTGAATTTAGGAATCGGTTGACCGTTGGTTCCGACTGCGCAGCTTGAATGAGAGAACTAGGCACCTCTTCATGCATGGTTGCAACAAGGTGTGCGACTTTGCCAGATTTATGGTTCTGGAGGTGAATTATCGAGGGTTTCTCTGGCCCTGTACTGGTCTCCAGTTTGTTGGTGATGTACTTCTTGGATTCTTCGTATAAACAAGCCTCTGAAGAATAGGACTCAATCCCCTTAAAAGGGTCGATTTTGGTAAATTCGGTCCTTACGAAGCCGTGTCTATTGACATACTTGAAGTACTGGTGGAGGGTAGATGGCACGATCATATATTCGTGTATCCACTGGCGTCCCAAGAGATATTGTAAGGTGTGTCGACCTCTATGACGTAGCAGGTAACTTTCGTCCTCAGGTCACCAATCTGGCACTTCAACCGGATCTTCCCTAGGGGATAGTGTCACGACCCACACCCACTGTGAGGGTACGAGTGCGTAACAGCGCCCAGCCTACGCCGCAGTATCGGCGGTAGAACGTTGTTCTAAGTCTCTAACTAACCATCAACTCATGCAGTATATAATGTACTCATCATGATCAACTCCGAACGGAGGACAAGTATAAGATATGGTGTAACTCAATCACAGTCTAAGCACGATACGATAACACAGAAATATAACTAGGAAATTGAAGACAACAATAACTACTGAAATAGTAACAACATCTGAATAATCTCAAGTACATCTCAAGTCTCAATTCTATACAACAAGCTCTAAATGAAAATAAATGCAAGTCTACTAAACTAACTAAATCCCGATCACTCCTGAGTGTCGGGACCATAGGTAGCTAAGCCATCTTCTGGTCTGTAACATGTAGGGCACGTGTCCTTAGGACAATCATCTGTAAAATTTACAACATGTCCAGTCAGGACAGGAACGAGCACATCTTATCTAGAAAACCCAAGTAAATGATAGAGAACTATAAAGCAGTTATAGACAGTTGTATTGATAAAAATGGCAGTTTATATTCAGGTGATGGTAAGAAAGACAGATAAAGTACAAGGAAAGAAAATAACTAAACAAGAGAAGAATCATAGCAATGAAGACTGTAAAAATAGAACTAGCTGAACCAGGGTAATATGATATAAAGTCCAGATAACAATGTAGACAAGTGTAACTCCAATGTAAGTCCAGTACAAGATGAATCTAATACAAGATGAATCCAGTAAGGGACGATTCCAGTTATAGTGATCAATGATTCCAGGGTGAGTCCAGCCTATACTCTAGCAGTGTGTTTTAAAATACCGAGATCGACATGTAAACGGCTATGGGTAATCCGGCACATCACACACCTGGCCGGGTGTGAGATGGCTATCATTCCAGTTTGATTCCAGCAAAGGGTGATTCCAGAAATGGGGTATGTCTACATGTCTTACTCTAGTATTTTCCCTCCCAGCAAGTGAATCCAGAATTCCGACACAATGATTCAAGATGAGTCCAGCCAAAATACAATGATACCAGTAAATGATTCCAGTAAATGATTCCAGTAGGTGATTCCAGTAAAAGAAGCCAGGAATGATGATACCAGTAATAGAGGCCAGAAAATAAATGTGTGTCGTATACATGAATCCAGAATATCCATACGTGTTGAAACAGAGAATCGCATACAACTAACTAGAACTGAAGTACAGTAATTGACAAGTAAATGAGAGAACTATCAGAGAATGTACTCGCCTGATACTCTGAAAAGAGTAGTGTAATGTCAGATGCTTGTACCCGAGTCACAATGTCCTAAATATAACAGTACAGGTTATAATGTGTTTAAAAGTAAGACAGATGAAGTTTATGATGCATCTACATGATTTCTAGGCCAATATAGGTCAAAGTCAACTCTAAGTCAAACCTGGTCAACTGTCTAGGTCAAACTAGTCCCAAGTCGACTTGGTCAACTCTGGGTCAACCCAAGTCAACATTTAGGGTTTGGGCTTCTAGGTATCAAACCAAATCAATCTAAATTAGACTCAACTATAAGCCACCATATGAATTTAGCTAACTTGGTTAACTGTCTACTCAAGGTAGGTCAATACTAGACTATGGGTCAACGCTCTAGTCAAGTCAACTCTACCTCTAAGCTAAACTCAAACCAAATACCATTAACACATAAACCAATTTACTATATCTCATCTAACCACAACCATCCATATTACAAGTTTATAAACTTACTATAGGCAACCCACATATCTTATGCATATATGCCTAAGCCCACAAGTACCTATAACCTATAACATATATATTAACTCAAAGAATCTATCCTATATCACTCACAACCTAACTTTCACTCCCAAAGGGCACACCCAAGTAAATACTTATATACACATTACATATATCATATATCTATACATATAGAGAAGGGGAAAGGGCTGTGTGTGTGTATATTCACAATGGTGTAGGGTGTACATGCATTGTAGGTAAGGGTGTGTATCCAGTTATAGGTAAATGTATGTGTGCAATCATCATTAGTGTACAGGGACAATGTGTGTAGGTTAAAATTTATGTGCACTAAAGTTCAGTTGATAGATTGTGTATAGGAAACATAGTGTATAAAACATATGTGTTGTAACAGGAAAAAGTGTCTCAGGAGGTTCACTTGACAGTTTATGCACTGACAGTTAGTATAATATGAAACTGTGGGTTAACAGTAAAGGGTTTTGTATGGTGGTATGGGTCATGTGTGTATGACAGTCAAGTGTCTCAGGTATTAGAGTAATAGGGACTGTTATCAATCAAAATCTGGACTGATAAACAGGGGGGACTGAATTAAATGTCCAAGTGGTCTGGTTCATGTAAACAAGGAGTTTTCAGTCTACATGGGTTAAAAGTTGTGTGTCTAGCATTGCATAAACATATGTATACTCAGATTTCGGTCCCAGGTTAGGCAATCTCAGGTTAGCTAACAGTTCAAAAATCAGTTTAAAAAAAAACCAATTGACAGTTCATGGATCAGTCTATTCCTAATTGAAAACCCAAACAATCTCATGAAATCAGGAATTAAGTTCAACTGACATTCAATGTCAGTGAACATGCATCAGTGACTGTTGGATAGCCCAAATGCCAATTGTGTCTCGGCTATAGCTAAACAGTGTGAAGGGTGATGTGGTGTACAGGAATCCTGTGTGTGAGGGTGTGCTGAGCCAAGAGTGGAGGGGAGGTTTGTGTGCTAGTGACTGAAATCAACAGTCACAGATGGAACTAGAATGAATATCAGGATTCCATTAGCAGTGAACTATCATATTTAGAACAGTGTAAATCATGCAAATCTTATTTAATATCAAATTATTGAATCTTATTTCAGGTAAGGACCTAATCAACCCCAATTCATTCAAAACCAAATACTGAAACCCGTATATAATTTCAGATGTATACATGGCAAATATAATTTTTGAAATCAGTTTTAAAATGGGAATTTAAAATCAGGAAATTAAAATGCAGGTCTGTGTATCAGTCGACTGTTCATAGAGCAGTCCATTCCAAAACCCATCCCAAATTCGAATTCCCATCTACTCAAGTGCAATCCTAACCCATGAATCAATTTAACAGTTACCAACCAAGGTTCATGGATTTTAACATAGCCAATAACTTCAAAATCAGCTTTTAAAAGAGGAATCAAAATCAGGAAAACAAACAGGAAGGTATCAGACATTTGCATCCATTCGAAAATCCACTGTATGTATATACCTATGTATATTACATATGTGTAAACACTCAACATATGTAACATATATATACTCAACTTATATGTAAAATGAACTAACATATAGATACCTAGAAAACTGAAACTAATGAAGTACAAAACTCTGGACTGACACAAGTATCAGACAGTTGAACAATTTTAAACCAAAACCATGTCGAAATCCCATTTTCAAACACAAAACCAAAACTTAACTTGCAAAACCAACTTAGCAGGAATCAATACGTATGTAGAGTTAATATGATAATTAAAAACATCATTTAACATCTGTTTAAATGAGGAATAATCTCAGAAACCGAAAGTTGGTTCCCTGTATCAGAACATTCTCAAAAACCCAATTTCACATTCGAATTTTAATAAAACTTCAACAAGTGGTTCATAATTGTGTGTGAATATAATATGGTGTTGTACAAGTTGATTCGTGTCCACAAAAGTGGACACGACGTGTCCAAAATATGAATCATACAGTGTGTCAAAAATTAACACAGGGCTGCCTCGTGCCTGCGTGTGGGTCGCCCTAGGACACGACATAGGGCGATCCGTGTCTCGTGATCATGCATCTGGGTTCGCCCATAGTAGGGCTAGGTGTCTAGGTGTCTGCAAAGAGTCCACATTGTGTCGTATCCAAGAAAACAGTACGTATCAGTGAATAATTTTCGTGTGTGCATAGGCAGTACAAAGTCAGTGCAGGTCAATTTCCTTCGTACACACACATCGAAAACCCGTGAAAATTTACAAGTGTCATGTCAGTCATTAGGACAACGTGTGTGTCAAGTTTTACCTCATGAGAGTCCGTGTCGTGTCCGCAATGGCACCCGAGCAGCAGGACAGCCGCACGGGGCCAGTGCGCAGTATCGTGCGGCAATGCGTGTCTGATTTGGACACGAACAAAGACACGAAGTGTGCTCAGTCATATACAAAAATAATCTACATATTAAGGGCTATCCAAATATATAATTTGTTTCGAAAAATATTAACATTCAATCCATAGAGGCCTTTCAACAAACACCTACACTACACTACGACACGTGTCCGATACGGACACCAAACGGACATGAAATTCACCCAAATTTTAGGGACACCTAGGGGACTCCTAGATCTAGCCCTACATGCAAAGAAAATTGAAATTTAAATCAATTTAAAGGGTTTTACCTATAGGTGCAAATTATATGGAAAAGCTTCAAATGGGGGATTCCTCTTTGCTAGCCAATATCTCCAAATTGATTCAAACCTGAGATTTCTCTCCATAAACATAAAGTAGGGATCAATTAGAACCCAATGCAAAAGATTTGAGCCAAAAAGGAATTGAAATAAGGAAGTTATGGATTGGGGAAGAAGGCTCTTACCTCTTTCTTCAAACTTGTAAAAATTTAATAAAAGAGGCAAGAACAAGGAGAAGAATATTTATAGGGAAGGGGAAGCCCTGGTGTCTGGTCATAAGTTGTAAAAATTAGGGTTAGGGGTTCCTAAATTGGCCCATGGGCTTAAGTCATGATCAAATAATCATTAAGCCATAAGTCATTTCATGAAATCATAAGCCATGACTTAAATTCACTAAACCAAATCCCCTCTTTCTAAAATTAGTTTCTAATGACTAAAAGTAGGTTAACCTAAGTTAGACTAGGGTCACCATGGCTAGGGTTAGCTTCTAGGCTAGTTCGCTAGGTCTCAACAAGTCAAGGTCAAACTAGAATTCATCAATTTACTAAATCATCAAATAATTCAAATAAGTCAAAATGACCAAAATACCCCTAGGCTAAAAATGATAATTAAATCATCCTAATGACATGGTTAGGCTCTAGGTCATGCAGTCTCTCAGGTTTCACTAGCAGCACATCAAAATCACAAGTCATGACTTAAGGCAGTTTTTAAATAGTTTAAAAAAATATTAAAAATCACTAAAAATCATAATATGAATCAAATATCAATAATTAATAATTATAATTACAAAATTTCAAAATTACCCTCATCTGAAAAATTGGGTGTTATAGATAGCTTCTCCCTTAGTTAAACCCGCCAATGGAAGTGTTGGTTGCTGCTAGCCGGTGCATAGGGATGCCAAGAAGTTGGAGCAGGCTTTTCGAGATGATGCTTATTGACGATCCTGGGTCGATATGCATCCTATACACCTTGATGTCGCCTATGTATCCAGTGTATTACAAGGGACGATCATGTAAGTTGGTCTTAATCAACATTTCCAGCGGAGTAAATACGATGTTGGGCATTACATCTGTGCTACCGCCGTCTTGTAGATCTGCTGGCAGGTCTTCCTCTGGAGGCTTGACTTGAGCTAGGTAGGCATCAGCATTCTAGAGTGCTTCGCTTAATGCGACACGAAGATCCTTGGAGAGCCTTAGGAGCTCATATAGCGACAACTTTACTGGCGTATTAGCCAATTGTGCTAATATGTCGAAGTTGTAAGGTTTTTCCAGTCCCTGAGATACATCATTGCGGAGTGGCCTGTCGAAGCGGGTCTCCCTTGTCTTGGACTTATCCGTCAGTGGAGGCTGAGATGGCCTTGGAACATCGGAGGGAGGCAATGTTGCTAGCTGAAGTTCTTCGACTGGACTATTCCGTACAGGCTGAACTTGTGCTCTAGACCGGGTAACAACATCTGCAGCTTCTTTAGCTGCAGCTGAAATTATATGGCAGGCTCTAGACTTCCTACCCTTCTTCTTGTTGGTAGGAGATGACACCCCCTGGGTAACTTCGGGCACCAAGTCTGGATGCACTCACATGATCTCTCCTCGTGATGTGGTGAGGGGTATCAATCCAGATGTTTGGCTTCGGGCAGATGGAAGATTAGTAACCTCTATCGTTGTCCGGGGGACAGGTATTACCCCGTCAGGAGTGCTTGTTGGAGGGAAGTCGCCGAACTGAATAGATACCATGTTCGTCGCCACAGTAACCTCTTCAAAGTCTATCGACAGAGCTTTGGAGTCGATAATACTCTGGATGTACCGCTTCAATTGGAAGCAATCCTGGGTGGCATGATGGACATAGCGGTGGAAGTGACAGTACTTTGGATCCTCTATTTCTGCTGCTCAGGAATCGCGCCTTGGTGGAGGGAGCTGGATCCTAACCCCTTGCAAGAGCATATCGAAGATAGGTTTGACATGACTATCTTCGAATGAGTAGTTGATCTTAGGCTACAGACCTTCTGCCTGTTCTTGTTCGGGCTTCTGAGTCGTATCAGTGACCATGGCCAGTTTGCCCTTATTGTCCCGGTTGGTGGTGGCGCCACTGTAGTTGTTACTGGAAGTGGGACCAGGATGTATGCCCTTATCTTCTCCGTCTGGGATGTGTAACCCCAGCTGGCGAGCCTTCTTCAATTTTGTCTCCGTATTGGTAGCAATTATGATGAAGGTCGTCCAATCCCTGAACTGATCGTCACCCATCCAGAGGCTAATTGCAGGGAGCAACTTCTTCTGGCAGATTTCAATCAGGGAGCTCTCAGGATTGCCCTGAGGCAATCTCATCGCGGTTTGGCGGAACCGTTCGATATTGTTCCTCGTCAGCTCCCTCTCTCCCTGAACGACATCCATGAGAGATGACATCGTCACATCATGCCCCACCTTGTAGAATCTCTCCAGAAACATGTGCTTGAAGCCTCAAAAGAATAGATAAAGTTGTCGGGGAGGTTGCGGTACCAGTCGAACGCGACCCCTTCCAATGCTCCGATAAATAATTGCGTGAGGATGGCATCACTATGCAGCAAGTGGTCAGCGGTGACTTCAAAGTAAGTTATGTACCGACTAGCAGAGGTCTTCCCATCTTAAGAATCGATATGGAATGGCTTGTACCGTGGTAGAAAAGGTACATCCCTCCATGCGACGGGATATGGCTGCCGTATTTTGAGATTTCGAGAAGAGTCTCGGGCATTAAACATTGCTTGGAGCTCCTGGACTTCCCTCCTAGCCTCCTTGGCTTCATCTGCGGCTGAAGGAACGGATGGTGCTACTGGATCATCACTCAAAGGAGGAGCGGTTGTGTTGGAGTCCGCGTTGACTGCGGGCCCCAAGCTTATTTGTTCGGGCGTCCTTGCTGGTTGAGATGGCAAGGCGGCTTTGATCTCGTCCATGGACTTGACTAAGGATAGGAGCATGGCTTCGAGCACTTCTAGTCGTTGTCGGTCGGAAGGCACTTCATGATCGTCGTCAGTCATAAAGACTGTTCTTACGTGGGTAGAGGTGGAAGGGATTGTGGCAGAGGTACTCTCGGTGCCGTACCTTTGTATAGAGAAATCGTCAGGAAATATCGGAATATCATCTTCGTCAGACTCGAAAGGGGTGCTACCCCCTGTGCAGGAAGCCGTATCGTCTTGGAGAGGGTGGTGACCTTCAGGGAAATCCGATTCTGTTGGAGAGTTCTGGGGGATCTCTACCCCCTGCGTATGCTCTTGGTACACTGGGTTGTCGCATACATTGAGGGGGCTGCTACCTCCAGCTTCATCTACTCTTAAGGAGCCTGAAGACGTACCCCCAAGTGTCGAAAGCTTCTTCTTGGATCGAGTGCCTAAATAGACACCCCCTGCGGTTGATGGGACCCCCCAGATGAGGGTCTCCTTGCAATACTGGACGAGATGGACGGGCTGGAAGAGCCTGTCTTCTTTCCTCCCTTATTGGGAGAAAGTTTTTGAGTTGAATTACAGGAGGCAAAAGGAAACTCTTCGTCTCCTGGGATTTGCACCTGTCGGACAGGTGCTGGCTGCTGCAGTCGTTGGAAAATTGACTGCCGATCTTCAGGTACTGCTAATTTGTTACAGCAACAGTTGATGATGACTTGAGTGCAACGACGCCCCGAGAGGGTCTCATTGCATGCTGACACTGCCGTCTTGCGCTTGTGAGTAATCACGTCACGTAAGCCGGTAGGAAGCTGCTCTGCCTTCGCACCAAACTTGTGAACTCGGGGATCCCGAGCTCACGAGTGCTTAGGCATCATATTTGCTCCCTGATCCATGGCTCGTAAAAATACTTGCTCTGCATCATTAGAAGGAGAATTTAAAGACCCACCATGTCCGTTAGCCCTGGAGGATTGGACGCGGGTGGTTTTGTACAACTTTTCATCAGGAGCCTGTGTAACAGTTAATGGGGCCCACTGACAGTCAGCAACTTGGACAGTTGACTGGGCTGGTTGAGCCCGTACTGCCCTAGACCTTTTTGACCTAGCGCCTAAAGGCGCATAGTAAAAAGAGTCCAGACTGATACATCCTGCATCTTTAGTGGGCCGCATGGCGTCGGGCCCGCATGAGAGGCGGTCAAACACAGAGCTTCTGGCAGGGCCACAAGAGACGTCCTGTCTGTGGGAAGGATTGGTCGTCGCATGGACCATCTTCTTGCGGCTAGAGCTGGCTGCCGCATACATCTTCTTCCTGCGGCGAGAGTTGGCTGTTGTATGGGCAGACTGCCCATCTCCTCTCTGCGGCCTCCTTTTTGTCCGCATGGAGTTCCCTTGTGCCCCTAAAAACTTTGCATCGTAGTGCTTTCCTCTGCTGGATTTGGGGACAGCGGGGTCCTCTGCAGTCGAAAACAGAGCCACAGGAGAGTTCTGGTCACCGTCTTGGGCTGTAGAAGGAGCTTCTTCGAAAACTTGGTCGGGGGCAACAGTTTTGCGCACCGACGCCTTGTGAGTCCTCTTTGGGTTGGCTCGCTTCTGAGACGGGCTGGGGCTCCCTTCAGAGAGCAATTCTTCGAAGGCTTGTTGGTCGAAGCGGACCACAAGCATCTGTTGTGTAGAGCCGAGCTTGGACGTGTCAGATTGTGTCACCAACTTCTCATCGAAAGAAAAGGATGTCCCCAGCAGAGTCGCCATCGTGTTTGCCATAAAAATCAACAACAGGTATTACAGAACACTGGAATTGATTGCAAACTCGCTTGTACAAAGAAAGGGCCTAGAAAGAAAGCCTAGGAAACAATCTAAGTACAATTGTTTAGTTTTGATTCTGGGAGGTGACGGTGGAGGCTCGGGTAAGTCCTATCAACTATGCCTTACTCCGTGGTCTATCTGATGCAGTCTCTAGCTCGTGAAGATATTGTTTTTTTCTTGAAGGTTGCCAGGCTTTTGCAGGGGTGTGGTACCCTGCCAGTTATAATAGGATGGATTTGGAGCCGTATAGACGGCTTGCGGCCACGTGGCTGATTAGCATGCGAAGACCCGCTCTTGGGCTGCCATCTGTCGGTTTGTTGGGATTTTGTTACAACAAATCTGGGTAGTTGAGGAATTGGTCAGATTGCCACGTGGCCCGTTGCGTATAGCATTCCCAGTCTTCGATTATGCAGGGTCGCATGAGACTCATGCATGCGGCCTAGATCACAGTTACTCCCGGCTGCCTATAGTTTTGGAAATTTTGGGGCCGCATAAGCTGGGCTGCATGAGGTTCATGCGGCTTGGATGATGCTTTTTTGGCCGCATGGAGGCGTACGAACCCTGCTTTTGGGCGACGTCTCACGTCTTATCTTTCTTGTCGAAGTGTCAGAACTGTCATGTCTTGCCAGGACTTGTCAGCTTTATCAGTTGAACTGCTCCTCCTTGGTCGCATATTTTTTTTCTACAGCTGTTCATCGATGGGCCGCATATGTCTTTGAACAGTCATGCGACTTTCCTTTATACGGACCTGTTTGGCCCAAGGTATTTATGCGGCAATTTGTAATCCGCATGAACTCTATATTTTTCATGTTTCTACACGGACCCGTTATGGATGAGGCAAAATGTCGACCTCTAATATTTCAGCGTAAATGGATAGCCTGCACATGAAAGCAACTAAAATCAATACTTGCATCGATTCAGACTTGTGTCTTAGGTTGATTCGATTTCCTAGAATTTTTAAGCCAACTCAACCACTTATCCTTCGGGGCAATAAGGTACTTCGCATTGATTCAACTCGTTGTATTGCTCGGGACAACGTAACTCTCGTATCGATTCGCATCGTTATATTTTATTCGGTCAACGCGACTCTTTGAGTTAACGTCTCAGCGTAATACGCCGTACGGAGCGGGGCATTATAGAATATACCACTCAAAACATGGTTCGTCCTCGAACCAAAACCAACACTCCGATTAAGTATTTTATAGATCGTTTTTCGATCTCGTCCCACCAATGTTGTTCAGCTTCACACTATCTTGCAAGCTTTTCATTAACATTCCAAGTCTTTCCTGCAGCTCGATTTAAATTTTGTATACAACTCGATTTGGATCCGTACCTATATTCAAAGCGTCCCAAAGATATATGTATTTTGACCAAGTCTAGTGGTAGCAAATTGGAACAAAGCTGACAGGTTATTTCAATCCTATGCTTGCCATCTCGTACTCCATATCGGACTTATCTTTAGCAACTGTTCTCAAAATTTTATCGCATATATATATTAGAAACATACGTGATTCATTCAATAAATTAACTGCACACGACGCGATTCAAAATCGCATTTCTTATCTCTTATGTTTCGTATGGACTATCAATCTTATACTGTAGCTCCCCTTCCCAGAATTTTTTTTAAATATTTTATTATTATTTATTTTATTTAAATGGTGATTTTAGAAATAATTATTTAGTTAATTATTACGGTAGATGATTTTAGCCATGGTTGAGTTTTGAAGTACTAGACGACTAGGATTTGTGGCACGGGAGATGTAGCAGTGTGCCTTGACTAGTGTACTAGCCATGCCCGGGGAAACCTAGCCATAGGGATGTCCTAACTAGGAAAACCAAGCCAAGTTGTGACATGACCATCTTAAATAGTTAATTATTCATTATTAATATTATTTGACTTTTAGGTGACCCGGTTGTACCAACTTAGTTCGGACTGCACCGAACCGAGTCCAAGCCCATGTAGTCGGGTAGTATGTTCAGAGACGACCATATAGATGTATATTGCATTGACAGTTTACACTAGTGATTTAGACGGCAAGTTGAAAACGATTATTTTATATATATATATATATATATATATATATATATATATATATATATATATATATATATATATATATATATATATATATATATATATGTATGTATTATATGTTTTAGCTATTAGAAATGATATCTTATATGATATCATAGTAAATAATCTTCCTTAACAAATATGATGGTTTTTATGGAAATTAACTAGGTTATATATATATTTGAATACATGTATACGTATAGTAGTGCATTTATGGTATAGGAAAAGTTAGGCTTTATATATATACATATGAAACCATATTATTTTATTTTATGTTGTTTGTATAAAATGTTGTATGTGTATATTAAGATTCTATATGGCAATAATGGAATACTTGGAATAGTTTATTATTTAAAATTATATTCATGGTATATATATATGTATATATATAAGTATGTATTTATAAATATAAAAATATGGTATATATATGTATTAACATATGCATGTATATATATATATATATATATATATATATATATATATATATATATATATATATATATATATATATATATATATATATATATATATATGTGTGTGTGTGTGTGTGTGTGTGTGTGTGTGTGTGTGTGTGTGTGTGTGTATATATATAAAATATATACATGTATACGTGTGTATGTGTACGTGTATAAATATACATATATATTATATATGGGTGTATGTATGTATAAAAGTATATAAACATATTTATGTAGGTATATATATATATATATTAATAGAAATAAGAAAAAGAAAAACTAAAGAAAAACTAAATTAATAAATTTCCCAAGCCCAGCCAAAACCGAGCTGGGCCCAGCCAACCAAACCGAGCCCAGCCCAAAGGGCCACAGCCTAAACCCCCAGCTGAGAGCAATCCCGAGCCCTAGTTTTGCACAGCCGACATATACACATGTAATGTGTATATAGAGAGCGAGAGCCGAGAGGAAAGGTTGAGAAAACCGAACACTAAACCATCGAACGCCGCCACCTCCACGGCGCCCCTGCCTCTGGACGAGCCATGGCGACCCCCTGACCACCGGCGAGTCGACGCGACGGCCACCTCCGGCTGGCAAGCGCTCGCGCGCCTGGGACAGAGACAACACACAGCAGCGAATACACCAAGGTACCTATGTTTCGCTCCCCATATCTTTCACTGTAGTCGATTGTTTTTAAAAATATAAAATCCAATGAACAGACCACATAACCCTCGACCTAACCCTTCAATTAATTTAGATCTATTCGTACTAGATTTCTCATGAAAATTCATGGAAAATCGATAAATATCCGTTCTCGACAGTTCAAAAAACTGCTGCATGTACCCGATATTGGAAGGCGACCAATCGCTAATCCAATGATTATTTTAGAAAACTATTAGAACATTTTTAAAGACAACATGACCAGGATCAAAACCCTATTATTACTTTTAATTTTAGTTGTTTGTATAACAAGATAAATCAGTTTGAAAACCAAGAAAAACTTGGCGATAACAGTTTAGAAATTTAGAAAATTATCCGATACCACGTCCGTCCCGCCATTCCGGGCGACGTGGTCGCGCACCGTAAGCATCAAAAGCGGCGTAACGGCTTCATGGTCATGTGGGCTTTGACGGAATTCAAATTGGTCGCGTGTGCGCGACGAATTTGAGGCGTATCCGTCAAAATTTACCGTATCGTGCACTTTACAAATTTCTCAATTACTTTGTGCACACTCGTCAGATCGAGACAAAACTTGTGCCAGCAGGACGCTATCGTTTTTCTGGTCCTGTATGCCAAGTTTGGCCCGATTCTGAGACCGTTGATAAAATTGCCGTTTTGCGGGCCCCACGGTCCGACTCGACGGACGATTTTGTGCACGGCCCGCCGGAATCCAACTTGGACATACGGTTGGGTTCGTATCAGAAAACCGGATCCGTAGACATGTAGTTTGACGACTTTAGAGACCGTTGACTCTGGCACGCTTTTCGGTGCAAAGCAGGTCCAACGACGGACATCGTTTTTGCCCAAAATTACCGTTTTACCCCTGTGTCTAGAATTGGACTTAAGGACATACAATTCTAGCTAATTTGACTATTCTGAGAATATTGGTAATATTTATTTTAGCTTTCGGAGACAGTTGTGATGATTTGACTCTATGGCTTGGCGGTTGACTATTTTGTGGGATTCTGCGTGCAACATCCAGGCAAGATACCTTGCCTTCCTCTACAGTTTATTTACATACATATTTATATTATTATACAGCTTTATTAGTTGATTATTTATATGTGATTTGTATATCATGCCTGCTAGTTTATATATAGCCTTGTTTATAATTAGCTTAATAGTTCATATTGGATTGGTTTTCTCGTGTATCGTGATTGGGTCGTGTCGTGTCATCTTTTGTAATCGGACTGAGTCGCATCATGTCACAGGATGAATAAGTCATATCGGAACTGCTGTACCTTGAAATTCTTGAAGCTAACCTGCGAGTCCACATTAGGGACGAGGGTTAGCAGTTAAGCTAACTTGCGAGCCCACACCAGGGACGAGAGTTAGGAAGCTAATCCGCGAGTCCACATTAGGGACGAGGGTTAGTAGTTAAGCTAACTTGCGAGCCCACACCAGGGGCGAGAGTTAGTAAGCTAATCCGCGAGTCCACATTAGGTACGAGGGTTAGTAGTTAAGCTAACTTGCGAGCCCACACCAGGGGCGAGAGTTAGTAAGCTAATCCGCGAGTCCACATTAGGGACGAGGGTTAGTAGTTATATGTCCACACCTGCGAGTCCACACAAGGGACGAGGGTGATGCTAGCCTGCGAGTCCACACCAGGGACGAGGGTTAGTAGTATATGGTTCACACCTGCGAGTCCACACTAGGGACAAGGGTGATGCTAGCTTGCGAGTCCACACTAGGGGTGAGGGCTAGTAGTTGTTCAAACCTGTGAGTCCACACTAGGGACGAGGGTTTGTGTATTCGATTGGTTATCCATTGACATCGTGATATCGTGTTCTTTTGTTCTTCTCCAGCAGTTCGTTTAGGCGTAGTGGTTCTTCCAGTCGTGTGTAGTCGTATTTTCGTGTTAATTGGTCTTTTTCTGTTTATTTCCTGTATTTTCTTTATTGCATGATAAACTGCTAGATAGGCATGTTTTTATGTATCCTGCTATGTCCCCAGAGGACCTGATGATCTCTTCAGGTTAGTTATTGCATGGAGTTAGCTAGTATTTCTGGATGGCGGAGGATTTGTGGTTCTTGCGGGATTCAGGTACTGTTATTGTGTTTATTATCCGCTCGTGCTTTCATACCTTATCATGAGTTATCCTGTTTCTTGATTCAGTTTTAGACTCTTGTTAATTCCTTTAGAGTCTTATCGGGCATTTATGCTAGTGGGCTGCAGACCACGACCTATAGTGTTCATTCATGTTTCATATTCTTATTGTGGGTTGAGATATAGATTTGTTTGCCATGATTTGGCAGTATACCATAGCCTTGACAGCGTTTACGTATTCGAGTCGGGCTGGAGTCCGTTCGATACGTAGCTGGGCTTGCTCACGGACTCGCGTCCGAAAAGCGGGTGCGGGTCGTGACAAGTTTTTTTGGTGGCCCATGCAGGTCAGAGCATATCGTATCGGTTACGTAACTGTACTGATACGAGCCTGCGACCTTGACTAGACTTTAGAAATCTCAATCCACTCTGCCTTGAAAATTCTCCTAGAAATTCTTTACGTCCTTAAAAATTTCATATTTGCTCTCGAATATACTTCCTTGCTTTCTGTACCATTGACTCTCGTCCCTTCCTATTTCGGGGTGACGAATGATCGTGCTGTCTAGGATTCATTAGAAAATTCTTAAATTATAGTATAATATTGCTTGACTATTGAATGTTTGGTTGTTTATAGATATGTGGGATTATAGATGCCATATGCCTAGATATCTGCCGGCAGAACTGTTTGCGACTAGTTAGAAGACTATAAGATTTTAGTGACCGTATTTTGAGGAGTAGTATGACCAAAGGTGGGTAGAAGTCCTGAAGTATTCGGAGTTATGAAATGATTAAAGCAGGATATAAAATATTTTTGAAAGGTTAAACTTGAGAAGATTGAGGTAATAGTAGACTTTGATTTTTGGACATAGTAATGAATTAGAATTTCAAGGACGAAATTATTTTTAAGGTGGATAGATTTGTAGCTCCCCTTCCCGGAATTTTTTTTAAATATTTTATTATTATTTATTTTATTTAAATGGTGATTTTAGAAATTTTAGAAATAATTATTTAGTTAATTATTACGGTAGATTATTTTAGCCATGGTTGAGTTTTGAAGTACTAGACGACTAGGATTTGTGGCACGGGAGATGTAGCAGTGTGCCTTGACTAGTGTACTAGCCATGCCCGGGGAAACCTAGCCATCGGGATGTCCTAACTAGGAAAACCAAGCCAAGTTGTGACATGACCATCTTAAATAGTTATTTATTCATTATTAATATTATTTGACTTTTAGGTGACCCGGTTGTACCAACTTAGTTCAGACTGCACCGAACCGAGTCCAAGCCCATGTAGTCGGGTAGTATGTTCAGAGACGACCATATAGATGTATATTGCATTGGCAGTTTACTCTAGTGATTTAGACGGCAAGTTGGAAACGATTATTATTATTATTATTATTATTATTATTATTATATATATATATATATATATATATATATATATATATATATATATATATATATATATATATATATATATATATATATATATGTATGTATTATATGTTTTTGCTATTATAAATGATATCTTATATGATATCATAGTAAATAATCTTCCTTAACAAATATGCTGGTTTTTATGGAAATTAACTAGGTTATATATATATTTGAATATATGTATACGTATAGTAGTGCATTTATGGTATAGGAAAAATTAGGCTTTATATATATACATATGAAACCATATTATTTTATTTTATGTTGTTTGTATAAAATGTTGTATGTGTACATTAAGATTCTATATGGCAATAATGGAATACTTGGAATAGTTTATTATTTAAAATTGTATTCATGGTATATATATATATGTATATATATAAGTATGTATTTATAAATATAAAAATATGGTATATATATGTATTTAACATATGCATGTATATATATATATATATATATATATATATATATATATATATATATATATAAAATATATACATGTATACGTGTGTATGTGTACGTGTATAAATATACATATATATTATATATGGGTGTATGTATGTATAAAGTATATAAACATATTTATGTAGGTATATATATATATATATATATATATATATATATATTCTATTAATATATATATATATATATATATATATATAGAATATATATATATATATATATATATATATATATATATATATATATATATATATATATATATATATATATATATATATATATATTAATAGAAAAAAAAAATATATATATATATATATATATATTAATAGAAATAAGAAAAAGAAAAACTAAAGAAAAACTAAATTAATAAATTTCCCAAGCCCAGCCAAAACCAAGCTGGGCCCAGCCAACCAAACCGAGCCCAGCCCAAAGGGCCACAGCCTAAACCCCCAGCTGAGAGCAATCCTGAGCCCTGGTTTTGCACACCCGACATATACACATGTAATGTGTATATAGAGAGCGAGAGCCGAGAGGAAAGGTTGAGAAAATCGAACCCTAAACCATCGAACGCCGCTACCTCCATGGCGCCCCTGCCTCTGGACGAGCCATGGCGACCCCTTGACCACCGGCGAGTCGACGCGACGGCCACCGCCGGCCGGCAAGCGCTCGCACGTGCCTGCGACAGAGACAACACACAGCAGCGAATACACCAAGGTACCTATGTTTCGCTCCCCATATCTTTCACTGTAGTCGATTGTTTTTGAAAATGTAAATCCTATGAACATAATACATAACCCTCGACCTAACCCTTCAATTAGTTTAGATCTATTCGTACTAGATTTCTCGTGAAAATTCATGGAAAATCGATAAATATCCGTTCTCGACAGTTCAAAAAACTGCTGCATGTACCCGATATTGGAAGGCGACCAATCGCCAATCCAATGATTATTTTAGAAAACTATTAGAATGTTTTTAAAGACAACATGACCAGGATCAAAACCCTATTATTACTTTTAATTTTAGTTGTTTGTATAACAAGATAAATCAGTTTGAAAACCAAGAAAAACTTGGCGATAACAGTTTAGAAATTTAGAAAATTGTCCGATACCACGTCCGTCCCGCCATTCCGGGCGACGTGGTCGCGCACCGTAAGCATCAAAAACTGCGTAACGGCTTCGTGGTCGTGTGGGCTTTGACGGAATTTAAATTGGTCGCGTGTGCGCGACGAATTTGATGCGTATCCGTCGAAATTCACCGTATCGTGCACTTTGCAAATTTCTTAATTACTTTGTGCACGCTTGTCAGATCGAGACAAAACTTGCGCCAGCAGGACCGTATCATTTTTTTGGTCCTATATGCCAAGTTTGGTCCGATTCTGAGACCGTTGATAAAATCGCCGTTTTGCGGGCCCCACGGTCCGACTCGACGGACGATTTTGTGCACGGCCCGCCGAAATCCAACTTTGGACATACGGTTGGGTTCGTATCGGAAAATCGGATCTTTAGACATGTAGTTTGATGACTTTAGAGACTATTGACTCTGGTACGCTTTTCGGTGCAAAGCGGATCCAACGGCGGACATCATTTTTCCCGAAATTACCGTTTTGCCCCTGTGTCCAGAATTAGACTTAAGGACAGACAATCCTAGCTAATTTGACTATTCTGCAAATATTGGTAATGTTTATTTTAGCTTTCGGAGACAGTTGTGATGATTTGACTCTATGGCTTGGCGGTTGACTATTTTGTGGGATTCTACGTGCAACATCCAGGCAAGATACCTTGCCTTCCTCTACAGTTTATTTATATGCATATTTATATTATTATACAGTTTTATTAGTTGATTATTTATATGTGATTTGTATATCATGCCTGCTAGTTTATATATAGCCTTGTTTATAATTAGCTTTATAGTTCATATTGGATTGGTTTTCTCGTGTATCGTGATTGGGTCGTGTCGTGTCATCTTTTGTAATCGGACTGAGTTGCATCGTGTCACAGGATGAATAAGTCATATCGGAACTACTGTACCTTGAAATTCTTGAAGCTAACCTGCGAGTCCACATTAGGGACGAGAGTTAGTAGTTAAGCTAACTTGCGAGCCCACACCAGGGGTGAGAGTTAGTAAGCTAATCCGCAAGTCCACATTAGGGACGAGGGTTAGTAGTTAAGCTAACTTGCGAGCCCACACCAGGGGCGAGAGTTAGTAAGCTAATCCGCGAGTCTACATTAGGGACGAGGGTTAGTAGTTAAGCTAACTTGCGAGCCCACACCAGGGGCGAGAGTTAGTAAGCTAATCCGCGAGTCCACATTAGGGACGAGGGTTAGTAGTTATATGTCCACACCTGCGAGTCCACACAAGGGACGAGGGTGATGCTAGCCTGTGAGTCCACACCAGGGACGAGGGTTAGTAGTATATGGTTCACACCTGCGAGTCCACACTAGGGACGGGGGTGATGCTAGCTTGCGAGTCCACACTAGGGGCGAGGGCTAGTTGTTGTTCAAACCTGCGATTCCACACTAGGGACGAGGGTTTGTGTATTCGATTGGTTATCCATTGACATCGTGATATCGTGTTCTCTTGTTCTTCTCCAGCAGTTCGTTTAGGCGTAGTGGTTCTTCCAGTCGTGTGTAGTCGTATTTTCGTGTTGATTGGTCGTTTCCCGTTTATTTTCTGTATTTTTTTTATTGCATGATAAACTGCTAGATATGCATGTTTTTATGTATCTTGCTATGTCCCCTGAGGACCTGATGATCTCTTCAGGTTAGTGATTGTATGGAGTTAGCTAGTATTTCTGGATGGCGGAGGATTTGCGGTTCTTGCGAAATTCAGGTACCGTTATTGTGTTTATTATCCGCTCGTGCTTTCATACCTTATCATGAGTTATCCTATTTTTTGATTCAGTTTTAGACTCTTGTTAATTCCTTTAGAGTCTTATCGGGCATTTATGCTAGTGGGCTGCAGACCACGACCTATAGTGTTCATTCATGTTTCATATTCTTATTGTGGGTTGAGATATAGATTTGTTTGCCATGATTTGGCAGTATACCATAACCTTGACAGCGTTTACGTATTCGAGTCGGGCTGGAGTCCGTTCGATACGTAGCTGGACATGCTCACGGACTCGTGTCCGAAAAGCGGGTGCCGGTCGTAACATATACGCTGCGTCGAGCCGTCGCACATCCGATCGCAACGATCCTCCGCAACGCCTTGCGTTCGAATTTGCTACCCAACTATTTTCGATGTCTGGCTATGCAACTTATCTCGATACGATTTCTTTTGTTGACTTGCAAATGCATCAACAATCAGGACTACATCCGCTAGGTTACTTACCTAGATACCGTGCTTAAATTCTTCCGATGTAACTTTAAATAGACATTGCACAAAGGCCACAATCTCTCCGAAACAAAAGTTTACATCAAGACGACGGTGCTCAAGGCAACAATCGCTTTGAATCAAAGTCTCTACGATACATCTTACGTTCGATTCCTAACGAGTAGGAATTCACTAGCCAAATTTTTAACTTATTCGTCTCGCAACATCGAATATAAACTCGACTCGCGCAAGCTCAATTACAAGGTGAATCCAAATCTAACGACATAACTCGTAAGTCATTCTCTTACCACTCGCGCTCGTGCATAGTTCGATTCTCAAAATCGCCTAAACTTATCATCAACATGCACCACATTATATTTGTTATCAATGCAATTTCATATGCGATATCGCATGGGTCATCTTACGGTCTGTAACATTCAATTTGATTTGGCGGTCAAGTCTTCTAGGGTCAGCTGCCTCGAAGCTATGCTCGATAATTGTGGATATCATTAACGAAGGACTGCGAACCATGCTATATATTATTTCAGAGCCAAATCACGTTCCGACGATTTCTATGCGACTACCCAAATTTCGGACAAAACCATTTCTATCGGTACAACTAATACGCAACTATCCTCCGAGTAAAGTCATGCACTACCTTCGATGATTCTACAATTAACGAAGCATCTAATAGCATTGAGTTCGAGTCTATCTTATTTGCGGTCGACACACGAGATGCTATGCGCATCGAACAATCGTCGATGACTTATAGTCTCGTCTTGATCAATCACAAGTTCATGATCAAGCAGTTCATCCATTCTTGTATAATTATTTACAAAATTTTGATAGTGCAAGGCACACTCTATTTTATATTCTCACATCGTGCTTACGTTTTCTTATATATCGATCTCAATACGTCGTATCAATTTCGATAGCGTAAGGGTCAACGTTGATCCTGTTTCAACGTCGATAACTTGCATTGCATACGTCCAAGTTCTCTAAAAATATTTTCGTACGTCTCGAATCATTTTCTCGATTCGTTGCATTCCGTTATACTTCGATCGCATAACCAAGTTACCAATTTTTTCGACGTCGTGCCCTCGAGTTATACGATCACGCCCTTAAGTTTTTTTTGCGTGTTTCATTCGTACTCAAATGAGTTTCGCCGTAACGTAACCAACTATCTCTTAGGCACCATTTACCCGCATCAACCAACTCTTCACCGAAGTCGCACATCGTGCGATCCGATTATAATTTGCATTGTCAAACTTTCTACCGAGAGCGTAAGTCATGCGATTCAATTTTGACTCGCGTATTCTATCATTTTTGTCGAGATCGCAAGTCGTACGATTCGATTTTTGTAAGTTCAAGTTTTTCTTTCCTTCGATCCGATTATTGCTTCAAGGCATAATCGTTCCGCTAGTCTCGGTCGTCCGACCAACTTATAATTTTCGTCTGACGTATCATTCATTGATACGAGTACCCGCCCTATCGTTCCAACCGATTATCGAAGAACACTTGCATCAACATACGGTCATACAAATTTCCAATCGAGTCTCAGTACTCCCCTGTTCGTTGCAGTCAAAACTTCTGTAAATTTCACATCGCGTCGATGGAATCCATCGCACAAGTGGTATTACATATACCACTCAGAATCGAGTCATTCATTGCATATGTGGTATCATATACCACTCAGAAATTAAGTTATTTCCCTCGTATCATACTCGGCATGAACCAACAATCTCTTCTGACTCATGATTTCTGCAGTGATCGTGCTTGATCACAATCGTAACTTTGATAAATCAAAATCCGACACAATTCGGCTAATGTGTACATTTGTCAATACAAGTTCAAGTTCGGTACACTGCCGAACGATTCGTTTCTATCGATTTATGATTTCAGTTCCTTCCGTTGCATCTCGTGCAATAATTTATTCTCGATATCCGTTGCACTCTGTGAAGCGATTATACTTTGACATGTATTACACCACGTGCAACAATTTACTTCTGACATGCATTGCACATCGTGTAATGACTTATTTTCGATATTCATTACACCTCGTGCAACGATTTATTTTTAACATCTGTTGCACCTCGTGCAACAATTTATTCCTGACATTCAAAGTCAATGCTCAAATCAGTTCAACACATTCGATATTGACTTATCACTTTCATTGCAACGCACATTCACAATTAACTCGTTGTACTTCTTGCAACGCATTATTTAAGTTTTCGTATTGGTGCAACCAATATTCACAACCCATTGCACTTCGTGCATCATTTCATTTCTCATTCAACATGTTACATTGCAATAACAATATCTCAAATCGCATTTCACAATTTATTGCACTTGCAGCAACTAACATTTCATGGCTCGTTGCATTTAATGTAATGAAACGTTTCACGACTTTCTCCGTAACAACATGTAAATTATAAGTACTTGCGGCAACGTTATCCGACTTTATATTAGACTTATTGTATGGAACATCCAGTATGGCATCGAGAAGAGTCAAGAGTGATTTGATTGGCGGTGGACAACTCTTTGGAATTAAAACAAAGCAAATGTCCTGAGGAAATTGAGCCTAGAGCTCTGATACCAATTTGTCATGCCCCGACCCGGGATCCGCCCGAATCATCGTCCTCGCAGGGGGCATAATGTCGCCCGAGCCTGAAGTTGCGCTCGTGCAAGGCAAGATGACAAGTTCTCAAAATGGTTATCTTAAATTTGATATCAGCAAACGAAAGAAAACAGAGTATACAAAACAATTCTCTTTATTGAGAATGAACTGAGATTACAAAGGTTTCAATAGCCCAACTGAATTTACCAGATTGGCTACAACACTCAGGTTCTCTCTTGCCCACAAAGGATTTTACCGTTCCATACATCATGTCTTCTATATCTCGGCCGTATCAATCCTGTTGCAAGTTCGAGCGTCAATACGATCACACGCTTCAAATGCTACGATATTCCATACCTCTGTACGATCAAGCGAAGCTTCGTCACGAGCAATCCATTCCCTGCACCATACATGAAAGCTGGTGGAGGATCAGTACGTTCGTCCTCGCATGTACTGATGAAAAGACCCACTTTCTAAATCGACATTTAGTATTTATGTTAAATCATGCTACTTAGCTTATGAACATGCTAGATTCTCCTTAGGGTCGATTTTATGGCATATTCAAAAATGGTAAAGCATGTTATCATGGCAAGCATGTTATTCGAATTGAATAGGCAAGCAGGCAAGCAATCTCGTGTTTGTTTCATGGTACGACTTCTTACCAGCATAGAAACACTTGCCCTTGCACCGACGTAAAATGAATATGCCACATTCCTTTTCTGTCATGTTATAAGTGATCTCTATGTAGGATCTATGTGTGCAGGATACATACGTGGCTGCACTTTCAATCCATCATTCCTTAACAATATGAAGGTTGTTAGCGTATTCGTACCAAAATGGACTAAATACGTTTTTTTTTTCTTTTCTTTCTTTTTTTCTCTTTTTTTTCTTTCTTTCTTTTCTCTCTTTTTTTCTTTCTCGAATTGGGTAGCCCGGCGCCTCTGGTAGTGGGTTGTTGTCCCAATTATGGAGACCTTCCGTTGTATACCATTATTTGTGACTTTTCACATCTCGCTAAGCGGTCGCTAATCTTCTTACGGATATGCGCATATCAAAAATTATATCCCTTCTAGGCCGAACGGTTCCGGTGCCCCGGTGCACCCGTTCGGATGGAACGTTCCGTGCATGGAAGATTATCGCAATTATCTCAAGTCCATTTGACCATGCAACACACTTTTATTCAAACAACCAAATATAGTCTTGAGTCCAAGACTCAGACTTTATCATCTCGTATTTCTTCCATGAACTTTCTATGTTCTTAAATTTCATACTTCGTTTCAATGTTCAATGGCATCATGCCTCAACTCAATGTTCGTCAACCGAACGACCCGAAGGTCCCGAACACCTTTCGAGGCATCATGCCACATCTGACAATTCTGTCACCTACATGCCACAACTGTTCTCTTTGCAACAAATCCATCTTTTATGATTCTCGTGCACGTAGGCACGCTTTGACACGATTGTTCTCATTTCTTTGAGTTGTGCATGCGATGCATGCCTTGATACCAAAATTCTATGTTCTTAGCCTTAATGTACAATGTTTGTGGCTTGCACGCTAGGGCACTCGCCTTCAAAATCTTTCAATGTGCTAGCCTTTATAACTCGTGCACGAAGGCACGGAATGGCTCGTGCACGAAGGCACTCGTCGAATACAGTTATCCTATGTTCTTGCGGCTTGCGCACCGAGACGCTCGCCTTTGCGATATCTAATGTTCCATAGTGACTCGTGCATTTGATGCACGTTTCATTTCAATTGTTCTAACTAGTATTCGACACACACTATGATTTATCTTTCGATCGGACCACGTCCGTGGCATCGATAGGTTAACTTAGCATATAATGATGCATTCTTACTTAGGCATGAAGGAGTAAAAAGAAGAGTCATTCCTCCCACCTTAAATCGATACGCCTTGTTGTTTGCCGAGTCGATGCGGCTCAATTTTATATCTTTGTTGCACGGCCAAATCTTCTGACTTAGCCATTCGGACACTTCTTGTTTTATTGAACTACTCGATCGATTCAGGCCTACCGTGCCCAAGTCTCAACTCGTTGCGAGGTGGTGATTTGGATTTTGCGGACCCGTTGCGAATGAGACAAAATATGGACCTCTAATATTTCAGCGTAAATGGATAGCCTGCACATGAAACCAAATAAAATCAATACTTGCATCGATTCGGACTTCCGCCTTGGATAGATTCGATTTCTTAGAATCTTTGAGCCGACTCAACGCACTTATCCTTCGGGACAATGTGGCACTTCGCATCGATTCAACTCGATGTTTTGCTCGGGACAACGTAACTCTCATATCGATTTGCATCGATACATTTCATTCGGTCAACGCGACTCTTTGAGTCAACGTCTCAGCATAATGTGTCGTACGGAGCGGGGCATTGCAGTGTCCACTATAGGGATTAGGATACATAGCTCCAATACCAGTAATTTAGGGCCATAACCCAATACATAGCTATAAACCCCTAACCCGTGTCTGAGTCTGTGACCACCCTGAGCATGTTTGTGTCCACCATCTAATGCCCCGCATCATCACGGTACATTATGCTGAGTCATTTGATTCAAAAAGGTATAAATCCAATTTGAGGAAGTATTAAATCGATTTGAAGAAGTATTAATTTGAGTTGGTTTCATGTGCATGCTTACGTAGAGTTTTCCAAGGTCAATAATTTTCCATATCGTAACGGAGTCCACCGCGATCAGAGTATCACCTTTTAACGAGCTGAGGCATAGGTACAATAGGCCGGACCAGTCGATTAGTTCAAAGGAGCACGAGGTGCTCGTACGGTTAAATCAGATGAGAGATCATGAAATGCATCGATTCACAAAGTTAAGGAGTCGAGCTTCATCGACTTGGTGAGCAATAGGCAGAATAGTAAAGGTGGACGGACTTTGACCCTTCTTTCCAACTCGATCATGCCTTAATAAAAATGTACCCTTATATGCTAACTATTTTATGAATTTCCATGTGCCTTGGTCGAATAAGTAGAAGTCGTAGTGTATGTTGAACACTAAGATAGAACATTGAACATTGATCGTAGAACATTGATCCTAGAACATTGAACAACTAAAGCAAAACGTTCATCAAGCATACGAGTCGTAATAGAATATCGAATAACTGCATCGACGAGTGCCTCAGTGTACGAGTCGTAGAACATTGAATGATCTATTGAGGCGTGCCTCAGCACGAGTCGAAGGAAAATTAACACTAAGTCGTAAAACATCGAAGGACATATTGAGGTGTGCACATGGGCACAAATCGTAGAAAATTGAACAGTAAGTCAAAGAACATTCAAATATTGTGTCGAGGCGTACATCAAATGTACAACTCAAAAAATATTGAATAGTTGTATCGGAGCGTGCATATGTGTATGAGACTTATGATACATGGCTTTGTATGAAATGTGAGAAGTTGTAGCATAAATGCCACTATACTGCTGATATGTAATGATAGGCTTCTTCAGCTATATGAACAGTTATGATTCAAAACCACAAAACTGTTTCAATGTGGCATGTTGCCTT
Organism: Iris pallida; assembly: GCA_029216955.1. Classification (NCBI taxonomy): domain Eukaryota; kingdom Viridiplantae; phylum Streptophyta; class Magnoliopsida; order Asparagales; family Iridaceae; genus Iris; species Iris pallida. Next base: position 3,355,094 of record JANAVB010041419.1, on the reverse strand, counting down.
AGTATGTTCGAGGCTACGGGTCTCCGTTTTGAATATTGAGTTAGGCATAAGTGTCGCGAAACATTGAGTGAAAGTATGGAATACGAGTTGACATGTGAATTCTTTTATTTAGATCCATTATCATGTTTATGTTTTATAGTTTTTAACTGTTCACGCAAATTACATGGTCATAGACAACTTGTGCACAAGGTATTATTTTTCTTGAGACGACATCGTCTTAGCACTGGGACTGCTCAGCCTAGGGGAAATTTGTCGAGCATTGAGTTGGAAACGTAACCGGACTGATAGGGCGCGTTGCAACGCCATTAAGAGTCCTATATGGTGTAGATATTACCAATGACCTTCATATAGATAGGTGTCGAAATTAATGTTACCTTAATATATCAGGGAAGGATGTTAAGTATGAAATGTTACCTTAACATGACAGGGAAGGATGGTAAGTATTCACCTTGCATCATTGTAAGGATGAGTACAACGACGTTGGTAAGAAGTCACTGCGAAGAGATGCATTTTGATATGTTTACTGTTTGCTTCTGTTATCGAATATAACATGCTTACATGCGTACATGATTTCCTTCTTTCACAATATGCTATGAAACTGATTCTAAGACATAATAGAGAGATCCCCTATGTTAAACTACATGCTTCATAAAATTACTTAGTGTCAGTTTATGTGAGTGGATTTTTTCGCTCCCCAGTATAAGATGTGTATTGATACCCCAACCCCATGTAAGAAGCGACATAGACGTGTTAAGGCGTCAAAGCTCAGATATTGCAATGTGAGATGTTTGATCGAGGGGTCTACCTGGATATAGAAGACATTATGTATGAAACAACGACATCCTTTCTAAGCTAGAGAGATCATGAGTGTTATAACTCAATTTGACATATTCATTTGGGCTATTCAGAACATTTGTAATCACTGCTTCATTATCAATAAAGAGGGTGTTTTGTATACTCTGCTTTAATTTCAATATGACTTAGCTTTATCTGCTGCAAATGCTTTAATTTGAGATAACCATTAATGATTTATCATCTTGCCTTGTACGAGTACAACTTCAAACTCGTACGTCATCATGCTCCAGCGAGGATGGTCGATATGTCAGAAATCGTTGCAACGTCGAATGATTTCGCAAGTTGGAGCTGACACACTAGAGGAGTCGGGGCATCAAGTAGGAACATTTTATCAATAAATAAGAGGAGGCCTTACCGGAGGATCTTCGAGGATCGGAGAAGCGTAGGAGGAGGTTCAAAGGCGGAGGAGGATCAGAGGCGTCGGCACAGATGGGGATCAACTGAGAGAAGAGAGATGAGAAGTGACCATTTGTCGCTAAATATCGCACAATGTTCCCGCGTTTGACCACGTAACCTAGCTATGCTTAGCCGATGAACAAGCGACGTCTAGATATTTAATATTTGATATATCTATCATCGGTCATCCAGCCGATGCTGGTGCGTTACTATTTGGCGACGGATGGTAGTCGTTGCCGATGTTACATTACTGAATAATATATACTATTTTTATAGTGTCCATGCTCTGTTCAAATGCTCGCTGAAATTCTCTTTTCGTTCCTCTATGCTCTTTTCATCTGCTCACGGAGTCCAAAATGGATGGGGATTTACTGCTTTCGCTTGCGGTGAAGGGGAGGATCTTGGTGAGGACGGAGGCGTCGAGGTCGAGGAGGGTAATTGAACCAAGGAGTAGGGCCTGGATAATCATGTCGAAGATGGTAGCAAGAAAGATGGAGGGATGACGGAGAAGAAGAAAATGGGCAAGGAAGAGGTGTTCTCCCTCTGGCTTAATGACTTTCTATAGGAATTGGTTTTAGGACTTTACTTTTATTGTTTTTTTTAGATGCCTGGTGACATACGGGAATTTATTTGTTATATATATGGGGATTTTTCTGCCTCAATAAAAAACATAAGTTTTTTTTTTTACGGGCGTTATAAATCCGTCAATAAAGCTAGGTTTTTTAAGGGTCTGCTTGGCAATTATCGGGGTAGCGGTTATGAAGTATTTTTAGAGTACCGGTTATGAGCGGTTATGAGGGGTCCGGTTTTGGATGGTTTTTAAGTAGCGGCTTTTAAACCAGTCCAATCCATGCTTGGTAATTCACTAATGAGCGGTTCTGAAAGTTTTTTACACGAATAAATTAAATAGGGAAGGGTATCGGTAGTTATAATTATATCTATTTTTGTGAGGATATAAATGGAATAAAAAAATAGAGCCGCTAAAAACCCGTCGATTTGGGGTGTTTACAAAGCCACCCAAAAATACATTACACCGGTTTTGGGGGGTTTTTGAGCCGACGAAAACCAGTGTCTCAAAAAAATTAACAAGCAGGAGTTTTCATAAACAGTCGGTTTAAAAACACCCCAAAACCGGTGAAAACACCATTACCAAAACCGGTGAAAACACCATTACCAAAACCAGGGTCATTCTCAAACCGTCATGAAAATTTTGTTTTCATGATAAATATTGGTAAAATTTAATAAACAGTCATAAAAAGTGTTCTCATGACATTTACACAAAACCGTAAAAAAATATTTTTATTTGACGGTTTAGTACAGGCTGCCAATAACGAGACCGTAAAAAAAGCTTCTTTTTTTTCCCTAGTAATGTCTGAGATCCATTTCCTAGCAAGATCATGGGAGGCTGAGGCAACAACTGCTGAAGATATGATTGGTGTCGAAGAAGACGATGAGTCAGATACGCTTCTTGCTAGGAATGATCTTGAATGGATCCAACTTATCTATAATGGAAGGAAATCCCGGATTCTAATATTAACAAACATTGAAAAAAAAGGACCCGTCCAGTTATAGCTAACCCATGATTAGAACAAGCTCACGTGTAACTAAGGGAGTGAATAAATATTTATGTACATGAGTTAGTACGTAGGGTCAGATGTAAGGACAGCGTGTTTACGGGTGAGCATTATTCGGTTTAAGACCGAAAATCGGACCTAATCGGATCGAACTATTCGATTTGGTTTTAAAAAAATTCGATTCGGTTTCGATTTTAAAAATACAAATATTTTTTTATTCGGTTTCGGTCCAAAACCGAAAACTAAATAAGAATTATATAATATGTAAATACTCTCGGTTTTATGCATATTTTGTGATTAAAAGTTTGTATATTTTGAAAACAATAATTTTATGTATATATTTTGAAGCCCAAAATTGATAATTTAATAACTAGTAACTTTATGTGCAACTTTGAAATACAACAATTGTGTATAAAAATTATCATTTTAATGTAATATAACTACGATTCCAACTTTGGACCTAACCTATTAAACAATACAAATCTTTAACCGAACAAACCGAATAAACCTTCGATTTTTGGCTAATTCGGTTCGGTTTCGGTTTTGGATTTTTAGAATTTCGATTTATTCGGTTTTGACTATTTCGGTTCGGTTGAAATCGAATAAACCGAACACTCACCCCTAAGCGTGTTTGTTTTATTTAAAGGGTGGCCGGGATAGGAGAGGAAGGCTGAGTTTAAGGAAGCATGTACTCTCTATTGTATCAAATTTACCGTTCTTAAATTTTTTTTTTACTAAATAAAATTCAATCATCGATTCCAAATTGTTCACTGTGTATTTATGGATCAAGTTTGTTATAGCTTTTGTTCAAGTTAATGGTGTATTCTACTTGTGTCTTCTTCGTTTTGGACTCCTGGGTCTATCACTATCCTATTCAAACATCTTCCGTCTCTTCTATGTGGTGGGTCTGATCGGACACCTGCGATTCAATCTCTGTTGTTTTACCCGATCTACTATTCCGTTGCCTCTTCAATTCAAGATATAGACTTCTTACATTTTAGTTTTTTTTTATTACTTTTTCTTTTAGGGACGTTTGGTTCAAGTTTTTGTGGCTTGGAAATGGGTTTTGAATTCCTTATATGTTTAGGATTGGAAATGAGGAGGGAATGTGAGGGGCTTAGGGGGGAAACTATTCCCACTGACTTGGAAAAACTATTCCCAAACACCTCTTGGGAATAGATTTGCTTTCCTAGGAATGATGTTTGGCTATTTTGTTTAGACGGTTATACCCTCTTTTTATTTTTAAATTTTTAATTTCTATCCCAAACATGTAAATCATCATGAAATTAATGAAAGGGTATTAAAGGAAAACTAAAAAAATTAATATTTCTATCCCTTTGTAAACCAAACATGGAGATGAAATTTTTTAAATTTTTGAACTAGCTATTCCCAACCTAACTAAACATGGGTATGGAAAAGTTGAATTCCTTTCCCATGGGAAAGGAATTGAAAACATATTCCTAGAAATACAAAAACTTGATCCAAACGAGCCCTAAGGTGGTTCCGCCTTGGTTTATGGGTCTGCCCTTTGTTACGGGATACTTCAAAGATATAATCCAAATTATTAAAATTTGGATCAAGTCCACCAAATTTGGGGGTCCAGTCCACCAAATTTGTTGTCACTTTCATGTTATTTTTTGTTTTCTGTTGAGTTAGTCCATACTCCAGAGTAATCTATCTACTCCACCCCCTCCTCCCATGTTCGAATTTCTAGTTCCGTAACCATCATTTTGGACTCCAAAAGGATGTATGAAAGAAAATGGAAAAAATTCTAGAACTAAATTACCAGCCACAAATAGGAAAGCACATAAAAGTCTCTTTAGAATATAAAATTACAAATGGGAGTAACCATACGGTTGTTAACTTTTTGTTAAGACCATCTCCAATGGCGGTTTCTATCTTCCCTATTTCTATGGAAGAAATTCATTTTAGAAAAAATTTCTTCCAATGGTAGTTTCTATCACCATTTCTATCCTAGGTGACAATAATGTAGGATGAAAACTTTCTAGGAGGATTTCTACATGTAGAAACTTTCATGGAAATTCTCCTATCTCTCATGACAATTATTGTTGGACCCCACACTATTAAATTAGTCCTTTTACTATGTGACACATAGGATAGAAATGGAGAACCATTGGAGAGCATTTTTTGTATATGTACAATTTTTATGAAGAAACTCTTCCAACTAGGATAGAAATCTCTTTAAAGTACAATGCCAAGTAGGATAAGAACTCAATTTTAGAAATCACCATTGGAGATGGTCTAAGTAGTGAGTAATCTGTCTGTGCTTGCTTCGATCTCAATACTGTCATCAGCCCTTGAATTGGCAGCCTCATTATCCTTCCTTCGCTGAACCTTGTACTCCCCATCAATGTAGTTGCCATCCTCCTCCAACTTCTTCTTCCCTTTTTTGTCAGCCACAGCTTGAGGACTCCCAACAATGGTTCTCTCCCCTCTGTACTTGTACCATTTGGAGCACAGCACATAGACCCCAAAGTTGACACAGCTCAACGCAGCAAGAAACCAGTAGAAGAGGTCCAACCGGTTCTCGTTCAAGTCCAGTCCATACAGCCACCCTCTCCGGCTTCCTCTCAGCCTGGACGTCGCCGCATTGACTACCCGCACCGCCACCGAGCTCAAGAAGAAGCCGAAGGAGAGCGCGAGGAAGGAGAAGGAGGTGGAGAGGGAGCGCATCGCCATGGGCGCCTCGGTGTAGAAGAAGTCCGTCAGCCCCGCGAACGTGAACAGGTCGGCCACCCCGAAGACGCCGTACTGGAACGAGAGCCAGAAGATGCTCACGCGCTCGAGGCGGAGGTTGAACGCGTCCCTCCGCTTGACCTCGACGACGGCCGCGGTCGCCATGGAGGCGACGGAGAGCACGAGGCCGGTGCCGACCCTCTGGAGCTGGGTGATGCCGGCGGGGTTTCCGGTGACGCGGCGTGCCACGGGGACGAAGGCGAACTCGTAGACGGGGACCAGCACCGTCATGAAGACGAGGGGGATGACGGGGATGGAGGCGGGAGGGACGGTGAAGCTGTTGAGCTTGAGGTCCATGGTGCTTCCCTGTTGTACGGAGAAGGTTTGTAGCTGGGCGAGGCAAGTGTTCATGAGGACTGTGCTGCCGAGGATCGGAAGCATCCCGACCATGATCTTTACCTCTTCCACCTGGGTCACCGGACAGGCCGTCCAACGTTCGGGCCTGATGCCGTCGGCTAGCACTGCAGCTTTGTCCAGACACCTGGTCAAGGGATTCAACAACAATCTTAGGTCATAGGACCCAAATCTTGCCAAGAAAATATTTATGTAACTTCAGATTATTTGGCAGAATATTGTCCTGGCCTGTGTTGCGGTGTATCTCGTTTTCGGTTGAGCGTTCGACGATAGAGTTGGTAATTTGGGATCATGAGATATAGATAATTTGGGATCACGAGGTATAGATAATTGAAATTGGTTCAGACAATACATGAGAATTCCGTTTTAAGACATATAAGGCCAATCCAATATCACACCTCATGGGCCAAATTCCAATTCGAGTCACACCGTATTCCCAACAAGTGGTACTAGATCCCATGGTCACAGGAGCTGATTTGGACGGCTCTAATTGGTTCGAGACGGATAGTGCTGAACGACGTATAGTTGAATTATACGGGCTCTCTTTTCAAGGTGGAGTAGCATCCTCCATAAGGGTAGTCTGGACGTCAAAAAATTCGTGGGCGGAACGCAGCGGATCATACCTAATATTGGAAAAACTGTATACACGGATTGACTTCAATGATGGGTCTGACGCGTCCAAGGTGGAATAAGACGTTGTGGTTAGCACACAATGGTGGGGTGGATGTACGTATCGATTTGGTTCTATGGTCGAACGGATCGAGATGATAATATGTTGTATCTCCTAGGTGTTCAGATAGTGGAAACGAATAAAGGTAACTGGCGTGCTAAGGTTGTTTGGCTCGCATGAATGAACAAAGATAGCAGAGGTGCCAATGTTTGTTCGGGTGACGGAACGAGCAAAGGTAGTAGGGAAGCTAAGGCTATTCGGCTAGCGGAAACAAGCTAAGATAGAGATTGTTAGATTGTATCTCGTTTCCGGTTGAGCACTTAAAGGATGTAATAATGGAGTTGTTAATTTAGTCCAACATCGGGTAGGGGATGGAATCATGAGGTGTAGATATATAATTGAGATTTTTTCAGACCATATATAAAAATTTTCTTTTAAGGCATATGGACCAATCTAATATCACACCTCATGACCAAACTCCGGTTTGGATGCCAGCACGTTCCCAACACCCCGATGTTCAAACCTAAGGACATCGCATTGTTCAAATAGATATATGTACTCTATACAGTAGCGTAGACAAGATTTTTATTTAGGAGACACATGCAAGACTTATATAACAAAATAACAATAAATTATAATAAACATGGAAAATAGAGACGATTTGGTTGCCAGCCTCAGAACTTGAAGAACCTTAAGTATATGACAAATTTGCCGTTGCGCATCCAATAACAAAAGTCTAGTCGCAATCCGAAGAGCGCAAGAAGTATAATTGTAAATTTCCTAAAAGCAACAATACAAAGAAATACGACAGATACAGACCAAATTCATCTGGTACAGCCAACGAATTTGAGATGTGTCAATTTTTACACGTTGGCTATGATCCTATGCGTCTTTTGATGCGAAAGGTTCGCACTGGGATCGCTCGGATCAACAAGACGATACTCAATCCATAGTTTTTAATTAAAACATAAGTGTTCAAGTAGCTCACTTCGTATCTCAGGATGACTGATTAAATGACAGAATTTAGCAAAAGCGACCAGCAACGGTCTTTATTTTCATAGTTGAATGAGTCATACATGAATGTTGTATCAAGTTTAAATGGAGTGTGATGCTTACCTGTGATCTTGATTTTTCTTAGTTGTTTTAATTGGATTGTAAAGCTGCCTTACGTATCCACATTTATCCTACACTATGAATTATCGGTACTTCAACGTGTCCTTATCAGGGGCGGCCCTTGTCCAGGACAGGCCGGGCGACGGCTCAGCCCCCCCTGACGAAAGGGAACACCAACATGGATCTGTTTATAATAGAACTAGTATGTAACATGTGCTTTTTTTTTTAACGAAAAGTATTGTGGTGTAGTGGTTATAATGCTAGACTTATATTTAAGAGGTCCTTGGTTCAAATTTTGTCTACAACAAAATTTTGTTTTATCTAAACTTTTTTACATTATGTATGAGGGTCCATTTTGAAAGTTTCGCCTCGGATCCCCAACAGCTCAGGGCCGGCCCTGTCCTTGTACTGACTACTTATCCCATACCTATATTGCTCAGCTACAGCTTGTTATGTTTTGGCTACATCTATAATTCAATACTCGATCAATACAGACTTGATATGGCATCCGACAAAGTACAAAATATATATATATATATATATATATATATATATATATATATATATATATATATATATATATATATATAAAGAAAAAATATTAGTTGGCGCAGCTCTGGCTACCCCTGACTATATATCCTCACTATAAGAAATTCAACATGATATATATTAGAATAATTGATTTGAAGTTTCTTGCAAATATTTTAATTATTTATAAAATGTATATTGTTGCATGAATCCCGCTTTTGTTTAGTGTAACATACTGGCTAGTGGCGTTCACCAAAACTCGAACTAACAATTTACAAATAAAGGAATTACAAAAAAGCAGAACTTCGTTCACCAAACAATTCGATTACGTTTAACTGGCAAAGTTTGAATTCCTTTGTCTACGTCCTATTGGATATTCTGCTACTTTGATGATCTCTGACGGGAATTATGAATTATAATTATGTAGGGGAATAAAACACACTAAAGCATGCCTGCATTGTTCTCTTATAAAGATATTAATGTAATCGTAATCGGAATATATTCAAATAAAAAAAAAATTTATTTGACTACATTGCGACTACTGTAACATTACAGTGAAACAAACATGATCTAACTAAGTACGCAGTACCTTAATTGATCAGTGTGTGGAATTTTCTCTTCCCCAAGAGCAGCTTTCCCTCTAATCTCGTAGAGATTTTCATCGCTTTCGGGCAGCGGCCGGTGTCTGTTTCTAAATGCCACCACAAAAACCTATAGTAGTACCAATCAATGTAATTCTTGTGATATCTAATGCATGTGTGAGTCTGCGTTTTAGGGTTATTTAGTAAATTATGATCTCATATTATATGTGATATTAGAATTTGAGTCTCCAAATTATCCGACATTAGAGTTTGAATTTTCACATGGCTCAGAATTGATAACGTAAACAGATCCAAACTCTAATGCCGGACAATTAAAGACCTAAACCCTAATATTAAATATTATATGAGACTCTGTTACTAAAGAATCCGTATTTTTTTATGTGGTTGTGTGTGTGAGAGTGATCGATCACCTGAAGAATCTTAATGAGAGGACTTTCTCCAGGAACTCGAACCCGATAGAAGAGCTTTCCAAGCGCAACAACAGCCAAGCCCAGCAACGCAGTGCACATCGAGATGAAGAAGCCGGCAGCCCAAGAACCCCTTACTGTGCTAATCCAGACGATGACGGTGACACCGAAGGTGGCGCCGAGGGTGATGCTGAACAAGAACCAGTTGAAGAAGCTGGCCAGCTGCTTCTTTTCCTCGGGGTCGCTCCTGTCGAACTGATCGGCCCCGAGGGAGGGGAGGGCGCCTCTGATCCCTCCGAATCCCAGCGCCAGGAGGCACAGGGAAAGGTAGAAGAGCTTCTCGTTGCTTCCGTCTAGCTTGCACTGGGAGCAGTCGGCCTCCGGGTGCAGATTCTTGTAATGTGCTTGCAGTGTGAGCAGGACATAGCCCTGCACAATTAACCAAAGTGAAGGATATCAACTGAACAATTGTCCTTAATTAGTCCATGTGTGTTTGGTATGAGTTCTATGTGGAATATTTTCTCTAGGCTCCCATTAATTTGAATGCAATATGCATGTGGATGCAGAATCAAGATTAGCCACAATCATCTTTTGCGAGCGAGCTGTAATTTTCCAGCACGATATCATGTTAGATGAGTTCCAAGGCCTCGTTTGCTTCGCGGAAAGAAAAGGAAAGGAAATCGACCCTTTGTTATTTTGTTTCTTTTGAAAAATTACAATTTTAATCAATTTACGTTCCGGTGTTTGTAAAAATCAAACAAATTGGAAGAAAAAGTGAATTCTTAAGGGAGAAAATGGCTCCTTGGGTGGTTGAGGGAATCATTTTCCCCCTATTTTACTCTCTTGGGAATCAATTTTCTTTCTATTCATTTAGTTTGCCATCTAAACATATGAAAGTTACTTTCCTTTTCCAAAGTTTCCATGAACCAAACGGAAGGGAAAAAAGAAGGGCTAATTAGAGTTTAGACCCTGGATTTTATACCATCTTAGACTTTAGGCCCTAACATGTCCAATTAGAAAATTTAGGCCTTGAATTTTTCAATCTTTTCCATTATACCCTTCCTCCCAATGCATGAGATTATTTTTTAAATATAAAATGGAGGGTATAATGGAAAAGATTGAAAAAATTCAGGGCCTAAACTTTCTAATTGAACATGTTAGGGCCTAAAGTCTAAGCTGGTATAAAATCTAGGGTCTAAACTCTAATTAGCCCAAAAAAAAAAAAGCATTGGCACGCAAACACTACATTGTTTTTTATATAATTATGTGAAACCATTTATTCTATAAATATTGAATAATCCTTGTTAACAAGAGAATAAATCAAAGAACGGACAAGCACCAATTGGTTGAGGCCTTTTGTAATAGAGAGAGGGTTAATTAGTTGTACCCCCCTATGGTTTGTATGTATTTTGGTAACTGTCCCTGTTGTTTTAAAAATAAAGAACACCCCCCTGGTTTATAAAGTTAATTAGTTGTACCCCTGGTGCATAGAAGAAAATGAGTGAAAAATGGGTTAATTAGTTGTACCCCCTTATGGTTTGTACATATTTTGGTAACTGTCCCCGTTGTTTCAAAAATAAAGAACACCCCCCTGACTGCTTAATTTTTCACTCATTTTCTTCTATGTACCAGGGGGTACAACTAATTAACTTTATAAACCAGGGGGGTGTTCTTTATTTTTAAAACAACAGGGACAGTTACCAAAATACGTACAAATCATAGGGGGGTACAACTAATTAACCCGTGAAAAATTAAGCAGCCAGGGGGGTGTTCTTTATTTTTGAAAAAACGGAAACAGTTACCAAAATACGCACAAACCATAGGGGGGTACAACTAATTAACCCAATAGAGAGAAGGATAAGGGAGTTATAAGTTCGAACCCTAGACTGGCGTTAGTTGGACTGACCTAGTTCTTAAGGAAGAAGAAGAAGAAGAAGTTTATGCAAGTTTTTTTTTTTTAATTATTACAATCCACACACACTTACACGTTGTTAGAATTGGTGGCTCGACACAGTCGGCCCCGCCTGATATCCGCGCTGAGCGCTGTACAAGTTTATGCAAGTTTCTTCCATTTTTTTCTTTCTTACCTCCTTATCTCTATCAAGCTTTGGTTAAAATCTTCCGAACATGAATTATTGTAAATAAGCATACACTCTTTCCAGAAGACCAAACATGAGGAGTGTGCTCCGTGTGCTTTATTAATTAATTAACAAGCAAGTGGTCAATTTATTCGATGAATCAAATTTTGCTAAAAATCTCCCGAGAAGCGAATGACAGTTAGTTATGTAAGCGTACCAATATTTCCAAGACTCCAAACACGAGGACTGTGTTGAGCCTGGTCATATACGTGTCCGAAATGAAACCTCCGAGGAGTGTGAGCAAGAAGGCAGCTCCCAAGAAGTTTGTCTGCGTGTTAGCAGAGGAAGACAGATCGAAGTGCATGACTCCTGTGTAGTACAGCACCAAGCAACTCGCGTTCGCTATAAAACCGGCGTTCTCGAGTGCGAGCATGACTGAGAGAAGAATTTGTCAGATCGCGGTACGTAAGTCAGTGACAAGCAGAACGGATCAGTAAGTCAATTGAAAATTTTGGTGGTGTCAGGTGGATATTTCTTACAGAAGATGAACATGGAAGATCTGAAGCCACCCTTTTTCGGGTTCCACCTGGCTTGCTTCGAACCTTTCTCAACGGCTAATTCCATAATGTAAAACCCTGAATCAACAGTAATGTTATTGTAGTTGTAAGCCTGTAAGAGCATCTCGAGGAGTCTGAAAATTCGGACCCCTTACATAGATTTAAGGTCTGCTTGAATTGAGGATGAAGAGAGTTAAGCGAGAGAAAAAAAAAAAAAAAATCCTACTTGATTTGAGGTGTGTGAGTTTAGAAGAGAGCATCACGTATGCATGGTTAAGTGAGAGAAAGTTTAAACTCGTTTTGTCTATATTTTTAACCCCAAAAGTGGAGACTTAACAAAGGAAAGTGCTTCGTCTCAAAAACAAAAGAAATGTGCTTGTTGTTTGAAAAGTCATAAATATCCATCATTTTGATAAATTTTAATTAAGAATCAAATTTCATGACAGGGTATTTTGATAGCTGTTATATTTATATTATAATCCTCCTAACACTCAAAATTAAGCTCATATCCAAACAAGAGTTATTAAACACATCCAACTTAGGAAGTTATAAGTAATGACTCCAGCATCTCACTTTTTTTTTTTCCACTCAACTCTGATTTTATTTTTTTTTCTCTCAATCCGAGCCGAGGCTTAGGTAGAAAATACAGAAAAAGGACTCTAAGAAATACGATAAAATCTCCTAACTTAAGGACTATTAGAAAACCTCCCTAACGTGCTCTTCAAAATTATCTTAAGTGGATGTCAAGAATTGTTATAATGATAAATAAGATGTTTTTTTCCTTTCATTATTATTGTTTTAATATACAAAGTGGTTAGATGGATCTCATATACATAATAACTAAACAAAAAATTGATATAAATCTATAATATTATAAAATATTAATAAGTAATTGCTAAGGGGTCGCTTAAGAACAACCATTGCTGTAACATCCATATAATTTCAAAATTTACCTAACTCTAGGTAGTCTTCAAGATTACCTTTGCGGATGCTACACCTTAGCCGGTGCGTGAGTACTTTCTTCTACGAATGAAACTTCAAAGCCTCTAACTAGAAACTACAAAATAACTAGAGAGAGAGAGAGAGAGAGAGAGAGAGAGAGAGAGAGAGAGAGAGAGTTTAGAGAAGGACTGAAAATTTTTGCAACATAAGGAATGGTGTTAAATAGATTTATAAGATTCTATCAACTTTGTCAGTGCATGTAAGAAGGATATCAGTTTGGGGATGTGAATGATCCGAAAGAAGTCCCTCGGAATTATCAGAAGAAAAAAAAGAAGAAGAACGAATGAGAGGGGATGGTACTAGAATACACATGGTTGATAGAAGAGAAAGAGGTGCAAATGGACATCACAACACTCTGTCATCTTGTCATTATAACTAAAGTTTAAAACAGTGGAAATCACTTGCCGGCTGTTTCATCTGCTATAAGAGCACAATCCAAAGGAGAGTTCAAGTTAACTACAAACTTCCTAGCTAGGGAAAAAAAAATTTAAACATGGTACTATGGCAGTATCAAGTGTAGTTGGCAGGGCCGGTCCACGGAGTTGGATTTCCAATCCAAAGCTAGTTTTGGTTGTCTTTTGAGCTTTATTGTTAGCCGATCCTAGAGTGTTATCCGTGATTCCGACCTCTTGTGGGATCATGTTGACCTATGGATTGTCCTAAACAGAGGAGTTGTCTAAGTCCAAAGTCTGACATACCCTTGGACCGGCCTTGGTAGTAGTTGGATATTTCCAGGAATACTGAGAGACTAGTTTAGTCACTGATCTCTATTAAATAAGAGTTTAGCCAAACAAGCACTACATACTAAAAAAGTGCAACCAAAATATATTAACATCGCTACATACAAGACAAGTACGTACGAAATACGAGTCAAACTGACTACATTATTTCGGAGTTCGTCGTCGCTGCTGACCTCCCTCCTTGCCCACCATAGGAAGAAAGAAGGATCACTCACGTCGTTTCTACATCAGCTGCTACGGCTTCATTTGTCTTGAGGTCTCCGTGGATATATCGACATCAAGAAGTGAGACGGAAATATATCGTTGCTAACATTTAACTTATTCTAGTTGTATCTTAATTATAGAGTTTGGACATTTTTGTCAAGGTGTTAATAGTGCCGATCCGGGCCGGACTGCGGCCCAGAAAATCGAGTTTGGTCCGGCCCAGTCCGGATCGGAGGCAGAAGCGGGCCCCGGCCCGGTTTGGTGGATTGGAGCCCAGCCCGGCCCAATGACCCGGCTTGGGTAGGGCTGGGCTGGGCCGGTCTGGTTCGGCAGGCAGGCCGGGCTACGGGCTCGGGCGGGCCGGGCCGGTTCGGCGTGCGGGGCGGGCCGGGCCGGTTCGGCGTGCGGGCCGGACCGGTCCACCAATTTATTTATTTTGTTTGGTTTTTTTTTTGTTATTTTTTTTTTGATTTAAAGTTTTTTTTGTTTTTGTTTTAAATTTTATGTTCTTTTGTTTTATTTTATTTTAAGTTTTTTTGTTATTTTGTTCTATTTTAGTTTTATTTATTTTATTTTAGTTTCTTTGTTTCTTTCTAAGTTTTAATTTTATGTTTTAATTTTTTTTGTTTTATTTTTTTCTCCTCCTTTATCCAGGTTTGAGATCGGCAATGCAAGCTTTGCATGTCATAGGTGGAGTTAAAAAAATTTATTTTTTTAAAGTTTTTTTTTGTTTTGTTTTAAATTTTTTTTTTTTGGTTGTTTTGTTTTAAGTTTCTTGTTTTAAGTTTTTTTTTTGTTTGTTTTTTTGTTTTATGTTTTGTTTTAAGTTTTTCTTTTCTTTTGTAAGTTTTCTTTCTTTCTTTTGTTTTGTTTTTTTTTGGTTTTTAATTTTTTTTCTTTTGTTTTATAAGTTTACTAATTCATATCTTTGAGTCATTCTTCTTCTTCCTCGGTTCCAGAAACTTCACTCATTGTAAGCGATTCAAAGTCCAACTCGTTGATGTCAGCATTTACATCTCTTTTGTTTTGGGTTTTTTTCTGTGCTAAAATTCAATCTTGAACACATACACAAGCTTCCAAGGTATCTGGCTTCAACTGGCTCATCTTTATGCTCAAAATTCTTGATTCTGCACTAAAACAAAATCGATGCTATCGTGGACACCGGAAACATTAGTAGATCACGTGCTCTGGTAGAAAGTACAAGAAATCTTTTGCTGCATTTTTTCCACCATTCTAAAATGGTGAAGTGATTTGAAGATTCATCTTTTTCTTCATAAGAACTTAGGTGTAAAGACAACTCTTGAGTGGGTTGGAAAAAGTGTTTTTGCTTCTTCCTTTTTAGTATACGATTGGTAAGGTTGACCAAGCCAGAGCTATTACTAGTACCCACTTGAGTTGGTCGGGTCGACACAACTTTTTCTTTATAAAGCATTACTAATCATTTCAACACTACCTTCAGTTTTACTTTCAAGTCAGTAACATCAACATCCATATTTTCTGCATAGTCATCTTACAAAGCCTCTACGTCCCCTAAATTGATCGTAGGATCAAAAATGGAAGCCAAACAATATAAAATAGGTACATCATCCCAATATTTATTGAATTTAGCTTCCATTCTTTTTACAACATATTCAAAATTAGGAACATTTCTATATTTAGAAAATAAGTAAGACATGTTACAAAGTTTCCGTAAAGCTAAACAAGAAGTGGGATAATAAACACCAGAGAGAGTACATGTAGCATTGTAAAAAGTTTTTAAAAATTCACAAATAGATTAAGCAACTATCCAATCATCTTCAGTTACTCGATATTCAAAATTGTGATCCATATTACAAAAATATGTAATAGCATCCTTAAAGGGAATTCCGGATTTCAACATTAAATATGTCGAATTCCATCTATGTGGTACTTCCTTAACAAATCTTCTAAAATGAATACTAAAATGTGCACATGTGGTTTTAAAAGCTTGTTGCCTACTTGGAGACGGATTCAAGCTGTGTAAACAATGTCTAAGAGTTTCTAAATGTGTACTAAAAAATTCAAGACATTTTTTACAACTAAGTTAATAATGTGGCAAGCACACCTAACATGTAATAATCTACCTTCTAAAATGGGCTGAAATAGTAAAGACAATTAAGATATAGCAGAATTATTATTAATAGCATTATCAAAAGATACAGATAATATTTCATGGTGAATATCAAAGTCACGCACGTGTTTTGAAATAGCGCCTGCAATTACAGAGCCCGTGTGTGGAAATTCCAAACTTTCTAGACATATGATGCGCTTTTGCAACATCCATTGTGAATTATGTAGTATGTCATGATACAAATATAAGCATAATTTTGCTTACTTGTCCAAACATCAGAATTAATAGCTATTTTACTAACATGCGACAAACTTTCTTTTAAAGCAACTTTCATTTTAGTAAAAATTCTCTTAGCCTCTTTTCTAGCAGCGCCTCTAGAAATTAACTTTACTAAAATATGGATTTAAAAATTGGTGGCATAATCAAATAATGATTCACTTTCACCCGAAGTGAATGGAAGTTCATCAACAATAATATATTTAGTCAATTTAGTTTTATGACGAGCAACTTAATAGGAAAACGTACTCATTGAAGAACCCGCGGTTGTCACACCCCGACCCCGCTAGGGTCATTCGTCCTCGCTTTGATCCCTGCGGGTTCATTCGTCCTCGCTAAGGCGTGATGACGTGCAAGCCTAAGTTGTACTTGCACAAGGCCAGTACCTGCATAAAACAACTAGACAAAGAAAACACACGTACACAACATATTTAATTGCAGAAAACCAAATATGGGACAGAGATTTGAAATGAAGATACTTCTTTTATTGATAGATGTAGTGCCCCGTCCCTACATCGTTCCCCGTTCTCCGTCTACGAGGTGCGCGAGAAAGGAACACTGTCGCTATCGATTCGGTCGGGGCCGATAGGTCGGTATCGATCGAATCGATCGAACGGGAACGGTTGAATTAAGATCCATTCCCCGTTATGGAATGGATTCTTCGGAACCAAGTCCCATATTCAGCGGGTAGCGCCTCAAGGATTGACTCTGCGGCTGAGTCGGGAGAGACCTCCCGTTGCTCTATTTTTCACGCCACTTGCGTTGGTTTTGGCTTGGTTTTCTGAATGCATTTTCGTGAATATTTTCGATGGTTTTCATGGCTTGCATTTCGAACTCGTATTTCCTATCAAACTTTTTGAATGATGCAGTGTTCTAATCGGTTGGTTGTACGATTTCAGGTAATCGCGTAGGCGACGTATAGCGCGACCGACAAGTTCTCTCGTCTGAAGTAAACTCAAGGTGAGTGGCTGACCTTTCTCTCATCGATCCCTTCTTAGGTCAATCAATGATGTTTGTTGCGAATGAAAGGATAAATGCAAGGGTACGAACACGATAAAATGATCAAGTTTTCAAAGGAAATATAGGCTATATCTTAATAACTAAAAATATGTCTTTGCACGGTCATGGACAACTTGTCGACAAGGTGATAGTTTCCTCGAGCGGCAACCCGGGACCACAGGACCGTTTCGGCCTAGGAGGATACGGGGTATAGTTGTGCTGGATGAGAGCACGGGTTAAGCAGGAACTTGCAGCGGGGCTCGCTACTCGCGTTGTAAGGACCCCGATTAACAAAGCTATACGTCCAGTATGGCTTGTTATGTCAGTGACCAATCACACGTAATATTGCACTTGGTGTGTAAAGGATAACAATTGACAGGGAAGAACATGGTAAGTTTCACAAGGCGCGGCACGGTCCGCCGTGGGTGAGTTCCAATGTAAATTTATTATGCTTGTCATATGCTTGTTGAAATTCATTAGGATGGTTAGAAACATTCATACATTAAGTCATATAAACTCTTCAACCAAATGAGAGCTTGGAACTTAAATAGCCACGCACCAGTACAAAGTGTAATGTACTGATCCTCGCTCTCCACGCAGGTGCCCCGAACCACGAAGGGCGTGCTACTTAAAGCTCAAGGCGGCGCGAATACTTTTGAAGCCTCGTCCGTGTGTTGAAGGCTTGTTTCTGAATCCTTTTGAAGACCCCGCACTCAGTCCAAGAGAAGATGACGACTCGACTCCCCTCCATAGCAGGTGGAAAGTGTTATATTTTGCTTATAAAAAGGAATGTAAAGTATGGAACGACTATCTCATCAACATTCGTTTTGTAATCGAGTCATGTTGTAGCCCATGCCGGAATGATTGTAATGGAGTCAATGTAAATGAAGTCTTATTATCAATGAAAAACTTACTTCTATTTCGAATGTGTCAATCAATTACCTCTGCGTACTCTAACTTGATGTTGTGTTTTGGATAAGCTTATGACTATGCATTGTGCGATCGCAACTTAGGTTCACACGATATCACGTCTGGGGGACGACTATCTATTCTATGGAATCGGGACGTAACATAATTGTATCAGAGCACGGCTTTACATCCTTTAGCCTCGCGTCTAGAGCTTCAAACCTTTGACCTCGCATCGATGAGATAAGTTGTTCCATACAATGAGTTCGTAATAATTTGAGACTGATGCGTTTGCCTTCGTATTGCAGAAGTTCCGGAACCCACGGCCGAGTAAGAGCAGAGCGCTTCTAGCGGCACTAGTAGTTCGCGGGCCGAACCTTCTAACAATTACCATCGAAAGGATGCTGCACATGATGGAGGCACAACAGAATCAGTCCGAGAACCGACATCAACAGACAGAGGCACGACAGGCCCAGTTCGAAGCTCGCTTCGACGCACAAGCTAAGCTACAACAAAAGCAACTAGATACTTTGTAGCAGATCGTCCAAATAATTGTGGCCAACGAAAATTCTGCGACTGTGCCTACCATCACTGCACCTACTATCACCGCACCGATTGCCCAACCCGTCGACGCCGATCAAGAAGAGCCCGAGCGTCAACAGGCGACACCGAAGAGATACAACTTTGAAGTGTCAGAATTCAAGAAAGCGTGACGCACTTCCTTCAGCGGTACCTACGGCCCCTCTACGGCAATCGACTGTTTGGAAGAGCTGGAAGATCACTTCGAGCTCCTCGGTATTGAAGAATCAAAGGAAGTCGCCTGCACACAACTTCAACTATGGTTGAACGTGCACGACTGGTGGGCCGTGCACAAGCGAGCGATCCGACGCGATAGCAGCACATCGCCGATCTCTTGGGCCACGTTCCGCAAAGCTTTTGAAGTCGAGTACCTTCCTTCCGTCGTTCGCCAAGAGAAGGAGAATGAATTCATGCAGTTGAGGCAAGGGAACCGGACAGTAGAACAGTACGCCGCAGAATTTATCAAATTGTCCAAATTTGCTGGTGCGTTTCTTCCTACAGAGGAGTGCCGTGTGCGACGGTTCGAAGTGGGTCTGCAACGCTCTATCGGTGCGCATGTCGGGGTCTCGGAGTACAAGACCAAGGGCGATGCTCTAAATCATGCTCTCCGCCTTGAGAGCCAGTACCCTCCTGTTGATGCAGACTTTGTGCGCAATTCCAATCACAAACGTTCTAGCTATACGGGAGGCAACAATCATGCATCAAAGCGTCCAAACCATGGCGGCTACCAGGGACATAACCCACTACCCCATTGTGCCAAGTGCAATTCCGTTGGACACAACGATGACAAGTACTTCGTCCACGAAAGAGGATGCTACTTTTACAGAGAAAGGGGCCACCGAGCTCGAGAGTGCATGGCTCGAAAACAATATCGCAATGGCCCACCACAACAAAACCGTCAAGAGAATCGAGGATAGGCGCCCTGACCCCCTCAGCCCACTCAACCCAACAACCAAGACCGACGTCCTAATGCTCAAGGACGTGTCTTCGCCCTGACTCGAGACGAGACGTTCGCTTCCGACACTGTTGTCACAGGTATATTAAATTTCAATAATGTACATGCTCGTGTGTTATTTGATTCAGGCGCTTCGTATACTTTCATATCGGCGGACTTCGCCGCCGAGCACAAATTTTCTATAATGTCGTTAGACCTCGATCTTAGTGTGAGTATGCCTTCGGGTGTGCCACTACTCACAAATTTAGCCTGCAGGGGAGGAACCATATGTATTGGGGGTCAAAAGATCGGTCTTGATGCGATAGTTCTGGACATGAAGGACTTTGACATCATCCTGGGTATGGATTGGCTCGGTCCTTGCAACGCTACCATCGACTGTGCAGGAAAGAGGGTCACCTTTCACATACCTGGAGTGCCCGAATTCTGCTATTCGTGTAGTGAAGTATCGCCGACCTGCATGGTGATCTCGGCGATTTCTGCTCGGAAGCTGCTTCATTCCGGATGCGAAGGCTACTTGGCGTCCGTTCGTGACATGAGACAGGATGGTGCAAATGCGGGTCAGACCGACGTTGTGGCAGAATTGCCAGACATGTTCCCGGACGAGCTACCTGGCATGCCGTCCGATCGAGAAATAGAGTTCACTATCGACACATTCCCTGACACCCGGCCGATCTCGAAAGCTCCGTACAGAATGGCCCTTGTAGAATTAAAAGAACTGAAGGCACAACTACATGAATTACTTGACAAAGGGATTATCCGTCCGAGTGTCTCGCCGTGGGGTGCGCCCGTACTATTTGTGAAAAAGAAGGATGGATCGATGCGGCTCTGCATCGACTATCGAGAATTGAATAAGGCTACCGTACAGAACAAATACCACCTGTCCCGCATCGACGACCTATTTGACCAGCTCCAAGTTACAACGGTATTTTCGAAGATTGATCTGCGATCGGGTTATCTCCAACTCAAAGTCAAGCCAGATGACATGTCGAAGTCTATCTTTTGCACTCGTTACGTCTACTACGAGTCCTTGGTAATGTCGTTCGGTCTGACAAACGCCCCTGGCATCTTCATGGATCTAATGAATCGGGTGTTCCATCCGTTCGTTGAAAAATTCGTAGTAGTCTTCATTGACGACATCCTCGTCTACTCGAAGGATCGAACGCAACATGCAGAGCACCTGCGGACGGTACTTGTCACGCCCCAGAACCAGAATACTGGAGAGCAGGGGAATGACTCAGCCAGCTACGTATTACGGGTAGATGAATACCGTATAATACGATCAATGCTGTCTAACCAGACGAGGGGGTGCATACTACATAAAAGTCTTACTATGGTCATTACACATCTATTGTCTCAATTATTCAAACAAGAAACAGAAATATAGAACATGTAAGGTAAAGCAGTAAGGCGTCCCAAACGCTCTGTCAAAATGTTCTTGATATCTGGCTTTACAAAACATAGCCAGATGATATAGCAATCGTACACAATTGTTATCAGCTGCAGTCTGACTTAATTACAATTATGCAAAAGTAAGTACAAGATAATCCGACTACCATGTCGGTGCCAAACGGCAAGGTATAAAGTAGATAACAAAACGAGTGGTGAAGTTAAGGAACCCACTCGAGGCCTCCTGCGATCATTCCTCTAGTATTGACCATCCTGGAGGTGGAAGTACGCTGAGTCCTCGGGAACTGGCTCTAAATCTGGCCATACAAAACCAGAGAGGTTAGACCTCTAATAGCAAGTACCACAAGGGAGCACGACATGAGAACTAAAACCAATAAGTAAGAGAATATAATAATAGATCTCTGCTTGCTACTAGAACTCACATCACATCAAGACACTTCGAACCAACCTCCCAACCAAATAAGGACAGAAGTTGGCCCGTCATGTCCTGACATTCTGATCATCCCAGTTAGGTAACAGAGTACAGTACACAAATAAATCATCTTGAACGGCCAATCAACTCCTACGGCTTGCTATTGTGAGTCCCAAGTTATCCTGGAATAATGCAATTAGGGATTCCTCAGTTCTTACTATGTGCAAGCAAGGCTAGTCTATCCAGTCGATCAATTGGCCCATGCATGAATTAGATGAGTCCTAGCAGGACGCCCGTCAATATACAATATACAATAATAATAAAAGCAGATACTGTTCCCTGCCCGTATGGCAGATTTACAGTATCTGTGGGAACCAGCCGACCCGTCGGGTACTACTCGTCCCAAGGGGGCTGCCATGTAAGAATTCGGGAATCCATTCTCTCCATGCAATCATTATTTTATTTAACTTAATAGTCTCTACGTTGAGTGAAATCCCATGCCGTAGATCATGGTCATTCAAATGAGTACTTTCGTACGGGGTACGATATGCACAACTCTACAACGATACCAGTGCGGTTAGGTTGCAGGTCTTACATAGCGTAATGCAACAATCAAATCTATCCACGGTAATCATGCTTCTTTTGTAGAAAAATAACTAAATAAATAAATAGATTGAAGCCTGCATGTACATGTATGTCAATATTCGGGATCAGCCAGTCGAGTACAATAGTTCATAACATGAACGTGTCTCATTCATTTCATTCAATAAGACGACTAGCCAGTCTCTTAGTTCCAATTAGGAACGCATGATCAATTTAGTCAAGATCACAATCATTATCAATGGTGGCAAGGCATGAAAGTCAACTAGCATTCAGTGGGGTCGAGTCTACAACTCTCAGGGTTTAATTCTAGTCAATCCGGGTATCTATAACTCAATTCATGACACATGGTACATCCCACGTAACAATCTATAATTAATAGAAATATCAATATATCATGATTACATCTAATAAGATATCAATATACAGGGCTATAGAAGATCCAGGGTAAGCAGGCTACTCTCATGTCAGCCTACGCTTATGCCAGCGTACGCTCAGGTCAAGCTACGCTCAAGCCAGCGTACGCCCAGGTCAAGCTACGCTCAAGCCAAGCTAGTGTATGGGAGTCATACGCTTCCAAAAGGCAGCGTATGAACTCCATACGACTCCTTACTATCTAAGTGAGCGTATGCAAGTCATACGCTCCCCAAAGGCAGCGTATGGACTCCATACGACTCCTGACCATTCAAGTCAGCGTATGCAAGTCATACGCTCCCAAAAGGTAGCGTATGAACTCCACACGACACACGCTTCCAAAAGGTAGCGTATGCAAGACACACGCTTCCTAAAAAGGCAGCGTATGGACTCCATGCTGCGCTAAAGAGCGCGCACAGCTCAGTGACGCAGCTAAAAAGCTAGCATACACTGCTCACTGTCTTCTCCAAACAGCAAGAACTCCATGGTTGTACCCCAAAGCTTCAAAGGTCCATAACTTGGTCAAAATAAGTCCAAATCTAACTTTCCAAAGGTCAAAATTGGGTAGGATGAACTGCTCTACGACATGGAACCATCAAATCTTGAGAACAAAGGAGTTTGCTAGATCAAAACCCATAGACAACCGAAAATATAATAACTTAGATCTACAAGAAATGAACCAATGAAATCAAAAATACTAAGCACTAAACTCTCTTAGAATCATGAGAGGAAGAATATTGAACCATAAAATATGGTCCTCATGTAGAGCAAGATGTACTTGCCTAGTTGATAGGTGGAGAGAGTAATGAAAGGAAGAAGAAGAAGTAATGGTGAAGATGTGAGTGAATGAGGAGAGAGAAAGAGAGGGTAGCCTTAAATAAAAGGTGGGTGGTAGTTGGGAGTTGGGCCGGGTCCAATGGGTCCAATGGATCGGGTTTAATGGGTCTAACAAGGCTAACCCGAAAGTAAAACTAAAGCAGGAATTAAAATGCAGGTAATAAAATTACAGGAAGAAATGCAGAAATAAAATTGCAGAAATTAATTAGCATGAAAATTAAAGAGCAGCTAATTAATTAACATGAAAATTTAAAGAGCAGATAATAGAATTCCAGAAAAATAAAGTACAGAAAATAAAATGCAGATAATTAATTAACATGAAGTTATAGGAATTTAAATACAGGATACTACATTATAAATACTAAATAAATACATTCAGGCAATATACGTATTAGAATACGCATTCCGGGAACGGGGAGTGACAGTACTCCAAACCTTTTGAGAGAATCAGTTGTATGCGAAGCTGAGCAAGTGCGAATTCTGGCTGAACAATGTCTCATTCCTTGGGCACATCATCTTCTCCGCGGGCATCGCAGTCGTTCCGAAGAAAGTTGAGACAGATCTCCAAATCAAATCATTCCTTCACCAAACCTTCCCTCAATCATTCCCATTCTCCAAGGGAAGGGTGCTACCAAGGATTGGAAGAGGAGTGCAAGGAGGAGTGTCTACTTTGAGGGATCTTCGTATCGAAGCCATGTCCTAAAGGATTTCATTGGGATTCCACTCCCAATAGGTAAAAACCCATCCTCTAAATCGATTTTCTTTGCATATAAATTAGTTTTGAATTCGTAGGATCCATCCTCATGCATGAGTCCCATTTAGATTCAAATTTGAGGCCATTTGGAGCTCTCTTGAGGATTTTAGATATGTGTCTTGTGTCCTACTTGATAGATCCCAAATTAGGACACCCCATGTGTATGTATGTATGATAATATTTTAAATATATATTTAAATTCAGATTTATAATGGTTAGAGAGTGGATTGATCTTAGTTAGGATGGTTAGAATGAGTTTCATTTGGATACCTATGTTTGTATCCAAGTATCTTGGCCTATATGTGTTCTTTTGTCAAATCTGTCATAATTTTCATCCACGTTTTTATTAACCAAAGCAACTTAGAAATGTCATAACTTTTAGCTTAGAACTCCGATTTATCTCATTTTTTTAAAAGAACTGTATCGAAGTTAGCTTTCCAAATATATATTTTAATAAGCCAAATTCTTTCTGTAACTTTCTGTAGAATTATTTGAGTGTCAGCTGTACGAAAAACGAACGTGTTTCGGTATTTTCGTAATTTCGGGAGCTTTCGGACACAAAAATACGACCCGTTTGAAGTTTCGGAAAGCTAACACGAAGGACTACAACATATTTTAATCTTAGAATTTAATGAAGGCCTAATTGGTACAGTATTGGTTTTAAGTAGAAGAGTGACTATATGACATAGACATTTTGTGTAACCTATGAGCCTATGTAGTATGGATATTAAATAAATGTAGAGTATGTAATGCATGATATGTTAGATGAATGTGCATTGGTTGTTTGAGTCCAGTTGTTAAGGAACTATGGACTGAACTGATAGGAACTGGGATTGGTACTTCTTTCTAAAACTGAGTTTGTGTTTTAAAACCTGAAATAGATTTCCTACATACCTGAGAGTCTATTCTTCCTATTGAGATTTGAATGAATGATAATATGCTAATTTCTTTAATTCCTGAGATGAGCTCTTAACTGAGATTGTTCTCTTTTTCTGAACTTAAATGAAGGTGTGTTTGAGGGTTACTGTCACAGGTTTGGGGGTATATGGGTTAACTCACTGTTGCCTTTTTGTTCACTGTTAATGCAATATTGGGGTTCCTGTTTTCAGGATAGCTCTTATCCACTGATTTTAGGACTGCACACTGATTTCAGGGTCTCCTAATATACTGCCACTGCTTCTACAAACACTCACTGTTTTCTCCTTTTTTACCTCACTGTTTTTATGTCACCTACACAGACACACCTAGGTATACCCTCTCCACAGTTTCATTGTCACACACTCTATTGCCTCTGTGACACTCTATCACACACATCACCCTTTCATGTATCACACACCATAACATTCCCCTTCCTATCTCTATATGTGTGTTCATACATATATACATGTATATAAATATGTGAGATATAATATAGATATATCCTATATATTATATGATATGTCGGTGCTATTATATATATGGATATATATGAATGTGTGGTATACCCATAGTTAGCTTATAGGTTATGTATATTCCATAATATATTATAGCCATGTCAATGTGTGTAATATAGGTTAGATATATTATCATGTGTGTAATGTTATGATTTGGTTGTTAGGGCATGATATTGCCTGGTAAGCCTAGATTAGTCTTGTTAGAACCTAGAATGGCTTGTTAGACCTAGAATAGACTAGTTAGACTAGTTTGACTTAGGTTTGACTTGGTTGACCTAGTTTGACTTCTAGGATTGACCAGAGTTGACCAAGAGTTGACTTTGGTCAAGATTGACCTAGATTCATGTAGAATACATTGAATTGCATCTTTTTATCATTGTAGACTCATAGTGACTTGTACTGTTCTATAGGAGACAGACACCACTCTTCGGACAGTATATATTCTCCAGATTCACCGGATACAGGCGAGTACATTCTCTGATCATTTCATATCCTGCATTAGGATTATATTTTCTGCTTTAGATTACTTTACATGATGCTGACAAGTTGGAAACACGGATTAGTACTATATGGATCTTGTTGGGCGATGTTATCCCCTTAGCGGATACATCGGGTATTTCGTGTTCGTGTACTTTATCGTGAACATCGTGTACTCCTTGTATTTGTGACATTCGTGTACGAAACGTGTGAAATCGTGTATAATCATGTATTCACATGACCTTCGTGTACAATAACATAACTTAGCCAGATCCTTGTGTATTGATTGGGGCGGGGGAGTAGAAGTGGTTATATATTCAATCCAATAGATTACTCGTGTACAACCTCTGTAGATTACTCATGTACAATATCGTGTCGTTTACATAACCATCTTGTGCTCTGAATCACTAGTCACTGTTAGTTCTCTATATACTGTAGCTATTTATTTACAGTCTTTTCTATTTATCATATTATTCTTCAGTTTCTTGTATCTTACTCTCTAGCATGATTATATATCCTGACCTGCTATGATTTGTTGAGATGTACTGTGCTCGCTCCTGTCCTAACTGGACCTGTTGAAAATTTTACAGAGGACGAGGCTGAGGCGTTCTGTCCTACCTACTACGGTGCTACATTAGATGAGTGCCTGGACTTGGACAAGCAGCAAGATCCACTAGCATTAGATGACACTCCCTTAGATTAGGATTGTCTTTACTTTACTTGGATTACTGTATTTAGATTCTGGGATATTTCTGAGACATGTATTTATTCTAGACACTTAGAATTCTGGATTTGTATCTCTGTGATGTTTCTTTCCTGGATATTATCATCTATTATCATTCTATCTTATTCCTGTTCTACCTTAGCTGTGATTGAGTTATATTCTGTTATGTCACCCCCATTCGGGGAGTATAACTGTTATTACCTTCAACTGTTAGATGTTGTGACCTAGGACAGCGTTCTACCGCCGACACTGCGGCGTAGGCTGGACGTACCCACGTCTCGTGCCCTTACTCTAGGGTGCGGGTCGTGACAGTTGCTAATTGGAAACGGCCCGTATCAGTTAGCAAAATTTGAAGCTTCCTAGGCTTGGTAGGATATTACCGACGCTTCGTGAAGGACTGCGCGAAGATTGCATCACCGTTGACTCGCCTCACCCAGAAAAGAGTTGTATTCGAGTGGTCAGACGACTGTGAAGCTTCCTTCAAAGAGCTCAAACAACGGCTCATTTCGGCCCCGATACTTGGACTTCCTGAAGGGACGGAGGGATTTCAAATTTTCAGCGATGCTTCTGGCTAGGGCTTGTGGTGTGTGCTCATGCAGCGGAATAAGGTGATATCTTTTGCTTCCCGGCAGTTGAAGCGCACGAGAAGAACTACCCCACGCACGACCTAGAACTAGCGGCAATTGTGTTTACGTTGAAACTGTGGCGTCACTAACTTTACGACATGGCATGCAGGATTTATATGGACCACAAAAGCCTCAAGTATCTCTTTACCCAGAAAGAATTAAATTTACGGCAGAGGCGATGGCTCGAACTGATCAAAGACTATGACTTGTCGATCGACTACACGCCGGGCAAAGAAAATGTTCTAGAGGATGCGCTGAGCCGGAAGTACTTAGCTTCGTTATGCATCAACTATCGACTACTGCGTGACTTGGAAGGAATGGGCATTGAACTCTGAGTTCGTTTCAGAGACGTGAAACTGTCACAAATGCGGCTGGAACCGAGCCTATTGGAGAGAATCAATTCTGTTCAGAAGGACGACCCATACCTGGAGAAGATGTGGAAGCCGATATCGACAGGGAAAGAGTCCGACTTTGCAGAGGACGAGTCATGAGTGTTGCGAGTGAAGGGTCGGCTATGCATTACGGATGACGCAGAACTTAGAAAGGAGATAATATCGGAGGCGCATTTTGCAAAATATTCTTTGTATCCTGGTAGCACCAAGATGCATAAATACCTCCGCGTTGTCTTTTGGTGGTACGGCATGAAGAGGGACGTAGCACTCTTTGTGTCAAAGTGTATGTCCTGTCAGCAAGTCAAAGCCGAACACCAGCGACCGGGCAGGGAGATGCAGAACCTTGCCATTCCATAGTAGAAATGGGATCATGTCACTATGGACTTCGTTGTTGGCTTGCCGAGGACGACGCGGGGAAACGACACCATCTAGGTCATCGTCGATCGATTAACCAAGTCAGCGCACTTCGTAGCCATTAAAGTTACTTGGAGCATCGACCGCCTTACTCAGATATACTTTGATGAAATAGTTCGGCTGTACGGGATTCCAGTATCTATCGTCTCAGATCGGGATGGACGATTCGTAGCACGCTTCTGGGGTAGTCTTCATTCAGCATTGGGGACCAAGTTGAAGTTTAGCTCAGCTTATCATCCTCAGACTGACGGCCAAACCGAGCGGGTGAACCAAATTCTCGAAGACATGTTACGACTCTGTGCGATCGACTTGAAGTCAAGCTGGGACGTTCATCTACCGCTGGCCGAGTTCGCATACAACAACAGCTATCAGTCCAGCATCCAAATGGCACCGTATGAAGCTTTGTACGACCGGAAGTGCAGATCGCCTATTTGTTGGGATGAAGTCGGGGAACGGCAGATACTCGGTCCGGAGCTGGTGGAGCAGACCGTGCAGAAGGTCAAGTTAATACGGGAGTGATTAAAGATAGCACAAAGCCGACAGAAGAGCTATGCCAACATGCACCGACGCCCCTTCGAGTTCTCGGAAGGTGACCATATATTCTTGAAAGTAATGCCCATGCGTGGAGTTTCCAGGTTCGGTACGAAAGGAAAGTTGAGCCCAAGATTTGTTGGCCCGTTCGAAATATTAAAGTGAGTCGCCCTGGTAGCTTACCAAATTGCCTTGCCGTCTGCATTGTCGGAGGTACACGACGTCTTCTACGTCTCACAATTGCGGAAGTACGTGCACGATCCGAGCCATATAGTAGATTTGGGTCAGCTGGATCTGAGGGCGGACTTGTCATATGTTGAAGAGCCTGTGCAAATCTTGGAGCGCAAAGATAAACTTCTCCACAACCGTGCTATTCCTCTCGTCCGTGTCCTTTGGAGAAACCATTCGATCGAGGAGTCGACGTGGGAGCTTGAGTCAGAAATGAAAGAAAAATTTCTCGTAGAGGTAGGTTCTATTCTTAAGTTTCTAGGATGAAACTTTTTCTTAGTTGGTTATGGTGTAGTGTCCCGTCCCTACATCGTTCCCCGTTCTCCGTCCACGGGGTGCGCGAGAAAGGAACACTGTCGCTATCGATTCGGTCGGGATCGATCGAACGGGAACGGTTGAATTAAGATCCATTCCCCGTTATGGAGTGGCTTCTTCGAAACCAATTCCTATATTCAGCAGGTAGCGCCTCAAGGATTGACTCTACGGCTGAGTCGGAAGAGACCTCCCGTTGCTCTGTTTTTTACGCCGCTTGCATTAGTTTTGGCTTGGTTTCCTGAATGTCTTTTCGTGAATGTTTTCGATGGTTTTCATGGCTTGCATTTCGAACTCGTATTTCCTATCAAACTTCTTGAATAATGCAGTGTTCTAATCGGTTGCTTGTGAGATTTCAGGTAATCGCGTAGGCGACGTCTAGCGCGACCGATAAGTTCTTTCGCCTGAAGTAAACTTAAGGTGAGTGGCTGAATTTTCTCTCCTCGACCCCTTCTTAGGTCAATCAATGATGTTTGTTGCGAATGAAAGGATAAATGCAAGGGCACGAACACGATAAAATGATCAAGTTTTCAAAGGAAATGTAGGCTATATCTTAATAACTAAAAATATATCTTTGCACGGTCATGGACAACTTGTCGACAAGGTAATAGTTTCATCGAGCGGCAACTCGGGGCCACGGGACCGTTTCGGCCTGGGAGGAAACTGGGTATAGTTTGTGCTGGATGATAGCACGGGTTAAGCGGAGACTTACAGCGGGGCTCGCTACTCGTATTGTAAGGACCCCGATTAACAAAGCTATACGTCCAGGATGGCTTGTTATGTCAGTGACCAATCATACGTAATAGTGCACTGGGTGTGTAAAGGATAACAATTGACAGGGAAGAACATGGTAAGTTTCACAAGGCGCGGCGCGGTCCGCCGTGGGTGAGTTCTAACGTAAATTTCATTATGCTTGTCATATGCTTATTAAAATTCATTAGGATGGTTAGAAATATTCATACATTAAGTCATATAAACTCTTCAACCAAATGAGAGCTTGGAACTTAAATAGTCACGCACCAGTACAAAGTATAATGTACTGATCCTCGCTCTCCACGCGGGTGCCCCAAACCGCGAAGGACGTGCCACTTAAAGCTCAAGGCGACGCGAACACTTTTGAAGCCTCGTCCGTGTGTTGAAGGCTTGTTTCTGAATCATTTTAAAGACCCCGCACTCAGTCCAAGAGAAGATGACGACTCGACTCCCCTCCATAGCAGGTGGAAAGTGTTATATTTTGCTTGTAAAAAGGGATGTAAAGTATGGAACAACTATCTCATCAACATTCGTTTTGTAATCGAGTCATGTTGTAGCCCACGCGGCAATAATTGTAATGGAGTCAATGTAAATGAAGTCTTATTATCAATGAAAAGCTTACTTCTATTTCGAATGTGTCAATCAATTATCTCTGTATACTCTAACTTGATATTGTGTTTCGGATAACCTTATGACTATGCCTTGTGCGATCGCAACTTAGGTTCGCACGGCATCACGCCCGGGGGACGACTATCGATTCTATGGAATCGGGGCATGACAATAGACTTGATAGGAATACAAGTACAAAGCTTTGCAAACTCAAAATGCCTTATCTTGGCTACATTGTCACGCCCCGGAACCAGAATACTGGAGAGCGGGGGCAGACATATCCAGCTACGTATATAGAAGTGTAATCCACCTCGATATACGGTCATGGCTGTCTAGATGTATGATGGTTTATCTACAAGCCATCAGTCTCTTATGGTCAAGAACAAGCCTAGTGTCTAAATCTCAAGCAAGTAATAATAGTTATGAGATGTTAAACCATCAGATATTCAATAGTAAGGCATCCCATACATTTTATATACAGATGATCATGAAGCTGGTCGTACAAAATACGAGGACTAGCAAGAGTTTCAGTCATACATGATCAATTCTAGGATTTGTCAATCATATTACAGCCCTTAGGCAGACAAAAAAATATAAGTATTCAATACGAGCTAACACTTGCTCGGCGGCTAAATGCCTCAAAAGAATAATTTTATATTTAGAGTGGGAGAGCAAAATAAACTCACTCGTTGCAAGGATTTCTTCTAGTGTTCACCATCTGGCAGGAAGGCTGGGAGATCCTCGGGAGCTACTCCGAAATCTGGCCATACAAAACCAGCTGGGTCAGACCCCAGAAAGAGCAAGTGCCACAAAGGAGGCTTCACTTAAGAACTAAAACCAGCATGTCAGAACATAAACAAGAATAATATCAAGAAGACGTGAAATGTAAATAAGGCAACAAATGACGAGAGGACGAGGAACTATTTCGGAAGCCAGGTTACAATCCTTAAACCAAACAAGAATCGGGGTTGTAACCCTTCGCCTGAACAGAACCTGGTCTCTAGCCATTTATTGCTAAGAGTAAAGCGTAGGCAAGCATGTCCTGAGATAGCCATGTACAAGACTAGACAGGATTGGACTTCATCCAACATTCACGGCCAAGCAAAGAGTACAGCTTGATACTTTAACTAACTAGGATTATCACAAGCCTAGTTAGTAGCAAGATGCAATGGGATGTTCCGGCAGTCACAAGCCCTGCAGCTATCCAGGTTATCCAGGTGAGGTTCATGTAAGAGTTATCAAGAATTATTAGATGACTTAGAGTGCAACACATGACAGTGCGCATATTACTTGTTTCAAGAAGTGCCCCACATGACAATGGGCTGGAAAAGTGCCCTACTCGACGGTACGCTACAAGTCCACTCAAGGCGTCCAGATAATGGGATCGCCTGTAACTAGAAATATCTCTCTATATGAGCTACTTTGATTAATCTAGAAATTAACCTAGTCAGATTCAGCATGAATCCCTGACCGTGGTAACCAGGGATGCAAGTCCTCGACATGATGCGAGATAAGACTGGTAGCTTATACAATCACATTCAAGAACAATCACCCACGGTGTCAAGACGAGTTATTATTCAGCATGTCAAGATAGCCGTCGTAACAGCATTCAAGATTACAGGTTAGACTTACTTATCAAGATTACTTGTCAAGAGTGCGCCACGACGGGCCACTATCAAGATTACTTATCATGTCAAGAGTGCGTCACGACGGACCACCATCAAGAATTATCATGCCAAGGTTACTTGTCAAGAGTGCACCATGATGGGTCACTATTTAAGAGTTATCATGTCATGCCATATTGCCTTACCATGTTCAGGGTTAAATTAAGACAGTTATGCCCAAGATTCACAATCATCAAATCGGGTAGTCACAAGTTAGGCTGAGTACAAGATGTAAGCAATTTAAAACATAAAATAATATAATAATAAAAGAATATGCAAAGGACAAGGGTATGGGGGCCAAGGAAGCATGCGGCCAAGGCATGCGGCCAAGGACTCATGCGGCCAAGGAATACATGCGCCCAAACATGCGGTCTGCCGGATTGCATACGGCTAAGAATACATGCGGCCCAAACATTCGGTCCACAGGACTGCATGCGGCCAGGAATACATGCGGCCCCAAACATGCGGTCCGCAGTATTGCATGCGGCCAAGAATACATCCGTCAAGGATTCATGCATGTTGTAACGTCCCAGAACCAGAATACTGGAGAGCGGGGGCATACATAGCCAGCTACGTATATTGAAATGGAATCCACCTCGCTATACGGTCACGGCTGTCTAGATACATGAGGGTTTAACTACAAGCCATCAGTTTCTTATGGTCATAAACAAGCCTATTGTCTCAACCTCAAGCAAGTAATAACAGTTACAAGATGTTAGAGCATCAAATATACAATAGTAAGGCATCCCATACATTACGTATTTGGATGATCATGAAGCTAGTCGTACAAATTATGAAAACTAGCCAGATTTTCAGTTATACATGATCAACCCTAGGATTTGTTAATCATGCTACAGCCCGTAGGCAGACAGTTAGTAAAGTACAATCGAGCTAACACGTGCTCGTCGGCTAAACGCCTCAAAAGAATATTTTTACAATAAAATAGGAGAGCAAAAGGGAAACCCACTCGTTGCCTTGGTTACGCCTGGTGGTCAGCATTTGGCTGGAAGGTAGGAAGATCCTCTGGAGCTGCTTCGACATCTGGCCACACAAAACCAGCTGGGTCAGATCTCAGAAAGAGCAAGTGCCACAAAGGAGTTTTTACTTAAGAACTAAAACTAGCAATTAGCACAAAACATAATAACATATTAAAACTGGAGATATAAAAAAAATTATGAGGATATACGATACGATAACCATGAGACTATTCAGATAGCCAGGTTACAACCCTTAAACCATACAAGGACCAGGGTTGTAACCCTTCATCTGAACGGAACTTGGTTTTCCACCATTTATCGATAAAATAAAGCACATGCAATTAGTTCATGATACAATCTTGTATAGGATCAGGACAAGACTAGACTGAGTTAGACTCCATCGAATCAATCACGGCCAAGCAATGAATACGGCTTGATACTTTAACTAACTAGGGTTATCATATGCCTAGTTACTAGCAAGATGCAATGAGATTATTCCAACAGCCACAAGCCCTGCAGACCATCCAGGTTATCCAGGTCGAATATCCGTTCATGAAGGGTGCAACACATGACAGTGTGCTAGAAATGTGCCCTACTCGTCGGCAGGCTACAAGTCCACTTGCGCGCCCAGATAACGGGATTACCTGTAGCTGGAAAATTTCTTCATGACTACTGGGTTATTCTAGTTATTAGCCTTAGTAAATTTCAGTAGGTACCCCTGACCGTGGTACTCAGGGGGCCCTGCCCTAGACATGATGCGAGATAGTATTAGTTCATTTTTACAAACACAATCGTCCACGGTGTCCAGGATATTCATTCTTGTCATGTCATGTTAGCCGTCGCAACAGCATTCAATAGTTCCCATCAGGCTTGTTTGTCATGTCTTGTCATGTCATGTCATGTCAACTCACTTATTATACCGTGCCATGTACAATTATTTGTCTATTCATGTCAATCAGTTCAAGTTATCAATCTCAGAAAAAAGTGTAAGGACATAAAGACCATCGGGTGCGCATAGGGCTCAAGACTCTACGCGAATGAAACTACGCTAGGCTATGAGGCCCTGAGCGTAAAAATAACTTTATACGAGCAAGACACGGAGATAGATAGCTCTACGCGAGCAAGGTTATGCATGAGCAAGACCAAGGAAAGACCGCTGCTACGCGAGCGGGAGCCCTACGCGAGAGGAAACTCTACGCGGGTAAGGCTCTACGCATAGCAAGCACCCTATGCAAGCAGAACTTTACGCGCACGAGCACCCAAGTGAAACTCTACGCACGCAAGGCTCTGCGCGAGCGAGGGAGAGTCTACGCGAGCGAGGCTCTACGCACGGGATATTCTACGCTAGCGAGACTCTACGCAGCAGGAGAATACGCGAGCGCGAGTCTACGCGAACGGAAAGGCCCCTGCGTAGAGTTCAAGTGAGCTCGGCGTAGAAGGATTACGCTGGCACGCATTGCGTGTGCGTAAAGGGGACCCTACACAGACACATTAAAACGTGCACGTAAAAACTAAATGCTATGCTAGCACGTAAGACCGTATGCGCATAGGAGGAAATGCTATGCTGGCACATTAAATGTAGGCGTAAAACTTCATCTTCTCCCCAAGGCCAAGACAAGCAGGCGTAAAAGCTCAAGAGCTCAAGAAAAGCCCCATTTCGGTCAAGACTCGATGAAATCCAACCATTCCAAAACCAAACTTGCGTAAAATCGAAATCCCTACTACATGGAACTCTCTATTCTCGAAAACAAGCAAGTTTCAGTAGATCAAAACCATGAAGATCGAAATGCTGAAACTTAGATCTACATAAAATGAACCATAGAAATTAAAAATGCTAAGTACTAAAGTGTCTTAGAATCTCATGAAGAAGACAATGGAACAATAAAACTTGAGTTTCTCCATGAAGCAAGTTGTACTTGCCTACGGTGGTGCTCGGTGGAGAAAAAATGATGAAGAAGAAAAGAATTAGTAATGAGTAATGAATAAGGAGAGAGAATGGTTGTTGGGTTAATAAATGAGGGATGGTGGTAGGTAGGGGTTTGCATATCAACCCAAATTGAGCCCAACCAAGCCGAACCCAACCGAACCCAATACAGGCCAAGGCCAGGATAAACCACATGAACTAGGAAATGCTAACTAATCCATGCCAATACAAAACCCAAGACTAGCCAGTCAAGACAAGTCGAACCAGGATGAACCCCAAAATAAACCAAGGCAAGATTAAACCAGGATCAAGCTAAGCAAGACAAGTCTAATTACGGGTCATAATTTCGTACACGTATACCAAAATACGTAATACGAACTATGGGCGTTACAACTTTATCCACCTTAAAAGAATTTTGTCCTCGAAATTTAATTAAGAGGCTAGAGAGGCAAGGACAAGCTATATTAAGCAATCAATCAAACAATCAATCATGCAAGCAAGGAATCGAAGGCATGAGGTATAAGAAAGACATGGTGCCTCACGAGCCAAACAGGTCGGGATATCATGATCGAATATCATCCTCACGCTCCCACGTTGACTCACCCAAAGAGTGATGACTCCAAGCAACATGGACTAGCTTGATAGTCTTGTTCTTGAATATCTTCTCTCTTTAGTCCAATATGGATACGGGTCTCTCCTCATACAAAAGGTTGGTACCAACAACCAATTCCAAATGATCAAGAACATGACTCGGATTCGGGATATACCGTCGTAATTGGGATATATGGAAGACATCATGCACCTCACGTAACGACAGCGAAAAAGCGAGACGATAGGACACATCACCTACTCGCTCTAGAATGTCGAATGGCCCGATATACCTAAGACTAAGCTTTCTCCGTACGCCAAAACGAATGACGCTATGGGTAGGCGAGATCCTGAGGAATACATGGTCGTCGACAGAAAATTCAATGGGACGCCGATGAGAATCGGCCTATTGACGCTGGCGATCTTGTGCAACTCAAAGATGGTCTCTGACTTGTTTGACCACCTCAATAGTCCGGGTTACCATCTCGGGACCAAGCATTTGCCTCTCGCCGATATCATCCCAAGCTAAAGAAGATCTGCACTTCCTACCATACAGTGTCTCGAACGGTGCCATCTGGATACTGGCTTAGAAACTGTTGTTATACGAGAACTCCACCAGGTGCAGGTGATCCTCCTACGAGCCATCGAAGTCGAGTGTACAAGATCTCAACCTATCTTCCAAGGTTCGTATGGTACACTCTGACTGACCATCTGTCTGCGGATAATAAGCTGAGCTGAACTGGAGGTGAGTTCCCAAACTCTCTTGCAGACTGCGCCAAAAGTGTAACGTAAATCTTGAATCTTTGTCCGAGGTGATACTGATTGGAACACTATGAAATCTGACAATCTGCCTGAGGTACATCTCTGCTAGCTTAGCCGTCGACTGACCAACCCTGAACGAGAAAAAGTGAGCCATCTTCGTGAGCCTGTCGACTATAACCCAAATAGCATCTCTACCGGCCGGGGACCTAGGTAATCCAGTCACGAAATCCATGGTGATATGCTCCCACTTCTATTCTGGAATCGGCAAGGGCTGAAGAAGTCCAGCCGGCCTCTGATGTTCAGCTTTAACTTGTTGGCAAACCAAACACCGAGAGATAAACCGGGCTATCTCCCTCTTCATGCCATTCCATCAAAAATTCTATCAGATATCGCGATACATCTTTGTACCGCCCGGATGAATCGAATACGGGAAACTGTGAGCTTCTGCCATGACTTCCCGTCGGATATCTCTACTAGGTACATAAAGATGCCTCCTATGTTGAAGTGTACCATCCTCATGGACACATAACTCTGGCCTTCGTCCTGCCTCACACTCTATTCTAAGTCGCTGAAGCTTGGAATCTGTTGACTGAGCTAACCTAATCCTATCAACTATACTAGACTGAACTTGCATGCTGGCCATCAATGCCACACTGGTAGGAAGGACAACTTCTATACCCATATTTTGAAGATCTGTTAATAACTCTGGCTGCGTTATGAGAAAATAAAATCCGGCTCTCCTGCTCAACGCATCTGCTACTACATTAGCCTTTCCAGGATGATACTGCAGGTTGATTTCATAATCCACATGTAGCTCTAGCCATCTCCTCTAGCGTATGTTGAGATCCTTCTGGTTGAACACATACTTCAGGCTCTTGTGGTCGGTGAAAATTTCCACCCTATCTCCGTACAAGTAGTATCTCCAAAGCTTAAGTGCAAACACTACTGCTGCCAACTCCAAGTCATGGGTCGGGTAATTTCTCTCATGATTATGAAGTTTACGTGACGCATAAGCTATTACCTTTCCATGCTGCATCAAAACACATCCTAAACCTCTGCCTGAAGTATCATAATATACTAAAAATCCTCCGATCCCATCTGGAAGCGTGAGAATGGGTGCCTTCATCAAACCTCGCTTTAACTTCTCAAAAGATTCCTGACATTCTATGGTCCAAGCAAACTGCGCATCCTTGCGGGTCAATTGGGTCATAGGTGCTGAAATTCGAGCAAAATCTGAAATAAATCGCCGGTAGTAGCCGGCCAAGCCAAGAAAACTACGAACTTCTGCAACTGTGC
Organism: Iris pallida; assembly: GCA_029216955.1. Lineage (NCBI taxonomy): Eukaryota > Viridiplantae > Streptophyta > Magnoliopsida > Asparagales > Iridaceae > Iris > Iris pallida. Next base: position 3,317,319 of record JANAVB010041419.1, on the reverse strand, counting down.
TAGGTACTGGCCATGTCTCAATAGCCAAGATCTTCTGGGGATCCACTTCTACTCCTCCTCTGGTGATGATATGACCCAAGTATGAAATGCGATCAAACCAGAACTCGCATTTACTGAACTTCGCGTACAACTGGTGCTCTTTGAGAATCTAGAGGACAACTCTGAGATGCTGCTCATGCTCCGCTTCACTCTTGCTGTAGACCAGGATGTCATCTATAAATACAATCACGAACTGATCCAAGTATGACATGAAAATGCGATTCATGAGGTCCATGAATACAACCGACGCATTGGTTTCTCTAAATGGCATAACGAGGAACTTCTAATGCCCATATCTAGATCTGAAAGCCGTCTTCGGGATGTTCTGCTCTCTGACTCTGATCTGAAGGTATCCTGACCACAAGTCAATCTTCGATAATACTGCTGCCCCCTTGAGTTGATCAAACAAGTCATCTATCCTCGGGAGAGGGTATCTATTCTTGATTGTCACTGAGTTCAAGGTATGATAATCTACACATAATAAGGACGTATCATCCTTCTTTTTCACAAGAAGCATCAGGGCTCCCCAAGGCGATCCACTTATACGAATGAATCCCTTGGTCCTGAGTTCTTCATTCATCTTGTACAATATCTCTAACTCTGACGGCGCCATCCTGTAGACTCTCTCTGACACTAGGGCTATCCCTGGGATCAAGTCAATAGTAAACTCGATCTCTTGCTCTGGCGGCATTCCTGGAAGCTCATCTGAAAAAATATCTGGAAACTCCTCGACTATCCGGGGTAACTGTACTGCTGCTACTGCCATCCACAATACTGGAGGAGAAGGTTCAACTTTGCCTCGGGAAAAGATAAACTCTGGCTTGCCTGGAATGCTAAAAATAACCCTGCCAACATGGCAGTCTATCCTAGCATACTGGTTCCTTAACCAATCCATCTACTACCAGAATAAGTCCTTTTAGCGACGCCTAAAGATGTCGCTAAAATGCCTAAAGACGTTGCTAAACCTATTTAGCGACGTCTTCTTCTTGTCGCGAAAACCTTAGTCGGTGTTTGGGAAGACGTCGTTGATCGTCGCCAACACCGACGTTTACCGACGCAAGGATACGTCGGTAATATACCGACGTTTACCATCGTTTTGTCGATAAAATAGTGACATTTATGATGTCACTATACGTCAGTATTCCCTGGGAAAATTACCGACGTTTTTGATGTCGCTATGCGCCGGTATATAGTACCGACGTTTTGTGATGTCGCTATACGTCGGTGTATCCGGGGAAAATGAGATAAAATCCTGGGATATTTACCGACGTATAGCGACGTTTACCGACGCATACCGATGAAACAGACGTCGCTATACGTCGGTAGCCTAGCAATATATGCCAGTTTAGCGACGTCTACCGACGCAAAGTGCCGTCGGAAAGCGTCGGTAAACGTCGGTAGACGTCGCTAAATTTGAAAAATAAATAAATAAAATAAATTATAGTATGCAGTTTTCTCCACAGAATCATTTTCTCCCTGTATTTTAATCTGAAACACAATATATGCAACCAACAGAATCATTTTCTCCACAGAATCATTTTCTCCACAGAATCATGGGTCTACACAACTGTTTGCCATTAAAATTGTTTTGATTGAAATCTTAATACAAACAGAACAGTGATACAATATAGGACTTAGATGTAGTCCTAGGAGTACACTTTTGTTTAAGCTGGGTCCTTAGTGCCAATGGAGCGAGTGGTAATGCGTTGACTCCGTTGACCGGCTGACGGCGGTTATCGATTCTCTGAAGGTGTTGATTACTCTGGGTGCTGGAGCTTGCCGAGAGGAGGAAGACGTTGAGTGTCTAGAACTGCCTCTCCGGTGATTCTCTGTTGTGGATTCTCTGTGAGCCTTATGCTCTGAGTCTCCGTGTGTGTGTGAAGGGGATGATCCTTCTATTTATAGTTTTGCAGGCTGGCTGCTCATGCGCGCATATAGGATGCGCCGGTGTGGGGACGCCACGTGGAGGTTGCTGATGGAGGCGCATGGATGCTGCGCCCTGATCGAGGGGGAGAACTCTTCATACTGCTGTTGTGAGCCGGCACGTAGCAGGGGGAAGATCTTTTCGTTGCTGAAATCTTGGACGAGTTGAGTCAAAAGACACGTGTCGTCGACTCATGGTTCGAAGATCTCGGATTTGGTGGAGAGGAGTGATCTGGTGGGCTGTGCCTTGGATTGGGCGCATGGCTTTTGAGGCGCATGCAGGCGACTTTCTTTCTGTCTTTCGGGATCAGAGATCAGTCTGGGGCGCATGGCTTTTGAGGCGCATGCAAGACTTCAACTGGAGACTCTTCTCTGTATATCAGTGAAGGGTCTGAGGCGCATGGCTTTTGAGGCGCATGCTGGTTTGGACGCATGGCCGTAGAGGCGCATGCGGGTGTGGACGCATGGCCGTAGAGGCACATGCGGGTGGCCACGTGGCAGTAGTCATCGGAATAGAGTCATGATGATGCTGACGTTGCCGACGCTTCATTTTCTGAATAAAGCTGTCAACTGTTCAGACTTTAGGAGGCGTGCTGCCAACTCTGTCAGTTCAGCATTTAATGTTGGTGACGTTCGATGGACAGCTGAGTGGGCGCGTCGGTTGGCGTTCCACTCGGTATGGAGATGTGTGGGGGCGCATCCTCTATAATGCGCCGAGTACTGTAGGACGCGTCTGTATGATGCGCCTGACGCCGAAGGGCGCGTCCGTGTGATGCGCTGTCTGGCTGGCGCATCGGACATGTCTTTTAATGATGCGGCTGTCTCGCTCTTCGAGTGCTATAAATAGCCGTTTGGCTAAATTCGAGGCGTCCGGTTCATCCATTTAATGTAAATTCATTGCACGGAACTCGGAGGGCCATCCACTTGGCGCGTAGGTTTAATCTGCCCGGCCTATAAATAGTGGCATGGAGAGAAGATTTGCTTCTCATTCCCTCACGTGCTTCCAATATGAACTTGAACATACGGGTGCATTCTGCTGACGAAGTGCTCCCGAGGGTGAAGATGAGACGCTGTGTTGTCTTTGATGCACTTGAAGGTGACTGTTACATCCAAAAGGCGGAGTCGAGGGCTTCTGAGGCAGGCGGAAGGTGCCTGTTGCATCCAAAGATAGGGATGCTCGAGCCTCGTCTCCGTTATTCTGGAAGAGCCGTAGATCGGAATGGCGGTGCAAGGCTCTCTCTTCCTGCAAAGTGGGGTTTCCCCACTTTGATCGTGTCGAAAGCTGCTCCTTTAGCCGTGGTTTCGATCACGGTCTTCCTTCGGCTTTGGAGGCTCTTTCGAAGCCTCCCCTGGCCACAGCATTTGCGGTGCTCTTCTCTTCCTTGGTTCCAGCCAGAGGGTTAAATGCTTTGTGTCGAAGCATTTATCGGGCGAGCCTGGTTGGAAGAACGGCACATAACTGGGCTCTGCTCGGCCAGGTGAGCCTGGCTGGAAGAATTTGGCTGAAGGGATGCACATAACTGAGGTGCTGAAGAGATGATGGGATGCGCCTGGATGGAGGCGCATGATATCTGCTGCGCCTCACTGGTGGCGCATAATGATGCTGCGCCTATCTAGAGACGCATGGTGGCCGCTGCGCTTATCTGAAGGCGCATGATGGCCGCTGGCTGTAGACTTAGGCTCTTTCCTTTGTAGAAATTCTCCTTTGTACAACCTTTTTTAGACATGTAATAGACTTTTTTATATAAATAAAAAGTCCTTCTTCAAATGTCTATAGTTATTGACTTTGCTGTGAAGTTCTTCGTCTGAGTTCTGGCGCATGTAGTGTCTGGCGCATGGGCTCTCTGGTTGTGAAATTCTATGCTTCTACAAGACCCCCTTCAAAGTTTTCAAAACTTTTGAATAAGTTTTGGAATACTTTGAAATAAGAAGCATGGAGGTCAGGGCGCATGATTTCTGGGCGCATGCTTGTTCGGGCGCATGCTCTTCTCAGTTAATGATGATGGTGCCTCGGTAACCGAAAAGATTAATGATGATCTTTTGGTCTTATTTGCTGCTATCCAGAACCCGAGGCGACGGCTGAGATTACACGTCATCTGTTTACGCGTGCGACCATGCCCTATAAATAGGTAAGAGTCGGAGAGAGAAAGGGTTCTTCTTCTCTGTGCCTCTGCTTCTTTAGAGTTTCTTCTTCAAAACCCTAACTTCTCCTTCTTCGAGAGAATGGCTCCCAAGACTCCTCGCGGCGCTGCCGGCAAGGGGAAGGCGAAAGCGAAGGAGTCTGTCGATGAGGATGTACCTATCACTCTTGCGCCTCTTGCTGACGTTCGTCCTGAGGTGACAGGTGGGTTTCGTCTCTGCTTTGGGCCCTGTGCCCTAACTGCCGATGCGTATAGACTTTGGTCTTTGATGATACGCCGAGGTTCTGTCCTGCCGACGTGCATAGGTTTATACCTTTATCATGCACCGAGGTTTTAATGGCTGACGCGCATGGGTTTTATTCCCTGAAGATGCGCCGAAGCCTTTGCTGACGCGCATGGGCTCACGCTCTGATAATGCGCCGACGCTCCAATGCCAACGCGCATGGGCTTACGCCCTGATGATGCGCCGAGACATGCTGACGCGCATGGGCCTATGCCCTGATGATGCGCCGAAGCAGATGCGTATGGGTTCATACCCTGGCAATGCGCCAGTCTGCTTGACATATTTTGTCTTTTTGCCTGACTTCCACTTTTGTTGTGCCAGTGTCGATGACGATCCCTTTGTTGAATGAGGTCCTTCTGGACGCTTCTCTTTGCCAGATGGGAGTTGATTTTGATGATCAACCCTGCAAAGGATGCTATCCTTCAGGACCAACCTCGTGAGAGGATGCTACAAATCCAAGTCCAGTTGCCACTTTTCCTCCAGAGTATGATGGAGAGCGGTAAACTGAAGTCTGCTGATTCTGAAGGTGTGACCTTCTTAAAGCCTGCGTTTCTGTTTGGCGACCGATTAGTCTCTTCCGAGGCGAAGATATTGAAGATCAGAGAAGACTGGTTCTTCGCTGCTAAGGGCATGATGTTATACATGCGGCAGGTTGACCGCCAGTTGCCATTGACAGCCTTTTATCGTCTAGCTTCGAAGAGAAGGATGGGTTGGGAACTTACTCCTTCTCAAGGAGGTGCCTTGGGGGGCTCCCTTTCGATTGACACCACCTCGAACCAGCGAGACACCTTGACCGCTTCATGAACTGGTTCTTCGTTCAGTTACCGAGCTTTGCGTCCCGGGAGCATCTATAGTGAAGTCCCAAATGACACGTTTCCCTTCAGTGCCCCGACTTTTGCAAATCGGATGCTGACGTCGAAGGTCACGTATCCGACAGCTGGTTTTAGAGTCGAAGGTTGGTGTCACTACATCCCAAAGTGGGACGAGTTAACCTCCTGGGTGCTTTCCAGGTTCAAAGTTGAGCTTAAAGAGATAGGGCTGACTGCCGCCATTCGGGCCACGCAGGCAGGCGTGGACCTCAATAAGCCGATGTTCCTTGCGCTGTTGGAGCTTTTCAACGCCCAGACTGGCAGCTTCTTTACTCCAGTGGGGGAGTTGGGATTGGCCCTTCATGAGATGTACGAAGTGTCCAAGCTTCCTTGGGGCTCGGAACCGTACGAGGAATATTTCCTATCGAATGAAGAGATCCAGGTCTTGGAAGATAAGGACCCGGAGATGATGGCCGTTTTCAAGGAGGTGACGAGCCATCATTATCTGATGCACCGGAGGGACAAGGGTAAGACCCAACCTCACGTGACTGCTTGGAGGGACTATGTTTTTAGACAGGATTTGGCGGATCCTTCGAGGATCCGGTTTGCGACTCCGCAGGGCTTGACACCCGCGGAAGTGAGTTCTAAAATAACCCGGCTGGACGAGAGGACCCCACATTCAAATGAGAGCGGCAAGAACACGTACAGCTGTTTCTGGCACTGCGGGCACCGGATGTCATCTAAGGCAGTGTTGACGGCCTACTTGATGATATGGCTCCGGGATTGCATATTTGCAGGGGGATCCGGTGCTGTTGAGAGGGTACATCGGAATCTCATTTTGCCTGCAGTGAAGTTGGCCTTTGGACGACCTCTGGCTCTCCTCCCCGCGATGGTGTGCAACCTGCTGCGCGGTTTGAGGTCTTTTGCTGATGATGTGATCCACGAGAAAGGTAATAATGACAACTTTCCCCGGGCCGAGCTGTCTTTCCATTATCTTATGGGGTGGCTGATCTTACATCATCCGAATGTGATGAGTCCTGGTCCTGAGGAGGACCATGTTGAAGGAGATGCCTTCATTCGCCGCTTCTACAAGAGGAAGTGGTCTTACACTGGCGTCCCCGTTTGTAGGAGGGTTTTGTCCTTCCTTCAGGGGTGGGAAATCGTGAAGGTTGGCCCGATCTTCAAGAATTTCGAGGCCGACCAGGATTTGGTTGATTCTGGCGAGGATGCGGTTACTTTGCCGAAATGGAGTTTTCGTTGGTTGCAGAGTATCCGGCCTTCGCATCTGGTCTACCGTAATCAGAACAGGTGTTATCTGGAACCGTACTTGCCAAGCTGATTTGCTCGTCAATTTGGCTACACTCAGCTAATGCTGCAGAATCCCAGTAGCAGTCTAGGCTTCATCGGGAGTTTGCTGGATGGAGCCCGGGGCTGGCAGTATTATAACGCTGGATGTACTAGCGTTAAGTTTACCACACCAGTTCGTAATCCTCGGCCGCCGATCTTATATCCGGCCGCCAAGCTGTATTGCACTATGAATACTATGTCTCCTGGTTATGACAGGGAGACTAGTTTCATCATTGGAACCCAGTTGGAAGCAACCACGAATATGTTGGTGGCAGCTCGGTCATATCGTCCGCCAGAATTAGCGGGGTATCGGGCTGCTGCTGTGGCACCAGTGAGAGACCCGTCTGTCGGGAAAAGACGGGCTGACACAGAAGCTGGTTCTTCTGTACCAAAAAGGTCGAGAAGGACGTCGACCCCGAAGATTACGGAAATGCCACTTGTAACGCCAACGGGCTTAGCTCCCGCTGAGGTAAGGAGTGCTTCATAATTCCATTTTTTTTTTTATGTTATTGCGGCGACTTATGCTCTTCTTCTTGTAGGGATTGAAGAAGAAGTCTCGTGCTTCGAAATCGGGCACCAGTAAGCCGAAGGAGGTGGCAGGCTCTTCTGAGGAGCGCATTCCACCAACGATGATGTCTCCTGTGGAGGAGGGTCCCGAAGATGTTCCTGCGGAGGTTTTAGTATCTCCTGACTTTGAAGTCGCAACAACTTCTGGGATAGTACCATCTGCCGTGGAGGCCTTGGACGCTGAGGGTCCTACAGACTCGAGGCATCCTGATGATGAAGTGGATTGGAGTTCGTCGCCTTCTGGTGACGTCCCTCCAGCGTTGCAAGGGTCCGTTGCGGGGGCAGCAGAAGCGGTGAGGATAGAGGAGAGGGTTGATTCCCCTCCTGGTCATGGTGAAGGGAGGTCGGCTGAATCATTGCCGAATCCTTCCTTGGCTTCAACCATGGACATAGAGATGGCTACCGATCAGGCGGTAGCGACAGATTCTGTCCCTTTAGAGGGACTTGAGAAGAATGAGACTCTTCTGCCGGTCTTGTCTCCTGGGGCTGGCCAGGAGATAAATGTTGACCTCCCCGTTTTGCCGGGGGAGGTGGCTGATGCTGATAGAATGTCGGGGGAAGAGGTAGCCGTTGACGTCGGTGATTTCTCCGGGCTTGAGAAGGGTAAGGGTGTGGAACCCTCTGTTGCTCCTTCTACTTGGGGTACTATCACGACGCATGCGCCGGCTCCTTCTGTTCCCTCGGCTCCTCGGGCTAGCAGTCTGGGCCCTGTTGATGAAGAGCCTATTGCTGCCGAGGTTCGAACCTCTCAGATCGAGGTTGGCAGATCTTCCTCCGGTCCGCAAACTGTAGTAGCTCCCTCAACTCCTGCTATAACGCCGCAGGTGTTGGCGGAAGCCGACGGGTATGTGAAGTTCCTCGTCGAGGGAGTGTACAAATGCTGGAGAAAGGCGTATCTGCAGTGATGGATGCCAAGGGGAGCTTTGCGGCGGCAAAAGCTTTGGCAATGCCTTGTATCGAGCTGATCCGCATTCACCAGGGCCATGACCATATGGCCGAAATTCTGGAGGTTTCGGTGATGGAGCTGGACGAGCGGCTCGCGGAACTGCAGCGCATCCAACGAAATGACCTCTCAGTCTTGATAGATGCAGAGATAGGGAAGTCGATGGCTGAGATCGAGGCTTCCCATCGAGCCGATGTGAGCAGTTGGGAGCGTGAAGTGGCTGGGACTGAGGCTGCGGCGGAGCAGCTGTCTCAATCTATGAAGAAGACGACGGAGAAGCGGGCTGCAGTGGATGCTAACATCGCAGAGGTTGATGCTCAGATGCGCCGTCTTGAAGACCAGCGGGCCCAACTTCAACTAGAGGCTGAGCGTGTCCTGGCTGAACACGTGGCATTCAAGCAGGAGGAAACGACTCTTACTCAGCGGACCCTTGCTTTGGCTCAGCAGCGACGACAGCTTGATGAGAAGTATGAAAGTAAAACTTCCGCTGAGGCTGTCGGGTTAATGCGTCAAGAAGCCGAGCTGCGAGTCCAGGCGACTGTGGAAACTCGCACTGCCGACCTGAGACGTCGAGTCAGAGAACTCTCATCCCACCCTGGGAAGGATCGGGGATTGTAGCTTCTCTTCTTTTTTATGTGTTTTTTGCAACTCTTGCTGGAGAAATAGCGTATTTCTGTACTCCTTTTAAAAAATAAAGAAATACACTATCTCTTTGATGTGTTCATTTTTGATTTCATGAACTTGATGATTTATGTGGACCTATTATCTTTTGTGCACCTTGGTTTTTAGGTACAGATAATAAGTATAAAGGAACCAACATGTTTGCTCAGAGGTAATGTGGACATGGCAATTATTAGGTTCAAATGATAGAATCTTCCTACTCAGAGGTGTTTATGGACGTGGTAGGAATGATCCTGGGGGATACGCTGAACAACTTAGAGGTAATGTGGACGTGGAAGTTCTGCGATCAATGTACGACAACGTAGGGGTTGTTTGTACGGGATGTTTACTCAGAGGTAATGTGGACGTGGTAAACATGAAGGATAGCGTAAGCTCACGAAGTGTAAGGTTCCGCTTTGTAGAATGTAGAGAGACAACTCAAAGGTAATGTGGACGTGGTTATCTTTCTACGGAAGGATGCCACGGAACAGCTGGGTTCCGGAAGCGATTGATTTTGTGAAAAGGGGTTGTTTGGGGAAATACATGTCTTGGAGGATGTCAAGAGTAGTACTTCTTTAGGAACTTGCCGTTGATGGACATCATGAACAAGTCTCCATTGGGTTTGGCGAGCCGGTAAGCACCGTTTGAGTATACCGTCTCAATGATGAAGGGTCCTTCCCATTTGGGCTCGAACTTCCCTGGTGTCTTATGAGTTAACACCATTGGCCTTCTGACTGCTAAAACCAGGTCGCCAACTTGGAAAGTTCTTTGCTTGACCTTCTTGTTGAAAGCCTGTGATATACGGGCTTGGTAAAGTTCGATGCGTTGTTGAGCTAGGAGACGCTTTTCGTCAAGTGCCTCGAGTTCCCGCAGACGACGACGTTGATTGTCTTCTTCTGTGAGATCGTTTGTGATTGCCACGCGGAGCAAAGGTATCTGTATCTCGAGAGGCAGTACTGCTTCGCTCCCGTAGACCAGGGAGAATGGAGTGTTGCCTGTTGGGGTCCGTACCGTTGTGCGGTAGGCCCAAAGGCATTCGCCAAGCTTTTCGTTCCAGTCGCGTTTGTTGGATGACACGACTTTTTTGAGTAGCCTGACGATAGTTTTGTTGAACGCCTCGGCCAATCCGTTTGCTGCCGGATTGTAGGCGATTGAGGCCACGTTTTGAATGTGATTCTTGTCACAGAACCTGCTGAAAATGTGGCCGATAAACTGAGGACCATTGTCATGGATGATTCGCCGGGGTGCCCCGAAACGGTAAATGACATGGTGTTTGATAAAGCTGACCACCCTGGAGCTTTTTACTTCTGCTAGTGGGATTGCTTCCGCCCATTTGGAGAAGTAATCGGTGATGTCTAGGATGAAGCGGTGTCCTCTCGATGAAGGAGGGGTGATTGGCCCTACAATGTCCATGCCCCAGGCTTCGAATGGCCAGGAGGCGACTGTAGGATGTAGAGGTTCAGATGGTGTATGTATGAAGTCTGTATGAAGTTGGCATGCATGGCACTTCTTAGCATATTCCACTGCGTCGGCAACCATGGTTGGCCAGTAGTAGCCCATACGTCGCAGTCGATCTTGCAACTTAGGCCCTGGTTGGTGAGCTCCGCAAGTTCCGTCATGAGCTTCTCGAAGAGCTTCGGCCGCTTCTTCGTTAGACAGGCATCGAAGGAGAAGCCCGTCGAAGGAGCGTCGGTACAGCGTTTTAGTGGCTATATCGTAGTAGAATCGAAGAGAGCGTCTCCTGACTGAGACGGCTTCCTTCGGGTCCTCTGGAAGGATTCCGTAGACAGCGAAGTCGATGAACGGGAACCTCCAGTCTCGGACATTAACCCCAGTATTTGTCGGCATGGCGTGAGCCATTTGCAAACATAGGTTGTTTCTGGGACAAATCAAGTCTCGGCCAGTTACCGTGACATAGTGTTGAGTCCCAAGGGGCGCGGCCAATGAGGCTGCGAGGCCAGCTAGAGCGTCAGCCTCCAAGTTTTGTAGGCGGGGTACATGTTCGATGAAGAACCCAGTAAAGGTTGAAATGATGTTCAATGCAACTTCATGGTAAGGGATCAAATCTTCATGGCGAACCTCGTATTACCCCCGAATCTGGTTTACGACGAGTTTCGAGTCGCCGTAGGCTTCCAGATGATCCACCCCCAGCTGTTGTGCTAGCTGGAGTCCCATGACGAGTGCATTGTACTCAGCAACATTGTTGGAGCACGGCTTCGAAAGGGAGTATGCGCGCTGGATGACCAGCTGATCGGGGGAGACTAAGACTACCCCCACTCCTGCGATGATTTGGCCATTGGGGCCCGTTCTTGAAGCGCCATCGAAGAACATCCGCCAAACGGGGCTTCCTTCAGTGACGTTTGATTCTTGGACTTCATCCGGGATGTCTTCATAGAGTTTTGAAGATTCTGGGATGGGGTGTGCAGCTAAAAAGTCAGCCAGAGCCTGACCGTTGACTGCCTTCTGCGGGACAAACACCATGTTGTATGGTGTTAGTAGGATCGCCCATGTAGCCAGCCGGGAGTTTAATGACCCTGGCTTCGTCATGAGAACTCTGAGCGGATTGACTCGGGAGATGACGTGAATTGTCTGGCCCGAGACGTAATAACGAGTCTTCTGAATGGCAAACACCAAAGCCAAGCACTCCTTTTCAACGGGGTTGTACCGGTGTTCGGCCTCGATGAGTGTTCGACTGAGGTAGTAGATTGCTTGCTCGTAGCCTGCATCGCTGTTTTGAGCCAGCAAAGCGCCGAGGGAATGATCCATGGCACGGACGTAGAGGAGGAATGGTTTGCCGGCAACAGGTGCCACTAGAACTGGCGGGCTTGTTAAGTAAGCCTTGATGTCGTCGAAAGCCTTTTGGCACTCCTCTGTCCAGACATAAGAGACTCCCTTCTTCATGAGCTGAGTAAAGGGTTGACATTTACCGGAGAGGTTTGCTATGAACCTCCGGATGTATGCCAAACGTCCCTGTAAGCCCCGAAGTTCTCGAAGGTTCTTCGGAGGGTCCATGTTAAGGATGGCTTTAGTCTTCTCGGGATCGACATGAATGCCTTTTGCCGTGATGACAATGCCCAAGAATTTGCCGCTAGAAACCCCCAGGAAGGATTTAGCGGGGTTCATTTTGAGTTGATGTGCCCGCATGAGATCGAAGACCGTCTTTAGGTCCTGTAGGTGATCTCTTTTGAGGCGGCTCTTGACTGCGATGTCGTCAACATAGCACTCAACTGTCTTGCGAAGATGTTGACGGAAGATGGTACTCATAGCTCGCTGGTACGTTGCACCGGCGTTCTTCAAGCCGAAGGGCATTACTGTGTAGCAGAAAACACCCTTTGGAGTCCTGAATGACGTGTGTTTTGCGTCATCGGGGAACATCTTGATTTGATTGTAGCCTGAATACCCGTCCATGAAGGACATGCGTTCAAAGCCACATGTGTTGTCGATCATTACATCGGTGATTGGGAGCGGGAATTCATCCTTCGGGCAAGCAGAGTTGAGATCCCTGAAGTCGATACAGACTCGTATCTTCCCGTTCTTCTTGGTGACAGGGACGACGTTGGCTACCCAGTCCGGGTGTTGTTCCTCACGGATGAAGCCACTGGTCAAGAGTTTGTCCACCTCCTGATCGATGGCGTTCATGATGTCCGGACGGAAGCGTCGCTGTTATTGTTTGATAGGTTTGGCATCTGGTAAGATGTTCAACCTATGCATCGCGATCTGTGGATCGAGCCCCGGCATGTCTTCGTAGCTCCAGGCGAAGACGTCGATATACTCCTTAGCCAGTTGGACTAAAGATTCTCGGTCTTCTCCTTCCAAGCTTTTGCTGATAAAGATGGGTTTAGAAGAAGATCCATCCCCGAGGTCGATCTGCTCGACCTCGTCTTCGGTGGGAGGTTCTCGTAACTCAAAACGAGACTCCCATTGTTCTCCTAGGCGTTGAGCCCAGGGTTCCTCTTTGAAGGGTTCCGGCGGTTGGTCTTCGCCTTCATCTTTCTGAGGCTGCGCCGATGTCATGTTAGCTGACAGCACTTTCCTGAAGACTGATCCGATACTGGTATCGGAATCCCACGTCGATGCTTCTGACGAGTAGGAATGTTCTATGTCTTCTGCGTCTGAACTCTCTGGAGTTGATGGCGGCGTGACATAGCCTAACCCCCGTCGAGTCCGATTATAGTAATCCTGTGGCTTTCCATTGGGCATCGAAAGCCGGACAGGGAGATGCCGACCCTTGCCGTAGTTTAGGCCTTTATTGCTTTTCAGGTCGTAGCCCATCTTTTGGATGATGTGCTTAGCCGCATCCGTGTATCAATAGACTTGTACTCTGCCGGTATCAGGTTCGGGCTCGATCGACGGGAGGTTCCGACGACGCTCGATTTTGCCCGAGATGATGGTGCCTTCGTCTCGGCTTCGTGGAGGGACTATGAAGACTCCTTGAGACGGAACTATTTGATTATGGTAGACGGTCGTTACTTGTGTTTGCAATGACCGAAGAGCGTTGTCTAATGTATACATGGCATTCCAGTGTGGAAGACAAGAATAATTGAAAGACACTCTATTATTGATAAAGTACGAGATTTTATCCCGTGGGATTACATTGTCGAAGGAGGGTGCGTCTACATCAGCAGAGATATATTCGCCAAGCTCCTCGTCTGTAAGCACTGGGGCCGGACCAGGAGAGTCCTCCACCGCTCTGACTTTGGGGTCTGAGAGGGTTATGTGAGCCCTCTCCGGCATCTTGGATGACTGCGGCGGCTTGCCTTTAAGACGCACCTTGAGGGGTGCCTCGGTTGCGCCTTCGATGAGTGGCGCCTTCCCTTGTAATTTTACCACCAGGGGAGCCGCTGTTTGTGGTGGCTTCCCCTTGAGGCGTATCTTCAGGGGAGCTTCGCGAGCTGGCGCTTTTCCTGATAGCTTGATGCTCATTGGAGGCGCCTTCTGGGGTGGTCTCCCTTTCAGACGGATTTTCAAGGGGGCGTCAGGAGTCGCTTCGGGCTCCAAGTCCGGCTCTGTTGCCATCTCTGCTTCATCATCAGCGTCGTTGGCTTCCTCCTCGTCAAGTGGCTTGTACAAGTCAGAATCGGTGAAGTAGGCCTCAATCCCTTTGAAGGGATCGATATCTGCAAACTCCGTCCGGATGACGCCGTTGGTGGATACATATTTCATGCATTGGTAGAGCGTGGAGGGCACCACCATGTACTCATGTAACCATGGTCGTCCGAGTAAGATGTTGTAGTTGACCTCGGCATCCACCACATAACAAGTCACCTCAGTTTTGAGGCTGCCGATGTGACACTTCAGCCGGATCTTGCCCAGTGGCTCGCTCTTACTGGCGTTGAAGCCGCTGATGGTCGTATTGGAGGGCGCTAGCCGGTACATTGGGATCCCCAGCTTTGATAGCAGCGCCTTTGGAATGATGCTTAGGGAAGACCCCGGATCGATCTGAATCCTGCTCACCTTTACCGAACCGATGTACCCTGTGTAATACAACGGTCGGTTATGTCGGTGATGCTTGAGCAGCATGTCTTGTTGGGTGAAGGTTATGTTTGGGATAACTTCATCCGCACAATGACAGTGTGCACAAGTAGTTGGTAGGTCTTCAGGTTGCTTGACCTGACTGAGAAAGGATTCGGCATCCTTCAGAGCTTCGCAGAGAGCTTCTCGGGAGTCCTTGGAGAGACGCAGGAGCTCGAACAAAGACAAGCGTGCAGGAGTACTGGCCAGTTGTGCCAGAATGTCAAAATTGTGGGGCTTGGCTAGCCTCGAAGCATTTTCTTTCCGCAGAGGTCTGTCGAAACGGGCCTCCACTTGCTTTTGTTTATTGGCTGCTGAGGGCTTGGATGAACCCTCCTCAGGGATGGTGCCAGGAGGCACCACTTCGGTGGCAGCTTCACCGGGCTGGGAGTTCTGTTGTGCACGCGTCTGCACAGGAAGCGCCTCTTCCGTTGAAGAAGAGACCGTGCGGCAAGACTTGATCTTCCTGCCTTTTGCTTTGGAGGTAGGGCGTACCTCCGGTTGAGTTACCTCGGAGACGAGGTCGGGGTGAACCCAGAGGACCTCTCCTCGAGATGTGGTGAGTGGGACAAGTCCACTCACATTGTCACGGGTGGGTGGCAAATTCACCACCTCCATTGTCGCCTTAGGGATGGGGACGGCGCCATCTTGTGTGGTAGTCGGCGGCAAGGTGCCAAACTGAAGTGACACCACATTAGCTGACACCGTCTTCTCTTCGTAGTCGATGGAGATTACATCCGCATTGATCATGCGCTGGATGTAATTTTTGAGGACGTAACAGTCCTTAGTCGGGTGTCCGACAAACCGATGGTAGTGACAGTACCTCGGGTTGTCCACTTTCCCGACTTCATCAGGCCGCTTCGGGTCCGGAAGCTTGATCTTGTCATCCTGCTTCAGTATCTCAAAGAGTTGCAGGGTGTCGTCATCATTGAATGAATAAACCTCCTTGGGTCTTGGTGCCAGTGGAGGCTTTTGAGTAGGCGCAGATGCGCCCTTCGAGGCATTAACAGTCAATGCCTGTTTCCCCTTTGTTTCTCGCCCGGAGTTGTTGGTTGCGGACTTTTTCCCCTTATCGTCAAAGGCGGGGAAGCTAACACCCAGAAGACGTGCATTGGCCGCCTTCTTCTCTGCAGCTTCAGCTTCAATGATTAGGGAGCTCCAGTCGGGAGGGGGAGTAGAGTTAAGCCAGAGCTTTACTGCAGGCAGCATGTTCATACTGCAAGCGGAGAGAAGCGCATGTTCTGGCATGCCTGGAGGTAGCCTGAAGCAGGCCTGACGAAAGCGTTCGATGAATGCCCGAACCGTTTCCTTGTCCTTCTGGCGTATCTCAACGAGAGACGCCATCGTCATGTCCTTCCCACCGTCGTAGAAGCGGTCGAGGAAGAGGCGTGTCAGGTCGTCGAAGGACGATATGGAATTATCGGGGAGGCTGCAGTTCCAGTCATACGCCACCCCTTTCAGGGCCCCAACAAAGATGCTGGTGAGGAGCGCGTCCTCCTTCGGAAGATGCCCTGTCTGAGACTGGAAGTACGTCAGGTACCGTCGTGGAGAGTCCTTTCCGTCATACGGCGTGAGTGTTTGTGGTTTATACTTTGGGGGATAAACCACCTTGTTCCACTCAAGGGGATAAGGCTGGGGAATGCCCATCTTCTGGCGTTCCTCCTGCCTGTTCTTGGACTCGAAGCGCTCCCGCAGATCTTTGATCATTTCGACCACGTCCTCCGTGGAGCTAGGAGCCGGGGAAGGAGGTACCACCTGGAGTGGAGCGTTTGAGGGCTCCGATGTCCGGGGTGCTTCTGTGTCTGAGGGTGTCCGCTGGAGGGGCACACTCGACTCTCCATTAGCTCCTGGGTCGGGACCATTTGAAGGTGTCCTGATCAAGGCCGACCGCATCTCAAACACTGCTTGAGTCAGTGCTTGCATTGAGGCAGAGAGGGTTTTGAGTCCTCCCTCTAACGAGTCTATGCGCTGGACAATATCCTGTGGCGGCGCATCAGCCTCAAGATCACCCCCGATCATGTATACTGTCATGACACGGCCGGAAGTGGATGGATTAGTTGAGTCTTCGCTCTCAGCCTCGCTCTCATGTGGGGGAGTTACTTCTCCTGGTGTTTGGCCACCCCCAGCCACATTCTGGAGTTCGTCTTCGACAGGCGCATCTGCAAGGGCCTGACTGCCCTCAGCTCTGTCTTGAAGGGCCTCTTCATTTTCAGCACTACCCCCGGCGGTGTCCTGGAGGACATCGTCATCTTGAGGGGCTTCAGGGAGGCCATCTTCGCTTTGATGAAGATCCGCCGCAGCTGTGCTTTGGACATCTTCGTCTTCGGAAGGAGGCTCAATAAGGGTCTGGCTACCCCCAGCTACCTCCAAGGACTTCTTCCTCGACCGAGTGCCTTCGAACACTCCAGAGGTCGTGACAGCTGCCTTGGTTTTCCTCGGCTGGCTTTTGGATGAAGACGAGGAATTGGCAGTTGTCTTCCGGACAGATGAGGAATTGGAGATCACGTTGCATGACGCAATCTTTAGTTCCTCTTCTGCTGACACCTTCGTCCCAAGGCGATGTCGGAGGGGTGTCGATGATTGTAGCCGTTGGAAGACCGACTGCTTTGGCGGTACTGCCGTCTTGCAACAGCAGTTGATGGTGACCACTGCACAAGTGTGCCCCGTGAGAGGCGCATCGTGCTTGTTGGTCAACTCTCCTGACCGGCGCTTGTGAGTGATCACGTTGCGCAAGTCATTGGAGGAGAGTGCTACCCTCATACCCCTCTCAGGCGCATGGCAGGGCCAAGCGCCGGGGTGGTCGGGTGAGTGCTGCGCCCCCTGATCTAATACCAAGCAGGCATCACGATCAGTAGTGGGGGAACCACAGCATTTGAAGTGACTTGAATGGACCTCAAACGCACAACCAGAGGAGGCGCGGGAGTTCAAGACCACTGAGTTTGCCTCTCTCGGCTTGGTTGTGCATGCAGTGAATGCGCCCAAGTGAGATGAGGACTTTGAAGGTCGACTCGTTGTCGGTGCGGGAGCACTTGAGTCAACCTTGTACAGCTTGCCATCGGCAGCGCGCGTGATTGTAAGCGCGTGCCTCTGGCCGGCTGCTGGCATAGCACGTTTGTGGCGCATGGCCCGTGCCGCCTTGGATTTCTTCGTACCAGCCCGCTGGGGCGCATAGTACTCAGCATCCAAATTCTCCTCGCCGTTACAGCGAGTGAGTCTGTCGAAGACAGAGGCTCGTTGTGGCGCATCAGAAGTAATGCGCGGGGCATTGGCTGCGCCCCTGCTTCGTCGACGTATCTTCCTCGCCTGAGAGGAAGATGGCTGGGGAACGTGGTCAGCCGCACGCTTCCCCGAGAGATGCGCTGCATCAGCGGGCGCACCTTGACTGCTGAGGACGTCAGCAGGAAGGAAAGGCTGGACGGGCGCATCCCCTTCAACGGTGGTGCCCGAGGCGTCGACTTTGTGCACCCAGACTGCGCGGGTCTTCTTCGGCTTCGACAGCCGCTTCGAAGGACTCGCACTTCCTTCAGAAATGAACTCCTCGTACGCCTGTTGATTGAGGCGCACTACCAGCGTCTTGTGGGAGGAGCCCACCTTCACGTCGTCGGCCTGTGACACGACTTTCTCGGTAGAGAAGAAAGAGGTCCCCAGCTGAGTCGCCAGCTTGTTTGCCATTAAAATTGTTTTGATTGAAATCTTAATACAAACAGAACAGTGATACAATATAGGACTTAGATGTAGTCCTAGGAGTACACTTTTGTTTAAGCTGGGTCCTTAGTGCCAATGGAGCGAGTGGTAATGCGTTGACTCCGTTGACCGGCTGACGGCGGTTATCGGTTCTCTGAAGGTGTTGATTACTCTGGGTGCTGGAGCTTGCCGAGAGGAGGAAGACGTTGAGTGTCTAGAACTGCCTCTCCGGTGATTCTCTGTTGTGGATTCTCTGTGAGTCTTATGTTCTGAGTCTCCGTGTGTGTGTGAAGGGGATGATCCTTCTATTTATAGTTTTGCAGGCTGGCTGCTCATGCGCGCATATAGGATGCGCCGGTGTGGGGACGCCACGTGGAGGTTGCTGATGGAGGCGCATGGATGCTGCGCCCTGATCGAGGGGGAGAACTCTTCATACTGCTGTTGTGAGCCGGCACGTAGCAGGGGAAAGATCTTTTCGTTGCTGAAATCTTGGACGAGTTGAGTCAAAAGACACGTGTCGTCGACTCATGGTTCGAAGATCTCGGATTTGGTGGAGAGGAGTGATCTGGTGGGCTGTGCCTTGGATTGGGCACATGGCTTTTGAGGCGCATGCAGGCGACTTTCTTTCTGTCTTTCGGGATCAGAGATCAGTCTGGGGCGCATGGCTTTTGAGGCGCATGCAAGACTTCAACTGGAGACTCTTCTCTGTATATCAGTGAAGGGTCTGAGGCGCATGGCTTTTGAGGCGCATGCTGGTTTGGACGCATGGCCGTAGAGGCGCATGCGGGTGTGGACGCATGGCCGTAGAGGCGCATGCGGGTGGCCATGTGGCAGTAGCCGTCGGAATAGAGTCATGATGATGCTGACGTTGCCGACGCTTCGTTTTCTGAATAAAGCTGTCAACTTTTCAGACTTTGGGAGGCGTGCTGCCAACTCTGTCAGTTCAGCATTTAATGTTGGTGACGTTCGATGGACAGCTGAGTGGGCGCGTCGGTTGGCGTTCCACTCGGTATGGAGATGTGTGGGGGCGCATCCTCTATAATGCGCCGAGTACTGTAGGGTGCGTCTGTATGATGCGCCTGACGCCGAAGGGCGCGTCCGTGTGATGCGCTGTCTGGCTGGCGCATCGGACATGTCTTTTAATGATGCGGCTGTCTCGCTCTTCGAGTGCTATAAATAACCGTTTGGCTGAATTCGAGGCGTCCGGTTCATCCATTTAATGTAAATTCATTGCACGGAACTCGGAGGGCCATCCACTTGGCGCGTGGGTTTGATCTGCCCGGCCTATAAATAGTGGCATAGAGAGAAGATTTGCTTCTCATTCCCTCACGTACTTCCAATATGAACTTGAACATACGGGTGCATTCTGCTGACGAAGTGCTCCCGAGGGTGAAGATGAGACGCTGTGTTGTCTTTGATGCACTTAAAGGTGACTGTTACATCCAAAAGACGGAGTCGAGGGCTTCTGAGGCAGGCGGAAGGTGCCTGTTGCATCCAAAGATAGGGATGCTCGAGCCTCGTCTCCGTTATTCCGGAAGAGCCATAGATCGGAATGGCGGTGCAAGGCTCTCTCTTCCTGCAAAGTGGGGTTTCCCCACTTTGATCGTGTCGAAAGCTGCTCCTTTAGCCGTGGTTTCGATCACGGTCTTCCTTCGGCTTTGGAGGCTCTTTCGAAGCCTCCCCTGGCCACAGCATTTGCGGTGCTCTTCTCTTCCTTGGTTCCAGCCAGAGGGTTAAATGTTTTGTGTCGAAGCATTTATCGGGCGAGCCTGGTTGGAAGAGCGGCACATAACTGGGCTCTGCTCGGCCAGGTGAGCCTGGCTGGAAGAATTTGGCTGAAGGGATGCACATAACTGAGGTGCTGAAGAGATGATGGGATGCGCCTGGATGGAGGCGCATGATATCTGCTGCGCCTCACTGGTGGCGCATAATGATGCTGCGCCTATCTGGAGACGCATGGTGGCCGCTGCGCTTATCTGAAGGCGCATGATGGCCGCTGGCTGTAGACTTAGGCTCTTTCCTTTGTAGAAATTCTCCTTTGTACAACCTTTTCTAGACATGTAATAGACTTTTATATATAAATAAAAAGTCCTTCTTCAAATGTCTATAGTTATTGACTTTGCTGTGAAGTTCTTCGTCTGAGTTCTGGCGCATGTAGTGTCTGGCGCATGGGCTCTCTGGTTGTGAAATTCCATGCTTCTACAACAACCAATTACCAATGTATCTATGCAACCAACAAACAAGTGTCACAAACAAATAAGTGTCACAAACAAATACAAAAAAAATAAGTACTCAAACACTCAATACAAACAGTCCTATCTCGGACTACTGGGGATCTGGAGCAGGAGGGGGCGCGCCACGACGAAGGGATAAGAAAAGCTCATAGTCCTCCTGTGAAATCGATACCGATGAAGGAGGTAGTGACGTCGGTGGAGTCGGTGTCGATGAAGAAGGCAGTGGCACCGGCGGAGTCGATGACGATGAAGGCGCACCCGAAGGACGATAACGCTCCAACGCTGCAAGTCGCTGGTGGTATGAATCCATGGTAGATAACATTCTATCACTGCTATCAGTCACCGAATCCTGCACCAATCTCAGCCTCTCGCCCATGGTCATCTGTGATGCCAGTAGATCCAATACGCTGTGCTCCGTCGACGCTCTAAGATCGGTGACGCTCCGCTCTGTCCGCTCAGTCACATGCCGGAGATCCATAATGTTGCGGTCGAGCACATCCAACCGTGCTATAAGCGCAGGCTCATCCGACTGGTGCTGAGACTGGTCCTGAATCCGTCGTAGCAGCTCGTCCTGGAGATACTCCATCATCTGGTGGACTCGGAAAGACTCCTGGGATGGCAGTGGACCATGCACACTAGCAGGGGATGCCTTAGAGGACTGTCTCGCAACTAGGGCGCCATACGATCCTGTACCGTAGTACGTACCCCTACGGAGGCCACCAGCGGCAGTCATCCACAGCTCGTCCGTCGACGGAGCTTGAGTGGGCTGCGAGGAAGTACCGGCCTCTCCCGCAGTAGGTGCACTAGCAGCCGTCCGGTCTCGAAGCCTCTCATACTCGGCCTAGAAAGTATGGATAGTACTCTATGATGTCTAATTTCTAATTAATTACTTATTATTACTAACTACATGAATATTTATTTGCATGCATATTTACTATGTTATATTAAAATTAATACGAAGTATTATAATTAACAAATAGTATTGTAATACTTACATAGGCAAGCTGGGTCCTCTCGTCAATAAGGCCTTCCCCCTTCCGATGGGTGGCCAGGAAGACGGTCACCATTTTGGCATTACCGACCTTCCTTACATGTAATTAAATATATTATCTAAGTAATAATTTATCGGATTTACATTAAAATAATATTTCTGAAAGAAAAATACATACCAGACGACGGAAATGTTCTGACATCGGAATCGACCCACCGCACCACTTCGAGGCATGCTGCCTAGCCGCCTTGGCCTTCTCGAACTTTTTCTTGTACCTTGGCTCGTTAAATCGAGCCTTCATCGCATCCCACTGATCAGGGGTGATCCAACCTTAGATCGGCTTTCCGGCACGATCACGAGCCTTCTGATCATTGATAGCGTCGCGGATCAGCTTAGCAGCGACAGCAGGAAACATTCCCTCGATCAGCTCGGCCCGGTGCGGTGGATAGAAAAATATATCCTAGAAGAGTACGCAAACCAAATATTTTTCAGAAATATATAATATGAATAAATCAAATGATTCATGTTAAAAGAAAATCTATTTTAACGTTGAAGTGCGCAAACCAGTAGGCCTTCCTATCGTCCGGAGCATCCGAGTAGTTTATCCAAGGACCCCCATAATTTTGCCTCAGGAGCTGGCCTAGGCGTCTCTGTACCAACGGGGGATGATATCTATCCAGACATATTATATTAATGAGAAAAGTTAATTTATGATAAATACAGAAAAAAATGATAAACCAAAATACTTACTTTGTACCGTCGGCCCAGATCTCCGTCCTCGTCTCCTCCGTAGGTGCGCAGGCATCATCTGCCTGATACTGGTCGGCCGCCGGCGCAACCTCCTCCATCTCCTCATCTGCCTCCATCGTCGTAGCAGCAAGAGGAACGCTACTCTCGGGAGCAGTCTCAGGCCTGAAACTACTCGTCCCAGGAGATATATCACGTAGCATCGTGGCGGACGGAGCTACTGTCCGATACAAAGAAGTACTGGGCGACGAGGATCCAGAGCCGGTACCAGTAGGAGGTACCGAAGAAGAACCCTGTCCTCTAGCAGTACCACCAGTAGGTACAAAAGAAGTACCCTGTCCTATGCCAGTATCAGTACCCCGTGCCCCATGTCGAAAAATGCGGAATGATTCGCGACGACCTGTCATGCCTGATAACAACATATGATGAGATACAACAAAGACAACAAATAATAGAGACTAGAAATATGAAAGTGTAACAAAGACAAGATAATAACCAAGACAACATATGATAGTAATTCGGCGTGAAACCCTTCGAGTATAAATGATACGTGACTTCCACTTCTGGATGACATTTCAAGTTGTGACATCTCACACACGGACACTTAATTTTGGTACAGTCCATATACTGAGGGAACGCCTTGGCAAACTGCAGGAACTGCTGTACACCCTCTATGAATTCATCCCGTATACCGCACATGTCATCAGGATGACGGTTGTACATCCACGAACGATTCCGTAAGTAGTAATTCATATCCATATCCAATTGAGGATAATTCTGTAAGATAGATACATGCACATTGCAGTCAGTGAATGAATGTTAAGGCAGTCTAGATATGGGTGTGCAACATAAACTGTTCATTCATTCCACATATTACAAACAAAGAATTTGAAGGAAGAAACAAAAACAACTGTGTTGGGACTAAAACAACTGTCTTGTGTCAAAGTGTCGTATCCGATAGACCGATACTAATCCGATACGGTCGATACTAAGTACATACGGTCGAGGTATAATTGTACTTGTAGGAGTACACGACATTAAGTACATACGGCCGATACTGATCCGATATGGTCGATACTAATCCGATACCGATTCTGATACTCATCCCAACTGTCCAATATCGACCCTTTGGGTCTACAAGAGTTACTTCACCCAGTTTGTCAAGAAAGGTAAAAATTTTTAAATTAATATCCAATATCGACCCTTTGGCATGTGCTTGAGCAGTATCCTAACTCAAACTATCTATCCTAACTAATAAATTAATATCCTACTTTAATATCTACTAACTCTCATATTTCTTCTAATATCCTAATCTAAACTAACCCTTTAACTGAAACTAATATCTAAACAATGCTAATCATGAACTAACACCCTAACCTGGAAGTCCACACTGCTCAAGCACAGGCCAAAGGCCAAGTTATAAGGCAAAATGCAGGCAGCTGCCTGTAGCTACAAGGCAAAACCAAATATTGACGGTATATATACCGTCAACATTTAAAAACTTTACTTGTCTTGACAAAATAAGTAAAGTAACTCTTATAGACCGAAAGGATACTCTATACACTCTATGTAATACGATATACCAATCATACCTACACTTCTAGGATACTCTATACACTGTAGTAATGAATTTTCCTTACTAATGATGCTCTTAGGTAACATATTTAACAGATAAGATTTTCATGTTGCACTTACGCATTTGTAGCTATAAACTGCTTGAGCAACAACATATAGGTATGGGAATCGGTATCGGACTATTCCTATGAGTATTGGTATCGGCGATATCGGTAGTAGACTTACTTTTTCAGAGAAGGGCTGGCATGGACACCTTACTTCGGACTGACACGGACACTTTACTTCTAAAATATCTTATATACTATTAGGATACTCACTCTATACACTCTATGTAATACGATATACCAATCATACCTACACTTCTAGGATACTCTATACACTGTAGGTACTAGGATACTCCTTATATACTATTAGGATACAAACGTGTCGTATAGGACGCCAATATAGTATAAGGTGTGCTTTTCGCTTCTGTGTATGATTTGCGAGAGAAAAATCATTGAAATAGAATCCCAAGTAATCATGATACAATAAGTGGTAATAGTGTATCACATGACATGACCATATAACCATAGTGTATCAGAATTGACCATACAGAAGACTTAGCCTAATTAATCTCCATAAAATAAGTGGTAATAAGTCCATAATTAATCTCTATAAAACAAGTACAGCTGGTAATAAGTCCATAATTAAGTCCATAAACTCATCTCCATAAAACAAGTACAGCTGGTAATAAGTACTAATAGTCCAACACAAAATACATCCATAAAACTACACTAATGATGACCACACAGCTCACGCATACGCTCAATGATACCATCACGCAACATCTTCTGATAAGTGGGATTGACGGCGGGAAAGCGCCATTCCACTGCAGGTACTGGATGAATGGAACTCCCGGTCTTACTAGCTACCGGTTCTATTTTTTCCTTAACAGTAGGAGGAGCCACCTCAGCAATCTGTGTTTCCCTCAAACGACGTGCCGCTGCTCGGGTCATGGGTGCCATCTGGTAAAATTGATATTCACAGAGAATATAATTGTAACATAAGCAAGCTAACTAAAGGAACCATCCTCTCGTTTCATGTATCAAAATTCAAGTTCTATTGTGAAATCTCAGTTTTCTTCAATGAGTATACCTATGTGTGTTTAGTTCAGTTTTTCCTGAGATTGTATACATATGTATATATGTAGATTGATAGATATAACTATAGTTATATAAGAGTTTTTTTTCTGAGATTGTATACATATGTATATATGTATATAAAAGAACCATCAATGAGTATACATATGTATATATTGTATACATATGTATAAGAGTTTCATGTGTATACATGTATACATATGTATAAGAGTTTTCTTCAATGAGTATACATAGTGTCTGTGTGTCGTGTGTCAGTGTGTCAATGTCGTGTCAGTGAGTGTGTCGGTGTCGTGTCAGTGAGTGTGTCAATGTGTCTGTGTCGTGTCAGTGGGAGATAGGGTTAGGGTTAGGTATACCTGGACGGGGTCGGGTAGGGGTCGTCGGAGCGGAGCAGGGGATGAGGGGGTCGACGGTGGAGGAGCAACGACGAGGTCACCAGGGGGCGAGGGGGGTCGCTGGGGCAGGAGACGAGGGGGAAGGGGCCGGAGGGAAACGAGAGCTCGTCGGGTAGCGGTCGTCGGAGAGCTCGTCGGGGTCGGTTAGGGGTCGCCGGAGGGGAGGAGATCGTCGGAGGGAGCGGTCGCCGGAGACGAGAGGGGGAGGGGGAGAGAAACGAGGGCGCTCGGTGGGAGATTGAAATTTGGGAAATAAAATGAAATCGATCGGGTTCCCAGAACCCTAAATGAAAATTTTTAGCGACGTCTAAGTGATACGTCGCTAGACGTCGCTGTTCAGTAATAGGATAGTGACGGACATGATTAAATCTCGCCAAAATATTGCTGAATAAAATACATCAGCGACGTTTTGCGACTACATAGCGACTTGTTCTTTCCAAACTATAATTATAATCGCTAATAGTCGCTAAACGTCGCTGATAGTGACGTTCAGCGACGTCATTTACATACGTCGCTAAATACACAAAACATAGCGACGATTTTAACTGGCGTCGCTAATTTGACATATTTTGGTAGTGATCCCTAAGACCACATCATAATCGGCCATCGGGAACTCCATCAATCTAGCGAGGAACTCTCTACCGCTAACCATGATCCGATACAAGGAAAACACTCTATCTACTCCCACAAGACCAACCAATAAGTATATTGAGCCTTACTGATAATGACTCGGGCTCCAGTCCTATCCGTGTCGCGAATCATGTATACATGAATGATTGTGATGCACCAGAATCAAATAATGCTGATGCTGGAGAGGAGTTGACGAGAATAGTACCTGCCACTACCTCACCTGGTGCCAATCCTTCTTCTACGGTCATCGCCATTGCCTTACCATATCTTCTGGGTGCGGGTCCCCTCTGCTGAAAACCTCTATGTCTGCTCTGAATCAGGGCTTGGGCTTGTGCATACTGCTGGAAGTTTTGCCGCTGGAATGCTTGGGACTGAGGCGGCAAGGGCCTCGGAGAATGTTGCTGCTGCTGGACTGGTACTGGGGCTGGCCCCCTAAACGAGGGACTAGAAAAGGTCGAAGAAGAGGAACTCCCCCTGTTCGGGCAGTTCCCAACCCTGTGGTCCGGTGCTCCATAAACCAAGCACAATCCCTGTGCTCTGCGACATTCTGCCACCACATGTCTTGGCTTTTCGTAATGTGAACATCCCACTGCGGAAGAGTGCTTTAGCTTCTGTTGCTGGGGAAATGTTGGGGTCAAATGCTGAATCAACGTCACTGAGGACGTCCACCTCGAAGTTCCAATTGTCAAAGCCCTAGCTGCCGGAGCTGGTGCTGAAGACTGATTCATGTGGCCATGAGATCGCTTCCGACCTCCGGTCCTGTCCACGATCCTCTGGGAGGTATACTCGTGCGTCTTGGCTGCTCTTAATACCGCATCAAAAGTCTGATGCTCAAACTGCTCCACTGCCAATAAAATCACTAGATGGAGCCCCTGCTAGAACTGCTGGGCTCTGTCGTACTCGGTCGCTACCAAGGTGGAAGCAAACCGACTAAGTCACGAAAACTCGGCTGCATATCCGTCGACCGTCCTGTCCATCTGCTTCAGATTGGTGAACCTCGTCTGTAGATTGTACCGAGCTACAGCATCGAAGTACTTGATCTGGAATCTCTTTCGGAATACTGTACATGTAATAGGTGCCACTAATCCATCAGCCTGTGCCGCCCACCAGCTGCGGACAAGATCCAATAACTGTAGGCGTACTACCGCTACCTTTTCATTCTCGGGCGTCTTTGCCGCTTCTAGAATCACTTCTGTATTATGCAGGCAAGCATCTGCGACAATAGCATCTTCGCTACAATCGAAGAAGGGAGGGTTCAAGCGCTTGAAGCTGTTGGCTGCCTGGTTCCCTTGATGACCACCTCTGTTCAAAGCATCTTGTACTGCCTGGTGCAGGACATCGCCCTGACGATCTTGAGATGCCAACAATGTCCAGATGAGACCCACCAAGGTGCCATCATCGGGCTCTGCAGGCTGGACTGGCTGAACTTGTGGCTCTTGACCACCAGTAGGCATGACTCTGGAGGCTACTCCTGAATGCTGGGCTTGATCTCCAGGTTGCTGCTGGCCCACAGGAGGTGCTTCATCTTGCCGATTGGTAGGATCGAGAATAATGCCACTGAAGAAGACGACACAAAGAACAATAAGGAAGGACCAAGACAGATCAAAGATACAAGCATGTGATCAGGTCAAAAATTCAGGGGTTCAGAGGATACAAGCAGAGATCAAGGGCGAGTGCTGATTGAGACATCTATTCAGTAAACCCTCACATATCTTGATTCACAAGACCTACATGGGCCACCAACTTAAACCATGTAACACCCCAGAACCAGAATACTGGAGAGCGGGGGCATACATAGCCAGCTACGTATATTGAAATAGAATCCACCTCGCTATACGGTCACGGCTGTCTAGATACATGAGGGTTTAACTACAAGCCATCAGTCTCTTATGGTCATGAACAAGCCTATTGTCTCAATCTCAAGCAAGTAATAGCAGCTACAAGATGTTAGAGCATCAAATATACAATAGTAAGGCGTCCCATACATTACATATTTGGATGATCATGAAGCTAGTCGTACAAAATGTGAAGACTAGCAAGAGTTTCAGTCATACATGATCAACCCTAGGATTTGTTAATCATGCTACAGCCCGTAGGCAGATAGTAAGTAAAGTGCAATCAAGCTAACACGTTCTTGCCGGCTAAACGCCTCAAAAGAATATTTTTACAATAAAGTGAGAGAGCAAAAGGAAAACCCACTCGTTGCCTTGGTTACACCTGGTGGTCACCATTTGGCTGGAAGGAGGGAGATCCTCTGGAGCTGCTCCGGTATCTGGCCATACAAAACCAGCTGGGTCAGATCGCAAAAAGAACAAGTGCCACAAAGGAGACTTCACTTAAGAACTAAAACCAGCAATTAGCACAAAACATAATAACATATTAAAACTGGAGATATAAAAAAAATCATGAGGATATACGATGCGATAACCATGGGACTATTCAGATAGCCAGGTTACAACCCTTAAACCATACAAGGATCGGGGTTGTAACCCTTCATCTGAATGGAACTTGGTTTCCACCATTTATCGATAAAATAAAGCACAAGCAATCAGGTCATGATACAATCTTGTATAGGATCAGGACAAGACTAGACTGAGTTAGACTCCATCCAATCAATCACGGCCAAGCAATGAATACATCTTGATACTTTAACTAACTAGGGTTATCACAGGCCTAGTTA
The DNA here is from genome assembly GCA_029216955.1 of Iris pallida. Classification (NCBI taxonomy): domain Eukaryota; kingdom Viridiplantae; phylum Streptophyta; class Magnoliopsida; order Asparagales; family Iridaceae; genus Iris; species Iris pallida. The sequence continues at coordinate 3,289,021 of JANAVB010041419.1, read as the reverse complement.
CTAGCAAGATGCAATGAGATTATTCCAACAGCCACAAGTCCCGCAGACCATCCAGGTTATCCAGGTCGAATATCCGTTCATGAAGGGTGCAACACATAACAGTACGCTGGAAATGTGCCCTACTCGTCGACAGGCTACAAGTCCACTTGCACGCCCAGATAACGAGATTGCCTGTAGCTGGGAAATCTCTTCATGACTACTGGGTTATTCTAGTTATTAGCCTTAGTAAATTTTAGTAGGTACCCCTGATCGTGGTACTCAGGGGTCCCTGCCCTAGACATGATACAAGACAGTATTAGTTCATTTGTAAAAACACAATCGTCCACGATGTCCAGGCCATTCATTATTGTTATGTCATTCTAGCCGACGAAACAACATTCAATAGTTCCCATCAGGCTTGCTTGTCATGTCTTGTCATGTCATGTTATGTCAACTCACTTATTATACCGTGCCATGTACAATTATTTGTCCAGTCATGTCAATCAGTTCAAGTTATCAAGCTCAGAAAAAAGTGCAAGGACATAAAGACAATCGGGTGCGCATAGGGCTCAAGCCTCTACGCGAATGAAACTACGCTAGGCTATGAGGCCCTGAGCATAAAAATAGCTTTACGCGAGCAAGACACGGAGTTAGATAGCTCTACGCGAGCAAGGTTATGCGTGAGCAAGACCAAGGAAAGACCGCTACTACGCGAGAGGGAACTCTACGCGGGCAAGGCTCTACGCATAGCAAGCACCCTATGCAAGCGGAACTTTACGCGCACGAGCACCCAAGTGAAACTCTACGCACGCAAGGCTCTGTGCGAGCGAGGGAGAGTCTACGCGAGCGAGGCTCTACGCACGAGGCATTCTACGCTAGCGAGACTCTACGCAGCAGGAGAATACACGAGCGCGAGTCTATGCGAGCGGGAAGGCCCCTGCGTAGAGTTCAAGTGAGCTCGGCGTAGAAGGATTATGCTAGCACGCAATGCGTGTGCGTAAAGGGGACACTACGCAGGCACGTTAAAACGTGTGCGTAAAAATTAAATACTACGCTAGCACGTAAGAACGTGTGCGCATAGGAGGAAATGCTATGCTGGCACGTTAAACGTGGGCGTAAAACTTTATCTTATTCCCAAGGCCAAGACAAGCAGGCGTAAATGCTCAAGAGCTCAAGAAAAGCCCCATCTCGATCAAGACTCGATGAAATCCAACCATTCCAAAACCAAACTTGCGTAAAATCGAAATCCCTACTACATGGAACTCTCCATTCTCAAAAACAAGCAAGTCTCAGTAGATCAAAACCATGAAGATCGAAATGCTAAAACTTAGATCTACATGAAATGAACCATGGAAATTAAAAATGCTAAGTACTAAAGTGTCTTAGAATCTCATGAAGAAGACAATGGAACAATAAAACTTGAGTTCCTCTATGAAGCAAGTTGCACTTGCCTACGGTAGCGCTCGATGGAGAAGAAATGAGGAGGAAGAAAAGAAGTAGTAATGAGTAATGAATGAGGAGAGAGAATGGTTGTTGGATTAATAAATGAGGGATGGTGGTAGGTAGGGATTTGTATATCAACCCAAATCGAGCCCAACCAAGCCGAACCCAACCGAACCCAATGCAGGCCAAGGCCAGGATAAACCACATGAACCAGGAAATGCTAACTAACCCATGCCAATGCAAAACCCAAGACTAGCTAGTCAAGACAAGTCGAACCAGGATGAACCCCAAAATAAACCAAGGCAAGATAAACCAGGATCAAGCTAAGCAAGACAAGTCTAATTACGGATCGGAATTCCGTACACATATACCAAAATACGTAATACGAACTATGAGCGTTACACATGCTGTCCGCAGACTCAAGTCAGTCCGCAGGACATATGTGGCCTGACTGTACATCTTCTCCAAAAATCCAAAAAAGATGGCAATGGAACTCACGAACTTCCAAAGTCCATAAATCACTCAAAATTTGGGTTTTTAAAGGTCCATTTTGAGTGAAATCAAATTCTCTACAACATAGAACAATCAAAACTTGAAAATAATGAAGTTGATAGATCAAAACCCAAGAAAACCAAGAATGATACAAACTTAGATCAACAAAGATCCCTTCATCTAACCCAAGAACTCTAAGTTCTAAAGAGGCTTGAATCAAGAGGGGAAGATAATGGAACAATAAAATCTAAGATCCATCATGAAGCAAGATTACACTTGCCTAAGCTCTCTAGGTTGGTGGGAGAGTAATGGAGAAGAATGTGAAGAAATGAATGGAAGTAATGAAGAAGGGTGGTAAGTTTTATAAAGAGAGGGGATGGTTCAACATGTTGAACCATCCATCAAAATAAACCAAACCAAGCCATCCAAAGCAAGTCAAGTTGGACCAACCCAACCCAAGGTCAACCCTAGTCAAGATACATCAAGGCAAGCCATAAAGAAATACGAAAATATAGTAAATAAAATACGGATCGAAATTCGTATACGTACACTGGAATACGTATAACAAAAAACGGGAGTGACATACATAATTCTCGTAAAAATTCTCTTTTGTAAATAGCCGCAATGCCCATACATCATATTCCTTTATTACATGCTTGAAATGTAAAGACACCTTCAAAAGAAAAGAAACTTGCGACTTGATTGGATATAAAAAGTAGCTTGAGGAAATCCACGAGCTCTATTGGGCTAGACGAGCTTCAGTGCCTCACTTGAAATCCTCCTGTCTCCTTTGAGTTTTGAAAAGGATGCCCACAACGTGGGTCAGCACACATCATGTATTGGTGAGCGGCTTTTCGTCGAAACTCACAAATATCTGCACTAAGTCAACATGTGAATCTACATATTTACTAGTGCTCTTTCTACTTGTCTAGGTTCTTTTTAACAATTCATAAGAAACATGATAGAAGAATATTTCGAAACCAACTTACCCATCGCCGATAGTCATTCCTGCACAAAACAGGTTAGCACAATTTGCATATGTATATAAGAAGCATTCTTTACCGTCATCGTTCAATGTTAGGTTTTGTAGCAAGGATTTATTCAAATGCATGTCCTAACTACATGGTGGTCCATGGGTCCGCTCCCCATCATTAGCCGCTGAGACTCATGGTTCAGCTCGTCGCTAAGGACACAACATTTTCGAGGTGTAATATTTATCTCAGGGTGCTACTACAATCTCTCCTAGGACGATCGATCCCGGGTGCCCCCGGTATCGTCGAGAGATTATTACCTTGTTAACAAGTTGTCCGAGACCAATACATGACTTGTTCTTTTTATCAGATAAAACTTAATAGTGCAACAGGTAGCGACAAGTTCATAACTTGCCTTAATCGTTCGGTCATTCATTAGCATTCAATTCTTTTTTGATCATTCGATAGCATTCAATAACATTCATTTCTCTTTCGGTCATTCGATAACATTCAATAGCATTCATTTTCTTTGCAGTCATTCGTTAGCATTCATTCTTATTCTTATCTTTTGTTATTTTTGGTATCGTTGATAAGAGGGACACAACAAAAGAGTGGACTAGAGACCATTTTTATTAGGACGTACAAATAAATGCAAGTCCAGTTAGAGAAACTCACCAAGATGAATCTTAGCTGAGAGAATGAGGGGCTTCATGCGCTTTTCACGTTCTTTGTATGTCTATGCGTCCTCCTGCATAGGCACCAACATTTGATTAGCATACTTCGTCTTTTTCTCTCAAGATTCGGAATGAATGTGATATGCAATAAAAGCGAACAATGAAAACCAATCATCGAAAATCAACACGAAAACACATTCATCAAAACCAAGCAGCGAAAGAAAACGTCCAACGAAAACTATTGGACTCATTTCAATAGAAGCCGATCCATTAGTTGGAAAGGTTCATTGCATTTTTTCCGTGATCAATCCATACCGGCAAAGATTTCCCTAAATACTCAGTTCGAGACTGAGTTAGCAAGCCGTGGGTATTACATAGTGGACAACGAGGAGCGGGGCACTACAGCGGTACCTCCAAAACTTATCTGAGTTTGGGTCGCCGGAATTGAGCCCGGACCGAAGCAGGTTTCGTGGTGTCTTGATATGATACCCGTGCCACCTCCCCTCTTCCATTTGTATATGTTGGAACATTTCTTGCATTTTGCCGCGTACGAAACTGGTTCTCCTTTCTGATCTAAAACAAGTGAGCCATCAGGTTTAGTTTCATTAAGAATAACAAAAAATTTCCAATACTTTGATTTTTTTTTCTTCCTCTTTACAGCATTTTGGGTAGTGCTAGCAATTTCAGGCGGTGAACCAATTAAATTCTCAGGAATAAGATTTTCCTCAAAAAAAAGTACTATAATATTCATAAGTATGTCCGATAGCGTCAGTAGGTTGGTTTGAACCATGTCCGACAATTTTAAAAAAACAAATAAAAATAATTTAGAAGAGAGGGAGGATACCGAAAATAAAATAAACCAAAAATTATTTTTTCTCAAAAAAGAGGGAGAGGGAGGAAAGAAAACTATTTTGTAAATGTAAAATTTTAAAAAAATAATTAGAAAGAGTAAGGAAAGAAAAAAAAAAAAGAATCGGATCGGGTTGGAAGCTTGATCGGGATATCGTAGAGCGCCGGAGTTGCTTACAAAACTTCTTGAAACCTTCTTGTGAGCTTGATTTTTTTTTTGGATTGTTAGAATGGTTTGTGTTTGGAAAATGAGAATTATGGCCTATTTATATGATTTTTTTTTTGAAGCCAAATTACCTCCTATCCTCCAAATATAGTTGTTGTAAAGGTTTTTTTTAGGTCATTTTTGACAAATTATGACCAAAATACCCCTAAAACGGTCATAAGACAGTCATATAATAGGGGTAGTTTGGTCAAACCCCCCCAACGGTCAAAATTTTTGAAAAAAAAATGCAAAACCGATTCACCCGGGCTCTGCGGGCCGGTCCGGGCGGGCCTAACGGGTCGGGCCTGACCCGGCCAAACTGGGCCTACCGTTACCTTTTAAAAAAAAAAACTGTCGGGCCGGTCTGGCCCGGGCTCGGGTCCGGTTTCTTTGGCCCGGACCGGACCCGAGGGGGATCGGGTTAGTGTGGGCCGAACCGGGGGGATTTGGCGGCGGGTTCGGATGGGCCCGGGCCGTCCGGCCCTAATCACAACTTTGATATTTTTGGCACATTAACTTTCTACTATTAGATTTTGCACTCAATGATAGTTGTGTTTGTTGTTGGATGATGTGTTGGTTTTTGTAACTAAATGAATAACAATACTGTTGTGTTCATGATAAACATTTATTTGCAAACAAATTTGTATATGTTGTAACTCATGGCTTTTCACCTTTCATCTCCTTGTAACCTACACACGACTTTTGGCCCTTCATTTCCTCATAACCCCCAACCTCTCTTCCTATATATAAAGAGATGTTGGGATAACTTGTAAGTGGCACTTGAGTGATTTATATTATGAGTATACTTCGTCACATCTCTGACGTATTTGAATTTTTTGCCTTACAACAGTGTAGAATGTGTTTCAAAAGAACCATTTAGAAAATTTGAGTGTCAAAATTGAACTTACCAAAAAAGTTCAAACACTATAACTACTGGAATAATTTAGCATTGCTAATATTATCATTGTTTGACAAATTACATTGAAACATCCTACTATTTCTTTCTAAGTCAAAGTACCTGACATATGGCCATTGAATGATATCCCACAGGCTCTGCCTGCAGCTTGACTCAGTCCTTATCTTTGGATAGAATAAAGTGAACCTTGATGTCAGTTCACTGTTGTCATGGTTCTCACTAGCTTACAAAGTCAAAAGCAGTTGTTGATCTTTGAGCTTTTCACGGATGTACACATGTCCGGTTGTATCCATCTTTCTTTGCTGTTCTATAAGTTTAACCACAAAAATCAAGGAACAATGTACGAGTTTGGTTTTGACTATATTACTGATTCTATTTCTTTTAATCATGCATTAGCATTTTTTTTTTTTTCAATCTCCGTTCTTTTAGTGAGAGTGTTAGACAAATAATTTTGATTCCTGTAAACAAAATACAAAAGGTTAGAGTTATCGGTTTATAGAAAAATTATGCACAAAGTATTACGTAAAAAGATTATTCAAGATCCATGTGTAAACTTTATCTCGAATCCTCTTAGAGGTAAAATCTCCTTGCTACCAGTTTTCTATTGTTGCACACAATACCGAGAGTAGAAGAGATTTGAATGGAAATGAAAGGAGGAATGAAGATGAATAGATGGAGAAGTTTGTTGTTCATTTTCATATCACTTATCCAACAACACAACTTCAAGAAGATTATGGTGTTAATAGGATTTATTGGATGCTTTAAACAAAGATTAATAGGCCATATCGATCAACGATAAAAACGGTCAGAAATTAAGAAGCTATTAAACCTGCCTTTAAAGAGCCATAAAACAAATTATCAATTGCAAAATAAATGTCCAATGAATGAAAAATTTAGAATCTTAGATGTTATCAAATAGAAGTAACGAAAGCTTGATTTTTTTCCAAACAAATATACAATAGAGAGACCATAAAAAGAGACTAGCTAGTATAGGAACAAGAACTGGAGTCCAATGGCAGAGAGGTAATGTTGGTCATGGTCCTCCCCAACAGCCATATTTGATAGGTATTTTTGGTCGAATACATCCTAAAAAATCTCTGATTATGGTTCATTCCAACCATTTTTACTGTAACTCAACTCCTTTCCTCCTTCGTCAACTACATCCGTATAGTTCACACTTACCAACTTGGAGAAGATCGAGCCCCTATCTTAACCAGTGGCGGAGCTAGGGTGAACTAGATTAGGCTGAGGTGGACTGAAGGCAGATTGGACTGGAGCCTACCTTAGCCCTGTACTGGCTCCGCCTCCGGTCTTAACCCTCGTCCTCTGGTTGGAAGCCTCCCTCTTGGCTAAGGAGACCCCCTAGTGGACCTGATCAGGCATAGGGCTTTCTTCTCTCCCTATATATCTCTCTTCATTTTTCTCTTTAAGTACGCACATAACGAGAGAGCGAAGAAGAGAGAAGTCTGCGCAGCCACCACTGAATCTGAGAGTTCCGTCTAAGGAGTTCTCTGTTCGAGTTCCTCACAGAGGTGACAAGGGAGTATTGCAGAAGTTCATCAAATGAATTTGCTGGTTCCTGGGAGCAAATCGTCAAACGATAACGAATCTTGCTTTAAGCAACGGTAGTCTACATCACCCCAGCAAGCTGCTTATTACTATGTTTTTGATTCTACATCTTGTAAACAGTTCTTCCTAACTGTAGCAAATACGATTGCGAAGAAAAGAACTAATTTATTTTTATTGCCTTCTTTTTGCAACAGTCTAGAGGATCAATTTGTGATTTTCAACATTTCCTAGTTTTTGTATCCATCTTTGAGCCTCGGGACTGTTGGACTTGGTAGCAAAAAACCAAGTCTCTTAGTTCCTATTCCTTTGGGTGCACTTGGAGAATTAGTCCTTCCTCAAATACCGGTTCTATTGCCTATTATTAGCATGTGTTCATTGCTATATAAAGGCCAATATTTCTATTGGAAATCATACAACTCCACTCTCTCTCTCTCTCTCTCTCTCTCTCTCTCGTACTATCCTTTTAATTCCAAAGCAATTGTAAGTTTCTTGTTCTTCTCTGGGCAACGCTAAGTTCGGGTCGCTCTTTCCAAGTTGTGTGCGACGAGAAGATACCGGTAGAGCGGGAGTTTCACCACTAGTAGCATTCGGAACAAGTCTGCACAGACCCGAATCAATTCTTAGGGCAGTGCTACGTGCGCGACTTTCCCGTAGGCCGGTAACTTTTACTTTATTTTATTTTGGATGCTGATTTTTAAAAGAAGAAAATGGAATAATTTTCCAACAATCTAAGAGTTGATTATTTTCCAACAAACTTAGCAGTTGCAGACTACAATTTTTTTCTGTTAATTATTGATAATTTTCTTGTGTTAAATTTGTTTAGAGTTACATTGCAAAAAAAATACTACTGTTAAGAGTCACATTTTTAACAATTCTGTTCTGTTAAAATTGTTAACATATTTGCTTTAAATAATTAGAAACTTTGCTCATTGATAAAACTTGTTGCTGCAATATTTCTAATAATATTTGCTTAATCGACAACACTTGTTACTGACTACATTTTCAGTTATATTGCCGTATTGATAATATATAATATTTGCTACTTGTGGTATATTACTAATTTGTTAACATAGAAATATTTGTATGTGGTAAATCACTAGTGCTAAACTACTGATTTGTTAATATACAAATATCCCACTTTTATTTACTTCAGTTAACAAGTTATTTGCTATTTATTAAATAACTGTCATATCTGCACAAATATATTGTTATTAGTCATATAACATTTTTTTTCTTCCTATACAATTCTAAGACTGTTGTTATCAATTCTGTTTTCAGAGGACCATTTTAAAAATTGACAAGTTTCATAAAAAAAAAAAAAAAATAATTGGATTATTACCTATTGTCAATACTAGTTTTTCTTTATCCAATATTTCAATTTAATCTAGAGAAATAGTTTATTGATCTTGTAAATTCCTTTAAATCTAAGTCCTAAAAGTAGAGAATTGTTTGGGTATAAGCCGAAAGAGGCCTTCTGTCAACCGGGCGTAAATAGCCCTAAGCGACACGGTATTTAATCGTCCCCAGTGGACCTCCGCTAGCTAGGAATTGGCCCCTACAGCTAATCCAAGCTTTTCAAAACTTAAAAGACTAGTTTTTCAAAGGTTGATTACCAAGATCCTTCAAACTATCTATTCCTGGACATTAGCCATCTTTATTGAGTAAATACATGTTTCCTGCAGACCTTTAATTATCTATATAGAAATCATGATTAGTATAAAAGAATATTCTAGTTCCTTCAGGTCAGTGAGTTACCAACCCTTAGTTAATATTTCTTTCCATCACTACTAAAATCTGTTCCATTAGCGACGTAAATTTAGCGACGTTCGTAAAACATCGCTAAATTGTGCACATTAGCGACGTTTAATTGAAACGTCGCTAATAGTTGCTACTAGCGACGAAAATAGCGACATGACAACGACGTATATTAGTTACATGAGCAATTCGTCGCAAAACGTCGCTACGACGTCGCTAATAGCGACTAATTTAGCGACGTTAGGATGAACGCCGCTAAATTCTAATTAAAATTCTCCCAACGATTCATTTTTCCCCATTTTACTCTCTCACTCTCTCTCCTCCCCCCTCCGGCGCTCTCACTCTCTCTGGCGACTCTCACTCTCTCCGGTGACTCTCCTCCCTCTCCGGTACGTGACTCCCCCCCTCTCTCTCTCTATTTTGGTTGTTGGTGGTTGGGGGGTGTGGGTGGCTCGGGGGGAGGGACAGGGGGATGCGGGTGGTTGGGGGGTGAGTGTCACCCCCATTTTTCGTTTTACGTATTTTCAGTATACGTGTACGAAATTCTGACCCATATTGTGACTTGTCTTAACTAGCTAATCTTGGTTTGATCTTGACTTGGTTTAATTTGGGTTGGTTCAACTTGGTTTGGATTGGTTTGAGATGAGAAGGGTTTTATATAAAAACCCAACTCCTCTCTCTCTCTCTCTTCCATTATTTCATTTCTCTTCATCTTCATCCTCTTCATCTTTCTCCAACCTAAGACAAGTACATCTTGCCAAATGTTGGACAAATATTATTTTGTTTGTTCTAAACTCTTCCTTACATGATTCTAAGCATCTTTAGAACTTGGCATTTTTTATTTTGGTGGATAAATTTTTGTAAATCTAAGTTTATAGCCTTTTCCATTTTTTTGGGTTTTGATCCACTAAAGTTCATTATTTTCAAGTTTTGATTGTTCTATGCTATAGAGAATTCGATTTTACCCAAAATAGACCTTTGAAAAGTTAGATTTCGACTTATTTTGAGAAAGTTAAGGCCAAAATAAGATTTAAACATTTTCTAGTCATCTGTGCTGAATCTGGCAGGGACGATGAATAGTGCCGAAGTCATGAATAGTGCTGCATGATTTGCATAGTGCCGCATGGATGCATAGTACCGCATGGCTTGCATAGTGCCGCATGGATGCATAGTTCCGCATGGATGAATAGTGCCGTATGATAAATAGTGCCGCATGGCTTGCATAGTGCCGCATGGATGCATAGTGCCGCAGGAATGAATAGTGCCGCTAGGCTTACATAGTGCCGCATGGATGCATAGTACCGCATGTATGAATAGTATCGTATGATGAATAGTTCCACAGGCTTGTATAGTGCCGCATGGATGCATAGTGCCGCATGGCTTGCATAGTGCCGCAGGCTTGTATAGTGCCGTATGGATGAATAGTACCGCATGATTTGTATAGTGCCTGTTTTTGGCTGTTTTATGTCCTATTTTGCTGATTTGTGGCCAGAATTTCTTCCAACTCCCAACATGAAAGTTGTAGATCTTTTCCTTGGCTTCAAGAATATATTACCAACTATTTTATGCAAGTTTCTTTCATTCTTGATATGGAGCTTATGATTGTGTTGCACGTTTTATATCTTGGCCTAAATTGCGACGACCCTACTAAATAGCTTGATATTTCTTTAATAAATAAATTTCTTAACATGATTTGATAATTTTGTATAGTTAGAGAATAATTGTACCCCTCTCATACCCTTAATACTAGCACAGATTCAATTAGTGTTTTAGGCCAAGTAGTTACCTCATTTATTCCTTCTCATATGTTATGATGCACCTTTTATCACGATCTATCTACAAGCTTTCTTACGTCTATGATTGTTTAACATGATAGTAACCCGTGGTGGGGCACTCATGATTTATGTCTTCCTTCTTTTGCTTAACATGATAGTGATCCGTTGCGGTACACTCATAATGTTTGTCTTTCTTCTTCGCTTAACACGATAGTGACCCGTTGCGGTGCACTCAAGTCACGTGTCATTTCTTTGCTTAACATGATTGTGGCCCGTCGTGGCGCACCCTAACAAGTACTCTTAACATGATAGTGACCCGTCATGGTGCACTCCAGACAAGTAACATGATATGACATGACATAAACCATGAATGCTATTGCGACGACTTTATTGGCTTACAAGTAATGAATGATTTGGACACCGTGGGTGTTTCTCTTGATTGTGTTTGTACAAGCTACATGTTCTGTATTGCATCATGTCTAGGACATGAATTTCTGATTTCCCACGGTCAAGGATTCATACTGAATCTGGCTAGGATTAATGACTAGATTGATCAAGTAGTTCATATAGGAAGGTATTCCGACTACAAGCAATCCCGTTATCTGGGCGCCTTCTCTGATGGACTTGTAACCTACCGACGAGTAGGGCACATTTCCAGTCCACTGTCATGTGGGGCACTTCATGAAATAAGTAATATGTACACCGTCATGTGTTGCACCCCCAAGTTATCACGATCCGCTCCCGAATAATCGGACACGAGTCGGACACGCCCAGCCTTCATCGTTGGATACGATGAAGTAAGATGTACCAATCTAGGGAATTCTAACCAGATAATCATGAAAAATTATGAAATCACAGCATCTATAAATGTATCCCAGAATCAAAGTAAAGTACAAGTCTCAGAATTTATTACATTCCAGCAAAATGAAAGATAGAGTCTACTAGTCTCAAAATACATGGAAAATGTAAAGTGCTAAGGTAAGCTCTAGGCTTCTGCAGCCTCTAAGTTAAGAGCAACTCCAGCTGGCTCTCCTGCATCTACTGGCTCTCGACCATAATATGTGTCGCACAGAGCCTCCAACTCACCTGCAACATATCCTATTCAGGAGCGGAGTAAAGTACAGTTCTAGGTAATGAACAAGAACATGATATGAAATGAGTACAGGGGTACATGAAAATGAAATACAAGAATAAACATAAAAGTACAAGAAAGTAGTATAGGAAATAAGTACAGGAACTATACTACAGGAATATAAAGTACAGAAAAATGTAAAGTACAGGAATGAAACCATAATCCTGAAGTACCAGACATGATAAGTGCACAATATTTGAAATACATCTAGTCCATGTGACCGGCTGGGGTAAGTACAAGAGCACGTACAGGAGTACATGAATATAGTACGGCCTAGGGCCCGCGTGCACGATGCGAGGCCTAAGCTATCTACATGAATATAGCAATCGGGAATTGGTCACATGGCTAGTGTATTTCTCCACCCGACACAAGTAAGTACAAGAACAAGATAGTACAGGAGTACGGGGGTACAGGGTATCGTGTCATAACGTGTCACAAGAAAGAAAACAAGAATGTAAATGTACAAGACCATAAAAAAGTACTTGTCTTGCTCTGGGAAATCAAGGGTACTAGATGGAGCTGGATGTCCTCTTGTTATAGTTGGTACAAGTTTGATTAATATCTAAATAAAGTTTTGAGTTCCACTTTAGCTATATTACAACTCTTCTTCAATAAAAAGAGTTTATGGTTTACCCTAAATGGTTAAGTTCTTCATTCAAGGTCTAATTATCAATTGATTCTCTATAATCTGTCCATAATACATCTTGTAATTATCACTATCATGTACTGTTCACTTAAACCATACCATTTGCAAAAGTAGTAATAATACTAAATAGTGACTGCATAATTATTTAATCCATCTATACAAAAAAACTAACTGTAGGCAACAAAGTTAATTATTCAATTCACTAATTGCACATAATTTCTAACTAATTCTAGTTAACAGGACTTAAGAGGATACTAATGTCCCCTGAATCAGTAATGAGTAGGCACTTCTAAGTTCATATAGACAACCAGTCTACTATCCTAGGCTTCTTTCTACAGGTGAAACTTCTCTCTTGATATTGTATAAGCCAGCCCACACCTAGGCTCCTATGCACAGTAGCTTAGGTTCATTCCTTCATCTCAAGAAAGCCTGCTAGTGAGAACCCAACCTCTGTCCTGACTGTTTCCAACCAGTCTCATGCTCCAGGAATAAAATCCTGATGAGAGCTTTACCAAGTACCACCCTCAAGTTACAGTATGATTCACAAAGGCATTCAAAATAGTGTTGTTTTCCCTGCCTATAGAATTGTCTTAGGCTCAATTTCTGATTGATTCTAAATGGGTTTAATCTATGAGTAAATAATTTGAACTTAACTCCAAACACACCACACTTCCTGATACCAATTAACTCAACAATTTCATTTCCTGTCTTAATGTATCGACTTCATCAAAAAACTATTGACTCCATTATCCTAACTCTAAATGACACTGAAGACTCCTAATCAGTCACAGCAACCTTCATTCAATTAAATTTCTGTACAAAGTTCACAAAAATCCTGTCTACCTAAATCTGAGAATACTAAGTTTTAGGTGCGCTCACAGGGATAGGAAAGAGCTATCAGAATTAACCACAAATCATATTTTAAAGTTAACTCTAATATTTCTCACATATCCTTGCAAACAATTTGGCTTACTATTCTCACCAATCTCTGTCAGTCCTAAAAACCAATACTTACTTGTAATACTTGGTCCCTATATAGATTTCTCAGCTACTGAGGAGCATTCAGAGCTATCCTAAGTTTTACCTGAGAATCCGAGATTTAAATAAGGGACTGAGTTCTAACTATATTATTCATTCTTCAATTCTTGTGAGACTTAGGACAGAAATTCAGATTGTAACAGAACAAGATGTTCTAAACTAAACCATCAAAAGGAAACTCGATTGCAACGATAACCTCACTCAATCTAAGGGATAAAACTCAGATTGAAACATGTATATGCGACTCACTCTTGGAACTAACCTGATTAACAAAATGTTGCAGTCACTACTGCTCTTCCAAAATATCAGTTCCTCAATTTAAAACTTCCAATTTAAATCATAACCTAAAGTACTACTAGATGGTTCAAATCTGAAAAGAATAATCAGGAAATAAAAATCAGAGGCTTACTCAACAATCAACCTAGTATTCCTAGACCAGGAATATCCTTAATTCCAAACACTCAAGAACTAGAACAAAACAAGTTCTGTCATCCAGGACTGAGGTCAAGACTGGATATAAAGAAACATCCATGACAGGTCATGGACACAATAAAACTACACTAAACCAGGTCTTCACGAGCTTGGAGTGAATTACCTGATACGAGTCGAAGACTCTCTATAAATCTGGATGTGAATCACTTCATGATTCTCAACTTAACCTGGATTTAACATTAAAACAAAACAATTGGTGCTCAAAGTAAAACTTAGCAATAATTACACTCTCTCTTGGTTCTTTGAAACTCAGAAAGAAAGGATAGCTTCCCGAATCTAATTTCAAAAGAATTAAAGGAAAAACGATCCATGAAATTCTAAGCCATTGACAAAATCAAATGCAAAACAAACTCAACTTCCCAAGAATTGTTGGATCTAGGTTAGAACAACTTACTGATTGATTCAATTGATTGACAACTCACGAGCAGTCCTCAACGATTTAGTTCTGGAAATCAACAAGGATTTAGGAAAACGACTAAAATTTCCTAGATTAGAACATTTTAAAGAATGATCAAACAGCTTACCATAATTCCAATCATCCAATTAAAATATGAGGATTTCCTGGTCGATTGATCAATTCAAATCACTCTACAGAAATTCGACACAACAGGGAAGAGATCGATCAGACAAAATCAAAGTATAATTCCCTTCGATGAAAAACCTAGACTCAATTTAGAATTATTTACCAGCATCCAACGAACCCGAGGAATGTCTTCGATCCATTCTAGGAAGATGATGAACACTTCGTTGCCGATGCTAGAGTAAGGAGATGCTGCACTCGATGGGCCTCCTTCAACTTCTGATCGCCATGATCACTTCTTCAACTGGCTGCTCTCAGGAAGGAAGAAGAAGAAGAATAGGAAGAATTATCAAATAGTGATGAAGAATGAAGGAGGAGGAAAAGGAGTTTAAATAGGCGATCAAAAGATGATACTCCTACGAATTCAATTGGAGGGAAAAATCAGTTGGGACCACTCCTCCACCTGACAGTTACAACTGTTATTTGAAAGTTTTCAAATTGTTTCTAATTCAAAAATTTTGGAGAATGATTTAGAACCTAAGAGAAGGTTCGATTCTTATAAAGAACTGAAAAGAGTTTGGGCCGGGCCTATCCTAACAGTCCAAGTGAAAACAAAAGAAAAATAACCATAATAGGATTTATTCAAACTATATATATATATATATATATATATATATATATATATATATATATATATATATATATATATATATATATATTACATAACATATAGAAATGAGATTTATAAAATGTATAATTTGAGAAAGTGGGGTTACACAAGTCACCTAATAACTCTCTTAGGGTATATTTGTCTCCTGGGCGATGTATCCACTATAAATTCTTATAACTTGCGTCTGGATAACCTAGATAGTCTGTAGGGCTTGTGGCCGTAGGGATACCTCATTGCATCTTGCTAGTAACAAGGCTTGTGATAATCCTAGTTAGCTAATGTATCAAGTCGTACTCATTGCTTGGCCGTGATTGATGGATGGAGTCAGTCCAGTCCAGTCTAGTTTTGTCTAGGCAGTGTCCGCATGTTTATTTCAGTACACTATGGTTTATTCTTACTTTCATCGATAAATGGTCGGAGACAAAGTTTTGTTCAGGAGAAGGGTTACAACCCGATCCTTATTTGGTTTAAGGGTTGTAACTTGGCTTCCGCAATGGTTCCTAAGTTATCCTATCACTTGTCGTCCTATTTAGTACTCACATGTTCTACATGATCCTTATGCTGCACAATGATTAGAGACTAAGTTCTGTTCAGGAGAAGGGTTACAACCCAGGTCCTTGTTTGGTTTAAAGGTTGTAACTTGACTTCCGAATTAGTTCATAAGTCCACTTATCATTGTCTTTCTATAATTCTTACATGCTCACAAGTCTCAGTTATCTAACATGCTCACATGTTCCACTTACCACTACAAAAAAAGTGTTTTTTGGGATGATACTATAAGGAACACAAGTCTAAAACGTCCTAAAAGTATAGTTCTAGGGACGGCTATAATTTTAGTAACAAAAAGTTGTATTTTTTTGGGACAGATTGTGAAAATGGATCACTATTGTGGGGGGAAAGTTTACCTCCATATGTTTTCATCTTAACCGTTCGATCGGATGACTTAATCTAGACCGTCAATCCCAAAACTTTTAGAACTTAGTAGATCAAAACTTTCAGAACTCAATATCAAAACAACCAAAATCTCTCTCTTTCTTTTCGATCAAAAAATGGGTGCTGCAGCTTTCTCTCTCTCCGACCTAGGTGCTCCAGTGCTGCTGCTCTCTCTCTCTCTCTCTCTCTCTCCGACCATTGCTCTCTCTCTGTCCGACCTTTCAACCCTAGGTGCTCCAGTGCTGTTGCTTGGTATATTTTCCCCAACCTTTAGAATTTTTTACCAAAATTTTTTAGTCTTTTCCCTAATTTTTGGATGCATATTATTTTGTCCTAGATTATTTGCTTGAAATTTGAGTGTTTTACATACTAGGGTAGTGGATGTCTTAGTTTTTACCCCTAATTTTTGCATGTATGATCAGTTATTTAGGTGATTGTTTTTCTTTTGGGAAGATTTGGATTTATGAAGTGTATCAATTTATTGAGAAAATTATTTGGTAGAAAAAATATGTTAGAACCCTAAAATAGGTGCACATTATCATTTACTGTGTCATGTCAAGTCCGTGTCCGTGCCCATGCATATCTTAAAGCCCAAATCCCACATGCTATCTTGCATGGACAGGAACATGACACAATATGGACACAGTTGATTTATTTGTAAAAATTTGGGGTTTTTTTAATAAACATTAATTCATCCTTGGAAATTTGTGGGATTTTAAACATAATTACTCCCATTCTGGATTGATGTTAAACATATTATAAATTGAGATGAGTTTGAACCTGGCTATGTTCTTTGTAGATTTTAATTTGTCAAATTATTGTGATTAGTGTTCATGTAGGAATTATAAGTTTCAAAAATATGCGGGGATAGCTCAGTTGGGAGAGAACCTAAACTAGATATATTTTTGTTGAGTGGAACCTTGGGGTTATTAATTATCTTTATAAAATTAAATATTTGGTAATGCACGTGTTGGGATTGTGAACAAAATATATTTTTTGGTTTGCGGTATAATATTCAATGTGCTAGATGAGTACGTTATGAACGACAACATTGTTTTTGATTTGCTAGTAATTTTTTGAGCGTCTACATTTGCTTTGATTTTGCTTGAGAGATCTATCTGATTGTTATGGCTAACACTCAAATTGATTGTTATGACTAACACTCAAAATTTGAGTGTCAGCCATGGGTTTTATGACATGGGTGAGTGGCTAATTATATTTGTATTGTAGATTGAATTTAGCAAGTACGAGATCATATGTGGGTTCATTGCATATGTATTTTAATTGGTTGCACATTTTGGTTGTTTATTGTATGTTTGTTGATATAATAAAGTATGTGCAGCTTGGTCCATGTGCTCAAGTTCAGAGTAGTTGTACAATTTAATTCTTGAACTAAATTCTCTAGTACTAGTGTTTCTTTTTTCCTTTCTCTTTTGTTTGAGATAAATATTGGAGGCTTGTTGTAGTGGTGGTTGAAATTCTTTATCAAGGATACCCTTACAAGACTACATTCTGACAGCTAGAGATTGATAAACATGTGACGACCAATCCCTTCCTCTATATATTATTAGTTATTGTATCTTGCAAATATTGACACAAAGTTGATGATTTAGTTTCTCCAATATTCAGCTTGTTAAGAGATCAGTTAATAACTTTCGCAATGCCTACCGAAGGTTGTTCCAAAATTAACAAAGGCTTCTCAGTCTTACAAACGCTTGATCATATATGGTGGTCTAATGGATTTATGATGGCTGATTGGTATCATTAACCGACATAATTTTGTTCAACTCTTTTTAGGTGCTGACCGACACACATATTAAAGTTCAATAGGCAGGACAAACTGCGCTTCAGCAGGTGATACATGCTACTCTTTGCTTCACAGTCTCTCTTTTCTTCCCATATATAATATTCGATGTTATTCAGGTTAGGAGTGTCATTAAAAATCTTGAAGTACTTGTTCCTACCCTTTTGATGTGTCTCACTGACCCAAATGCTTATACAAAATACTTTCTAGATGTCCTTCTTCATGTAAGCTTTTAACAAGGATTGCATGAGTAATTTGGTTAGCTGTCTTGTTTCTTTCATTGTTATTTTTATTATGTTGTATTTGTAGAGGGCGCCCTCGTGCTACGAGGTTCTCATTTAACACAGGTCATGGGGGGTTCATTAGTGAAATGCTTAAGTCATAACAATTGATGGAGGGTTGGTAACAAACCTATAGTCTTACTTGTAGTACTCGTGTCTTTTGAATGCCACAAAGTGGTATATACTTTGTTTATGGCTGTTGAGTTTTATACAGGTTTCTCACTTTATTAATATAATGCAACTACTTATTTTAGTTGTTATATGTTAGTATTTTCTGCCAAATATATACTACTGATTGCTACATTTTATTGATGTTGTATTCAATGACTATTGAATTTGATGCTTGACAATTGATTAAAGTACCAGCAAATAGTCACAAATTTCTAGTGTTTGTCAGCCAAAAGTCTATAGTCATTATATTTAACTTAGTTAGTTTACCCCATTTTGACATTAAACTCTACTGAGCATCAAAAGACTAGTCTGAATCACCATCAACTTCTCTTTTATATGACTGAGTTTCATTGATCTTGAATTTTTTAAGTTGTCTCCTGAAATATATAGGAAGCTCAGGAAATTAACAGGGCACAATATATATCAATTACCCTTCAGAGACTGGTATGGGATAGGTTGTTACACTCTGCATCTCTCTTCTTACTCTATTACGCAGTTGTTTTTAACTTCATTTTATATGAGTAGTTGAATTTAAGTTTTTTAAATATTTATGTTAGTAATCTTTTCTCCAACAGTTAATTGTTGTCTCCTAATAGCATATAACATGGTGGAGAGGATACCTATGAATGATGGCCATTGCGTATTTGGGAATCATCTCATTGATATTTCTGCTTTCTGCTATGCTACCATTATCTTTGGGGCTCATTCATCCACACGATGGTATCTGTCTACTTCCAGTGCTCCTAATGTGCTTATAGTATTATAAGATTTTGAGCTGTTAGGAAAATGAGTATCTTTTTTTTTGCTACAAGTAATTATGGCTTCATCTCTTATTTTGATGTACTAGTGTTTGCTTCAACATCTTCTTCTGTATCTGGTATTATGAGTGCTTATGTATGTATGCATTTGTTTTTATTCATCTATTTTCTTAGTGAATAACGAATGTTTAGACCAAAAAAAGATATAATTGTTTGGGCCATCCATTAAATCTGAACTGTATATCGTCACACTTTATTGCCATTATTATTTACATAGTGTTAACAACACAATAATATATGATATATATGTAAATGAAAACCAAAGATGTAAAATAATTTTACTTGTACACTCAGCTTGAATTGCACACTAGATGGGCCTGCAAATAAGGAAGGCCAACCCTCGGCCTAATCGAGTTGAGCTCATGCTTTAACAAAAACTTGCTATTGATTTCTGGCAAGCACGACATTTATGTGAAGAAATAGTGTTGATTAGCTTACCAAGTGTGCAAGAATGTAGGTTTCAGTGATTTTGTCAAAAATTTTATTTCAAGTCTTTGGGTTTGAGTTTATGTATCATTTTATGCCAAACCAGTATATAAAAAGACTTAAGTTTTGTCCAAGAGAATTACTACTCTCAAATTCTTTATGTACAAGAAGCACAATATTATTAACTTCAAAGAACATGAGCACGAACATGAAACAAATGAGCTTAATATATTGAAGGGCTCTGAAACATTAACAATGAACCAAATCTAAGTACATCAATCTAGACCATGATGGTTTGTCATTCCGGGTCAACTATCTGAATACTTTGTGTTGATCTGATTTCAGTTCAAAGTGGTTGTTTTTATGCTTATTTTGATCTGGGTTATGAAATTTCCATACATCATCAAGAGAGCTTTGAATTGATTGATTTGGTCATTATGAAATTTCCATACATCTATTTTGGATGCTCGTTTACAAACTTGTATCTCTTAGCTATTTTATATCCTTTCAAGATTTGGTTGTTTTACCTACTCTGATTAAACGTTGATGAATTTTGCTTATTTTAGTGAATGTTGATGAATTTATTTTCTTTACTTCATTCATTCTCAATTTCTATTAGAAAAAATATTTACAGAGAAGTGGTTGTAGAAGCTATACTATTCTGGCTTCAATATCCCTTTTAATTCATCATGCTACTTATACGGGAGTGCAATTTGTATTTGTGTTGATAGTGTAGGTTTGTAATGACCATTCATGGGATAATCCTGCATATTGTATTTTTCAACTTCTATTAGGAAAAATGTCCCCACAAAAGAAGAAATTTATCAAGCCTGGGTTCATGTCAGGATATGAGAGGCAAAGATTGGAAAATATTACTAGAAATAAAATGAAAATAGATGCTTTGAAATTGTAACAAGTTTCAAAGCTTGTAATGAATTCCAAGATGGTTACTCGAACAAGTTCGAGTAAGATGGGAAAAAGAAGCGCAAGTGAAAGAGATGATGAGTATATCCTTGTCGGTGAGGATTTGCTTAGCGAGGAAGATAGCAACCATAATGAAAAATCTTCCGACCCTAAAATGAAGAAGGTAATAAATTTGATATCGAGTCTTCTGTCTTCTGTCATCATTCATTGGAATATCTCACTATTTTTCTTACGTTACAGGTTACAAACAATGACTCTTTTGTCCGTAAAATGAAAAAGGTTAAGAATTTGATCATAAATGATTTTTTTACTGTTCCAGTGTATAGCTTACTACTATGGTTGCAAATGATGAGGAAAGCAACATCTGGGGTCCTCGAGTCTTGATCCTCCATTGGTGATGGTCTTGACCCTCTACCATTGCTTGTGTTGCCAATGTCTAGTGAGCTCTGATATGCTCTAATACACCAGTGTGCACCTAAATTTCTTCTGATACACCACTGTGCATTTGATACTTCTTCTGATACTCGGGTATCAAACTATGGTGGTTTGGATCTTCACTGGTAGAGCTGGTTGAGCCACATCATGGATGCGATTGAGCTCTTGCCGACCTACGGTGAGCTTCGATCTGATGCCTAGCGTCAATTGGGATCATATCGTAGAGGAAGAGTATTTTACTATAGTTTGAGCTTCCTTGCATAGATTTTTATTATGGTTTGAACTTCCTTTTATGTCTTATTAGTGTGTTTCTTGCATAGCTTACTACTATGGTTTGAACTTCCTTTACGGCACTGTGTTGGACTATCTTGACAGTTCTGGATATTTGATCCTCAAATTTGGTTGAGGATGAGCACTTTCCCATTTATTTATATACATATTGAATCTAATTTTCTTAGATCTACTGACAACACATGTTGCAAATGATGAAGAAAGCAACATTTGGGGTCCGCGAATCTTGATCCTCTATTGATACTGGTCTTGACCCTCTACCAATGCTTGCATTGCCAATGTCTAGGGAGCTCTGATACGCTCTAATACACCAGTGTGCACTTAAATTTCTTCTGATATGCTATTGTGCAGTTGATACTTCTTTTGATACTCGGATATCCTGCTATGGAGGTTTGGTTCTTCATTGGTAGAGCTGGTTGAGCAGCATCATGGATGTGATTGAGAACTTGCAGACCCACGGCGAGCATCGATCTGATGCCTAGCTTAAACTGGGATCATATCGTAGAGGAAGAGTATTTTACTATGGTTTGAGCTTCCTTTCATATATTTTTACTCTTGGTTTGAACTAACTTCTATATGTAGTGCCTGTGGTTCGTATTACGTATTTTTGGAATACGTGTACGTATTTTATCTTGTATTGCATGATTCCTTGCTTAGCTTTTCTTCATGGCTTGGTTTATTCTTGGGTTGGATCGGCTTGGCTTGGTTTTGCTTTGGTTCATCATGAACCAAGGGTGAACCCCTACCTACCACCACCATTAGTATTTATTACCCATTCTCCTTTCTCTTTCCTCATTACTCTTCTTCTTCTCCACCATAACTCTTCACCTACCAGAGAGAGAGAAAGAGGTCTAGACAAGTGCCGCTTGCTTCATGGAGGAACTCTAATTTTATTGTTCCATTCTCTTCTTTACAGCATTCTAACATACTTTAGTACTTGGCATTTTTACTTTCCATGGCCAGATTCTTGTTGATCTAAGTTTAGCTTATTTTTGGATTTTTTGGGTTTTGATCTACTTAATCTTGTTATTTCTAAGTTTTGATGGTTCCATGTTGTAGAGAATTTTGTTCTGCCCTATTTTGACCTATGGAAGTTCAGATTTGGACTCTGGATGAAGGTTTCATGGAGCTTGGAAGCATGGGTTCATGGTGTTCTTCTTCTCGGAAATTTTGGAGGAGAAGAACAGTTCTCTGGCCGCATGGCAGTACTTGACCGCATGAACATTCATGCGGCAAGTCGCTCAGCCGCATGAGACCCTTGTATTCCAGCCGCATGGACTTGAACCGAGCGCATATACCCGAACTTCTCAGCACCACATATGACTGGAATTCCCTGGCCGCATAAGTCTTCAGTCACTTCCAGCCGCATGGGGTCCCACTCGCCCTCAGCCGCATACAACCTTTCCCATTGGCCGCATGGATTCGCTTTCCGTCAGCCGTATGTGCACCCATTACTCCTAGCCGCATATGCCACCGTCCTCCCCTGGCCGCATGGAACTCGGTCAGTTCAGCCGCATAGGGCTGAGGCCCCTACTCTGCCACATGCGCTCATCCATTCCTAGCCGCATGAGGCCCACTCTTCCGCTGGCTGCATGAGACCCGACTTCTTGGGACCGTAGGTGCCCTTGCCTTCCTATGCCGTATGCCCCTGTCCTTACCAAGTCGTATGCGCTCTCCTTACTGGCCGCATAGGTTCTAGTGATCCTGAGCCGCAGGGCTCCTCCCTATGCCTTGCCCTGCTATTTAGTTATTATTATTATTTGATCTTTACTGATAATTTATGTCTTGTAACCTCAGCATAACTTGGGTCTCCTGATTGAATGCTTACACTATGATGCCCTGCACATGTACCTGAACACGATAGTGACCCGTAGGGGTGCACTCCTGACAAGTAAACATGGCATGATCTGATAGTGGCCCGTCGTGGCGCACTCCTGACAAGTGAACTTGACATGATAACCTGACATGATATATCTTGATAAGCTGTTGTGACGGCTACCTGACATGACATGACCTGTATAAATAACCTAGACACCGTGGACGATTGTGCTTGTACAAATAATCCAGTCCTGTCTTGCATCATGTCTAGGATGGGACTCCTGAGTACCACGGTCACGAGTACCAACTGAAATGGACTAAGGCTAATAACTAGATTAATACATTAGTCATAAAGAGATCTCCCAGCTACAGGCAATCCCGTTACCTGGGCGCGCTTGGGATATGTAGCCTGCCGTCGAG
Source organism: Iris pallida (assembly GCA_029216955.1). Lineage (NCBI taxonomy): Eukaryota > Viridiplantae > Streptophyta > Magnoliopsida > Asparagales > Iridaceae > Iris > Iris pallida. Next base: position 3,265,574 of record JANAVB010041419.1, on the reverse strand, counting down.
TATGGCACATTTCCAGCACACTGTCATGTGTTGCACCCTTCAAGCTACTTAAGGGTACATGCGTTTCCTGGACGATGTACCCACCTGAATTCAACCCCTAAATTTTGACCTGGGTAACCTGGATGGTCTGCAGGGCTTGTGGCTGTAGAATAATCTCACTGCATCTTGCTAGTAACTAGGCCTGTGATAACCCTAGCTAGTTAAAGTATCAAGCCGTACTTATTGCTTGGCCGTGATTGTTGAATGGAAATAATCAGTCTAGTCTTGTCTTGATCCTGTATAAGATTATTACATGTTCTAATTTTTCTTATATTACCTTGCTGATAAATGGGAGAAACCAAGTTCGGTTCAGACGAAGGGTTACAATCCCGGTCCTTATTTGGTTTAAGGATTGTAACCTGGTTATCTGAATGGTTCCCTGGTTATCTTACCGTATATCCTCGTAATGTTATATTTCTCGAGTTTTACTATATATATTATTATCTTCTGTGCTAATTGCTGGTTTTAGTTCCTAAGTGAAGCTTCCTTTGTGGCACTTGCTCTTTCTGCGGTCTGACCCAGCTGGTTTTGTATGGCCAGATTTTAGAGCAGTTCCAGAGGATCTACCGACTCTCCAGCCCGATGGTGGCCACTAGACGTAACCAGGGCAACGAGTGGGTTATTTTTGGCTCTCCCACTTTATTGTAAAAATTATTCTTTTGAGGCGTTTAGCCGACGAGCACCTGTTTAGCTCGATTGTACTTACTTATTGTCTGCCTATGGGCTGTAACATGATTGACAGATCCTAGGGTTGATCATGTATGACTAAACTCTTGCTAGTCCTAACATTTTGTAAAGACTAGCTTCATGATCAGCTGAATATGTAATATTTGGGACGCCTTATTATTGTATATTTAATGATCATACATCTTGTGACTTTTACCTACTTGTTTATGATTGAGACACTAGGCTTGTTCATGACCATAGGAGACTGTTGGCTTGAAGTAAACCCTCATGTATCTAGACAGTCGTGACCGTATAGCGAGATGGATTCCATTTCATAAACGTAGCTGGCTATGTCTGCCCCCGCTCTCCAGTATTCTGGTTCTGGGGCGTGACATGGTTTAAGTGGTGGCCCATGCAGGTCTTGTAAATCAAGATATGTGAGGGTTTACCTAATAGATGTCTCAATCAGTACTCGCCCTTGATCTCTATTCATATCATCTGAATCTCTGGATTCTTGTCCTGATCATATGCTTGTATCGTTGATCTGTCCTGGTCCTTCCTTATTGTTCCCCATGTCGTCTTCTTCAGCGGCATCGTTCCTGGACCTGCCGGTCAGCAAGGTGGAGCACTTCCCGTGGATCAGCAGCAACCCGGAGATCAAGCCCAGCATTCCGGAGTAGCCTCCAGAGTCGTACCTTCTGGCGGAGAGCCACCAGTCCAGCCAGTTCAGCCTGTAGAACCTGATGATGGCACTTTGGTAGGTCTCGTCAGGACCTTGATAGCTTCCCAAGATCGTCGAGGAGATGCCTTGTACCAGGCAGTGACGGATGCTCTGACCAGAGGAGGTCATCAGGGTAACGGCATGGCCAACAGCTTCAAGCGCTTGAACCCTCCATTCTTCGACGGTAGTGAAGATGCTATCGCTGCAGATGCATGGCTTCAGGACACAGAGGTGATTCTAGAAGCAGCTAGGACCCCAGAGAATGAGAAGGTAGCCGTGGTGTGCTTTCAGTTATTAGATCTTGCCCGCAACTGGTAGGCGGCTCAGGCCGTTGGATTAGCAGCACCCATTGCTTGGGCGGTGTTCAGAGAGAGATTCCAGACCAATTATTTTGATGCTGTAGCTCGGTACGATCTACAGACGAGGTTCACCAATCTGAAGCAGATGGGCAGGACGGTCGACGGATATGCGGTCGAGTTTTCGAGGCTCAGTCGGTTTGCTTCCACCTTGGTGGCAACCGAGTATGATAGAGCCCAACGATTTCAGCAAGGGCTTCACCTGGAGATTTTGTTGGCAGTTGAACAGTTTGAGCATCAGACTTTTGATGCAGTCTTGAGAGCAGCTAGGAGGCATGAGTATACCTCCCAGAGGATTGTGGATAGGGCCGGAGGTCGGAAGAGATCCCACGGCCAGATGAATCAGTCTTCAGCCCCAGCCCCGGCAGCCAGGGCTTTGACCATTGGAGCTCCGAGGCGAGCGACCTCAGTAACGTCGGTTCAGCATTCAACCCCGACGTATCCTCAGCAGCAGAAGCAGAAGCAGTCTTCCGCAGTTGGATGTTCTCATTGTGGGAAGCCAGGCCATGTAGTGGCAGAGTGTCGCAGGGCATAGGGATTGTGTCTGGCTTGTGGAGCCGCAGACCATAGGGTTGGATCCTGCCCGAATAGGGGTGGTTCATCATCGTCCAACCTTTCTAGCTCTTTGGTGAGAGGACCAGCTCCGATCCAGCAGCAGCAGTATCCATTGCCGAGGCCCTTGCCGCCTCAGTCCCAGGCATTCCAGCAACAACACCCCCAGCAGCATGCTCAAGCCCTAGCCTTGAGTCAGAATAGGCAGCGAGGATTTCAGCAGAGGGGACCAGCACCCCGAGGGCATGGTCAGGCTATGGTGATGACCGCAGAGGAAGGATTGGCACCAGAAGACGTAGTGGCAGGTACTATTCTCGTCAACTCCTTTCCAGCTTTAGCTTTATTTGATTCTGGTGCATCGCATTCTTTTATGTCTGCACGATTCGCGACACGAATAGGATTGGAGCCCGAGTCATTATCAGTAAGGCTCAATATACTTACTGGTAACGGACTTATGGGAGTCGATAGAGTGTTTTCCTTATTTCGGATCGTAGTTAGCGGTAAGGAGTTTCCCGCTAGATTGATAGAGTTCCTGATGGCCGATTATGATGTGGTCTTAGGGATGGATTGGTTGAGGAACCAGTATGCTAGAATAGACTGCCATATTCGCAGAGTTATTTTTAGCATTACAGACGAGCCAGAGTTTTCCTTTTGCCGGGGCGAAGTTGAGCCTTCTCCTCCAGTGTTGCGGATGGCAGTAGCGGCAGTACAGTTGCCTCGGATAGTCGAAGAGTTTCCAGATGTTTTCCTAGAAGAGCTTCCAGGTATGTCGCCAGAACGGGAGATCGAGTTCACCATATAATTGATTCCTGGGATAGCCCCAGTGTCAGAGAGAGTCTACAAGATGGCACCGTCAGAATTGGAGATCTTGTATAAGATGATTGAAGAACTTCGAACCAAGAGATTTATTCGTGCTAGTGGATCGCCTTGGGGAGCCCCGATGCTTCTTGTGAAAAAGAAGGATGGTACGTCCAGGTTATGTGTTGATTATCGTACCTTGAACTCAGTGACAATCAAGAACAGATACCCTCTTCCGAGGATAGATGACTTGTTTGATCAGCTCAAAGGGGCAGCAGTATTCTCGAAGATCGACTTGCGTTCAGGATATCATCAGATCAGAGTCAGAGAGCAGGACATCCCAAAGACAGCTTTCAGGTCTAGGTATGGGCATTGAGAGTTCCTAGTGATGCCATTTGGAGCGACCAATGCGCCGGCTGTATTCATAGATCTCATGAATCGTATTTTCATGCCTTATTTGGATCAGTTCGTGATTGTGTTTCTGGATGACATCCTGGTCTATAGTAGGAGTGAAGCAGAGCATGAGCAGCATCTCCGTGTGGTTCTTCAGATTCTCATGAAGCACCAGTTGTATGCCAAGTTCAGTAAATACGAGTTCTGGCTCGATCGCATTTCGTACTTGGGTCATATCATCACTCGAAGAGGAGTAGAAGTGGATCCCCAGAAGATTATGGCTATTTAGTCATGGCCGGTGCCCAGCACAGTTGCAGAGGTTCGCAGTTTTTTCGGATTGGCCGGCTACTACCGGCGATTTGTTTCAGACTTTGCTCAGATTTCAGCGCCATTGACCCAGTTGACCCGCAAGGAGGTGCAGTTTGCTTGGACAGCAGAATATCAAGATTCTTTTAAAAAGTTGAAGCGAGGCTTGATGACGGCTCCTATTCTCGCACTTCCAGATGGAACTGGAAGATTCTCAGTATATTGTGATGCTTCAGGCAGAGGCTTAGGATGTGTTCTGATGCAGCATGGGAAGGTAATAGCTTATGCATCACGGCAACTTTGTGATCATGAGAGGAATTACCCAACCTATGACTTGGAGCTGGCAGCAGTAGTATTTATACTTAAGTTGTGGAGGCACTACTTGTACGGAGATAGGGTGGAGATTTTCACCGACCACAAGAGCCTGAAGTATGTTTTCACCCAGAAGGATCTTAACACGCGTCAGAGGAGGTGGCTGGAGCTTCTTGTGGATTATGATGTCAACTTACAGTATCATCCCGGGAAGACCAACATCGTTGCAGATGCATTGAGCAGGAGAGTCGGAGCTTATTTCCTAACAGCGTAACCAGAGCTGTTAGCCTATCTTCAGAAGATGGGTATTGAAGTTGTCCTTCCTTCCAGTATGGCATTGATGGCCAGTATACAAGTTCAATCCACCATAGTCGAGAGGATCCGGATGGTGTAGTCAGCAGATTCTAAGCTTTAGCGACTTAGAGCAGAGTATGAGACAGGACGAAGACTAGAGTTGTGTATTCATGAAGACGGTACACTTAGGCATGGTAAGCGTCTTTGTGTACCCAGTGGTGATATCAGACAGGAAATCCTGGCAGAGTCTCACAGTTCTCAATAATCCATTCATCTGGGCGGTACAAAGATGTACCGAGATATCCGTCAGCACTTTTGGTGGAATGGCATGAAGAGGGAGATAGTCCGGTTTGTCTCTCGTTGTTTAGTCTGCCAACAAGTTAAGGCTAAACATCAGAGGCCCGCTGGACTTCTTCAGCCCTTGCCGATTCCAGAATGGAAGTGGGAACATGTGACCATGGATTTTGTGACTGGATTACCTAGGTCCCCAGCTGGTCAAGATGCTATTTGGGTTATAGTTGACAGGCTCACGAAGGTAGCTTACTTTATCCCATTCAGAGTCGGTCAGTCGACAGCTCAGTTAGCAGAGATGTACCTCAGGTAGATTGTCAGGTTGCACGGAGTGCCAATTAGTATTACCTCGGATCGAGATTCAAGATTCACGTCGCACTTTTGGCGTAACCTGCAGGAGAGTTTGGGAACTCGTCTCCAGTTTAGTTCAGCATATCATCCGCAGACAGATGGACCGTCGGAGCGTACAATCCAGACTCTTGAAGATATGTTGCGGTCCTGTACACTTGACTTCGGTGGTTCATGGAAATATCACCTGCATCTGGTGGAATTTTTGTACAATAACAGCTTCCAAGCTAGTATCCAGATGGCACCGTTCGAGGCACTGTATGGTAGGAAGTCCGATCTCCGTTAGCTTGGGACAATGTGGGAGAGAGGCAGATGCTTGGCCCAGAAATGATTGCCTAGACAGTTGAAGTGGTCAGAAGAGTCCGGGATCATCTTCGAGTTACCCAAGATCGCCAGCGCCATTGGGCCGATTCTTATCGGCGCCCTCTCGAGTTTTCTGTCGGCGACCATGTATTCCTGAGGATTTTGCCTAACTGTGGCGTCATTCGTTTCGGCACACGGGGAAAGCTTAGTCCTAGGTATATAGGGCCGTTCGATATTCTGGAGCGAGTAGGAGATGTGTCCTATCGTCTCGCTCTTCCGTCGTCGCTAAGCGAGGTGCATGACGTGTTCCATGTATCCCAATTACGACGGATATCCCGAACCCGAGCCATATCTTGGATCATTCGGAATTGGTTGTTGGTACCAACCTTTCGTATGAGGAGAGGCCCGTGTCTATATTGGACCGGAGAGAGAAGATACTCAAGAATAAGACTATCAAGTTAGTCTGAGTTGCTTGGGGTCATCATTCTTTGGATGAGTCAACGTGGGAGCATGAGGATGATATCCGATCGCGATATCCCGACTTGTTTGACTCATGAGGTATAATGTCCTCCTTATGCCTCATGCCTTCGATTCCTTGCTTGATTGAGTGATTGCCTGCCTAATTATAGCTTTCATGTGATTAATATAGCTTGTCCTCGTCTCTCTAGCCTATTAATTAAATTCCGAGGACGGAATTCTTTTAAGATGGGTAGAGTTGTAATGCCTGTGGTTCGTATTACGTATTTTTGGAATACGTGTACGTATTTTATCTTGTATTGCAAGATTCCTTGCTTAGCTTTTCTTCATGGCTTGGTTTATTCTTGGGTTGGTTCGGCTTGGTTTGGTTTTGCTTTGGTTCATCATGAACCAAGGGTGAACCCCTACCTACCACCACCATTAGTATTTATTACCCATTCTCCTTTCTTTCTCCTCATTACTCTTCTTCTTCTCCACCATAACTTCTTCACCTACCAGAGAGAGAGGTCTAGGCAAGTACAGCTTGCTTCATGGAGGAACTCTAATTTTATTGTTCCATTCTCTTCTTTACAGCATTCTAACATACTTTAGTACTTGGTATTTTTACTTTCCATGGCCAGATTCTTGTAGATCTAAGTTTAGCTTATTTTTGGATTTCTTAGATTTTGATCTACTTAATCTTGTTATTTCTAAGTTTTGATGGTTCCATGTTGTAGAGAATTTTGTTCTGCCCCATTTTGACCTATGAAAGTTCAGATTTGGACTCTGGATGAAGGTTTCATGGAGCTTGGAAGCATGGGTTCATGGTGTTCTTCTTCTCGGAAATTTTGAAGGAGAAGAACAGTTCTCTGGCCGCATGGCAGTACTTGACCGCATGAACATTTATGTGGCAAGTCGCTCAGCCGCATGAGACCCTTGTATTCTAGCCGCATGGACTTGAACCGAGCGCATATACCTGAACTTCTCAGCACCACATATGACTGGAATTCCCTGGCCGCATAAGTCCTCAGTCACTTCCAGCCGCATGGGGTCCCACTCGTCCTCAGCCGCATACAGCCTTTCCCATTGGCCGCATGGATTCGCTTTCCGTCAGTCGCATGTGCACCTACCACTCCTAGCCGCATATGACACCGTCCTCCCCTGGCCGCATGGGACTCGGTCAGTTCAGCCGCATAGGACTGAGGCCCCTACACTGCCGCATGCGCTCATCCATTCCAAGTCGCATGAGGCCCACTCTTCCGCTGGCCGCATGAGACCCGACTTCTTGGGACCGCAGGCGCCCTTGCCTTCCTATGCCGCATGCCCCTGTCCTTACCAAGTCGTATGCGCTCTTCTTACTGGCCGCATGGGTTCTAGTGATCCTGAGCCGCAGGGCTCCTCCCTATGCCTTGCCCTGCTATTTAGTTATTATTATTATTTGATCTTTACTGATAATTCATGTCTTGTAACCTCAGCATAACTTGGATTTCCTGATTGAATGCTTGTACTATGATGCCCTGCACATGTACCTGAACACGATAGTGACCCGTAGGGGTGCACTCCTGACAAGTAAACATGGCATGATCTGATAGTGGCCCGTCGTGGCGCACTCCTGACAAGTGAACTTGACATGATAACCTGACATGATATATCTTGATAAGCTGTTGCGACGGCTACCTGACATGATATGACCTGTATAAATAATCTGGATACCGTGGGCGATTGTGCTTGTAGAAGTAATCCAGTCCTATCTTGCATCATGTCTAGAATGGGACTCCTGAGTACCACGGTCAGGAGTACCTACTGAAATGGACTAAGGCTAATAACTAGATTAATACATTAGTCATAAAGAGATCTTCCAGCTACAGGCAATCCCGTTACCTGGGCGCGCTTGGGATCTGTAGCATGCCGTCGAGTAGGGCACATTTCCAGCACACTGTCATGTGTTGCACCCTTCAAGCTACTTAAGGGTACATGCGTTTCCTGGACGATGTATCCACCTGAATTCAACCCCTAAATTTCGACCTGGGTAACCTGGATGGTCTGCAGGGCTTGTGGCTGTAGAATAATCTCACTGCATCTTGCTAGTAACTAGGCCTGTGATAACCCTAGCTAATTAAAGTATCAAGCCGTACTTATTGCTTGGCCGTGATTGTTGAATGGGAATAATCAGTCTAGTCTTGTCTTGATCCTGTATAAGATTATTATATGTTCTGATTTTTCTTATATTACCTTGCTGATAAATGGGAGAAACCAAGTTCGGTTCAGACGAAGGGTTACAATCCCGGTCCTTATTTGGTTTAAGGATTGTAACCTGGTTATCTGAATGGTTCCCTGGTTATCTTACCGTATATCCTCGTAATGTTATATTTCTCCAGTTTTACTATATATATTATTATCTTCTGTGCTAATTGCTGGTTTTAGTTCCTAAGTGAAGCTTCCTTTGTGGCACTTGCTCTTTCTGGGGTCTGACCCAGCTGGTTTTGTATGGCCAGATTTTGGAGCAGCTCCAGAGGATCTACCGACTCTCCAGCCCGATGGTGGCCACTAGACGTAACCAGGGCAATGAGTGGATTATTTTTGGCTCTCCCACTTTATTTTAAAAATTATTCTTTTGAGGCGTTTAGCCGACGAGCACCTGTTTAGCTCGATTGCACTTACTTACTGTCTGCCTACGGGCTGTAACATGATTGACGGATCCTAGGGTTGATCATATATTACTAAACTCTTGCTAGTTCTAACATTTTGTAACGACTAGCTTCATGATCAGCTGAATATGTAATATTTGGACGCCTTATTATTGTATATTTAATGATCATACATCTTGTGACTTTTACCTACTTGTTTGTGATTGAGACACTAGGCTTGTTTATGACTATAGGAGACTGTTGTCTTGTAGTAAACCCTCATTTATCTAGACAGCCGTGACCGTATAGCGAGATGGATTCCATTTCATATACGTAGCTGGCTATGTCTGCCCCCGCTCTCCAGTATTCTAGTTCTGGGGCGTGACAGTCTTATTAGTGTGTTTCTTGCATAGCTTACTTCTATGGTTTGAACTTCCTTTACGGCACTGTATTGGACTATCTTGACAACACCTACCCTATATACTGCTACATTTATTATGCATTTTTAGGTTGCATACAACAGTCCTACGCGTAGGTCATAAAAAAAGAGTGTGAGGAGCAAGAGGCCCGGCATAAGAAAGAGCTTGAGGCGGTCAAGTGTGAGCTTAGGAGTGAGCTCAAGGAGGAAGTTATGGCCATGTTCCTGAATGCTCAACTACTTTGTGAACAATCCAATACATCGTCCAGGTAATTTGCCAACTATCAACTTATTATATTTGTTTTTCTCTGTGATTCCTATGTTTGGTTTTCTCTCGTAGCTGCAATTAATGTTTGGTTTTTTTATCTCTGTGATTCTTCAAGCTACTTCTCCATTTTCTTTCTTTCCTGTTGGAAGTTAAACTATGTTACATTGGTTTCTTTTTTGGACTATGATTTTTGGAGTCTGAATTTGCATACTGCCTTTAAAGTTTGTTTCTCCATTTCCTTTTTTTCAAGTTAGAATTTGTATTTATTATATTGGTTTCTCTTCTGGACTATCATTTTTTGGACTGAATTTTGCATAGTCTCGTGTCGGTATCGGTATCGGTATCGGAACTTAAAGTTTGAGCTGCAAAAGAGTTTTGTTTCCCAATTTTTCCCTTCACTTAAAGCTTCTCCTTTCATTTGAAGCTTCCTTTGTCACTTGAAGCTTGTTATTGTACATTGGTTTTTCTGTACAGTAACAAACTTGTTACTTGTAGTTCCCATTTTTGGATTTGAAGCTTCCCAATTTTTGGACTGAAGCTTGTTATTTGTAGTTCCCATATTTTTGTAAGCAAGTCTGTATAGTTTGGAAGAACTGTTAGCAGGTCTATACAGATGGATTGATCCTTTTGTTCTGTTTTAAACATTCACAAACTAATGTAGTCTAGTCTGTACAGTTTGGAAGAACTTATCTTTCTTTTCTGGTGGTTTGTATACAATTAGCAGGTTACTAATATATTGGCATATCTTATTTCATTTGCAGGTCCTTCAAAAGCATTCTGGATATGCTAAAATGATGGACAACTATCTTGTGATGGGAAAAAAAATTTGGGTTCATTTTTTGGGTTCATGTTGGATATACTTGAATGTTCAAAAACATAGTATAGTGCTTAATGTTTTGGGTTCAGAATTTTGTATATATGTAATGGTGGAGACAATGGGTCCATTTTGTAATGGTGGAGACAATGGGTTCATTTTGTAATGGTGTAGACAATGGGTTCTTTGTAACTGATGGTGTGGGTGATGTTGTGTTTTGAATTTATTTTAGAAATTATGGTAAAGGATGCTTACTGTTAAGATTTTTCATTGTTTATCAATTGAACATATATAATTATATTTGGATTTTCTTGTCTTCTACTTAATGGTAAAGAATGCTTGATGTTGTTAAGCTTTTTTTTGTATTGGAGCTCCGACCCCTGGAGATACATCTGAGGACAACGATCATATGAATTATGTTATGTGTGTATTTAAATTGTATGTTTTATAGGTGGAAAGCACAAACAATAATTTCATAAGTATTACTTTTGGGACGGTTATGTAATTGTCCTAGATATAAATGACATCCTTTTGTGACGCTGGCAAATATTTCTAGGACGAAAGATATTCGTCATAAACTCTTCTATTTTGGGACAGTTTAGTAAACCGTCGTAAACATATAATAATTCAAACTTTTTTGGTAAGGTTAGATTTTTCGACCCTAAAATCAAATTAGGACGGTATTTTTTGTCCTAAAACATTTTGCCACACCACCCTAATAGCACTGTCACTTACCGTCCTAAAATTCGTCCCAAATTACAATTTGGGACTGATTTGGGCCTTTTTAAGACGAATTTTTGGCGTCCCAGAAAGACTTTTTTGTAGTGACATGTCCGCATGTACCATTTCTCTTACATGGTTTAGCTATGTCACAAGTTCTCTGTTTAATTCACAAGTCCACAGTTTACATTATGTCACATGATAATTACTTTATGCTCCAAGATGCTTACTTATTATCTTCCTATGTTCGGGATAAGTGCATTGGTAGTACATGAGTCTCGATCTGCCCTTACTTATTTGTATCTCTAATTGTTGATGTTAGTGATTGCTGGTTTTAGTTCATAGTTTGGCTTTCTTTGTGGTACTTGCTATTGGGGGTCTGACCCTACTGGTTTTGTTTGGCCAGATCTGATAAAGAAGTCCATAGGATCTTCCGTACCATCTACTCGACGGTGACCATCCAGAGCACCAGAGTACCCAAGTGGGTTTCTTATTTTATTCTCCCACTAGTTATGTACATTATTCTTTTGTGGCATTTAGCCTCCGAGCACGTGTTTAGCTCGTGTTTTGGTCCTTGACATTTAGCCTACAGGCATAAACATGATGTGCGTATTCTAGACTGCAGCTAGTGTAGGACCGTTGAGCACCTCTAGAGGGGGGGTGAATAGAGTGTGTGTGTGCAGCGAAAAATAATCACCAATTAAAAATTAAACTATGGCAGAAATATAAGAGACAATAAATAAAGATAGAGAATTCAAACTCAGTAACACAGCGATATATACTGGTATCCCTCTGAGAGGACTAATCCAGTCTCGAGTACTCTTGCTCGATGTTAATCCACTATGGCACAAGCTTTAACTGAGAGCTTGCAGTCTCTTACAACACCGTGCTTGGTGACGAGTGCACGACCAGCTCCACAACACACACCGTGCTTGGTGACGAGCGCACGACCAGCTCCACAACAGGAAAAGTTGTTGAACTTGGAACGACCTCTTTACAACTCTTGAAACACCAAAAGATTCTAAATCAACTCTGATAGTACTGGCTTTTGGCTAAGAGATGTATAGGTATGATTTGAAAATCTTAGATCGTTTGAAAACACTTGAGTAGTAGAGAAGAGAGAATAAAGAATGAATTGAAATGAAAAGTTCTTCTCTATTTATAGGTGTTTTCTCGAACCGAACTCGGACAGAGTTCGGGCAGAGTTCGGATGCAAATATCTCGCAAATAGACGTTGTTCGCTGATTTGGGGGCAATAGAAGTTTGAATCATTTTTGACCGAACTCGGTCAGAGTTCGGACCGAACTCGGTCAGAGTTCGGACCGAACTCGGGCCGAACTCGGTTACGAGTTCTGTCAGGAGATATTTGAAAATCATTTGTAAAAAAAGTTTTCAAAATATGTTTTTGAAATGTTTTATAAATGAAATACGAATGGTAAATAGGTAGGCTTTTGGAATGTGGACAGTTTTAACCCTAAGCCAGTATTACCAAAACTGATTTTACAAAATAAATCCTAGACTCAATAAAATATAAAATACAGAATAAAATGAGAAATAAGTCTTCTGAAGATTTGATGATGTTGACGCTTTGTTTGATGCAGTACATCGTCCGTTGAATTTGATTTCATGTATCCTGAAATGATTAGCAGCATTTTCTATATTTTATGTATTGACTTAAGTGTATGTTGATTATCGAAATCGGGTGTGACAATGGAATAGGCCAACAATCTCCCCCATTTTGATAATTGACAAACTTGAGTCTATACCAAAATATATTTATATGAAATAGAACAAAATACAAAGTACCTGAAAAAATGAGATGTTTTGATTTTGTTTTTGGATTTGTATATGCTTTGCCTTTTGGTATTGTACTCTTTTTCTCCCCCTTTGTCAAGTAGTAAAATAACTTGGCTCTCCCGTAATATGTGAAGCCAACAATAGACAAATACAAGACAAAGTGAAGCAAAAAGACATAATCACAGCATAAACATATGGAAACAACTAATATAGAAAGAAACAGCTCATAATAAACTGAAACAGTCATGAAAAATTCCACTAATAATCCAAAAGTACAACTGAAAATGTCTAACTAATCAGTTTAGACATGAAATAAAATAAAAAACTACATCAACTGATCATCATCTAACTAATGTCCACTAGCCCATAGCTGAATCCACGTCACATCGTGGGGTCGTCCGCACCAGGAGCCTCAGGAGGAAAGTAGGCTGTAGTTGGGTCGAAATACTGAAAGGAAGCCTCATCAGTAAATCGAGGACCCGGAAAGGCAGGGTGAGGTAAGATGGTGACTGGATGGACAGGATCATGAGCCAGGCTGTAGTGGAGGTCAGCAATGCCATTCCTCAGAACATGGGCCTGAGAAATACGCCGGAACCCAGATGACGTTGCGTAGAGACAGCAACAAAGTCATCAAAGCGCTGATAGAACGTCTGATCAAATCCTGGGACAGGGGCTGGAGCAGGAGAAGCATCAGCAGGAGGGACCTCAGCATCAGCAGCTGGAACAGGATGAGCTCCAGGAGGCAGAGGTGGAGCAGGAAATCGACGAGATCTAGTCAGCTCGACAGGAGTGGAGGAGATGGCACACGTCTCAAGATCAATCTCGAAACGTCGAAAGATAGAAGCTAAGTGCATTGGATATACTAGATTCCTACCTGCATTTCTGCAGTTAAGCATCCAGGACATCACAGTTTTGGGAATGGAGAATGGGATGCCAAAGTGAATATGATATAAAGAAGATAGTTCCATAAAGGTTACTTCATCAGTAGAACCTTTCTTTGGAAGAAGTACGGAGAAAACCATACGATGAAGTTTATAGAAGGTTTGGTTCAAATTTTTGGCAAAAATTCTACGGAGAACAGGGTTAGGATGATAGATTAGTTCTCTGAAGGAAGCAAGAGTGACATCAGCAGGGAATTGAATATGATAGATGTCAACCAAGGCATCACCAAGATCAGGAATATGGAAGAATTCGCTGATGTCGGTGGCGCTAAATTCTAATTCTTGCCCAGCAACGCAAGAATAGAAATTTCCGTTTGGTTTTACTTGCAGGTTGCAGTAAAACATACGAATGGCGTTGTCATAAATATTTTCTTGTACCTCGAAGAAATCTCGGTACCCAAGTTGGTCAAAAGTTGGAGCGTACTCAAAGAAAGTAGTAAAGTTTACAAAAGCTCCATTACAAATACGACGACCAGAAAAAGAGTCGAACCAGAGATCCGAAAAATCTTTGTCCGAGAACAAAGTAGAGTCATATTCATCGGGATCTCTAGGTCGTGCTGGACTGAATAGACTAGCAGGGGTGTATTCAGAGGAAGAGGAGGCACCTTGGGAAGTGGTTCCTCTTTGACGCTTGGGGGCCATGAGAAAATAGAGAGAAAGTACCTTTTGAAGAAAAAGGAAGGAGGAACAAGATGATCGCCCACTAGATCTCTTCGGAACCTTGCTAGGATGAAGGAGGAGAAGCTTCTAGGAAGAGAGGAGTGATTTCCACGAGTTGTTGTGTGGAAAAAGTGGAGGAAAAGATGGGATTTATAGGCACTAGGGCCGGCTGTTCATTTCTGGAACCATAACAGCGCCGATCGAACTCGGTCCGAATTCGGTCCGAACTCGGTCAGAGTTCGGGCCGAGTTCGGCCACTTGCATTCCCGAGATAGTCAATGCATTCTGGTAGGTTTAAAAGTAGAATTTTAATAACTTTGACTGTAATATTAAATAACGACTGTTATTTTTGGGTTAACTGTAGGGGTTGTCCCAGCTAACGGAGGTTCACCGGGGAACTCTTAAATACTGCTTCGCTTCGACCGTAGTCGTGGTAACAGACATACCCTTTTTAAGTTTGTACCCCAAAACAATTTTCGTTAAATAAATAATAGAGTAGTAAGTCATAAATTCAATTTTAATTACCATATACATTATGAGTCTGAGAATTCAAGAATGCCGAGCTCACGCCTCAAAATGTTAAAACGGTCTTCAGCCAATGGTTTAGTGAATATATCTGCTAGTTGATGATCAGTGTCAATAAATTCTAGGCAGATATCTCCGTGTTGTTGATGATCACGAAGAAAATGATGTCTAATTTCTATGTGCTTTGTGCGTGAATGACAAATAGGGTTCTTAGTCAGATTTATAGCACTAGTGTTGTCATAATAAATAGGAACATTAGTGTAGTGCAGATTGTAGTCCTCTAAGGTTTGCTTCATCCACAAAATCTGAGCACAACAATGTCCTGCGACGATATACTCAGCCTCAGTTGTTGATAATGCTACTGAATTTTATTTCTTGCTAAACCAAGAGACTAAGGCCTTTCCTAAGAAATGACATGTGCTACTTGTACTTTTACGGTCTACTTTGCATCCAGTAAAATCTGCATCCGAGTAACCTATAAGGTTAATAGATTTGGTTTTGGGATACCATAAGCCAACTGTAGAAGTTCCTTTAAGGTATCGGAAGATACGCTTAACGGCACTCAGATGTGATTCCTTAGGGTTTGCCTGATAACGTGCACAAATGCAAACGCTAAACATAATATCAAGGCGACTAGCAGTTAAGTATAATAAACTACCAATCATACCTTGATACTTACGCTGATCGACAGGTTTTCCACTTTCATCAGCATCAAGCTTTATAGATGTAGCCATATGCGTCCCGATTGGCTTTACATTCTCGAAGTCATACTTTTTCAGTACGTCCTTCGTGTATTTAGCTTGGTTGATGAATGTTCCGTTCGAGTGCTGTTTGATTTGAAGTCCTAGGAAGAAGTTTAGCTCTTCCATCATACTCATCTCAAATTCACTCTACATACACTTGGCAAAATCTTGACAGAGTTTTTCATTAGTAGAACCAAATATAATATCATCTACATAAATTTGCACTAGAAGAATATCATCATTCATGGATTTAATAAATAAAGTAGTATCTATCTTTCCTTTCGAAAATCTATTATCAAGTAAGAAGGCGCTTAGGCGTTCATACCAAGCACGAGGTGCTTGTTTGAGTCCATAAAGTGCTTTCTTAAGCTTGAAGACATGATCAGGTTTTTGAAAATCTTCAAAACCAGGGGGTTGTTTCACAAAAACCTCTTCTTTCAAAAATTTATTTAAAAATACACTTTTTACGTCCATTTGAAAAAGTTTAAAATCATTAAAACATGCAAATGCACAAAACATGCAGATGGCTTCTAGTCTAGCAACAGGAGCATAGGTCTCATCATAATCAATTCCTTCTTCTTGATTATAATCTTGTGCCACTAGACGTGCTTTGTTGTGTAGAACTTGTCCATCTTCACTGAGTTTATTTTGGAACACCCATTTGGTACCAATTATAAATTGACCAATTGGTTTAGGAACAAGTTTCCAAACTTGGTTTCTCTCAAATTGATTAAGTTCCTCTTGCATGGCAGAAATCCAAAACTTATCAGTAAAAGCATCATCTACATTCTTAGGTTCTATTTTTGAAATAAATGCTACATTTGCTGCTAATTCAGAATCTTTAAGAGATGAACGTGTACTTACACCTTTGGATACATCACCTATAATGAGAGTTTCTGGATGATCTGGCTTGAATCTCAATGATTCAAATCTTTGGGCCATATCTTTCACAAGGCTCTTCTCAGTTCCTACATCTTCGGAACTTTTATCAGTCCTTGCCTCTTGGGTCAGATCTTTCTCAGAACTCTTCTTAGTCTTTGTATGTGTATTTTCATCATCACTGTCGCTAGATCTGTGACTATTTAACTCATCAAAGGTAACATTAATAGTCTCTTCAATAATCATAGATCTTTTATTGAAAATTCTATATCCCTTACTCTTAGCAGCATATCCGAGAAATATCCCGTCATCTGCTTTGGAGTCGAACTTTCCCAAGTTATCCTTGGTGTTCAGGATAAAACAGCGACAACCAAAAACTTTGAAATAAGAAATGTTTGGAATTCTTCCAAACCAAAGCTCATATGGTGTTTTCTTCGATATTGGTCGAATTAACACCCTATTTAAAACATGACAGGCTGTACTAACAGCTTCTGCCCAAAAATATTTAGGAAGATTATACTGATTCAGCATGACTCTAGCCATTTTGCTTAGAGTACGATTCTTCTGCTCCACAACACCATTCTGTTGGGGAGTTCTAGGACAAGAAAATTCGTGGTAATATCCACTATCATCACAAAACTTTTTAAAATCAGAATTTTCGAATTCGCCACCATGATCACTTCGGATACGAGTAATCATGAAGCCTTTTTCGTTTTGTACCTTTTTGCAAAATATCTGAAATTCAAAAATTGTATCACTTTTGTTTGATAAGAAATAAACCCAAGTAAATCGAGAGAAATCATCAACAATAACAAAAGCGTAGAGCTTACCGCCAAGACTAGCGACTCTACTAGGACCAAATAAATCCATATGAATTAATTGTAAAGGTCTCGAAGTACTTACAGCGTTGATGGATTTAAAAGTAGATCTATGTGCTTTGTTCTTTTTGCAGTCATCACATACCATATCTCTCTTGAATGGAATTTCAGGGAGTCCTCTTACCAACTTCTTTGTATTTAGACGTGAGATAGTATCTATGTTTGCATGTCCTAGTCTCATGTGCCATAGCCGGCTTTCATCTTGATTGGCTACTAGGCACCTTCCTGCATTATTAGTATTCTCCAAAAAGAAAACATAAATATTGTCTTCTCTAATCCCTTTATATACGGGATCACCAGATGACATATCATATATGGTACATTTATCTTTCACAAAATTGATACCATAACCATTATCTGCCAAATAACTTATGCTCAATAGGTTATGTTTCAATTCAGTTACTAGACAAACATCCTTTATTATTGGATAAGGAGAAATACCTACAGTACCATTACCTATTATATTACCTCTCAAGTTATTTCCGAAGGAGACGTATCCTTCTTTCTTCATCGATAGCGTAGCGAATAAAGATACATCACCAGTCATGTGTCGCGAACATCCGCTATCGAGGATCCATTTGCTTCTAGCATGAGAGGGTTGAGGGTCCACCTACAAGACAAGTAGATGAATCCTTTGGTACCCATTTTCTGTAGGGTCCACTCAGATTAGCTTTAGGTCTCCAGACTAAAGTATGGTTGTCAATAAGCTTTTTTGCAAGACAGTATTGTGATATGTGTCCGTGCGTACCACAATATATGCAAGTCAGTTTAGTGGTAGAAACTGTGTTTGCAAGCTTGTTTTGTTTGGAGAACCTATAAGTGAAAGCATGATGATGTTCGTGTTTCTTTTGTGCTTTCTTGTGTTTAGTCCTTTTAGGTGTATGCTTAGCAATAGGACTAATCTTAGGCTGTGTCACAGGTATTGTCTGTTTGCCTAACTTGATTTCTAACTTTTTAGAAATCGCAATAGACTCTTCGTATCTAGCAGTCATATCTAGGAGTCTTTGTTCAGTTACTAAGTACATCTTCTTCTCTATGTCATAAAGCTTTTGTACTTTGACATAGTCCCTTTCTTTCTTTTCAATATTGAGGATAGCCTCATGATAGTCTACCTTGAGTTTGGCTATCTCTTCCGTGTTACCGGTAGTAGATGTCTCTTTAATATCTTCAATCAGATGGGACAGTCTAGCTATCTCGGTTGTGTGTGCCTTAATCTCTTTTCGAGATTGCTTATACTTGTCGAGCACAGTTTTGTGAACTTCAAGTAGTTCGCTAAAGGCATTCTCTAATTCATCGAAAGTGAAATCATCAAACAAAGGGTTAGATGATACCTTATCAAATGCCATGAGACAAACATTTGTATTGCCGCAGGGTCTGTCTTCTTCTTCTGTATCACTGGCATCGCTTTCGTGCCAGATGCTTGTGTTGGCATACTTTCGACCAGATGTTGCTTTTCTGCTTGATCTTGATCTATCGTATGGACTGCTTTTCTTGGTGGTTGGACAGTCCTTCTTCATATGCCCTGACTTCTTGCATCCAAAGCATATAGTTTCATCTTTGTTGCTTTCTTGGACATCTTTCTTCTTTCTGCTTGTGAACTTTAGATATCTCTTGAAGTTCTTCACAAGTAGGGCTCGTTCATCACCACTTGACGATTCTTCATCGGAATCGTTGTATGTTGATTTTCTTACTTGAGCTTTGAAGGCAATAGATTTCTCCTTTGGTGTTGCTTTTTCAAAATCTTGCAAGTCGAGTTCATGGGTCATGAGTTTGCCCATCAGCGTTTCCAGAGTCATAGTGGTGAGATCGTTTCCTTCAATGATTGCTGTGGCTTTTGGATTCCAGTTCTTTGTTAGAGCCCGCAGCACTTTTCTGATCTTCTCGTGATTGCTGTAATCCTTGCCTATAGATTGTAAAGGATTAGTTATATCAAGGAAACAATTAAACATCTGTGTAATTGACTCACCGGGTTTTATCTTAAAAGATTCATACTCCTGTGTCAGTCTACTAATTTTGGATTCCTTCACTTGGGAAGTCCCTTCATGGGTTACCTCAAGGAGTTTCCAAATTTCGTGAGACGTCTTACAGGTTGAAACTCTGTTGAACTCGGTTTTGTCAATTACACAGAATAGTGCATTGATGGCACGAGCATCTAGGCTAGCTTTAGCCTTTTCAGCTTCAGTGTACTTATCATGGGTCTTTTCCACCAGCTGGCCTTCAACTACTGTTGGTGCTGGTTTCTTATAACCATCAATGACTATTGACCAAAGATCAAAGTCGAGAGACTTTAGAAAGAAAGTCATTCGTATTTTCCAGTAGGTATAATTTGTTCCATCAAATAGGGGAGGTCTATTTGTGGATTGCCCTTCACCGTTGAATATAGATTTCACGGCTGCCATATATATATACTCTCTAAGGTATGTTATATAAGAATATAACCTGCTCTGATACCAATTGTAGGACCGTTGAGCACCTCTAGAGGGGGGTGAATAGAGTGTGTGTGTGCAGCGGAAAATAATCACCAATTAAAAATTAAACTATGGCAGAAATATAAGAGACAGTAAATAAAGATAGAGAATTCAAACTCAGTAACACAGCGATATATACTGGTATCCCTCTGAGAGGACTAATCCAGTCTCGAGTACTCTTGCTCGATGTTAATCCACTATGGCACAAGCTTTAACTGAGAGCTTGCAGTCTCTTACAACACCGTGCTTGGTGACGAGCGTACGACCAGCTCCACAACACACACCGTGCTTGGTGACGAGCGCACGACCAGCTCCACAACAGGAAAAGTTGTTGAACTTGGAACGACCTCTTTACAACTCTTGAAACACCAAAAGATTCTAAATCAACTCTGATAGTACTGGCTTTTGGCTAAGAGATGTATAGGTATGATTTGAAAATCTTAGATCGTTTGAAAACACTTGAGTAGTAGAGAAGAAAGAATGAAGAATGAATTGATGATTTGAAATGAAAAGTTCTTCTCTATTTATAGGTGTTTTTTCGAACCGAACTCGGACAGATTTCGGGCAGAGTTCGGATGCAAATATCTCGCAAAGAGACGTTGCTCGCTGATTTGGAGGCAACAGAAGTTTGAATCATTTTTGACCGAACTCGGTCAGAGTTCGGACCGAACTCGGGCCGAACTCGCTTACGAGTTCTGTCAGGAGATATTTGAAAATCATTTGTAAAAATAGTTTTCAAAATATGTTTTTGAAATGTTTTATAAATGAAATACGAATGGTAAATAGGTATGCTTTTGGAATGTGGACAGTTTTAACCCTAAGCCAGTATTACCAAAACTGATTTTACAAAATAAATCCTAGACTCAATAAAATATAAAATACAGAATAAAATGAGAAATAAGTCTTCTGAAGATTTGATGATGTTGACGCTTTGTTTAATGCAGTACATCGTCCGTTGAATTTGATTTCATGTATCCTGAAATGATTAGCAGCATTTTCTATATTTTGTGTATTGACTTAAGTGTATGTTGATTATCGAAATCGGGTGTGACCATGGAATGGGCCAACAGCTAGACCTATCATGTATGACTAATACTCTTGCTAGTTTCTCCATTTTGTATTACTAGCTTCATGATCATCCATGTAAATATGGTTTGGGACGCTTTACTATTGTATGTCTGATGATCCTACTTCTTATACCTTGTATAATTGCATGTGATTGAGATACCTAGGATTGTCTTAACCTATGATCGACTGTTGGCTTGTGGAAGTAACCCCCATGTCTTGACAGCTTATACGTGATTTCAGAGTATTGGTGTACTTTGGTATTGCGTAGCTGGCCATGTCCGTCCCTACTTGCATGTATTCTGTTCTTGGGGCGTGACATAGGTTTTAGTGGTGGCCCATGCAGGTCTGATTTATCAGATATGTGGGGGTTACTGATGTTTAGTTATCTCAATCACAATTATCCTTTATTGATATCCTTCGTATTATTCTCTACCTCTGATCCTTTGACCTGATATTTGCCTTGATCGTTGATCTCTCCTGTTTCCTCGATTTGATCCTTGTGTCCTTTAACTTTCAGGGGCACTGTTCCTAATTCTTTCGGTTATCTGGTTTAGGTTCTGCCAATGGCAGGTCAGCAATCTTTTGTTAGGCCAGTAATGGAGGATCAGTCTCAGCATTCAGACGAAGAGTCGAGAGTTGACTCGAGGGCAGAGGTGCCAGTCTATCCCGATCAGCCAGCTCAGCCCATACAATCAGCAGTCCGAGCAGAGGTAGTACCAGGTCATCCCGATATACCTGCACTCATAGGGATTATCAAAAAAATGATGGAGTCACAGTAACGACGAGACCTCATTCTCTAGTAGAGTATCCAGATGTTGATAGACCGTAGTGTGCAAGGAATACCCGAGGAACTTCAAGCTGGAGACTTACAGCCAGAGGAAGTACAAGTTAGAGGCAGACAGTACCAGTCATCCAGCCCGTCAGCATACCGAGCCCGACCTACTGTGGACGCAGTACGAGAGCAAAGGCATGGAGCTAAAAGGACCGCATCCAGAACTGAGGATCGTAAGATGAACCATCCGTATGTATCAGGCTTTTTACCCCGATGTCCATCACCAGTACCATCATACAACTATACACCCCAGCACCAGGAGTTACCAGTCGTATGTTCCTTCTACGGAAGGGAAGGGCATACTCATCTTACTTGTCGGAGGGCTTACTTTCTATGTTTATCGTACGGTTCACCTGACCACATGATAGGAATTTGTTCCCGAAGATGTCAAGGTGGATCATCATCTTTCCAGCCTTCCAACCAGCAGGCACTAGCGTCGATTCAGCAGCAGCACTCTCCAAGGCAGAAAAACCAGCAGCAGTATCGGGCGAACAAGCCTGTACCTATTATGGAAAGTTAGAGCATTCTAGATCAGTTTGTCGGACAGCCAATAGGCAATGCTTCCGCTGTGGAGCAGAAGACCATTCAATTAGCACTTGTCCATATCCGATATCTTGAAGACGACCATCTACACAAGATATACCACTGCCATCCTTTCAGTCACCCCCGTCATCGCCTCTAGTAGTGGACGAACAGCTAGGGCCAATACTAGATGTTCAACCATTGGCATAGTACCCACCGCCATCGCGAGCTCAGAGGATTAGACAGCTCAGAGCACAATTGCATGCACAGTACCAGGAGCAGCTCTAGTATCAGTACGAGGGTAATACCTTGGGAGTCTCAGGTGCCATTTTTATGGTCTTCTATCAGTTCTTCTCTTGGGATTTGTGTTTCAGTGGCAGACCAGGTAGTGGCGATATATCTTGGGTTCTTGCAGGCGACCTTGTATTCTATCCACGTATGGAGTACAATGGCCGGATTGATTTATTCGATGAGTGAAGGCGAGTATCTCGTCCCCAACTCTTCTGTCTTCGTAGTCGAGGCATGTGATAACTTCATTGGCATCGGCTACGACGATACATCCTGGACAGAGTCCTGTCTTAGACTAAGTCATTGGTACCGACTTACTTTGAGACTTGACCCCTATCTATTTTGGAGTCAGCATAGGCCAGCGAGGACGTTGCTCCCTACTCAACTGTCTCAAGAGACATATTTATTCATATGCCTCCAGCCCTTCTTGAGGAGACATATTTATTCATATGCCTCCAGCCCTTCTTGATTGTGATTGCTTATTGCTTACGTATTTATTTACATTACAGTTGCCTTTATTTACTTATATGCCATGCTATATTTTATAGAGATGATTGTGTTTTTTTGAGCTTTTGTTTGGGTTATCTTGCTTGACTAGCTTTAGAAAATTTCGAGGACGGAATTCTTTTAAGGTGGGTAAAGTTGTCACCCCCGTTTTTTGTTTTACGTATTTTCAGTATACATGTACAGAATTCTGATCCATATTGTGACTTGTCTTAACTAGCTAATCATGGTTTGATCTTGACTTGGTTTTATTTGGGTTGGTTCAACTTGGTTTGGATTGGTTTGAGATGAGAAGGGTTTTATATAAAAACCCAACTCCTCTCTCTCTCTCTCTTCTATTATTTCATTTCTCTTCATCTTCATCCTCTGCATCTTCCTCCAACCTAAGCCAAGTACATCTTGCCAAATGTTGGACAAATGTTATTTTATTTGTTCTAAAATCTTCCTTACATGATTATAAGCATCTTTAGAACTTGGCATTTTTTATTTTGGTAGATAAATTTGTGTAGATCTAAGTTTATAGCCTTTGCAGTTTTCTTTGGTTTTGATCTACTAAACTTTATTATTTTTAAGTTTTGATTGTTCTATGTTGTAGAGAATTCGATTTTACCCAAAATGGACCTTTAAAAAGTTAGATTTCGACTTGTTTTGAGGAAGTTATGGCCAAAATAAGATTTGAGCATTTTCTAGTTCATCTGTGCTGAATCTGGCAGGGACGATAAATAGTGCCGCAGGCATAAATAGTGCCGCATGGCTTACATAGTACCGCATGGATGCATAGTGCCGCAAGGCTTACATAGTACCGTATGGATGCATAGTGCTGTATGGATGAATAGTGCCGTAGGATGAATAGTGCCATATGGCTTGTATAGTGCCACATGGATGCATAGTACCGCAGGAATGAATAGTACCGCATGGCTTGCATAGTGCCACATGGATGAATAGTGCCGCATGATGAATAGTGCCGCAAGCTTGCATAGTGCCACATGGATACATAGTGCCGCATGGCTTGCATAGTGCCGTATGGATGAATAGTGCCGTATGGTTTGTATAGTGCCGTATAATGCCTATTTTGGCTGGTTTTGACTGTTTTATGTCCTATTTGGCTGATTTGTGGCCAAAATTTCTTCCAAATCCTAACATAAAAGTTGTAGATCTTTTTCTTGGCTTCAAGAATATGTTACTAACTATTTTATGCAAGTTTCTTTCATTCTTGATATGGAGCTTATGATTGCGTTGCATGTTTTCTATCTTGGCCTAAATTGCGACGACCCTACTAAATAGCTTGATATTTCTTTAATGAATAAATTTCATAACATGATTTGATAATATTGTACAGTTAGAGAATGATTGTACCCCTCTCATACCCTTAATACTAGCACAGATTCAATTGATGTTTTAGGCCAAGTAGTTACCTCATTTATTCCTTCTCATATGTTATGTTGCACCTTTTATCAAGATCTATCTACAAGCTTTCTTACGTCTATGATTGCTTAACATGATAGTGACCCGTGGTGGGGCACTCATGATTTATGTTTTCCTTCTTTTGCTTAACATGATAGTGACCCGTTGCGGTGCACTCATAATGTATGTCTTTTTTCTTCGCTTAACACGATAGTGATCCATTGCGGTGCACTCAAGTCACTTGTCACTTCTTTGCTTAACATGATTGTGGCCCATCATGGCGCACCCTAACAAGTACTCTTAACATGATAGTGATCCGTCGTGGTGCACTCCAGACAAGTAACATGATATGAAATGACATGAATCATGAATGCTGTTGCGACGGCTTTATTGGCTTATAAGTAATGAATGATTTGGACACCGTGGGTGTTTCTCTTGAGTGTGTTTGTACAAGCAATATGTTCTGTATCGCATTATGTCTAGAATATAAATTTCTGATTTTCCACGGTCAGGGATTCATACTGAATCTGGCTAGAATTATTGACTAGATTGATCAAGTAGTTCATATAGGGAGGTATTCCGGCTACAAGCAATCCCGTTATCTGGGCGCCTTCTCTTATGGACTTGTAGCCTACCGACGAGTAGGGCACATTTCCAGCCCTCTGTCATGTGGGGCACTTCATGAAACAAATAATATGCACACTGTCATGTGTTGCACTCCCAAGTCACCTAATAACTCTCTTAGGGTATATTTGTCTCCTGGGCGATGTACCCACTATTATATGTACATGGGATATATTTGTCTCCTGGGCGATGTATCCACTATAAATCTTTGTAACTTGCGTCTGGATAACCTGGATAGTCTGCAGAACTTGTGGCCGTAGGAATACCTCATTGCATCTTACTAGTAACAAGGCTTGTGATAACCCTAGTTAGCTAATGTATCAAGCCGTACTCATTGCTTGGCCATGATTGATTGATGGAGTCAGTCCAGTCTAGTTTTGTCTAGGCAGTGTCCGCATGTTTATTTCAGTACACTATGGTTTATGCTTACTTTCATCGATAAATGGTCGGAGACAAAGTTCTGTTCAGGAGAAGGGTTACAACCCCGATCCTTGTTTGGTTTAAGGGTTGTAACTTGGCTTCCGTAATGGTTCCTAAGTTATCCTATCACTTGTCGTCCTATTTATTACTCACATGTTCTACATGATCCTTATGCTGCACAATGATTAGAGACTAAGTTATGTTCAGGAGAAGGGTTACAACCCAGGTCCTTGTTTGGTCTAAGGGTTGTAACTTGACTTCTGAATTAGTTCATAAGTCCACTTATCATTGTCTTTCTATAATTCTTACATGCTCACAAGTCTCAGTTATCTAACATGATCACATGTTCCACTTACCGTACATGTCCGCATGTATCATTTCTCTCATATGGTTTAGCTATGTCACAAGTTCTCTGTTTAATTCACAAGTCCACAGTTTACATTATGTCATATTATAATTACTTTATGCTCCAATATGCTTACTTATTGTCCTCCTTTGTTCGGGATAAGTGCATTAGTAGTGCATGAGTATCGATCTGCCCTTACTCATTTATATCTCTAATTGTTGATGTTAGTGATTGCTGGTTTTATTTCATAGTTTGGCTTCCTTTGTGGTACTTGCTATTGGGGGTCTGACCCCACTTGTTTTGTTTGGCCAGATCTGATAGAGAAGCCCAGAGGATCTTTCGCACCATCTACTCGACGGTGACCATCCAGAGCACTAGAGTACCCAAGTGGGTTTCTCATTTTATTCTCCCACTGGTTATGTACATTATTCTTTTATGGTATTTAGCCTCCGAGCACGTGTTTAGCTCGTGTTTTGGTCCTTGACATTTAGCCTACGGGCATAAACATGATGTGCGTATTCTAGACTGCAGCTAGAGCTATCATGTATGACTAATACTCTTGCTAGTTTCTCCATTTTGTATTACTAGCTTCATGATCATCCATGTATATATGGTTTGGGACGCTTTACTATTGTATGTCTGATGATCATACTTTTTGTATCTTGTATAATTGCATGTGATTGAGATACCTAGGATTGTCTTAACCTAGGATCGACTGTTGGCTTATAGAAGTAACCCCCATGTCTTGACAGCTTATACGTGATTTCAGAGTACTGGTGTACATTGGTATTGCGTAGCTGGCCATGTCCGTCCCTACTTGCCTGTATTTTGCTCTTGGGGCGTGACAGTGAGGAATGGTCCGATGGGGGGTGAGGGGTAGGAGGATACGGGTGGTTGGGTGGTGAGTGGGGGGTGGCTGGTGGGGTGAGGCAGGGAGGTGAGGACGGCTGGGGGTAAGGAGGGGAGGGGCTGGGTAGAGGGGAGGGTTAGGGTTCGGGTTAGGGGTGTGTGGGGGAGGGAGGGACGGCGGGTGAGGGCGGTTGGGGGTGAGGAGGAGGGCTGGAGGGGAGGGTTAGGGTTAGGGTTCGGGTTAGGGGTGGTTGATGGGGGAGGGGAGCAGGGGGGTGAGGGGGGGCTGGGAGGGGAGGGGGGCTGGAGGGAGGGGAGGGTTAGGGTTCGGGTTAGGGGTGGGGGTAAGGAGGGGGGGCTGGGGGGAGGGGAGGGTTAGGGTTAGGGTTTGGTTTAGGGTTAGGGGTGGTTGGTGGGGGAGGGGAGCAGGGGGGGAGGGGGGCTGGGAAGGGAAGGGGGCTGGTGGGGTAGCGGTTAGGGATAGGTTTCGGGTTAGGTTTAGGGGTGGTGTAGGGAGGAAGGGGTGCGCGGGGGGGGGAGGGGGCTTGGTTAGGGGCACCGACAGTACCGAAAAATCTGATAATTTTGTAATAATTATTTGTTTTTCGACCCCGAAAAATGTGATACTCGGATTCGAAAGCACCGATAGTGCCGATATTTGTAAAAAGTAGTTTTGTTGGTTGGTTAATTGGTAACATGGTGATCAGGACATAGTCCCTGCAGCCATTCGACTGGCGAGGCAGAAACTATGTAGCCGTAGATAAAGTTGACTGTCCTCCGATCCTCATTCCTCGGCAATGATGATACGAAAACCTATCACTATATCTTTTAGTAGTAGATGATGTCTTAGTATTATATTATGTGGGTTCATCTTGATTCTATTATATCCTTCAGATACTAGATTCGATAAGAACATATACTACACCATATGTACAGAACATAGATGATTTACACTAATGTATGCTAGAATTAATTTTGGGTTGTGTTCTGAGCCATCCGTTCTCACACTTAAAACAGATATAAATTAGTACTGTGTGTTAATCTTTTTTTTGTATTTTTGGCGAACCCAGGGATTGGATTCTGTATTTTGTATTTTAGATTCTGTATTTTGGCTCCAGCTCCAGCTCCATTTGCATTAATCTGTGGTACGACATG
Organism: Iris pallida; assembly: GCA_029216955.1. Lineage (NCBI taxonomy): Eukaryota > Viridiplantae > Streptophyta > Magnoliopsida > Asparagales > Iridaceae > Iris > Iris pallida. The sequence goes on along the minus strand of JANAVB010041419.1, from coordinate 3,237,989 downwards.
GTGATCAGGACATAGTCCCTGCAGCCATTCGACTGACGAGGCAGAAACTATGTAGCCGTAGTTAAAGTTGACTGTCCTCCGTCCCTCATTCCTCGGCAATGATGATACGACAACCTATCACTATATCATTTAGTAGTAGATGATGTCTTAGTATTACATTGTGTGGGTTCATCTTGATTCTGTTATATCCTTCAGATACTAGATTCGATAAGAACATATACTAGAGCATATATACAGAACATAGATGATTCACACTAATGTATGCTAGAATGAATTTTGGGTTGTGTTCTGAGCCATCCGTTCTCACACTTGGCAAAAAATTGAATATAACAGATGGCACCCATGACCCGAGCAGCGGCACGTCGTTTGAAGGAAACACTGAATGCTGAGGTGGCTCCTCCTACTGTTAAGGAGGAAGTAACACCGGTAGCTAGTGAAACCGGGAGTTCTATTCATCCAGCACCTGCAGTGGACTGCATCTCTCCTGGCGCCGTCAATTCCACTTATTCGAAGTGGTTGCATCATCGTATCACTGAGCGTTTGCGTGAGCTGCGTGGTTGTCATTAGTATAGTGTAGTTTTATGGATGTATTTTGTATTGGACTATTAGTACTTATTTTGTATTGGACTATTTGTATTGGACTATCTACTAGTTTGTATTGGACTATCTACTATTAGTACTTATTTGTATTGGACTATTTGTATTGGATTACATATATGAATTAGTACTATGTCAATCTATGGATTGTATCTCCAGCTCCAGCTCCAGCTCCATTTGCATTCTGGATTCTGTATTTTTTTTAAATTTAGCGACGTTATTAGCGTCGCTATTTTAGCGACATTCATGAACGTCGCTAATAACGTCGCTAAATTGCTGACGTGGCAAAAAAATCTTTCCTTGTCAAAGCGTCGCCAAACGTTGCTAAAATGTCGCTAAACGGCAACCACAAACAAAATTCGCAAATAACGTCGGCGACGTTTTGTAACATCGCTAATTAACATCGCCGTAGCGACGTTTTGCGACGTTTTATCGATTAGCGACACATTTTTTTCGTCATTTCCAAAACGATGCTAGAAACGTCGCTAACTTAAATTAGCGACGTTTTGGTCTGCATTAGCGACGTTTACAAACGTCGCTAATGGAGCAGATTTTAGTAGTGCATTCTGATGATTGGTGGTTGAATTCTGGAGCAAATGTTTATGTTTCATTTGATCGCTCCTGGTTTTCAAACTATTACGAATCAGGTGGAGGAAGTATAACCTTAGGAGATGGCTCAGCGGCACATATTATAGGAAGAGGTAGAATAGATTTGAGGGTGACATCAGAAAAAATTCTGCCTCTTCATGATGTACTTCATGTGCCGTCAGTTAGGAGAAATTTGGTTAGCGGATCTCTGCTTGTAGCCTCAGGATACAAAATTATAATGAGGCTAATAAAGTAGTATTTTCAAAAAATGGGTTATTTATAGGAAAATGATTTGTAAAAGATGGTCTTTTTATTTTGAGCACTATGAATAAAATTTCAAATCCTTCTTTTGTTATTGCAAATGTTGAATCCTCCAATGTTTGGCATGGCAGACTGGGTCATGTGAATTTAGGATCTCTTAAAAGGATGATGAACTTAGATATTATTCCTAAGACTCCTATTGATGATAAACACAAATGTGAGATTTGTGTTCAAGCCAAACACGCTAGATTACCTTTTAAATCTGTCCATTGGGAATCCGAACTCCTAGAACTTATCCATAGCGATGTTTGTGATTCCAATAGGGTTTCGACCCGAGGCGGTAGAAAATACTTTATCACTTTTATAGATGATCATTCAAAGTATTATTATACATACCTTCTTAAAACCAAAGATGAAGTTATAGACAGATTCAAGGTATAAATCTGAAGCTGAGAACCAGTTAGAAAAAAGAATTAAGATTCTTAGATCAGATCGTGGCGGAGAGTATACCTCAAATAAAATAACTAATTTTTGTGTAGAACATGGAATAATTCATGAGGTAACTGCCCCTTATTCACCACAGTCCAATAGAGTTGCTGAAAGAAAGAATCGAACTCTATTAGACATGGTTAATGCCATGCTTCTCAGCTCAGGTGCTCCTGATAATTTGTGGGGAGAGGCCTTATTATCATCCTGTTATATCCTTAATAGGGTACCTAGTAAGTCTAATGATAAGACACCATATGAGTTATGGAAAGACCGAACTCCTAGGAATAATTACCTTAATGTTTGGGGATGTCTAGCTAAGGTAGGAATTCCTGAACCCAAAAAGAGGAAGATTGGACCTAAGACTGTAGATGTTGTGTTCATGGGATATGCTTTAGATAGCAATGCCAATAGATTTCTTGTAACTCATTCTGAAGTAAATGAAATCTCTAACAACACCATTATAGAAGCTAGAGATGCAGTTTACTTTGAGAATATATTTCTATTTAAGAATAGAATTTTTTCCACTCCCACTAGCTATTCCCTTGCCCCTGCTACTAGTTCTCATTTTCATCCATCAAGTTCACAAGATGAACAAGATATAGAACCTAGAAGAAGCAAAAGAGGCAGGATTGAAAGGAATTTAGGGGAATGTTTCTTCACTTATTTGATAGACGGTGATCCCTCAACTTATGAAGAAACAATATTTTCTCCTGATGCTCCTTTCTGGAAAGAAGCCATCAACAATGAGTATAACTCTATTATGGAGAATAGCACTTGGTTTTTAGCAGACCTACCTGTAGGCAGTAAACCAATTGGTTGCAAGTGGATATTTAAAAAGAAACTTAGAGCCGACGGTACCATAGAGAAATACAAGGCTAGATTAGTAGCAAAATAGTTTACCCAGAAAAAAAGATTAGATTATTTTGATACCTACTCTCCTGTAGCTAGAATCACTTCTATCAGAACCCTTCTAGCCTTAGCTTCTATTCATGATATGCTAATCCATCAAATGGATATAAAGACATCATTTCTAAATGGATATTTAGAAGAAGAAATATTTATAAAGGAACTTGAAGGTTTTATTGCTAAAGGTCAAGAAAAGAAGGTCTGTAGATTAGTAAAATCTCTTTATGGCCTAAAACAAGCTCCCAAGCAATGGCACAACAAATTTGACAAAGTCATTTTAGAATTTGGTTTCGTACCAAATAAATATGAAAAATGTTTGTATTCTAAAAATACACATGGAAGTTGTGTCTTCTTATGTTTGTATGTTGATGATATCCTTATTCTAGGATCTTTACTGGAACTGATAAATAACACTAAGAATTATTTATCTAACCCATTTGATATGAAAGACCTACGCGAAGCCAACTTTGTCATGCCCTGCTCCCGTAGGAGCGATCGTTCTCGCTAAGGCGTGATGCCGCACGAGGATAGATTGCGCTCGTGTAAGGCAGGTTCCATAACGGCTGATTACAGTGGCTGCGATGGGGTCGTCGCACAGAAGTCCCATGCATAGACATTAATTTTGCCAGCAAAAATTTAGAACAAAACACAAGTCATTCAAAAGTGGCTCTTTATTGATATCGAAACAAAGGTTACAATGGGACGTAAGGCCAAGATTGAAGCTCATATTACAAGTCACTCAGCTCTCTCTCTCATCTCTCGATACATGTCATGAGCCAGCGGATGCTTTGGTAGGCGGTGTCCATACATTATGTTCCGTATAAGTCCTGACTCCACGTGAAACGCACGCCTCGAATCGCCAAGGAACTCCGTGCCTCGACGCATCCAAGCGAGCTCCGCACCACGAGCTTCTACCTGTGCCTGCATATGAAGACTATATGGGTGTCAGTACTCAAATATACTGGTGGTGTGAGCTCCTCGCCCACCCATAAAAAACTAACATGTTAATTTACTTTGTGCAACATAGTCCCTTTGTACTATCTTTCTACTATTGCCTTAGAATAAGTTTTAGGAAATAGACTCTCGGCCTATTTAGTGTCTCTAGACCGTCGTGCCATCGCACCGATAACTTTGTTACCCTTGCCTCTAGACCGTTATCGTGCTTGCAATGTCAACGCACCGACTCATACTTGTCTTTCGTGCCAAACTTTGGGACGCAACGACTCGGTCGTGCCATAAAACTTGATTCATGCTTCAATATCTCTGAGGTAGTGCCTCATCACTTAGTCTTGCCTATACTTGCATTGTGACAATGCGTTCGTGCCTCACATTTCGAGGTCGTGCCCAGCAACTCAACATAACTTAACCAAACTTGCCCTACGGCCCTTCTCGACTTAACTCGCAACGACTCAAGTCTGACTTATGTAACTCTATGCCAACGACTTAACACTCGACGCCACATCTCGTGCCTTAGCATGTTGCCTTCGTTGTAGCCAAATCTTAGGCCTAAACTTTGTGTTCTAACTCCACACACATTCAATTAGACTCAATCCAAAGGCACACATACGCGGATTGCCGCCATACCGACTCATCTATATGAAAGATCACTGGCATTAACTAGCCATCGTGGATATAGCCTGGTAAACGATATCCTTGTACCGTAAGTAGCGATCTCCAATGCAAGTCCCCGAACTATCGGTTGCTTTATACCCAGCTCGGCTATAATCTGTTCTTCCTAGGCCGAGTTGGTCCCGCGGCCCCGGGTTGTCGCTCGAAGAACCATCACCCTTGTTGACAAGTTGTCCATGACTACGCACCTACGCTAACTTCTAGACTTAACGTAATTGCATGGCCTAATCATCACCACTTAATTCCTTTGCTTTACTTTTTCTACTTTTCATACTTCTTTTGCAGAGTCCAAACCAGGGTTGCCTCGGCGACTGACCTGCAGTCCCGTCATATTTCTTCTCGACGACTGACCATCGCTCGAACTTGATATTACGACTAACCATCGCTTAGACCTAACATTCTTTGCATTCAGGGAACGGCTACGGCATAGCCTTCCCACTTAACTTGAACATAACGGGTTCCTTAAGTGCCAATAGTCCGTGGCTAACTTTCCTGAAAACTGACTGTGGTTCGTGCCTTAAACGTTCTATGCGATGCTATCGCCCAAGTCATACTTTATACGATGGGCCTTGAGGTCGTGGGACTAAGTAACTTGACAACTGCAGAAAGAGCAAGACAGTGCTTGCTATGACTTCGGTAGCCCAGCATTACTTTGCCTAACTTAATCGAGCCTACAACTTAACTTATGGGATGAGCAAAGGCTATGCCAAGCTTTGCATCGTGGAAGCATGCATGCTTTATCGAGCATTTACGCGGGCGACTCCTATGACTTAGGCTAGCTCATAGTTTTGTGTCGAAGACCAACTTTCCTTCTCCCAAGCCACGGGATGAAGAACCGAATGTTATTTTCAAAGTACGCCATGCACTAACTCTAAGCCGACTGTTGGAGCTTTTCATGTTCTAACTCAATTCGACCCAACTTGGGATTATTCCTTTAGCTATGTGGATTCATTTCTTTTATTATCAAGCCTACTTGTGCATTTGAAAACTTTTGTTTTATTAGCGAAGGCCAAGCCGAGGCAAGTTCACTGAAGCCACCCACCTGAGCGAGGAGTTGCCTCGATCGAGTGGGCCTTTGAGTCGCCGTTGTATGGCTAAGTCCGAACGCCGTTGGCGTTTCGATTCCTCCGATTGACTGAGCGGGACGGGACACTACATCATACACCACTCAAAAAAAGTTTTGTCCTCGAAACTAACTGAGTACTTACTTATAGACTTATCACTCGATATTTGATGACTCTCGTGCACACTTCGCCTATGCATTTCCTCAATCTGAGCCATGCTCGTGCTACCCACAATCTTTTCTTCAAAACTCACGATCTCAAAATCTTCGACACTTTTCCGTTCCTCAAGTCTCACTTGATTCAATGCATCACTTAGTTGGATCGTGCACATATTCCAGGCGTATCCAGAATACATGCATTTCAGCCAAGCCTCATGGTAGAGAATCTGCTATCACCGCTCGAGTCAGATCGTGCACATATTCAGGCGTCCCTGATATACATGCATGTCAACCGAGCCTCATGAGCGGTGCATCCACAATTCCTATCCCTTTGTGCCGGGACGTCTGTCTAACTGCTAAGCTATGTCTTTAGGCTAAGGTCGTCCGTCAGTATTGGAATTATAGTTCCCAAACAACAATATCAATACTGATCCCATCCTATGGTCAAACCAAATTGATAGTACAGGATTTTCTACCCGAGCTTGCATCACACCGATTTCTAAACTTCGAGCATAGAATTTCTACACACATTCCAACATTCGTCGTACGGGGTCCGAGTCATTCAGCAAAGCCATCCTACGTTAAGTTCATTCAACCAAATCTTCGACACATCAATATCGCTCGACCAATAAGCCATTTCACATAGTCTATATCTTCGAACACGTTCGACATAATCCATCTATCAATCCTTCTCAAGTCAAGCATGCTATGACACGATTCATTGCTAAACCATAACTCACATTTCATACTCCCTAAGTCATTTATCCCAATTCACGTAATCGATCACAAGTTTGTCTGACTTAACAATATGCCATGCCCCGATCTCACGCAAGTCCGATTATCTACGGTGGGCATAAAATTACCATGCAACGCTCCCGCGGGATAATCATCCTCATCGGGACGTAACTCTTATTTTGTGTCTCGACTAATTCATTCTCGATACGTAGATTGTACCTACTCAATCATCAAGTTTTAATCAATCGTCAATCACAAGCCCTATAAATCCTCGAATTCGCTTTCGCATCAAACCGAAAAGTCGAGGCAATCCAAATTACTACGTCCTAATTTTTTGAGTTCGATCGTTCCCGCGACATGAATTGCCATGTCAGCGCTCACGTGGAACGATCGCCACAAATTCGACGTGACGCATGTGTGAAGCTGGAGTTACGCTCGTACAAGATAAGATCGTCAATGTAGTGGTTATCAACGCAATCATCAAGACACTTCTATTTTCATCCTCCTCGGTATAGCATGCATCAGAACGATAACACTTGCACGATCGTCATTCCTCGGATCCGAGTACCCCCGAGTTATCGTATATCAATCTTTGATACGCCTCATACCATCGACGATATACGTAACCTGGCGATCTTCATTTGCAACGAATTCTGAGTCATACGACTGATGCTATTATCCGACTGGATAATCTCCTCGACATTCAAGATCAAGTTTGATCATTATCCCTCGAATCATTTACAACATCAATTTCCTCAAATCCAAATTCACGTATTGTTCATCCGTCTATCTTAAGTCATCGAGCAATATTTTTCTTCAAATCATACCATTCCTTGCTAACTTAAATCATCGAGCAACATCCATTCCAATCCTTAGAGTCATTTTCAAACATTCGAATCAAGCTTTTCATGCACGCTATCTTTCCATCGTGCTAACTTTTCGTATGCGATTCGTATCAATTTTTTTGATCAAGTCATCCATTCGTACACCCTAACTTTTCTTCGATTCGATTTTACCTACTCAATCATTTTGCATTTCATACTCGTGCAATCACTATTCCGTGCGCGTCATCTCTAATTTGTTTGAATCGATTCGTCCTTATCTTCAAGACTACAACTTATTCAACGATACTCAATTTACGGCTTTGCATAACGCGACGCTTACTGATAGACTCATCGACACCCCGCATCCTCAATCGACCAACATCCCCAAAACTATCGCATAAACCACTCAGGGATGAAGTCATTCGACAAATCCTCAAAACCATCATTCGAATCAGAATCGACTTCTTTAAATTTTTCGTTCGAACCATTCCTCGAATTTCAAGCATGCTCATCTATATCGCATCGACGATAACATCGTCGTTCGATAGCATACCATTTACTCAATCAAGTCTAACTCATTCTCGTCCGACACTATTCAATTTTCGTACTTGACTTTTGCTAAGGTCGACCCAATTTTGGTGTATATGTCCAGTCCAACTTAGCCAATCGTGCTTAGGCGAACCATCTTTTGTTTTGTCAAAAACTGATCTCCTACGTTTTGCAAATTACATAGACTTATTGTATGGACATCTCGTGGGACATTTGAGAGAGAGAGCATGTCACTCCCCGTTCCCGGAATACGTAAATTTTAATTTTTTTTGTATATGGTATCTGGAAATTGTATCTTGATTGTATGTATCATATATTTGTGACTGGTCATGGCATAGAACAGTATCTTATCGCGGATTAGTGTGCCATCCCTTGTCCTTGTTTGCTTGTAGGCGTGGTTCACTGCTTCGATGATAAGATTTCTGAACCGTGTTGTGGTTAGGGTTTTATTTATTTAATTAATTTGATTAATTATTGCATGAAGCATTTAACATGTCATTAGTCATATGGTTAAGAGCATGCTTAAGATTAGGATTTCTTTGAGTCAACCCAACCCCTATATATATTCTCTTCCTCACTCTCTCTCCTCATTCACTCTTTTCATTTCTTTTCCTCCAACCAACATTTAGGCAAGTACATCTTGCACCAAATGGAGAGATTCTTGCATTTTTTATTTCTTGATTTTTATTTGATATTATTTGTCTATATTGTTCTTCTCTTCATTCTCTATAAGTTTAGTTCTTGGAGTTTTTTATTTTAATAGCTAGTTTTGTGTAGATCTAAGTTTCTAAAACTAGGGTTCTATGGATTTCTATGGTTTTGATCTATCAAACTTGGTTGTTTTCGAAAACTAATAGTCCTATGTTGTAGGAAATTTAATTCTACCCAATTTTAACCTTTGAAAAGTTAGATTTCGACTTATTTTGCGGAAGTTATGGCCAAAATAATTTTTGGACATTTTCTAGTTCATCTGTTCTGGTTCTGGCAGGGACGATGAATAGTGCCGTAGGAATAGTGCCGCAGGAATGAATAGTGTCGCATAGATGAATAGTGCCGTATGGCTTGCATAGTGCCGCAGACTTGTATAGTGCCGCATGGAATGAATAGTGCCGCAGGAATGAATAGTGCCGCATAGATGAATAGTGCCGCATGGCTTGCATAGTACCGCAGGCTTGTATAGTGCCACATGGAATGAATAGTGCCGCAGGAATAAATAGTGTCATATAGATGAATAGCACCACATGGCTTGCATAGTGTCGCAAGCTTGCATAGTGCTATATGAAATAAATAGTGCCGCAGGAATGAATAGTGCCGCATAGATGAATAGTACCGCATGGCTTGCATAGTGCCGCAAGAAATGAATAGTGTCGCAGGAATGAATAGTGCCGCATAGATAAATAGTGTCGCAGGCTTGCATAGTATCGCATGGAATAAATAGTGCTGCAGGAATGAATAGTGCCGTATAGATGAATAGTGCCGCATGGCTTGCATAGTGCCTATTTTGTCTGTTTTTGGCTGTTTTTTGCTGTTTTATGCCCTTTTTGGCTGATTTGTGGCCAAAATTTCTTCCAACTTCCAAAATAAAAGTTGTAGATCTCTATCTTGGCTTCAAGAATCTTCAAGTCTCACTTTAACTAGAATTCATATGTGACTTTTATGTCACGAGGGTTCCGTGTGACTTTCTGACTTAACCTTGTTCCTGACCTGATTACTTGTATATGTGCTGGTACCTATTCTAAGTATGTATTGAGATACAATATTAGTATGCACTGTGGTACTATTTATTGAGTGCACTGAGGTGTGACTCTATGTGCTATGTGATCATTCGTGTTATATGTCCAGCACCGTCATGGTAATTGGTCAGTAATAGTGTCGTGGTAAAATGATTATTGTTTAATGCATTACACTAAGTATGGATCTAGATTGAGCCGATGTGGATTCATAATTAGGGTACACGTACTATGGTACGACATATAAGAGAATGACCATGTGACCATGACATGTAATTCCAATATCGCACGTGATAGGGTTAATCTAAGCAACTTAAATCGGTAGAAGCAATGGGATGGAACAGAATCTCGAGATCGTACATCACCAGCCGCCATGGGTCCCGTCCTGGCGTATCGGGTTGGCCGCCTCGGATACTGTATAGTCATCCGCACTAGTGTAGTACAGTATCTGATTTGTGAATGCCGAGCCAGCTCTTCCTATAGTAGAGCTGGAACCGTTACTGCTTGTTCTAGCGCGGTGGCCTTTCGAGGGACTGGTGTATTTCGTGCATGCGTATATATAATGGTTTGGCTAGCCCTGCTCGGTTGACACAATCTGAGGATTCCTATATTTGTATTACTGGGATAACCCAGACAAATCATAAAAAGCCGTAAGATTGATTGGCCGCTTGTAAGCCGACTTATTTGTGATATGTTTCCTTCTGTTAGCAACTGTGGAACATGGACTATCGTGGTGCGTGGTCCAACCCATGTCCTTGTTTGGTTGTTGGGTTGGGCTATTGGGCTGCAATAGGCTGTGGACCGAAGTCGTGAGTCAGAAGCCCTTCACCTGCCCATGATTATAGGATATATATTATCTCGGCACGATATTGGCACCGTTTGTCCTTGTTTGGTTGTAAGGGTGTCGTATTGTCTCGATGATATGGTATAAGCCTATAACTCGTGAATCAGGTCATATTTTACTCATTGGATTTTATCTCATTCTTTTGTGCTCCCTTGTGGTACTTGCTATTCGGGGCCTGACCCTGCTGGTTTTGTTTGGCCAGATCTCGTAGCAACGCCAGAGGATCCAGCTTTCTACCCAAACAATGGTGCACACCAGGAGTATGGACGCAGGGACCATGAGTGGGTTTCTTCTTTACTGCTCTGATATCTTCTATTTTGTACTTGGCGTTTAGCCATCGGCACCTGTTTAGCCGGCAGTTCTGGATATTCAGTTCCTTACATAATTGTAATTAAATCAGACTGCAGCTGACTACGGTTATGTACTATTGACTCTCGGTACCAGCTTATCATTTTGTATAGCTAGGCTCATGAATCATTTTGATGAAGCGTTGGAGACGTCCTTCTGCTTTGTCTTATATTATCATTATTTACTGCTTCTTGTTTTGATTGATTAAGACATAGATGCTCTGTGGGACCATAAGAGACTTGATTGTAGCATGCACCCCTTGTCTCTTGACAGCCACGATCGTCGTTTGACGTTTATATACCTCATATGGAGTAGCTGGCCTAGTCCGTCTCAGTATTCCGGTACTGGGGCGTGACAAGGTTTTATTGGTGGCCCATGTAGGTCTATTTTTCAGACTTGTAGGGTGTTGCAATTATAGGAGTCTCAATCAAAATATGTTCCCCTTGATCTCCAGATTCGTCTTCTCCTTCTCCCACCTTGATTGATAACTTGATTATCATCCTCGATTCCTTACTGTCCTATCTTTTGATACCTTGTATCCTTTCCTTTAGGGGAACATCATTCTCGGCTATTGGAGGAGCCGACATGGGAGAGAATCTAGCAGAGCAGGGGCTAGTTGGAGATCAGCAAGGGGTAGCCCTCTACCTGGACAGATTCATATCGAGAACGTTACCGAGCATGAGCCAGTTGATCCGCAGAGGCTAGAGGTTTCTGTACCTCTATTGATACCGGTAGTACCAGTAGCACTAGATGCACCGGCACTGTTACAGATTATCAGAGGGTTATTGGAGACCCAGCAACACCAGACGGCAGCCCAACAACAACAACAGACCCAGTAGCAAGAACAGAATATGCTACTGAATCAGGGGTTACAGCTAGCTCTTGAGAGGAGAGTCAGAAATGACTCGGGACCGTCGGGAAGGTTTTATCGACTTAACCCAAGACACTTTGACGGCACGGAGGATGCCATTATGGCAGATGCTTGGCTTCAGGATATTGAGGCCATATTGACCGCAGTTAAGGTTCCAGCAGAAGAGAAGGTTGACCAGGTCAGACTTTTACTTTAGGATCTCGCCCGCAACTGGTGGGCATCAAAAGAGGTTGGAATGAGGCATCATATTCCTTGGGATAGCTTCAGTACCAGATTTAAGGCCAAGTACTTTGGCGTGGTAGCTCGGTATAAGTTTTAGCAGATATTTATCAGCCTCAAGCAAGCTGGTAGAACGGTGGATGGTTATGGAGCAGAGTTCTGCAGGTTAAGTAGGTTTGCTTAGACAATGGTGGTGACAGAGCCAGAGAAGGCTATGAGGTTCCAGCAGGGACTTCACTTAGAGATTATGCAACTGGTTGAGGGGCACGACTACCAGACATTCGATATAGTATTGATGGCGGTTCGGAGGTACGAGCTTACTACTCAAAGGTTATCAGCAAGGACTGGATGCCAGAAGAGGTCTCATATGCAGAGTACAGGAGGAGGAGGAGGAGCAGTGCCTCAGATGTCAGCACCAGCGCCTGGCATCCGTATTCGTGATGCAGCTCCGGTCACAACAGTTGTGACTGCACCAGTTCGACAGCAGCAACCAAGGCACCAGCAACGTCAGGAGGCACCAGTGGGTTGCACTTATTATAGTAAGGGAGGGCACACTCGGGAAGTGTGTCGGTTAGCGAATGGGCAGTACTTGAGGTATGGAGGTTCAGACAATCGTATAGCTATGTGCCCACAGATACAGAGGCCAAGAGGGCCAGCTCAACAGTTTTCGGCATTGCCAGCTCCAGAGGTAGCACCGTATCAAGGGCCAGCACTAGCAGTGAGGCCAGTAGTCCAGCGCCTATTACTGACGCAAGCTCAGATGTACCGACAAGCGCAACATCAGGTAGGACCACATCAGGTTTAACAGCAAAGGTCGCAGCAGCAGGGCCAGGGAAGGCAGCAGCAGAGAGTCCAGCAGGGGCAGAGGCAAATAGAATTTGGAGTATTAGAGCAGAGGTTGGCCGAAGGAGATCAGATTGTGGGTAAGTTTTGAGTATTATTCATTATAATTCCTTAATTTCTATATTCGAAGAGTGAAGGCGACTTTCTCGTCTCACTCATCTGCTCTCGTATCATGTGATACGTGATATTCACCATGAGTCTTGATTACGAGAGTACGTCCTGGGCAGAGTCTCGTTCTTGATTAAGTCATTGGTACCGACTTATCTCAAGCGTTGACCCTTGTCCACTTTGGGAGTCTGTGTAGGACCTCGAGGACGAATTCCTACCCAACTAACTCGGAAGGCAAATTTTATTCGTATGTCTTCGATCACTTTCCTTCTAGGGTATGATTATTGTTTGTGCTTTTACTTGATTGTTCTTTCTTTCGTAATTTGTTTATGTGCCCTGTGTTGTTTGATAATTATGCTTTCTATATGTCATGAGTGTATTTTGTGATCTGAGAGCGCGCTCAACTAGCCTTATCGAAATTTCGAGGACGGAATTTTTCTAAGGAGTGTAGAGATGTCACTCTCCATTCCTGGAATACGTAAATTTTTGATTTTTCTGTATATGATATCTGGCAACTGTATCTTGATTGTATGTATCATATATTTGTGACTGGCAATAGCATGGAACAGTATCTCATCGTTGATTAGTGTGCCATCCCTTGTCCTTGTTTGGTTGTAGGCGTGGTTCACTGCTTCGATGATAAGATTTCTGAACCGTGTTGTGGTTAGGGTTTTATTTATTTAATTAATTTGATTAATTGTTGCATGAAGTATTTAACATGTCATTAGTCATATGGTTAAGAGCATGCTTAAGATTAGGGTTTTTTTGAGTCAACCCAACCCCTATATATATTCTCTTCCTCACTCTCTCTCCTCATTCACTCTTTTTATTTTTTTCCTCCAACCAACATTTAGGCAAGTACATCTTGCACCAAATGGAGAGATTCTTGCATTTTTTATTTCTTAATTTTTCTTTGATATTATTTGTCTATATTGTTCTTCTCTTCATTCTCTACAAGTTTATTTCTTTGAGTTTTTAATTTTAATGGCTAGTTTTGTGTAGATCTAAGTTTCTAAAACTAGGATTCTATGGATTTCTATAGTTTTGATCTATCAAACTTGGTTGTTATCAAAAATTAATGGTCTTATGTTGTAGGAAATTTGCTTCTACCCAATTTTGACCTTTGAAAATTTAGATTTCGACTTATTTTGAGAAAGTTATGGCCAAAACAATTTTTGGACATTTTCTAGTTCATCTGGCCTGGTTCTGTCAGGGACGATGAATAGTATCGCAGGAATGAATGTGTCGCATAGATGAATAGTGTCGCATGGATTGTATAGTGTCGCATAGAATGAATAGTGCCGCAGGAATGAATAGTGCCATATAGATAAATAGTACCGCATGGCTTGCATAGTACCGCAGGCTTGTATAGCGCCGCATGGAATGAATAGTACCGCAGGAATGAATAGTATCGCATAGATGAATAGTGCCACATGGCTTGCATAGTACCGCAGGCTTGAATAGTGCCGCATGGAATGAATAGTACCGCAGGAATAAATAGTGCCGCATAGATGAATAATATCGCATGGCTTACATAGTGTCGCAAGCTTACATAGTACCGTATGGAATAAATAGTACCACAGGAATGAATAGTATCACATAGATGAATAGTGCTGCAGGCTTGGATAGTGTTGCATGGAATGAATAGTGCCGCAGGAATGAATAGTACTGCATGGATGAATAGTACCGCATGGCTTGCATATTGCCGTATAGTGCCTATTTTTGCTGTTTTTGGCTGTTTTATGCCCTTTTTGGCTAATTTGTGGCCAAAATTTCTCCCAACTCCCAACATAAAAGTTTTAGATCTCTATCTTGGCTTCAAAAATCTTCAAGTCTCACTTTAACTAGAATTCATATGTGACTTTTATGTCACAAGGGGTCCGTGTGACTTTCTGACTTAACCTTGTTCCTGACCTGATTACCTGTATACGTGCTGGTACCTATTCTAAGTGTGTATTGAGATACAATATTAGTATGCACCGCGGTGCTATTTATTAAGTACATTGAGGTGTGACTCTACGTGCTATGTGATCATTCGTGTTATATGTCCAGCACCGTCATGATAATTGGTCAGTAATAGTGTCATGGTAAAATGATTGTTGTTTGATGCATTACACTAAGTATGGATCTAGATTGAGCCGATGTGGATTCATACTTAGGGTACACGTACTATGGTACGACATATAAGAGGATGACCATGTGACCACGACATGTAATTCCAATATCGAGATAAGGTTAATCTAAGCAACTTAAATCGGTAGAAGCATTGGGATTGAACAGAATCTTGAGATCGTACGTCACTAGCCGCCCTGGGTCCTATCCTGGCACGTCGGATTGGCCGCCTCAGATACTGTATAGTCATCCGCACTAGTAGAGTGCAGTATCTGATTTGTGAATGCCGAGCCAGCTCTTCCTATAGGCGAGCTGGAATCGTTAATGTTTGTTCTAGCGCGGTGGCCTTTCGAGGGACCGGTGCATTTCGTGCATGCGTATATATAATGGTTTGGCTAGCCCTGCTGGGTTGACACGATCTGAGGATTCCTATATTTGCATTACTGGGATAACCCAGACAAATCATTGAAAGCCGTAAGATTGATTGGCCGCTTGTAAGCCGACTTGTTTGTGATATGTTTCCTTCTGTTAGCAACTGAAGAACATGGACTATCGTGGTGCGTGGTCCAACCATTGTCCTTGTTTGGTTGATGGGTTGGGCTATTAGGCTGCAATAGGCTTTGGACCGAAGTCGTGAATCGGAAGCCCTTCACCTGCCCATGATTATAGGATATATCTTATCTCGGCACGATATTGGCACCGTTTGTCCTTGTTTGGTTGTAAGGGTGTCGTATTGTCTCGATGATATGGTATAAGTCTATAACTCGTGAATCAGGTCATATTTTACTTATTGGGTTTTATCTCATTCTTTTGTGATCCCTTGTGGTACTTGCTTTTCGGGGCCTGACCCCGCTGGTTTTGTTTGGCCAGATCTCGTAGCAACGCCAGAGGATCCAGCTTTCTACCCGAATAATGGTGTACACTAGGAGTATGGGCGCCAGGGACCATGAGTGGGTTTTTTCTTCACTGCTCTGATATCTTCTATTTTTTACTTGGCGTTTAGCCACCGGCACCTGTTTAGCCGGCAGTTCTGTACATTCAGTTCCTTACATAATTATAATTAAGTCAGACTACAGCTGACTACAGTTATGTACTATTGACTCTCGGTACTAGCTTATCATTTTGTATAGCTAGGCTCATGAATCATTTTGATGAAGCGTCGGGGACGCCTTACTGTTTTGTCTTATATGATCATTATTTACTGCTTCTTGTTTTGATTGATTGAGACATAGATGCTCTGTGGGACCATAGGAGACTTGATAGTAGTATGCACCCCTTGTCTCTTGACATCCACGATTACCGTTTGACGTTTATATACCTCATATGGAGTAGTTGGTCTAGTCCGTCTCAATATTATGGTACTGGGGCGTGACAGCGCACCAACGATATCAACTTTGTGGAAGCAACACTTCAGAGTTTGCAAAAACGATATTGAGTTAAAGAATTAAATCGAAGTCCAAGGATGTAAAGCCATGCTCTGATACCATTATGTCACGCCCCGCTTCCGTAGGAGCGATCATCCTCGGTAAGGTGTGAAGCCGCACGAGGCTAGATTGCGCTCATGGAAGGCGGGTTCCATAACGGCCGATTACAGCGGCTGCGATGGGGTCGTCGTACAGAAATCCCAAACAGAGACATTGATTTTGCCAGCAAAAATTTAGAACAAAACACAAGTCATTCAAAAGAGGCTCTTTATTGATATCGAAACAAAGGTTACAATGGGGCGCAAGGCCAAGATTACAATCACTCAAGCTCACTTTAGAAGTCACTCAGCTCTCTCTCTCTCTCTCTCATCTCTCGATACTTGTCTTTAGCAAGTGGATGCTTTGATTGGTGACGTCCATACATTATGTCCCGTATAAGTCCTGACTCCACGCGGAATGCACACCTCGAATCGCTAAGGAACTCCGTGCCTCAATGCATCCAAGCGAGCTCTGCGCCACGAGCTTCTGCATGTGCCTGCACATAAAAACTATATGGGTGTCAGTACTCAACTGTACTGGAAGTGTGAGCTTTTCGCCCACATATACAAAACCAACACGTTAATTTACTTTGTGCAATATAGTCCCTTTGTATTGTCTTTCTACTCTTGCCTTAGAATCAGTTTTAGGACATAGACTCTCATGTCTCTAGACCGTCGTGCTATCGCACTGATAACTTCCTTACCCTTGCCTCTAGACCTTTCTCGTGCTTGCAACGTCAACGCACTGACTCATACTTGTCTTTCGTGCCAAACTCTGGGATGCAACGACTCGGTCGTGCCATGAAACTCGATTCGTGCTTCAATATCTCTGAGACAGCGCCTCCTCACTTAGTCTTGCCTATACTTGTGTTGTGACAACGCGGCCGTGCCTCATATTTCGAGGTTATGCCCTGCAACTCAACATAACTTAACCAAACTTGCCCTATGGTCCTTCTCGACTTAACTCGCAATGACTCAAGTCTGACTTATGCAACTCTATGCCAATGACTTAACAATCGACGCCACATCTCGTGCCTTAGCACGTTGCCTTCGTTGTAGCCAAATCTTAGGTCCAAACTTTATGTTCTAACTGCACACACATTCAACTAGACTCAATCCAAAGGCACACACACGCAGATTGCCACCATGCCGACTCATCTATATGAAAGGTCACTGGCATTAACTAGCCATTGTGGACATAGCCTGGTAAATGGGATCCTTGCACCGCAAGTAGCGATCTCTGATGCAAGTTCCCGAACTACCGGTTGCTTCATACCCAGCTCGGCTATAATATGTTCTTCCTAGGTCGAGTCGGTCCCGTGGCCCCGGGTTGCCGCTCGAAGAACCATTGCCCTTGTCGATAAGTTTTCTATGACCACGCATCTACGCTAACTTCTAAACTTAACGTAATTGCATGGCCTAATCATCACCACTTAGTTCCTTTGCTTTACTTTTTCTACTTTTTATACTTCTTTTGCAAAGCCCAAACCAGGGTTGCCTCGACGACTGACATGTAGTCCCGTCATATTTCTTCCCGGCGACTGATCATCGCTCAAACTTAACATTGCGACTAACCATCGCTTAGACCTAATATTCTTTGCACTCAAGAAACTACTACGGCATAGCCTTTCCACTTAACTTGAACATAACATGTTCCTTAAGTGCCAATAGACTGTGGATAACTTTCCTCCAAATCGACCGTGGTTTGTGTCTTAAACTGACTTACGTTCTACGCGACGCTATCGCCCAAGTCATACTTCATATGACGGGCCTTGAGATCGTAGGACTAAGTAGCTTGACAACCGTAAAAAGAGTGGGACAGTGCTTGCTATGACTTCGATAGCCCAGTATTACTTTGCATAACTTAATCGAGCCTACAACTTAACCCATGGGACAAGCAAAAGCTATGCCAAGTCTTGCATCGTAGAAGCGTGTATGCTTTATCGAGCATTTACGCGGGCGACACCTATGACTTAGGCTAACTCATAGTTTTGTATCGACGACCAACTTTCCTTCTCCCAATCCACGGGATGAAGGACTGAGTATCATTTTCAAAGCTCGTCGTGTACGAACTCTATGCCGACCGTTGGACCTTTCCATATTCTAACTCAATTCGACCCAACTTGGAATTATTCCCTTAGCTATGTGGATTCGTTTCTTTTATTATTAAGCCTACTTGTGTATTTGAAAACTTTTTTTATTAATGAAGGCCAAGTTGAGGCAAGTTCACCGAAGCCACCCACCTGAGCGAGGAGTCGCCTCGATCGAGCTGGCCTTCGAGTCGCCGTTCACTACCAAAATACAGTAAATTGGTGACGGCATTTTAGCGACAGAATAAATCCGTCGTCCGTAGCGACGGATTACCGACAACCTGGCGACGACTTCCCGGCTAATCGTGCACCAATTATTTTAAGGGTGAACATCCGTCGCCTATCCGTCGACATGCCGTCGGTACAATAGCGACGGAATAAAAATTCTTCGGCAAGTAGTCACTCGGTAGTCACTAATTGGCGGGAAAATGTTAAAAAAATTACGAGAAAATGTCACTAGTTGGCGGAGGAATTGACGACTACTTAGCGACGGATAATCCGTCGACCAGATGATGAGATATTAGCGACGGAC